>CM024644.1:17692603-18292603 GCA_014182715.1 Eucalyptus cloeziana | reverse complement strand
CACAACTGCTCCATCACCATCAGCTCTTACCCAATCTCTTCCAAGAGACTTGCTGAAAGGTTTAGCCGCTCTCATGGAAACCCATGGATCATAACTAAAGAAGCTACCAAAGTTCAAAGCCACAGGCTCGCAAGCCCTGCAAATTGAACAAGCATTAACAATTCAAGAAAAACCAATTGCTGAACCATCACATTCAATTGCTCAACTCTCTCAGCTCTCTCAACTCTTACCTCAAAAATCTGGGACCAAAGAAGAAGGCACCTCTAAACCCGTTGTTGCTAAGTGTTGGGAATATCGGATCCCCGAAAACCGGATTCGACACTAAATCGAACCCCTAAAACGAATGCGGAAGACAAGCCCGGGAAAAATCACGTATCACCGATCGTAAAGCACACCACGGATTCGAGCATACCTTGTTAGCCACAGATTAGACACCGACGCCGAAAAGAGGAAGAGAATTTAGCCATGTTCGATCCGATGACGACAATTCGCTTGGTAGGAAGACGGCGTTGCTTCTTTTTGCTTATTGTCCTTTTGGAGAGAGAGAACGTTGGAAGAGAGGGAGACGTACGTACTGATTATGCAAAAAAGGTGCGTTCTCCCTTTCTCTCATCCCTTTTATACCTCCCTCCATCCACGGGCCTTATTCCTGTGGGCCGGGCTTTTAGGCCTAACATGGGCTGACGAGCCTTAAGCCCATCACTAATAAAACCATCATCTCCCACTCGCTCATGGTGGGCCGAACAGGATTCTCTTTACCTCTCTTCAACATTCATACCGGTGAATAATCCGTGCGACCAGCATACTTTGAGAGCTCGTTGCCATACATCTGTTAGGAATATATAGCAGCTCATAATGGGCATCACATTCCGAGTAAATTTAGTATGCAGTACCCTAGATCGATAAATCACATTTATATCTCTCTTAATCTCATTTAAACAATGATATATATATATATATATATATATTGTATTCACAATTATGATTATCCTAAAGACAGTCATAATTGGTCGACCAGTGAATACAAAAGTACAATGTGATTCTCCAAAATCCGATCTTCCTCTTTCCTTCAAACTCTCAATTTCAGTTCAGCTTGCTTTTCTAGAAATGTCCCATTAGATCGAATCAATTCATGACCATTGGCAACATTCTAAGATAGCAAATGCTAAATAGAAATCTTGAGAATAAGTAAAAGTCATAAGGGCACTAAAATTGAGGAACTCTATTCCTCAAGAGTCTCACACATCATAAAAGTTGAGATCAAACTTTTGCCACTCTTATTGGTCGTCTCATGCATACATAGTATGAAATACGTATTACGGTATTAACTCCTTTCCCATGGAGCGTATGTCTACATTTTTCAATACCGTACAGATGATAGTTCAGACATACCCAATGTCTAACTTGAGTTCACGTATCTACTTATTTACAAAATTCATTAGAACTCACATCTGGCATCTTAGACAGATAAAGTAAAATATGTGGGTTATTTTACTTTCGGACATCGTAAGTACTATGTCCTCATCTTAACACTCAGTTAAGGCGACATACGTATTTTAAGCTTGAGCTCTCGATTATCACCTAGATAATAAGCTTAAAAACAATCTCATCTCTATTTATCACACATTAATTAGAGGCGATTACCCATGTGAGTGGGCTAATCTTTTATCTATCCGACATACTTCCTTAACTTAAAATAATGCACTGAGCATTAAGATGCATAAAGATCAAAGAAAGATTCATAGACATTAATAATGAAACAACACTAGTTCATAAATGTGAACAACTCGGGAAATTACAATCCAAGACATCGACTCTACGCAATCCTAGAGATTTTACATGACCACAAAACACATCTCTAGGTATTGGCTTTGTCATAGGATCTGCTACCATTCTATGCGTAGATATGTATTGTAAGTTCACATCCTTTCGTGCAACCATATCCTTGACAAAGTTATACTTGGTATCTATATGTTTGGTCTTGCTATGATATTTTGAATCTTTGGTGTACGCTATAGCTGCTTGGCTATCACAGTTAACCAAAAATGGATTTGTAGCTTTCTCGTTAACACCTAAATGATCCAAATATTTCTTAAGCCAAACTCCTTCTTGTACCGCTGCTGATAATGCCACGAACTCAGCTTCCATCGTGGACAAGGCTATACACGTTTGCTTCTTACTGCTCCATGATATGGCGCCATTGTTCGCAAGAAAAAAATCCTGATGTAGATTTTCTTTCATCTAAATCTCCTCCCCAATCAGCATCTGAATAGCCTTCAAGTCGCAGATCCTTTCCTTGGTAATTCAACTTGAAATCAGCAGTTCCCTTCAAATACCTCAGTATTCTCTTAACAGCTTTCCAATGTGTTGGACCTGGATTGGATTGGTATCTACTCACCATTCCAACTGCAAAACATATGTCGGGTCTTGTACACATCATAGCGTACATCAAGCTCCCAACTGCACTAGCATAAGGAACATGTTTCATTTGTTCCTTCTCTTGTGGAGTCCTCGGACACAGTCTATGACTCAATCCTTCACCTTTCGCAATAGGAGTGTCTATGGGTTTACAATCTTGCATACGAAATCGTTCAAGAACTTTATTTATATATGTTTCTTGCGAAAGAGACAACGATCTCTTCGAACGATCTCTTGAAATCTTAACTCCAAGAATGTATGCCGCCTCACCCATATCCTTCATCTCAAAGTTGGAAGACAACTAACTCTTGACAGTATTAACAAACTCCATATTGCTTCCGGCAATCAGTATACCATCAACATATAATGATATAATCATAAATTGATCCTTGGATCTTTTGATATATACACAATGATCCTCATCGACCATTGTAAAATCATATGCCATTATGGCATTATGAAAATCTATATACCATTGTCTCGATGACTGCTTAAGGCCATATATCGATCTCAAAAGTCGACATACATTTTCTTCTTGGCCTTTCACTATGAAACCAGTAGGTTGTTCCATATATATTTCTTCCTTTAACTCTCCATTGAGGAAAGCAGTCTTTACATCCATCTGATGTAACTCAAGATTCATACTAGCTACTATTGCCAGAATAATGCGAATCGAGGTAAATCTCACTACAGGAGAAAACGTATCTTTATAATCAATTCCTTCCTGTTGATTATACCCCTTCGCCACAAGGCGAGCCTTATGCCTTTCTATCGAGCCATCAGCCTTTCGCTTTATTTTGAGAACCCACTTGTTCCCAATAGCTCGTCCTTTTGGAAGATCAACCAGGTTCCTAAACTTGGTTTGATTTCATTGACTCCATTTCCTCTTCCATTGCATGAATTCATTTTTCCTTACTAGGGCAATTCAGAGCTTCATTAATATTTCTTGGCTCATCCTCATCTTGTGGAGCAATCATAAAAGTTTCCCCTTCAATGTCAAAACGTTGACGGGGAATACTTTGGCGACTTGTTCGCCGTATGAGAGATTGTACACTTTGCACATCATTCCCCATTATGCTCCCACTTGGATTAGATAATGATGATGTCGTCTCATTATGTGGTTGCAATTGAGAATGAGTTAAATTCAATTCATCACTTCTCATATTATTCCCACTTGGACGAACTCAACTAAGATCATTATCTTGATCCAAGGTTTCAAATAGGGAGTAATCTTCCCCTATTTCGTCCTTCTTAGGAAATTCATCCTCTAAGAATGTGATATCCCGTGATTCAAATTCAGTTATACTCCCACTTTCCTGCTCATCTATAAACATATACCCTTTTGAGTGTTCCGAGTATCTTATGAAAATACTCTTCTTTCCTCTAGGACCCAATTTCCCAAACTTGTGAGAGGACTCATGTGTATAGGCAGCACAACCCCATGACTTAAGAAAACTTAAGTCCGGTTTTCTACCTGTCCATAACTCATATGGAGTGGAAGTAACTGATTTGGAAGGCACGCGGTTAAGTATATAGGTAGCAGTTAACAACGCATCACTCCAAAAGGTAATAGGTAAGTTAGCATGCGCCATCATGGACCTAACCATTTCCAGTAGAGTTCTGTTTCTTCTCTCCGCAACACCATTTTGTTGAGGAGTATATGGAATAGACAAAAACTATCTTTCTATTCCTTTTTCATCACATAATTTTCTAAACTCATCAGATAAATATTCTCGACCTCGATCGGATCTCAATGCTTTTATTTTCTTGTCTAATTGATTCTCTACCAGGTTCATAAACCTTTTGAAACAATTTATTGCTTCAGATTTATGAGAAATCAAATAGACATATCCGAATCGAGTATAATCATCTATAAAAATGATGAAATAAACAGCCACATGCCTTCCTCTCACATTCATTGGACCACAGACATCAGAATGGATTAAATGCAGAGGAAATTCAGCTCTTTTACCTTTTCCAAATGGTTTCCTTGTCGTTTTCCCTTCTAGGTAATGCTTACATATGGGCAAATCGACTTTTTCAATGTTGCCCAACAAGCCCTCTTTGGCTAGTCTATTCATACGCTGTTGGCCAATGTGACCAAGTCTAGCATGCCATACATTCACATCATTATCATATAAATTAGGAGACGTGAGAAGGGAATAACAAACATTTGCATTAACATATTCAATATCTAATACAATGAAACCATCCAGAAAATAACCACAATCATAGTAATTTGTATTCAAAAACAAATCCACACCTCTATTATAGAAGTTCATATTAAAACCTAATTTAACCAACACTAAAACAGACACTAAATTCCGACGAATTTCCAGAGCATACAACACATCATGTAGGAACAAAGTGCGTCCACCACGCATATTCAGTCGGCATGTGCCAATTCCTTGCACTTCAGCTCTGGAGTTGTTTCCCACATAGATCCACTTAGTTCCAGTTGGTACTCGTCGGAATTCCACGAAGGATCCTCTATCCTTCGCTACATGGTCTGTTGCTCCTGAATCCACAGTCCACAAAGGATTAGACTCAGTTAAGAATACAGAACTCAACACAAAAGCAAAGTTCTGAAAAATACAATGGGTGCATACCTTCTTTGGCTCACGACAGTCGAGAGCATAGTGACCCTTCTTGTCATAGTTGTAGCATTTCACCCTTGCAAGCTTTTTCATGCGATGACGTTTTCCTCTTTCATGTTAGTTAAACTTGGGTTTCTTCCCTGAAGGACCTGCTTCCTTGCCTTTCCCTTTATCAAACCGGTTAGGGCGCTTGCGCTTGGAGCTCGAAGCTCCATTTGAGCTAGAACTAGCATGATAGAGTTCAGATCCGGCTTAGCCGCCAACAAAGTCCTCTTCCAGCTCAAGATGATGCATTGCATCCTCGAAGGTTTTGATATTTTCATTATGAGTCGAGGTGCACCTTCATATGCTCCCAACTCTGAGGCAAGGAACGAATCACTGCTTGCACTTGTTGCTCATCTGTCAGAACATGGCCAGCATCTTTCAGTTCATTTATCATGTTTGACATCTTTTTAAGATGTTGCTTCATGGTCTGACCATGAGGCTTCTTATAAGAGTCAAACCTAATAGTGAGCTGCCTCAGTCTAGTCACCGAAGTATGACCAAATCTTGCCGCCAATGCTTCCTACATGTCTTTGGCATTGTCAAAACGCCTAAACTCTCGCATGACGTCATTTTCCATGCTGCTCAGCAATGTGATGCGAGCAAGAGAGTTCTTTTTTTTCCACGCAGCAAAAGCTTCCTTGTCTCTCTTGTGCTGTGCAATGTTTCCTTCTTCAGGTTCTACCATGGTCAGGTTAAGAGCCTTAAGTACTTCTTGCTCTTTCAGCACATACTGGATTTTCATTTGCCAAATTTCATAGTTGTCACCATTGAGCTTTTCACCTTTGTTCAGCTCGGCAACTATGCTCTTTGTGGCTGAAGCCATTGATCTGAACACATATATGCACGAGTTATTAATGCCTATCATTTATGCATCCCTTTTGCACAGACTCATCATATTAATGAATAATTTCAAGTAAGGTTTTAGAATCAAAAGGTCACTACGTTTCCAATCATCCTCCAAAATCCTAACTTAAAACTATCATTAATATGATTGTCATATGCAAAATCAATTCTATGAAGTTACAAAAACTTTTATAACTACCCACGACTAACTACCCACAAAGAACCAGGTAATAACAGAAAGCAACGGATAATTGACATACAACATAATAATAATGCTTTCACATAATACAACTAACATATAGGTTGCTACATCAACAACAATCAGGTAGTAAACATTACATAAGATGTCCACAAAGCACACTTAACAAAAAAAACAACCAATGCATCTAACACCAAGCCAGCACACGAACTGGGAAAGATCCTCTTTTGTTCAATTTCTTGATCTTTCCCCTTGTAACAATGCAGTAATATTCTTTTACAAAATCCATCACAATTTTCTTATATGAAACAGCTCCGTTGACATCCCATATGCGATTCAACACATCTTGCCATTCAGGTGGAAGAGTGTTAATGAAAAATCGCACCATCTCTGACTGTGGCATGGGACGACCATTCCATATGACCTTTTGTATCTTCTCGTTGACTTCAAAAACATGATCAATTAAATCACCATTCTCCCATCGATAATCAGTCAGCTCAGCTATCAACTTAGAAAGCCTTTCCTTTTGTTTATCGGTAATTACGCGAATAGGCGTACATAATTGAAAGGGAGGCATTGTTCCTGCAACAAATGCAGAACAAATAAGGGATTACATATAATCCACATAGACTTAATTGAAAAAGAAACACATTCTTTTCCCTTTTTTTTTTTTGGTTAACGGTCGTCGGTCAACGGTCAACGATCAACGGGTCAACGGTCAACGGTCAGGTCGTTGGACCGGTCGGACCGGACGGGCCGGTCGGACGAACCGACCGCACGTGCCACGCGCGTGCGCGGGCTGACGTCGGCACGTGCCGCGCGCGTGCCAGGCGTCCGCGGGTCGGGTCCGGTCGGGTCACCGATCGGGTCGCCGGCCGGTGACCGCCCGGCCAACCGACGTCGGTGCTGACGTCATCGATGACGTCATCCCAGCGGTTACCGACCGTTGGGTGACGTCAGCACGCGTCGATTCGTCAACCGGCGCGTGCCGGTTCGCCGACCGACGGCGCGCATGTGCCGGTTCACCAACCGGCGCGTGTGCCGCACGCGTTGGGCGAGCCAGCGCTTCCGGGCGCGTCGCGCCCATGCACAGCGGCTTCTGGCCACGCATGTGGGCGTGTGTGGCGTCTCCCGGCGACGTTCGACCTATCGCCAAACTCGTCTCGACGACCCCTTTCTCCCTATGCCATAAGAATTCGATTTCGACTTACGAAAACTCGGAAAGATGGGCGAACAGCGCTCGGGGGTCGGGATTTCTCGCCCCGATCCGTATGGCCGAATTACTTTCGCGAAAAATCAATCAAAAACATCAAACAGGTCGGGAAAAACGTGAACTAGGGCTCTAATACCAATGTTGGGAATATCGGATCCCCGAAAACCGGATTCGACACTAAATCGAACCCCTAAAACGAATGCGGAAGACAAGCTCGGGAAAAATCACGTATCACCGATCGTAAAGCACACCACGGATTCGAGCGTACCTTGTTAGCCACAGATTAGACACCGACGCCGAAAAGAGGAAGAGAATTTAGCCCTGTTCGATCCGATGACGACAATTCGCTTGGTAGGAAGACGGCGTCGCTTCTTTTTGCTTACTGTCCTTTTGGAGAGAGAGAACGTTGGAAGAGAGGGAGATGTACGTACTGATTATGCAAAAGGTGCGTTCTCCTTTCTCTCATCCCTTTTATACCTCCCTCCATCCACGGGCCTTATTCCTGTGAGCCGGGCTTTTAGGCCCAACATGGGCGGACGGGCCTTAAGCCCATCACTAATAAAACCATCACTAAGGACAAAGGCAAACAAGTCATTAAAGAACCTATAGTCATTCCTGAACCGATCGTCTCACAACCTGAAAGAAGTGAAGCTATGAAGGAAAATTAAAAAGTCACAAGAGACAAGCATTGAGATGATGACGACACCTGGGTATTTCAAAACTTCAAACCTACTGTTAGTTTTGAAAAAGATGAAATTTTAAATCAGATTTCTTTTTGTCGCTAGAACATGAACTTGCAAACCATGCTTTCTACAATCGAGGAATTATTCCCCATCACTTTTATGATTTTGAGTTTTTAGGCAATCATGGAATTTTTCTCTCTGAGCTTTTCAAGGCATTTCAACTCAAATTGTTCTACTCGATGAAAGAGGAGGTTCACCCAACCTTAGTGGCAATGTTTTACTCAAACCTACACTTTCCAAACAAAGACTCTTTTATTTTCACATTTCAAGGTCAGAATTACATTGTGACATTAGATGAACTGACCGAAGTCATCCAAATCGAATACAACTTTTCAAACGCATTTTAGTAGAGCCCGATAAGGCTTACAGCTTTCTTTTAGAAACTCTAAACTTTTCTCGCAATTTCAAGAAAATTATACTGTTGAGCCTTCTCCCTCTCAAAATGAATTTCATATAAAAATCCTCACTCAATGTTTCAGTCCGAAAACATCTTCTACGAATGACATCTCTTGTTACAAGGTAAGAGTCATCCGGGCCATTCTCAACAAGTTTGATAAGTTTTCCTTCCCCCACAAGATCTTTATCCACATGTATCACATGGCCAAGAGAAAGATAGGAAAACTATCTTGTGGTGCTTTGGTCACACACATCTTCAAGTATTTCAAGATTGACTACTCTGAAGTACCACCAATTGTCATGTCAAATGTGGAAATCAAGAAGAAAATCCAAGACAAATTGATGCTCAAAATGACACCAAAAGGATGGGTCCATCATCGAAGAGAAATCGTCCCCATTGGTCACGGAGACCATGACAGAACTGTAGTAAA
Source organism: Eucalyptus cloeziana (assembly GCA_014182715.1). Classification (NCBI taxonomy): domain Eukaryota; kingdom Viridiplantae; phylum Streptophyta; class Magnoliopsida; order Myrtales; family Myrtaceae; genus Eucalyptus; species Eucalyptus cloeziana. Next base: position 18,283,718 of record CM024644.1, on the reverse strand, counting down.
CCTCCAAGAAAGACTCATTGAACTCTTTGAACCAGAAAAACGCAAGGTTGTTAAGGCACCAGCACCTTCCAAGGCCCCTCGTCCAGCTAGACCAAAAAAATAACCTTCACCTATTATGGGCATACCTGCCTCTCCTACTAGCCTTAATCAACTTCAAGTAGATATCAAAGAAATCAAAACTACCCTTTTGTCTCTAACTCGATACATGGTGAAGATTGAGCGTACTCTTCTTAGCTTGGATTGCTATAACTCAATATGCCCAAACTTAAAGACCACCGAACTTGAACCACCCACGTCATCTCAATAGCGCAAATTCCCTTGGACCTAAACATGCTCAAAACTTTATGTGCTCATGTTTTGCTCTTGCTATTTCAATTCTCATCGTTTGCTGCTTAGCTCTATTTTCTTATATCGACCTATCTTTCGCCAAACAAAGCTGATCTTTCTATCTTTTCGCTTGATGACAAAAAGGGGGATAGTTACTTGATGTGAAACATGCTCATAACAGTTGCTACTGACAATATTTGCAAATTACTTAAATGATCATAACATTTGCTACTAATATTTGCTACTAATCATGTTTGCAAATTGCTTATATGCTCATGACATTTGTTCCTGACAATGTTCACAAATTTACTGATATCTTCTCGTAATGTTTGCATAATACTATAGTCATCTAGAATTGAACAACTCATCAAAACAGGGGGAGCATGCGAGTGTATCATCAAAACAGGGAGATCGTTCAACTATTATACTATGAATCCCAACAATACTTGATGGCACACTTTGGAAAGAAGATCTTTCATGCAACCATGCTATATCTCATTAAAGATCACTTGAGTTCACATCTCTAAAGCATTACTGCAAAACATCCTGAGCATATCCTATTTTAAATTATGCAAATTCTTTCAACAATATCTATCACTCTTTCATATCTGCGGGATAGTTTTGTCTTCATCAAAGAGGTAGAGATTGTTGGAGAAAACATCTTCAAGTGATTTTAATGATGTCCAAACTATTCTCAGTATATTATTTACTATAATGTATGCAAATGTTTGGACCAAATGACTATGCAACATCCATGGTGTGATTCATTGGAAAGAAGTTGGCAAATATTATGTTATGATAAACAGTATCAATCCACCTAAAAGATCAATCGTTGGTGATGTTTTTGTCGAATTTGTAAAGATCAAATCGATGGTGATGTAACAATCGAGTATATTTGATGATGTTCATTGGGTAAGCTAAATAGCCGTTGAAAGACTAGGGATTCGCATAGTAGCAGAATCCGAATAAAGTATGTAGTTGAGTAGTTAGGTCATCTAACAAGTTAGTTAGAGACTATATTGAAAAAACAACAATAGCTGCCATTTTTAGTTAGTCTACAAAGGTTTAAGGATGAAAATTGTATAGGCAGTACCTTCCTTAAATCGCAACTCAATTAAGACTCCCTAACGACCATCTGCTTCTCTAATTCATTTTCAATAGATATATTGAAAAAGAATATAAAAGAGTAGACCACAAAGAACCGTAAAAGAGTGCAGCACATAAGATCAAAAAGTTTACCTCATGTTGTTCTTAGCTATAAGCTCTCTATTATACTGTTTTGGTATTCATGCCATTTGACAATTGTGTAAGAGATTAAGTTTACAAGTGTGAGAGCAGCAAACTAAATCTAGATAGTGGTATCTATCCTATAAAGGATCAATGTAGCCGTTTGTAACTTTCCAAGCATATTGTTAGTGGAATCCAATCCGTCTTAAGGTTGTTAGTCTAAAGAGTGGACGTAGGCTTGTGGATAAAGCCGAACCATTATAACTCTTTGTGTCCCACAATTTATATTCCATTTACATACATTAGCATACAACTAGTTAATGTTTTCGTAAACATTAGGTTAAGCTAATCTTTATTTAGTGATTAGCTAATTTCAGGAAAAAATCATCAAAGTTCGAGACCGACCTATTCACCTCCCTCTAGGTTGTATTGTTAGTCACCAACAAAGACTACCTAAGTGGGTTTAAAAATTGAAAGCCTAAAATAAATGGGTTGAACTTAAAACCCATTTTCAACTTAAGAATCAGACTTTCTCTTTTCCTCTTTAGCCTTGTAAAAATATTTTCTATAAAAATCGAAATTATAATTATTATTTCTATTTCTTTTTTTCTTTTTTATTTTGTATTTTTCTTTCTTTTTTTTTCCTTTCTTCTTCCGTCTTTCTCAACCGGTGGTCTGCATGGCGACAGCCGTGACCGGCCACAAAGCTAGAGCTCACCGGCCACAAAGCTGGAGCTCACCGGCCGCTAATGATTGGCCAGACTTGAGCTTGTCGGCATCGGACAAGCTTGAGCTCACCAATCTAGCAAAGCAAAGGCCTCTCCAATGTCTGGTGAGGCTCAATCCTCGCTGATCTAGCGAGACTTGAGCTCATTTGTGACTAAGTGACCGTCGTTGTGGCTAGCAGCCGAAGAAGAAGTAAAAAGAAAAAAAGAAAAATAATAATTAAAAATTTATATTTAAAAAAAGAAAATTTCGATTTAAAAAAATTAAAATTTTATTTAAAAAATAAAAAAATATATATTAAAATGAGTCATATTTGGAAAATTTAACCATATTTTTCATACCAAACAATGGAAAATATTTTCTTAATTTATTTTCAGATTTTAGGCAAAAACCACAAAATATTATAATTTTCCTAAAAATACTTCTTGGAAAATATTTTCCAAGAAATAAACGAAGGGTTATTTAAAAAAAATTATAAAAATTCTCCACTAGATTTGTATTGCATAAAAGTGTCTTAACAATACATTTAAAAAAATAAATAAATAAGCTTTCTTAGATTTGGTTAAATAGGTTGGGTATTTGTTGAGAATGAGTCGGGTCGGGTCAGGCATGGGTCAAGATTTTTGCACTACAATAAATGGATCATAATGGGTTAAATGGGTTGATTTGGGTCAGATTATTTATGACCTAACCCACCCCCTTTGACAGGTTTAATCCGACTCCCTAGGCCTGCTGGATTTCCGACATCTCCAGGAACATTGGGATAACTAGCAATGCGATGGCTGAATTTTGGGCCTTATCTGACAGCTTTCATCGACACGAATACATGCCCAAACGAGTTATAGAGTTAGATGCTAGCATTGCTGTAAGCGCCTTTGTCAGCGACTGTTCGTCTTCAAAGCCCCTAATTGAAGTTGTTGCGATGGAACGCTGGGGCTTAATGGTGGAGCTCGAAGGGCTTTTCATCAAGCATGATGCTTACCGTGAATCTAACCAAGTTGGGTTTGCCTTTGCTCGGTTGGGAAGCATTTGCCGGAAGACTTCCTGTTTTTCGCTGAGCGTTACCCCTTCTATTTCCTCTATTTAGGTTGGGTGCACCGTGTTCTGTGGCTACTAATGGTTCAAGTACTTTTAATACTATTAGTCCTTTCTGCCCTTGATAAGCTATGTGGGTGCCATATATTTATATTCTGATAACTTGAGCACATGACTGAAATTAACTATCTAGAAGAGAATTGACACAGTGATTCATTGCCATGACTCCTATCACTAAAATCTAAGTTAATAGGGAAACCGATACAAGTGATTATCAAACTTTAACCCAATATGCAATGTTGTCTTTGAGCTTTTGATTTGTTCAATATGGTCCCTGAGTTATTGATAAATGTCCAATATAGTTTTTCCGTTTGCTCAAACGAAAATGTTATTTGATGATGTCAATTATTAAATGCTAAGTTGAATTTTAAAAACGACAACTCAACATGTTCATTTTTTTATTCATCTACTTTAGAAAAGGAAAAAGAATCGGGCGTTAACTTCTTCATTGTTATCTAATGATATTGATTATCATATCATGATTTGAGATTAATATCTTACTAGGGTATTGCACATGTAACTTATATGTATTGTCCACTATTCTAATTAAATGGGTTGGAAGTAATATCATCAGATTACATTAATTTGAATTAACAAAAAGATGCCAATGAATATTTTCATACAGTTTATGAACTAAATTAAACATTTACTAGTAGTTTGGGAATCACATTGAACATATTAAATGTCTAAGGATGACATTGCATATTTAATCAAATTCAATGATAATTTGCATTATTTTTTCGAGTTTCTTAAAACAAGATTTGAACTCCCAAAAGCCAAATGGGCGTTGCATGATCAAATGTTGAACAAATATACGTGAATTTTTGTCGGTTCGTTTTTTCTTTCTTTTTGGTCGAAGAATTTTTGCGAGTTCATGGGTCAATTGGTTGAGGATTTAGGAATGGGCGTGCAGGGAATGTGGGGTTTGGCACATGAATTTCCGTAACGCAAATTCCCATTCATGGTGATTAAAGTTGAATCATTGACTTCGGATTTCAATCCCTCAATACATTTGCAATTAGTGCACTTTGATGAGAGTCCAAAACCGATTTTTCGACAAATTGCTAATGTGGCATACTTGGAACCTTCCTGTCCAAACATCGGGTTATTGCCTCATGAGCACTGCGTCAACATTTAGCCAAAAGATGGATTAAAGTTTGAGTAAAAGTGCATAAAATAACATGAAGTCAAAAGTTTGGTGCATTACCTAATTAAAACCAATTCATGATAAGTGTAGAAACCTAATTTAAAGTTTTGGTCGTTGACCAATTGAATATGCCAAATCCTTATTTTGCCTACTTGAGGACTTGAGTTTTGAAAATGCCATAATCAAATCTCCGACTTGTTATGAGTAGTATTTTAGTCAATTGATGACTTGAGGTTTTGAGAACGCCACAATTAAGTCTTCAGGTCATCGTAAGTGATGTGATGTTTAGGCATTGGAAATGGCACGTAGCAAATGACCCAATTTTCGTCGTGGAAGACACGTCCAATTCTAGATGCCTAACTTCCACTGATGGCGGACCCAAGGTCTGATTGAGATTAGTTTAACCTTAAGTCCTAGATTGACCAAACTAATACTTTAAATCATCGACCAATAGCCAAAACCTCAAATCCTGTTTCTGACACTTATACCAAATAATTTCACTCACCTGAATTGAAAAGATCTTAAAAGTAAAAGATTCGGTAAAGGGGAGAAGCAGTGCAATTCCCAAGCTTTTCAGATAAATCAATGCCTAACCCAATTAACAACGTAACATGTTTTCTTTCCCCAATTAACAGCGTAACATGTTTTCTTTCCCCACCTACAAACAAGAAGAGTCTCATGTGTGCCTCTTCAGAATCTGATCGCTTTTGCCTTAAAATTGAAGCGGTTTTGGATTGATCTAGCTTCTAGACCACCTTTGGACTTAAAACAGCTCCACCTCTGATCGAAAGAAAACTTTCTCCAACCACTTTTCCGGTTGATAGATGCCAAAGCATCACGTAAGTATAATTTTCGCTGAATTTGCATGTGGATGAGGTTCATAACGTGCGACTCAACAATCAGAGAATCTTCCTCCAACCTTACTTCATCCAGAGATGCGCACCAATGTAGCCACTTGAAGAAACAAGATGATTTGCAGATTTAAGGCCTAAATTTGATAAGAAGAAAGGGCAGATTCCTTGCAATCTGTATTCGTAAGAAGGATAATTCCTCAATATATTTAAGTAATGCTCCAGGCCAAATGACTTCTAAGTGATAACGCCGACTATTTAACAGGTGTGATGACATCAGATATGCTAGGAAGCATCTCATGCCACCTCTGAAGTAAGGTACACGATGACGGGGTCCTAAATGAAGAATTCCTCTGTAGAATTGATGAGCAATCTTGCTCTGTTCCCTCCTCGATTTCATTCCTAATAGCAAGAATAATCATATACTAGAACAAAAAATACCACCTCTACCTAATCAGGCAATGTCTCACTAGGAAGATTAAGAGAAATTGGGTCATGTAAGTGACCCATAGGCAAGTCCACTGCATTTACTTGAATCTCCGTTTTGCTTCCCATATGCAACAACCCCCAAGACTGTTACCACATATCCGCCGATGCCCATCACTGTTACGGGATTTCTGAACAAGATTATAGAGATCACAACAGCGACAGCACCTTTTGCATTTCCAAGCACCTGATGAATACATAATGTACAAAAAAAGTTAAAATCAAATCAACATAGTTCAACCAACTTATTTGTGATGTTGACACAATTAATGCAGAAAGTGTTTTTAGCAAGTAATTCTTAAGGTTCTCTCTGGTCTTGCTGGTAACTCCATCATGAAAGTTGCAAAGAACGAATATACCACTGCCACAATAAAGAATCATGAAAAACTGCCTGTAAAAAAACAAGAAAAAAAGCTTGGATAAACTTAACCAATTATTATCGTCCTTGTCTCCACAAATTTTTTGAGGGGCCTCATTTATTTAACCAATAAAAATGTTCATCAACATGCAGCAAAGGTAATTACTTCTCCTAGAAGAAACTACAGATTAAGAGGCTATAACATCAAAATATGAGTTGACAACCACTAGTCTAAAATAGACTTTTTCAAGAGCAGTCTAATCATTAATCATTGACAATCCCTGCTACTGCGCTTTCACTGCAAAATTTCCTATAAAAAAAAAATCATCTAATCGAAAAACAGTCTATAACTTATGTTCTTCTCAACAAGTACAACAGTGATTCTGTCAGTTGCTTCAACATAATTAAGCAAGCTACAAACTAATATGAGAATCAGGATCATGATAGAAGACTGAACAAAGATATAGCATGTCAAACCTGAAGTGTGAGGGCACTCGTATGTTTGGTGACCAGAAAGTTAGTTAAGTTGGCTGGCGTAGGCAGTGGCTGAATTAAGAAAAAGAAGCAGCCACAGGAATTTGTGTTCTCGTCCAAGCGATAAAGTGGCTTCTAAGACATTTGGCTCCATTATGAGTGTCGATGGTAGCAAGACTAATACTGCAATTGGTGACATGTACAGCAGCAAGTTCATCGAATTCAGTTTTTCCCTGTATTGTAATTGAATGTCAATTGCCAAGTCGTAATTCAAGGGTAGTGTAATTTCTCAGGAGATAGGGGAGCAAAACCTTTGAATTCAATGGCCACTATCATAGACTGGAAATAATCTAATAAATTTTTTCATAGCATTTCATTTGTATAGACCAAGTACCTGTACTTCATGAACATTCATGGTATGCCATTGGATCTCATCATGTGAATTTCAGAAATAGGATTCAATTGTTTAGGAAGAAAAGTTTCTATTATCAAGATGGAGATAGTAAAAAATACAGTAGAACCATTTGCCTATTAAAAATTTCTATTTGTGATCAACATATTTATTCCTTCTTCCATCTGGCATAACATTGCATAATGAGGAAAAGAGGCCAATATACAATATAGATGGGCTAATTTAAACTGTCACATGGGACTTAGATGCCACTGAGCAATTAAACTGCATAAAAGTTGTTAAGGAACTCTTAGACAGGGGTATCATAAGAGGTATTTTAGAAAGCATTTACCCTTCAGAAGAAAGTAGGACACCCTGAAGTACAGACTTAAATGCCCTTGCAGCAGTTGCACTGATGCACATGATGAATCCAAACAAGTGAAAACTTGGTTCCCCCTGCCACCAACAAGGAAAATTTATCATGCCAGAGAAATAGAGGTTCATGTGGGACAAGGAGATGAACAACTTATTTCATAAGCTTCCAGGAAAGCAGCATTCTCAGCTAGTTAAAAGAATTCATTCATCTATCAAGAAAACATTTTTGGCGCTCTAAACATTATCTGTTTTCTTTAGCATCTTTCACCAATCGACAACTCTAATGTAAAGCTTGCGAGGCTCTAATTTAGACAATAACTCATGGGATAGAAGCACCATGCCATGCATCTTTCCTTTTCAAGTCACTATGAAGACACCAGTGGATGCATAAGGTAACTGAAATACTTCAACTTGGCAGGGGCACCAGTAAAGGAAGTAGTAAAATAAAATCCTCTCGTGTATTCTGGTATTCTGCTGCCATAAGACCCATAGCTGACGGAGTTAAAATATACTTGGCTAGATGACAAAAGTCTCCAAAATGATACAGAGTTCTTTAGCTAAATGAGTAAGTAGGCAAGAGACATCAAGGTTGTCCACATTACATAATTTCTGAGGAGCATTTCATACTATAGAAGACGAAGCGTATTAGCCACAAAAACAATTTGAGGCTGGCTATCTAACAAACCACGAACTTTCCAACATCAATTGCGGATCTGATCTCCAACCCATCTTCATTTGAACATCACTTTGTTTCTTCAATTTCTATAATAGCCTGATGTAGTGTAAAAGAAGAGCCAAACACACTATCAACATCTTCACAATCAAGCAACCCACCAGATAAAATACATTGACCAAAACTTTTGGCAAAGTGCTCATGCCAAGATTACGCATCCTTCTCTCTGAGATCTCAAAGCAGGTGACAATGTAAAATAATTCACATTAACCAAGAGGAGAAGGGGAGCAGTTTCTTTATAGATAAAAGTATTGACTTTCTTGTTTCCGGAGATCCTCCCGATTGGAAAGATCCACCTCACGAGAGAAAAAATTCACCTTCCATTCTTGGAAAAAAAATTATGCATCCCTTCTACCACAAATCTTATTGCAACGATATCTAAAAAGACAACTTTTTTTAGTTTATTTTCAGACCTGTCTCATAATTATTTAAGACCCACGATAGCTTCCACTTTAAAAAGTTAGCAAATAAGCTGAAAAACTTATCTATGAAAGTAGTGGTAATTATCTCAAGTTCAAGCTTGAGAAGCTATCTATTACCTATATTCAAACCTTTAGTGAATGCATTATTGCAGTTTGAGGAAATCTCCACATGAATAACCCAATTCAGAAAGAAAAATTGCCTAAATTTATAATTGCTCCAACAGGACAACAAAAATCAGCAGGAGTAACCTTCACAGAGCAACAAAAACATCAACTTTAGCAACAAGAATGCAGATCTGGATAATTATCTATCAGATTATATCAAACCCTCCAGCAATGCAGATCAACCCTCGAATCATTCCCAAAAACAGAATGCAACCAAAACAGCAGATACTAAATTTAAGCGATTCGATTCACACGTGCAAAGCCATACCCCACTGGCAATTATAACGCCGGTGACGACCGGGACGAGGGCGCCATAAGTGATCCAAGCCTCCCTCTTGAACGTCACCAGGTACGCGAACACCGCCGTGAAGAACGGCGTGGTCGCGCCCACCGCCTGATTGAACGACACCGGGAGGTACCGGAGCGACACGTTGCCGCCCACCACCGACGCGCAGAACACCACGCTCAGGGTCGCAATCTTGATGAACTGGGGCCTGGATTTGATCAGCTGGAGCGGGACGAGCTTCAGGAAGACTATGGAGACGTAGCTGAAGGCCGCGCAGGCGGACATGTGGCACATTGTGAGGAAGATGGGGAACCGGAAGCCATAGTTGGAGAGCAGGAACTTGTTGAGGAGGATGACGCCGATGTTGGACGAGTACCAGAGCGTGATCAGGGAAGCGATGAAGAGGGCTTGCTTCTTGGGGGACGACATTGGGGGATCGCGCGGCGTTCCGGTCGGATTCGCGGGCAGATCTTATGCGGGTCGGGACGGGGTAAAGGTGGGACCTTTGGGCATGCTCCGTCGCTTGCGGCGGCGGAAGAATCTCTTGGGGGGCGGCGGAATTGGCGGGTCGGCAAAGCTGGGGGGCTGAGGTGACGCGAAAGCGATCGGTGCGTGGAATTTGGGTGGGATCAGTGCAGGTGGAAGGAGAAGGGAGGAAGAAGAAGGAGAAGGAGAAGGAGAAGGAGAAGCAATGTCTGCTGAATTTCGATTTGTCTTATATTAGTAAAAAAAATTTGGAGAAAATAAGGAAGAGGAGGGCACATGTGGAAGAGGGAGTGTCGTTTCCCCACTTGCCTCCTTCTCGTTCTTCTTGCTTCGCCCCTAAAAACGGCTTTAAGTAAATGGGGAAGTGTCAGTTTGCAGCGATTGTTCTGGCGTGACATTCTCTTCTTTCAACTCCTTTTCTTAATTTCTTTTGAGATTCTACTTTGAGATTATATGACTCTTTTGAATTAAAACAATTGAGAATTCCAAATCAGGTATCCTATCATGTATTTACTTTCAACTAGTTTTCATCTCACAAAAATTACCTAATCAATTCCGCACCAATTTTTTATTCCCGATAAGGTGGGAATACAAGAGACAACATCATGGAGTATCAATCCTCAGAAGTTCTTCCCCTTGTTTTTTCTCTCTTAAGCCTTTTAAAAACTTACTCGGATCGATATGACTCTTCTAAATTAATACTATTAAAAATACCAAGTTACTATTTTATGACATATTTACTCCTAACTAGTTTTCGTCTCACAAAAATTACCCGACCCAAATTGAAAGATGATAAATAGCTAGGACTCTAAAAACTTACATACATAGGAAATTACAGGATCTGTTAGCATTCTGTCTAATATCTTATTAAATTGCGTACATGTCAATGCACTTGGCAAACAACTGTAAAAAAAGATTTCATTGACAAGGAGCATTAAATAGAATGCTAAGGGAGGGTAGATTTGGATAAGGCATGCCGCTTTGAAAATTCTATTATGCGATAATTAATTTTAGGTAAATGTAGCATGAGATGCTAAAATCTCAATGCCAACTATTCAACCAACTATAGATTACAAGTCAGTTCTACCAATTATGGGATTACATGGCAAAATTGTGTTCATTATCATCTTGCTAGAATATTAGAGAACTCTAATTTGCTAGTTGTAAATAATCGTCTGATTAAACAACGGGTTACCTCTGGCTCCGACAGAGACTTTGGTGTTACCCATGTAACACAATAGATTAAGACCAGGGGATGCTAAACACACATAAAGTATGGAAATTCTTTATTTTTGGAAGTACTCTAATGAGTCACATGCCTGCAATGATCCGTGACCAAGGAAGATGGAAAGATTCTTTGAATTTACGAAACTGTCCACTGTCCTAACTTCTACTTCATGCTAGACTTGAGGGACAGATCATAGTTGATACTTACATTTACTAATCAGGAGACAGGTAATGTGATATACTAAGAGCCCTTTATTTTTATGGTTCCATACGCAATACTCTCAACTGTTTAAAATTGACATCCTATGCAGAGAACCAATTTCAATCTTTACCACACACCTCCATGGGGAAAAAGGTGTTCACCCCCTCGTGTAGATTTAGCTGTAACCGGGATGGACTTGCCATATATATATATAAATATAAGTGTTAAAGCCGAATGTAAAAAATTTCACATCATAAATCTACAATCCCTAATTCAGCACCCAATAAAATATGAATTAACTTTCTAAGAAGAAATTAAAAGAAGTTAGTAGGGCGATTTCTTTCTCTAAACTTATGTTGCACTTTGAACTGGCAAATTTAAGTCCTATACAAGTTACCACTTTAAGTTGAATGGAAGTGTCAAGATTAGATTTCACGGCACTGACTAGGTGCATTTATGCATGTGGATTGGCACGTGACCCAAATGCGAATTGCCATATGACCTAATGAAATAATATCATATTTAGGCCACCAGCTTATCTACATAATGCGAGTTTCTTTGTCATTTAGGAAGGAAGATGCCGCGCTACATGGTTTAAATTTTATTGAATTGGGCGGTGGCTGGGAAATTGACGTAACGATTTGCTTGCCGACACTTTTGCAATTATTGGGTTTTGTCCTTCATCTATCATTGCATATGTTATTTGGTCCTTTTAACACTTTTCTTTCTGTTCTAATGCAGTCCTCTATCTCTTGCAACTTGTGCAATTGATTCTTTCTGTCATCAACCATACAACAATCAAAAGAAACGAGAGATAGAGAGAGTTCGGACAAAACTCCACATCAGCAATTAAAAAGAAACGAAAGACAGAGAGAGTTCGGACAAAACGCAGACAGCCCAGCCTCCCAAAATGAGGGTTTAATAACCCTTGTACACCTTAAGGAGGTTCTACCGATCTTCACGCCACCTAAACATGGGTTGTTAAGGGTACGCATAATAAAATTTCTACTTCTTTATTTCTCTATTTCTCGAAACAAATTTGAAACAAAAATCCGTTTCATAACACAATTTGATTTTTTTATTTCTGAAACAGATTTCTATTCCAGAAATAAATTTGAAGAATAAATAAAAAGCTAAAATTTTTAAGTTTAATCAATTTCTGGCCAGAAATCAGTCATTCACACCCTAAACTAGCTAGAAAAAGGGAAAAAAGGGTGGGGAGTAGTCGTAATGCATAGAAGGCATCGCTTGCCGTTGCTGGTCCAACATATGTGGCCCACAAGGGTCATCGGTCAACCTTTGCCGGCTTTCGGCCGAGATTAGGCCACCGCGTGGCCCGTGTGCAAATGATATCAACTGATGATAAATGATTAAACTCTAAAAGGTAGAGGATACATCCTTGAAAAAAGAAAGTTTAAGACAACCAAATGGCACAGACAGTAATCCTTAGAGCATTAAAACTGTACCTAATCTTGAATCATTTAAAACGAAAACAAAACAAGTCCCGCTTCACCCTCAAAGCCAGATTTGCTTTGTAAATGGCAGTTGATTGTCTACACTTCATAACTGTCTACAGTTGATATTGAATGGCCATAGCAGGTAAACTCGCCACAAATATATTTAAGAGGAAAAAGCTAATGTATCAGTTCAATGCTTCTTACTTAAAAGACCATCAAATCCCAAAATCAGAATATCAAAAACAGTTCCAAAGAGCACTTCCAAGAGAGGCTATCATTCCAGTAGGGCTAAATGTTCCTATCTTTCAAGTGAAGAAACAAGAGTTGTTAGACTGGGATTAAACCCCATTGGATAAACCCAAGAAAGGGTCAAACGGAGCATAATGACCAAAAAAACTCATACTATTGTAATGACAACTAAATATAACCTTTCTCATAATAGTAAACTAATTAAGAGCAACAAGATTACTGTGATCCATAACATTCAAGTCACCAGTGTCAAGACAGAAAAAGGTTTGCAATACATTCTAGAGTTTGGCAGTAATTCGAACGTATCTTGTCATTCAATCTTAATTTTGCTTTTGTATGTCACCTATTCATTTTCTGATAAGGAGAATCGCACAGATATTTACTCAGGCTCCCTTGCCTTCTAGCTTTAGATCGGCTTCCTTCACTGCTTGAACAAGATGAGTCACGCGATATTTGAGTTTGGCGTTCTCCGCAGCAAGCTCCCCTGCCTGCAATTCATGCAACAGAGATATTGTAATAATCCATGAATCCCCCAAATGAGACAAGACATGCAATGATTAGGCACTCGTGCTACCTTTTTATGTTCGGCAGCTAACTCTGACTTTGCCCGTTCGAGCTCTGATTCCAGTTTGCTACTCTTTTTTGAGTATTCCTCCTCATAAGCATCTACATGAGCAAGCAAATTTAATTCGATGAATGAGACAATGGAAGTACTAGAGCATAACAAACAGAACATAGATGGACAGCCCCATGACCTACCCTTCTCTTTTGTAACAGCAGCTTCAAGTCTGGATAAGCGATCCTTTCAAGCAAAATGCACGCACCAGCAGCATGTCAGTTTCAGGGAATATTTAAGACATCTAATCCCAATTCTTGTTTCATAATGGTTGAAGTTAAAGGAATCGATTTTGTTGGCTAAAGAAAAAGTAATTGCGAAGCAAAAAAAAAATGTCCCAGAACAAAACCTAGACTTGATGTTTAAGCCATCACTGTCACAAATCCTGCACCTTTTCTTTAAAGAGATGAGTTTTCTCTTACTAAACCAGAGTTACTGGACAGTTTAAATAATTATAGTCATAGAGGAACCAAATGCACCATGATGACAATCAGGTGATCGCAAAGCAAATTAAACCTCGATAACCAAGAACATATGGAAATTCAACTACCGCAATTAGCAAATGACCAGTCATCTGTAAGCAGAGCCAAATGAAGCACCTCTGATGCAATCAATTGACATCAATTGAACATCCAAGAAGCAAAATCAATAACCACTGCAGCATATCGAATCTAACAAGCTTGAGCTTGCACACAAAGCCCGTGCCCGCACACGCAGACACGCAAGCATGCCCCTGGCACGCACATGCAACTACACAAATACAATTATCTGAACCCAGCACGCGCGCGCGCGCGCAGACGCAATCGCCCATATCAACATATACGCAGGCACTCGCGGGTAGCGCGCGAAGTCGCAGAAAAGAACAACTGCAGAATCATCCGCTAATGGGTACATCTCCTCGCGTATCCCCATCAACTATGCCCAGATCAATGCAGAACTAACGATAATGTCGACCGTAAAAGTACCGACGACAGAAACGTCGAACACTAACATCTGTACAAGGAAGGCAATCGCATACGCTGATCTGCACAGCACGGGGACACGGACATAAAGGTACCTAGAGCAACCCCAGATCGCAAGTGGAGTTAAAAAAAACATCATGGGCTGACCTCGGCTTCCGAGGCTCGCTGGCGAAACTGCTCCAGGAGCTTGTTCAGGTCGGTCGGCTTCTCAGTTTCCGCCATCGTGTTGCGAGGGACTTGACCAAGGACAAGAAGATGAAGGGGAGGAGGGAGGAACCTAAAACCCTCCAAGACCAAAGACACGCAACCACAAACCACCACCGTCTCGTGCCTGTCAAAGGAGGAATCGCCTAGCTTTGTGTGTAGGTGGTATTCGATTCGATTGGGCTCGAGCCCGATGATGGCCTGAGCCCATAAAGTCTTTCCTTGGCCGATACAAAGTTATGTCACGTGGTAATATATATAAATTGTGATCTTTCTGTTGTTATATATTCATATGTATTCTAACGGTATTTAATCAACCTTATAAATATGTATATCATATGATCCTAATTGAGGTTATACTACCATAGACTCTCTATCATTATCCTCTTAACCCAAATCAACATTTCCTTTACTCCAATTGTTATCTCAATGACAGCCGATAAATTTACAGTTTTCTTCTTTTTCTCTTTTATCTCTTTACTCATCATCTTCTTCTTTTTTGTCAATCCATATTTCCCATCACCTCTCAAAATCACGCACCTACTTTCATCTCTTCTTCCATCTTCTCCGCTGCTCCAATTTTTGCCATTGATCAAGTAACGGCTACGCAATCAACCTCATCATCTCTTGTTTTTCCCAATATCACAAGTTTCATTTCCATTAAGCTTGATGCAAGTAATTATCTTATGTGGAAATCTCAATTTGAGCCTATTCTAATATGCAACAATCTAAACTATGTGGATGGATCTTTTTTTCATGTCCGCTGAAGCTTGTCACTAATCAAATGGCACTAGGGTGGTCAATCCCTTTTGTTCCACATCAATGCGTTTGCCGTTTGATCAATTCGATTCTTATAGTTAAGATTTTCCATGAAATTTACGACCTTCGAACATGTCAAGAGTTTGGATTCACTTTAGGACAACGTTTTACTAATCATTGCATGGCCAAAGAAATTAGAATAAATTTTTAAAACATCATGATATAAACCTGGTTTTTTGGGTTTGCTTGTCATACTTTTCTTTCATCTCATGTCTCTCACAAGTTGGCACCTCATTTAGGTATGCGTCAAATCACAAAGGGTATCATAGTCTTGATCAATCAAGTAGTTGTGTTTTTATTTGTCGTCATATTCAGTTTGATGAAGAGAATTTTCTTTTTCCAAAAAATCCTCCAGCTCTTAGTCTCATAGCTCAAGGCTTTGGATTAAGCTCCTTTGCTTTTTGTTTCCTTCAGTTAGTGCATTTGTCCTTCAACCTCCGTCCCTCTCTCCTCCTGTTTAGCTCAACCTCTCAACTCCTCTTGACCCACCTAACTTGCTCGTGCCCCAGCCTGACTTCTCTCTTGACCAAATTCCTTTCACAGCAAATTCACAAATCCTCTATACATATATGTCTAGCTCATCCAGTTCCATTTCTTCTCTTCTCACTCATCCTATGTAGACTCATGAGAAATCTCAAATTTCTAAACCTATAAATTCTTTTAATCTCTCTCACTCTCATGATGAGACACCAACTTACGACTCTTAAGGCCATTCTTAATCCACATTGGAGAGCAGTCATGGCAGATGAATTTAATGCCTAGGTCACTAATCACAAGTGTCATCTTATACCACTTAATTCTTCTAAGAATTTAGTCAGTTGTAAATAAACTTATAAGGTCAAGGAAAAATCCAATGAAAATATTGAACTCTTCAAAGCTAGCTTGCCTTGTTGCACAAGGACTTAAGTAATAGGTTGGATTGGACTTTGATGAGACCTTGAGCCTAGTAATTAAACCCATTACAATTCGAGTTGTTCTCTCTATTGTGATTCCTTTAGGATGGGTTATGTATCAATTTGAAAATGCCTTCTTGCACGACATCCTTTATGAGGAAGTTTACACGAGAACCTCTTAGTTTCTCTAACATGAGTTCTCAAAGTATGTATTTTGCCTCTAAAAATCCATCTATGGTTCTTAAGAGGCTCCACACGCATGGTTCTATCACTTCAGCAACTTTTTGTTAACTTTGGGTTCCATGGATAGTAAGGCTAATCCCTCGCTATATCTATTGTCATATGTTGATGATATTCTTATCACTTGTGATACTTCTTATTTTATTACGGTCTATGATTGCTTCACTCTCACAGGAATTTGTCATGAAGGATCTTGGGCCATTTCATTATTTCCTTGACATTGACGCTCATCACATTCTAACAATATGCTTTTATCTCAAGCCAAATATGTTATTGGCCTTTTTTGTAAGTTTGACCTCATTAAAGTAAACCTGTGTCTTTTCCATTGACCTCAAAACTTTATCGTCCGCTAACGATGGTGAGCTTTTGACTTCTTCAATGTTGTATCGACGAATGGTAAGTGCACTATAATATGACTAGACTCGATCATCTCCCGGCTGTTAAATGTAAATATTGATATTTATCCTACACATCTACTCATGGATTGCTCATTGAGAGGTGAACCCTACTTCATTAACTGCTTATGCGGATGCAAACTAGTGGCACGAGCCAATCGATTTAGCGTTCCCTTGCCCGTGCGATCTTAGGAATTTCTCCCAAGTCAGCCTTACTCACTCTCACTCACAAGGATCGTAGAGAGAGAAATTCTAGAGAGAGAAGCTCTAGATTGTATTTCACTTGAGAATGAGATGATACAATGAGGGGGAGGAGGCTCCTATTTATACAAAGACAAGACAAACCGTATTCGTAGATCCCTCATCGATTTAACGATGGAAATTAGATCTCCCCAACCACCAACTACCCGCATTCATTATATACGAATACATTTACGGTATTGCCCGCCCCCAGGAGTATTCTAGAAGACTCGAGAAAACCCTAAGTGTTGGGGATACAAGCCAAGGGTCGCTTGATCTATAGGCGTGTCACGGCCGTCCTGTAGGAACCTCTTGGATCATTGTTCTTTCGGGCCGTGACATTCTCCCCCACCTAATCAAGCGACGCCCTCGTCGTGTCTTCGGCATGAAAGGCATCAATCTGCTTCTTGAACTGCCAAAGACTTTCCGCGGGCTCCCAACTTGCTTTACTCTCCGGAAGACCCTTCCATCGGACCAAGTACTCTTGCTTGGGCGCGCAATACTACTTCTGTATGACTCGATCCGCCATGATGTTCTCGACCTCTCGATCATACGAGGTTTTTGTCCCGAGTGGCGCCCAATGAGACTCCCCTCGATCCGGATCTTCCTCATCAACTTGGAAAAGCTTAAGCATACTCACATGGAAAACTGGATGTATCTTGAGTTTAGGTGATAGCTCTAGCTTGTATGCAACCTTTCCCGACCTGTTGCAGCACACGAAATGGCCCATTGTAGCGACGGATCAACCTTTGTGCACGTCCTTGTATCGAAGGACCACATGCAACTTGGCCAACTCTTGGTCTCCAACTTGGAACTCCATGTGCCGTCGCTTCTTATCCACCCATTTCTTCATGCGCTTAGATGCTTTGTGTAGACACGCCCTTGCCAAATCGGCTTGCTCTTGCCGATCTTTGGCAAACTTGTATGCGGGTGAACTACTCCCCCGATAACCCAATGCGATCACGTTCGGGGTGTTCGGTTGCTGCCCAGTCGCAATCTCAAACGAGCTCTGACCGGTTGATTCGCTCCGTAGGTTGTAGGAGAACTGGGCTACGTCGATCAGTTTTGCCCAATTCACTTGCGTTGTGCTCACGTAATGTTGGAGATAGATCTCCAAGAGTGCATTGACTCGCTCCATTTGATCGTCGATTTAAAGATGCAAACTTGTCGACATGTTCAGCTCCGACCCCAACAGTTTGAACAACTCGGACCAAAAACGCCTCGTGAAGCGAGGATCACAATCACTAACGATCGTTTGTGGCACACCCTAGTACTTGATCATGTGCTTCATGAACAGCTTGGCCGCCTCCTCGGCCGGATAATCCTTCTTTGCAAGCACAAAAGTCGCGTACTTGGAAAACCTGTCCACCACGACCACAAGAGTCCGACACCCTTCGGACTTTGGCAGATTGACGATAAAGTCCATGGAGACACTCTCCCATGGGCGAGTTGGAATGGGAAGTGGCTCCAGCAAGTCCAGCAACGAACATTGCTCTAGCTTGTCTTGTTGGCATACCAGACAAGTCTTCACATAAGCTTCCACGTTGTCCCGTATTTGCAGCTAGTAGTACCGATCTTTGATGAGGGCTAGCGTGCGGTGGATCCCTGGATGACCCGCCCACTTCGAGTCGTGGCACTTGCGCAAGATCTCCTTCCTTAGCTTCCCATGGAAGGACACGTATAGAAGTCTTCCCTTGGTGTAGAGGAGCTCGTCGTCACACCAGAACTATCGGGTCTTGCCTTCACGCGCATACCTGATGAGAGCTTGAGCTCTTGGGTCATGTGTCAACCCCTCCTTGATGCGGTTGACCCAAGGACAACTTGGTCGACTCAGCATGCTGCTCATCAATTCCATCTTCCGACTCAGTGCATCCACCACGGAGTTAGCCTTCCCCGGCTTCTACTCCAGCACGTAGTCGAACTCCGCAAGGAAATCTTGCCATCGAGCTTACTTCGGACTCAGCTTCTTTTGTGACATCCCGAAAATTCGATCCCGTTTCGACAAAATGAAATGGGCATTTCATCGACGTGCCTACGGTCCTTTTTCTCTGAGCTGATCACTCACGAGTTAACTAATCCATTGAGTGAAGCCGTTAAGGGATATATCCGCGATAAAATCCCTAAAGGCTACTTAATTTGTTGGATTGGACTAAAATCGAGTCTGATTGATTTTAACCACGAAATTGAACTCGATTTCGGGAATTGAATTTTAAGCGTGTCATAATTCTTTTTTTTAGGACCTCGTCTCATCGTCCGTCAATTTATTGACGAGTCCGCAATTTCGAAAAAGAAATTGTCGGAAGGAAAATCGAAGACCAAAAGAAAATAGAAAGGGAAAGAGAAAAGAAAAACAAGAATAAATTGATTGTTTAAATTTCTTTTCTCTCTCCCTTTTCTCTTTTTCTTTTTTTTCTTTTTCTTTCTCTCTCTCCTCTCCCCTTTTCCCCCATCCGTGCGAGCCCCTCCCCCAAGCCAAATTGAATTTGGCCTCCCCCTCCTATCTTTGACTAGTCCAATGTCTTTATCCCTTCCTTTTTCTTTTTATTTTATTTTCTTTCTCTCTCTCCTCTCTCTCTTTCTTCCCCATTTCTCACCCCACGTGACCAAAGCCCCCCTTCTTCTTTCTTCTTCTCCGTGAAAGCCAGCGAACCAGGAAGAGAAGCTCGCCGGACAGCCAGCCACCGTCACGCCCGCACCGCATCGCCGCCCGCACCGCGCCGCCGCCCGCGCGCGCCCGCCCGCGCGCGCGCTCAACCTCCGCCTCTTGCCCAACCTCCGCCTCTTGCCGCCGCTGCCGCCCGCTCGCCCGCCGCCTGACCTCCCTGGCATCCCTCTCGCCCTCCACCGACTCTCCCCTCGCCCTCTTGGCCGCCGAAACTCCTCCGGCCAGCCCAACCCAGCAACCCATGAGTGGGTTTCCAGCGGCTTTAGGCCCGCCTTTGGGCCGTTTTCAGACCCCAGACCCGAGACTCGCTTTGGGGTTTATTGTTCCCCGCGCCGAGCCCGTCGATTTGGTACCGGTTGCGCGCGATTCCGGTGGGTAACCACACTAATGCTTGCTTAGTGGGTTAATTATACTTAATTGGTTGGTTAGTTTATTTAATTAAGCTTAGGTGATTTAATTAGGGTTTATTAGTTGATTTTGATGTGATTTAGTTAAATTGAAGGTGTAATTAGCAAGTAGACATGGTCTACTATTTATTGAGGGTAGCCGAGAATTTTCCGACCCTTTATCGGGCTTCAATTTGATATTTCGGGCCTAAGTGGAATTTTTGGCATTTAAATATTATTTTTAGAAATTAAATTAAATAATGATTTATTTTCCGAAAATTCAACTTGGATGGCCAAATGACCGGAATATTATGCTGATGATCGTGGTGCAGCCCGTTTATTTAATTGAGCTTTATATTGTGCTGAATTGAATTTATTGTAGTTATTTATTTAATTTTCGAAATTAAATTAAATAATTATTTATTTTCCGAAAATTCAACTTGGATGGCCAGTGACCGGAATATTATGCCGATGACTGTGGTGAAGTCCTTTTATTTAATCGGGCTTTATTTTGAGCTAAATTGAATTTCTAATATTTATTATTTAATTTTCGAAATTAATTATTTAATTAATTATTTTTCGGAAATTAAGGCTGAGATGGTCGACAACCGAAATTTCGTGCTGTCGTGGCGCAGTCCGTTTATTTATTTGAGCTCTATGTTGTTTAGAATTAATTAAATTACGATATTTTAGGGATTTACCCTAAATTGTTTGGAATTGATTGAGATTGAATTGTTGTTTGGAAATTGGCCAAGTTTGTTTATCTAGCATTCTTATGCTTTGTTGAGTTGTAAAGTATGTGGAATGGTGAAAGTGAGTCGGGAGTACTTTGGCGAGACAGGATCAAGTACGAAGCATAGGCACAAGCGTGGTTCGGTGATGTGGAAGATCACTGTGCGAAAACGGCGCCTTAAAGAACGCACGTAAACTGTCTATGACTTATGGCAAACGTGGTTCAGTGATTGAGGAATATCACTGTGCGAAAATGACGCCTTAAAGAACGCACGTAGACTACCTATGAATCGTGACGGGCGTGGTTCGGTGATGGGGAGGATCACTGTGCGAAAACGGCGCCTTAAAGAACGCACGTAAACCGTCGGTTATTTATGTCACCTTGGCGAACTTGATGCCCGAGAGCACTGATATGGCTTTGTGACCGAGTACACTGTGGGAGGTTTTGTGGTGTGGAGTCAATGACCTAGAATGGTCCGTCTGACATGTAATCGACTAGTTCGATTGACCAGTGATTTGATTGATCGTTTGTTGTGACTTATGTAATGTTATATATAACCTTGATTTGCAGGTTGGATATGAGGCCAAGGTAAGTCATCTGACTTGTGCTGTGCTTAGGCAACCGAGTAGTGTATTGGCTCCTTAATTGAGTCTTAGTGGGGTAGAACTCGCTGAGACGTAGTCTCATCCCGGTTGTGGGACAACATTTCAGGATCCCGATGAGGAGCTGAGGAGGAGGAATTTGAGAAGGAAAGCTCAAAGGTGAAACCGAAGGAGAAGAATTTTTGGGAGAAGAAGATAGTACCGAGAGGGATTTTGAGTACGATTCGGATCGACTGAGATCCCATCTTCTTTTATGAACTCCATTTTGATGCGAATAGTTGTGAAGTAGCCTGGTTTGTACCTTTGTATAAAAATTTGGTTATAAGCTTCAATATGAAAATTATGGCCCTGCTTTTCTATCCCATTGTTTTATTGTCTGGGGATTTTCTTTATACTCCCACTTGCGCATATAAAATGAACAGGGTCGGCGATGCGTCCTGGGACGTCGCTATTAATCGACCAGGTGAGGGATGGGCACATGCTCGAGGATCGGGGCGTGACATCTTTTGGGTTTGGAAGTAGCTCGTGGCCACGTTGTTTGTCCTCACAATGAACTTCGATCCCAAGTGATAGTGCCTCCACGTTCGAAGGTAGTGGACCACCGCGGTCATCTCTACTCTGAACAGTATACCAATGCTCGGTATCATTCAACTTTCGAAACTCGAACGCCACTAGATGGCCATCCTGCATAAGAACACCACCGATAGCATAATCCGATGCGTCAGTCTCTGCCTCGTAAGGTTTGGTGTGGTCGGGCAGTGCCAACACCGGCTCATCGGTCATAGCCTTCTTCAATCGATTGAATGCCTTTTGGCATCGATCCGTCCACTCCCACGGCTTCTCCTTCTTCAATAGGTCCGTGAGTGGCATGGTGATGCTCGAGTAGCTTCGGATGAAGCGCCGTTAGTAGTTGGTGAGGCCTAGGAATGACCTCAACCCCGTCACCTTCGTCGATGGCTCTCATTCGACGATCGACTGAATCTTTGCTTTGTCCATCCGCACACGTCCACCCCCAATGATGTGCCCCAGGAATGGAATTTCCTCTTGGGTGAAGGCACACTTCTCGCGTTTAACGTATAACTCGTTCTCGCACAAAACTTGGAAGACCTGCTTTAGGTGTTCGACATGCTCCTCGAGCGTCTAACTATAGACTACAATATCGTCTAGGTAAACCACAACAAACCTATCTAGGAAAGGGTAGAGTACCTTGTTCATGAACACACAAAATGTAGCTGGAGTGTTGGTTAGGCCGAACGGCATCATGAGGAACTTGTAGGATCCATACCGCGTCACGCAGGCTATCTTCGGCTCGTACCCTTCAACGATCCGAACTTGATAGTAGCCCGATCGAAGATCCAGCTTGGTAAACCACTGAGCTCCACCAAGTTGATCGAAGAGATCTACGATGAGCGGGATTGGGTACTTGTTCTTCACAATCAGCTTATTCAGTGCCCGATAGTTGATGCACATCCGGAGTGACCCATTGTGCTTCTTCTTAAATAAAACCGGTGCACCGAACGGGGCCTTGGATGGCCGAATGTACCTCGCGTCGAGCAGCTCATTGAGTTGTCTCCTCAACTCCTCCAATTCGGGAGGCGCCATGCGACACGACACCATGGCGAGTGGTCCAGCGTCAAGCACTAGCTCGATCCGATGATCCACTTCTCTCTTGGGTGGTAACTTCTTCGGCAACTCGAAGGGTATCACCTCCTTGAACATGTTAAGGACATGGGTCACTTTCATTGGGACTTCGTTCCCTTCAACCTTCTCATCCTCCATCTTCAAGGCTGCAAGGATGGTCACCTCACCCTTGCTTGCCCCTTTGTTGAGTTGCATGGCTGAAATTATCTTCCAATCGCGGTCCGACTCATGATGGACCGAGATCCTACATTGACAATTCTTGTCCAACACGCATATACACTCGGCGAAAGGCAATATTACAACATGGATTTTATTTAGGAATTTTATCCCAATGACAAAGTCGTAGTCGTCAAGGGGAATTACCTCTAGAATTTCCTTGCTCTTCCATGACCCGAGTTGTAGCTCCACGTCCCATGCGACACCGATTGTAGGGACTTCCTCGGAGTTCACCATCTTGAGCCACCCAGCTCCTTTCTCCACCCGTAGGTTAAGTCTCTTCGCAGCTTGCTCTGAGAAGAACAGATCGGATGCTCTCGTGTCCATGAGCGCACTCATCATGGTTGCTCCGATCTTCACGTCCGTGAACATCAAGCCTTTAGACTCCTTTGTCTTCTTGGCCTTGATCATGCTAAGGAGGCGCAACGAACCCAACCATGATTCCTCCCTAGGCTCATCTTCTTTGCATAGGGCGGCCAACTTGGCCTTGTTCGGGCAATCTCGCGCCATGTGCGGACCATCACAGAAAAAGTATTTGTACGAGCGTACCTTCCTTTGTCTTCCTCTGCTCGACTCCGCATGAGCTTTGTGAGGATTAGTCGATGGTCTACCTCCGGTTGGGCAGTTGTGTCTCCCCCGATCTCCTCCACCAGTGGCTTTGTCCCTTGGACGAGAATCTGATCGGGATGTGGAAGGTGCCTTGTACTCCATAAGCAATTCGGCTACGGTCATGGCCGTTGTGAGATCTCCCACGTTGCACCGCTTCAGCTCTTGCTTGGTCCATGGCTTGAGACCACTCATGAACTGGTGATATGCTTTAACCTCGTTCATCGAAGGGATTTGGAATAGTAACTCCGAAAACCGCTTGATGTAGTCGCGCACACCACCCTTTTACTTGAGACACTTCAGCTCGTCACGAGCTTCCTCCTCCTTATAAGCAGGAAAGTAGTTCCGTCGGAACTCTTCAACGAATCCACCCCAGGTCGTGATAGGATTCCCACACCTATCATCTGACCGATGACACCACCACAACAATGCATTATCAACCAAGTACATAGATGTAGTGTTTACCCATGATTGCTCGTCGTTGATCCCCATGGCTTGGAAGTACCTCTCCATGTATCATAGGAAGTTGTCCACATCCTTGGCCACCCGCGAGCCTCGGAATTACTTTGGCTTCGGCGTGTCCACTCATGGACCTTGCACCGTGATCATCCCGTTCACTCGTGTAGCTTCATATTCAGCGAGCCTACTCGTAAGCTCCGCTATCTCCGTGCGCATGGCCGCCGCCGTCGCCTCCAAGAATTCGTACCGTTGTGTGAGCTCTTCCCTTAGGGTCCCTAGCAACTCGTGTCGGAGTTCTCCCATGCCAGTCTTAAGCTCTTGCACCTCAGCAACCAGCTCCTCCCTTCCAACATCTACTCCATCCACGGTCTGGGTCAGGTCGTTGACCGATCCTTGGACATCGGTGACGAACAACTTTAGTTTCGTCATCTGCTGTGCAAGATCCCCCATTGGATCCCTCGAACTTGAACCACCACGGCTCTTCTTGCCTTTGGCCTTCTCGGCGTTCCGCCCACGATCAACGCAGTCACCACCCATGGCAAGCGCCTCATCAGATCGTGGATTAGCCATTGTGCTTGCGCTTGAAACAAACTTAGCTTTGATACCACTTGTCACGGGCTGATCGATCTAGCGTTCCCTTGCTCGTGCAGCCTTAGGAATTTCTCCCAAGTCAGCCTTACTCACTCTCACTCACAAGGATCGTAGAGAGAGAAATTCTAAAGAGAAAAGCTCTGGATTGTATTTCACTTGAGAATGAGATGATATGATGAGGGGGAAGAGGCTCCTATTTATACAAAGACAAGGCAAACCGTATCCGTAGATCCCTCATCGATCTAACGGTGGAGATTAGATCTCCCCAACTACCAACTATCCGCATTCATTATATACAAATACGTTTATAGTATCGCCCGCCCCTAAGAGTATTCTAGAAGACTCGAGAAAACCCTAAGTGTCGGAAATACAAGCTGAGGGTCGCTTGATCCATAGGTGTGTCACGACCGTCCCATAGGAACTTCTTGGATCGTCGTTCTTTCGGGTCGTGACACTAGGTTGGTGCTATAAAACTCGATAGTCCTTAGGTTTTTGTGTTTTCATGGCACCAATCTTGTTGTATGAAGTGCCAAGAAGCAGCTCTTGTAACTCATTCTAGTACAAAGGATGAATATCGTGCCATCACTCATTAGAATGCTAAGATTATTGTGATGATTTACTTCGTAAGCTCAAGTCCCTTTTTTCTTTTTTATCATCTCGCCATTTATTGTGATAACATTTTTGTGCCTATTTTGTTTCGACCTCATCTTTATCTTCACATCAAAGGCATCGAACTGAATTTTCATTTTGTTTGAGAGTGAGTTGCTTCCCACAATGCATGTTTTCATTATTAGTGGATTAGCTGGCAGGCATCTTCATCAGAGGCTGCCTAGTTCGACGACAAAAACCAATCTCTCATTTGTCACATCTACTTTTTTTTTTGGTCATTGTGGGGAAGTGTTAGTATATTATGGGGCCTTTCTGTAATTACAAATTTAGGCGTGCCCCTCACCGTAATTAATCACACTTATAAATACATACGATGCAACTCAAATTGGGGATAAGCCTCCTTAAGCACGGTGTCGCTATCCTGCCTGCCTTACCGCTTATCTCTCCAAGAAAGAGCTTCAAGTGAGCGCTCGAGCTCGAGCTCGACTCGCACTGACGCAGATACTCATACTCAGAGTGAGATAGAGGCGAAGAAGAAGAAGATGGAGACGAAACCAAGCGAGATCAGCAGCTCCAAGATGTTCGGGGGTTACAACAGGAGATACAAGCACTTCAGCCCGACCCTCGGCTGCTCCATGAACTTCCACATCTACTTCCCTCCTTCCCCTCCTTCTTCCCCCTCTCACAAATTCCCCGTACGTCCTCGATTCCTCTCTCGCGGGGCTTATTAGGGTTTCATTTCGTTTGTCTGCGGATTAGGAAAGTTCGTGTCTTTAGCTTTCCCGCTTTCGAGGATTCGGATGAAAATGAGTGGGTTTGTGCGCGTTTGTCTGTGCGTGGCGTGGGGCGTGCGGATCGACGTCGCTCGATCATCGTTCCTTAATTGCTTGGCCTGTGTGGATGAGCAGGTGCTGTACTGGCTGTCTGGGCTCACCTGCACGGACGAGAATTTCATTGTGAAATCCGGAGCTCAACGCGCCGCTTCGAAGGAGGGCATTGCCCTGATTGCGCCCGATACGTCTCCAAGTCGGTGACCCGTATCCCTGTTTACTTGCCGGTCGCATGTTTTCGGGTTTAGCCTGGTTTATCATTTCGCCTTTTGGTGCGTCCTCTTGTGTTGCTGGTTCTAGCCTGTTGCGCAGATAGGATTTCCATCAGAGGATTCGGATATTGGTTATGGGACTGTGATGGGTCTTACCCGGATTTTTCAATTGCGGGTGCTTGAAGGATGGAGTTTTACGGTGCTAATTTTGATGTAATGCTGTAGTTGGAGTCCAAATCCATTTGTGTGGAGCAACTTGATCAACTCATCTGCCAAATTCGTTGTTATTTCACTCTCTTATCTTATTGGCTTTCCAAATACTTGCATCATATATCTTACTTTTTAAACTTTTCGTATTTGATAAACTTGAGGATATTTTACGAGTTAGTGCTAAAACTGCTGCTTTCTTCCTTGATATTGAAGCTATGTTTTTTATCTATACATTGCAGGAGGCTTGAATGTGGAAGGAGAAGCAGACAGCTGGGATTTTGGTGTAGGTATGTCGCATGAGTATCTACATCGACTTTTGCAAAGTGCATTCATTTTCAAAGCTATTCTTAGGGAGTATTCTACCTCCACATATACTGCTCTTAGAGTACCTCTAGACTGGCTAATGTTTATTTAGGGATGGACTATTATATTGACCGTCCCTATCAACAGGTCCATGTTACTAAGAAGTATGATCATCATGTACCTCACCTCTATGTAGGATAAAGTAATTGAAATTGCTTCTTTTATCATTTGTTCTGGTAAAGATTTTACTTTTTGAATTTACTTAAGATGGCTCAGCAGATGTGTTTTGATGGCTCAAGCTGAGAATTTCATTTGAGAATTTATTCACTAATACACAGTCATGCTGAGATGGGAGGCAGTATGGCAGTCTGTTGTATGAAGTTTATGGCCACTTACCATTCTAATTTTGTAGTGTATCTCTTTTGACGGCATAGCTTGATAGGCTATTTTCGTCATACTGGAAAAGAGGAGTGTGTCATCGTATTACTGTCGTCTATCTTAAATTCCTTCTTTTGATGACCTCGTACTTATTTTACTGATAGAATAACATTGGGTGCAATGCAAAATATCGTTTTCCTCCTAAAGATTGGTAATCGGTGTTGTTGTCATGGGTTCTCCTGAAGCCAAATGAACTACATTTTGACAAATGCTCCAATTTTATTTCTGATTGACACCCCAAATAAGAGCAACAAGAAGTTTGAATTCAGACATTAATTATTTGTTGCAATGGGATTTGTCTTGAGGTTGTTTTCTTTATTTTAACCAGGTGCTGGGTTTTATCTTAATGCTACCCAAGAAAAGTGGAAGAACTGGCGTATGTATGATTACATTGTCAAGGAATTGCCCAATCTTCTGGCTGAGAATTTCCCACAGCTTGATACAGCAAAGGCATCTATATTTGGTCATTCAATGGGAGGACATGGTGCTCTAACGATCTACCTAAAAAATCTTGACAAATATAAGGTAAATAACGTATGCCTACCAGCTACTGATTTCATAGCCCTGAGGGTTGCTACCTTTGTTCAACTTTCAGTCCCAATCCAATAAGTGCAAATGCTTGACACTTTCAAATAATTTTCTCTTGCAATTATATGTCTACAGAATTTTTACCTAGGCTCCATGGTCCATTTATGGCAAATGGAGATCATCTTACTCTAGTGGCCCATTTCTAAGTTCAATCTGCGGTTTCCTAAAGTTATAAAGTTGGTAGTGTGAACTCGTCTATATTCTGGATTTGAGGATTAACTAGAATATTTCACATCAGTGTCCACTTATGCAGACTCGCTCTCAGTGTTTTCCAACTCACTCATTTTGCAGTCGGTCTCTGCCTTTGCTCCAATTGGGAATCCTATAAACTGTCCATGGGGCCAGAAGGCTTTTACCAACTATTTAGGTGAAAATAAAGCTGATTGGGAGGTAAATATATTCAAGTATTTGAGCATTAACTAGTTAATGATATGATACTGAAAGCCTCTAGTGTTTTCATTTCATGGTTAATGAATGAAATTGCAGGAATATGATGCTACTTGCCTAGTTGCAAAGTTCCATGATGTGTCTGCTACCATTCTAATTGATCAAGTAAGTTTGTCCTTTGAGCTTGTGATTCTAGCATTTTTTTTTTTTTTTTTTTGTTAATCTTCTCTCACAGAGAATGCCTTCTGTAAATTAATGGCCTTATATGCACTGGTGCCGGATGACATTTAGTTGGGGTAATTTTGAATGAGAAGGTCGCTATGGAAATAAATGCTCTTTCTAGAGTAATATCACCGTATTGATTTGACAAGTTAGTTTCTCTGTCCCTTTTATGGAGCTCCAGTGAGTGAAGCAATCATTCAACATTGTGCTGAGCCTGTATCTATAGACAGATATATTGACACAACAGAGAAATTGAACAACCTGTGTGTTGTACTCTTTTGTGAGAATTCAGTGTCAGCATATACCTTTCCCGCAAATATGTACATAAAGTTGCTTAGTTTTTCCCCTTTCCAGGAAGTACTTTAGTAGTCATTATTGGTGCTTCCAACACCTGTTAATGCACACAACATGGTGTCTGCTTCATCCAAATCGGGTTGCTATTCATGTCTTACTCAGCTCATGCTTTAGTGAGTTTAGGGCTTCACCCATCTAAGGGGGGATTCCTTATCAAGAACTGATTCAAGAGTCTAGTTTTGTTGAGTCTTTTGCTTGGGTAATAGTTATACCCAGGTTGTATAAGTTTTGATCATAGATGGATTAACGAAACAGGTTGGTCTAATCTTGGCCAAGCCAGTCCAGTCGGAAACTGTTGCTTATGAGAAACCCACTTTGTACTTCACCATTGCAGCCAAGGGGCACATGCCTTTGCATTTTGCCTGCTCATAGTTGCAACCAAGTCGAAGTGGTATCAGTCGCAGTTTCAGCTGGACCAGTAAAACCCATTAAGAGAAACCCATGTCGGACTTCACTATTGCAACTGAAGAGCATGCACGTGACTCTGCACTGTAACTAACCCAACCAAGCAGGAGTCTATGGAAGACAAATTTGGTGTCACCAAGTTATTGAGATCTTAACGAACGAAATCTTTTACAAATTACTATCTCAATTCTCCTTCTTTCTCCTATTCTGACATCTTCATCTCAAAACTACGGCTTTCTTCAGCATTGGGCTGTTTAAACTGATGGTCACAGACTAGTATTGGGTTTATAAGATAAAGAAGTCAAAAACTGTTGGGGGAAGGCAAAGCTCTGTTTCTCTGGTGCCTTTGGTGTGAATGGGAAGTAACACTAGGTTAGTTGTGAAGAATCATGGGTGTTCCCTTCCTTACAGGTCGCTTACCAATGAGCTGAGTGCAATTTTGATAATAGAAAGTTAACTAAAAAAATCAATTAACAAATGCAGCTACGGCAGAACCAGAAAAAGTTAAGATTGCCTGGATTGCTGCCCAACCCTTGACTGGTTTATCTGTAGCCCAGTTTGAACTTTTAAACGCATTTGTGCTATTTGTTTGTGGGCAGAATCTTTAATTCGTTTGAATCATGGACCATGCATTGGCCATTAGTCATGGGGTGATTTCTTTCTGCAGGGGGAAGATGACAAATTTCTGCAGAATCAACTGTTGCCAGATAAGCTCTCGGAAGCTTGCAAGAAACATGGAGTCCCAGTTCTTTTGCGGTTGCAGCCGGGTTATGATCATTCCTTCTTCTTTATCGCCACCTTCATCGACGATCACATCCTCCATCATGCCCAAGCCCTCAACCTGTAGATTTCGGGCCTAGCGGTCTCCGAGAATATATAATTGTCTTCTGTCACACCCGCAATGGGGGTACTCATCTTGTTGAAGTGGCTGTTTGCTTCATACCCTGTTTTATGAAGTTGCAAGTGACGCCCGTCATATGATGTCGGGTCGGTACAAGAGTTTGTGGGTTTGCTGAAACGGAAGTACTTTAGTTTCCCTTGTCAATATGCGAGTCTTTAACTTCGGAGAGGGGCTGATTCCATTTGAAGTTTGAAGAGCACGCTCCAATAATAGTACATAACGAGGTTTCATCTTCCTTTCTTTTGTCCTTTGGATGGTCTCTACTCTCTCTCTTCAATGAATCTTCTGAACAAAAAAAAAAAAAAAAAACGATTCTGGAAGAACGATGCCTTCGGTAGCAAGCAACTCTGACCCTGTTTTTGGTGCGAAAA
Organism: Eucalyptus cloeziana; assembly: GCA_014182715.1. Taxonomy (NCBI): domain Eukaryota; kingdom Viridiplantae; phylum Streptophyta; class Magnoliopsida; order Myrtales; family Myrtaceae; genus Eucalyptus; species Eucalyptus cloeziana. The sequence goes on along the minus strand of CM024644.1, from coordinate 18,252,936 downwards.
CTGGGACCAAGCTGTGTTATTCCACGTATAGAATAGCTTATGAATGCATTAGAAATGACGCGACATTGGAACCGAAAAAGTGGACGAGCGTACATGTAGTCTAAAAGGGGTTTTTGGGTTAGATTTGTCAAGGGCTGGGACTTGGAATATATGTCGACGCATAATCCATTCAATGCATTTGATAACTCCTGATTAGCCATCTCTCTGGTCAGTCTTGGTCTTAATGTGCTTAAGTTGGATAGCAAAATGGAATAGTAAAACAATAGGTAAAAAGGGGACCATCACATACTTAAGTTGTGAGCCCAAGTTCGAGCTCGACTCAATTCGCATCCTACTCGATGTTTGAACTTGACTCGGGCTTCAGTGGAGCATTGGATGCCACATGTGTTTATGCATTTGCAATAAAACGGGTATATTGAGCTGAAGTTAAAAAAGAGTAAATTCATCACGGAAAATCCGTTTGGGATTTTTTTGTGACATAGAAATTTGGTTTGAGATAAATGTGGTATGGATGTATCAATTTGAGATCTTTTATAATACTAAAATTAGTTTGAGGTTATCAACTCTTTTAGTAACAATTTTTAATTTTACTTAAGACAAAAGAAAAGCTCCGCAAGGATCGCAAGCCATGTCAAATTGACAAATCTAAGCTCGAGCTCGACTCGAAAGCAAGCGAACCTATTTCGCGTATTCATTAAGTCAAGCCTGAGCTACTCATAAAGCAGCTCGATTCGATTTCACCCCCTAATCACCGATGATGGAGAGGAATCGGTGGCGGCGGAATGGCGGAGGGATGATGATGAAGACGACCGTGGAGAAAGGCGGTTTCAAGGCGGCGATGTTTAATTACGGTGAAAGCGGTAGGAGTGGGAAACGGTGGCGACGTCAATTATCACGGGCTTAAAGTTCTTAGAAACGCGTCAGTTATGGCGAGGGCCAAGGTGGGTGAGCGATGAGAATGCAGTGCGTAATCACTTGTTAATTTTCTCTTTTTTGTTCAGAACCGGCATTCCAAAAAAGAGTATTTGATTCAAGCACTCGCTTTTATTTTATTTTATTTTCACAACGAGGGAGAGATAAAATGGAATGCGGCACATCGAGCTATCAAGGGGCCAATTGCCACCCGAAAAGTGATTACAATAGCAAGTGTTCGTTCGACTTTATAGCGCATGCTCAACTCTAATTAATATCAATACAGAGACCGGCATGGCCAGAGGCGATGGTCCTAGTGACAAGCCTCGTAATGACCCAGTTGGAAAAAAAACACCGAGAAATGCCCGGAATTACGATAGCAATATGTAACAAGATTAATTCGACATTCGCGTTTCCAAAAAACATGACATATCAATTAAATTATCGTACGGCGGGTTTCTCTTTCCCAAAATGGTCATTATTGATAATGAGAACATTTTCTATTAAATAATAATTTCAAACAATACAAACGATTATTTTTGGGAAAATATTTTTCGAATTATTGATTTTCCGTGAAATAAATAGAGCCTAATATAAGATCTATGAGTTTTATATAAATGGTTCACAAACTTTAGCCCAATATTTATTGTGATCTCTAAACTTTTGATTTGTTCAATATGGTCCTTGAACTTTAGCTTAATGTGCAATGTGATCCGTGAATTTTTAATTTATTTAATGTAGGTCCTTGAACTTTAGCTTAATGTGCAATGTGATCCGTGAATTTTTAATTTATTTAATGTAATTCTTACACTTTGGATACATCTTTAATATAGCCCGTGGATTATATGAAAAAATTCAATGTTACTACTTTGAACATTGAACTTTTGGTATATTTTCTTCTGAACAGATAAAAAATGAGTCTAAAACAATCGAAACAATGTCTTCAGGAGCAAAGGAACTTGCGACCCTACTTTTGATATAAAAACCATGATTGAGCCATGTCATTTCGAGTCTAAAATAGTTTAAGAATGGATAAGAAACCACGTGACAATGAAACCGAAAAGGGTTTTTGGGTAGCTTTGTCAAGGGACTCAGAGAATTATATGTCGATGCATAATCTTAAATACATCATTCAATGCATTTGATAACTCCTAATCCGCCACCTTACCGGCTAGATTACAAAATCAAATGGTAAAACGATAGGTGAAAAGGGGCGATCGCATACTCATTACTCGGTATTCAAAACTTCACTCGACCTTGAGTTGAGCAATGGAATTTCTGGTCAAGCTCAATTCTAACTCAATTCGATTGTCGACGGCGGTTGAGAAAGTGGCTTCAGACGGTGTTTCTACGGTGGAAGTGGTGATTGTGGAGTAGCGATGAAGGGAGGTGGTGGTGATCATGGGACTGGTGCTTAAAAAATATCGGTGATGGCGACGGTGGTGGGGTAGATTGAGCCTCAATCATTGAGGTGCTTTGGTTGTGTTACAATCATCTATAAGTTAAAATCGTCTCGACAGCCTGGCTATTCCCAGCTATATAGTCAAGAAGACGATCTGACATCTCAAAAGACCGTCGAATGTCATAGCGACCCCCCTGTTCAAACAACGACTTCCTCCGTTCAAAAAATAATTACCGTTCCGTTTTCCGTTTGAAATAATTTTCAATTAATCATCAAGGTTTATTCATCCACAAAGAACTCCCCGTCTCCTCAAAAGGTCGGGATGAGGATAGATACTTAGTTTTAAGTTTAAGATTTGTCTTACGCTTTATAAAGATGTAAGATAAAAATTTGAAAGTGAATTGAGAATTAAAATAGAATAAGACAAAAAAAGAAAACATTTCTCAATTCGCCATTCGTCTTCGTTCTTTATTACATATGCTTAGGTCTAATCGACATCGGTGTTGCGAAAGATGACGGTCTTAATAATGAACCTCATACTGTCTTGTCTAATATATGAAAAAGTTTGAGGGATTACGGTGTCAATGTCCATACCAATGGTCGATTTGGTAATATACGTGTTCCTCGCGGCACGATGGGTCAATTTAAATAATCAGAGTGGAAGAAACTCAAATTGAATGTACATCAAATGGCCTTTTTTTTTTTTTTATTTCTTAAATTTTTTTGGGAGCCTTTGAACGAGGCCGCAAATAACTCAACACTAGTAAGTAACATAAGGCCAGCGAGGCCAACGAAGCCTACGAGGCGTATTCTTAGTCAACGTCGTAGCACATATCCTTTTTTTCCTAAATGAATTTCCACGTGTCGGTCGGACGACGATTTTGACGTTATCGGAGGGGCAAAGAGGCAAGAGGCCTGTCGAATTTGAACTCGCCCACCGCCTGCGGAAATCGAAAAGGTCGTCGCCTTTACTAATAAAATACCGTTTCGAAATTCGGCACGGTTCCCCGGCGATAATGGCAATCTCGGTAATTACCTCCTCTCCCGACCCCGAATTCAACGCGAGGCGGTGTCGCTCGTCTAATTTATACGCGTCAAGCCCTCCCCCAAAGCGAACCCCGAAAAATCTTCGTCTCTTTTTGCCCCCAAAAAAAAAAAAAAAAAAATAGAAGTTTGACCGGAAAAATGTCAGGCTACCCCCACGCGCCGCCGAACTACGGCTACGGCCAGCCCTACACCACCACCACCACCTCCTCCTCCTCCTACGGCGTGCCCCACCGTCCAACTCCCCGTACGCGCAGGTGGCCTCCCCCTACGCCGCCCCCTCCGCTCCCTACGCGCCGCCCCCCCAGGGCGGGAAGCCGCCCAAGGACAAGCCGCAGGGCTACGGCGGGTCGGCCCCGGGAGGATATCCGCCGCCGTCGGCTCCCGGAGGATACCCGGCGCAGTCGGCTCCCGGAGGATACCCGCCTTCCGGCGGCTACTCGGCCCCCGGAGGGTACGCGGCCCCGGGGGGTACCCTCCTCCGCCGGCGGCGGCGGCGTACGGGAGCCCGTTCGCGTCGCTGGTGCCGTCGCAGTTCCCGCCGGGGACGGATCCGAGCGTCGTGGCGTGCTTCCAGATGGCGGACCAGGACGGGAGCGGGCTGATCGACGACAAGGAGCTGCAGAGCGCCCTGTCCTCCTACAACCAGAGCTTCAGCCTGCGGACGGTGCACCTCCTCATGTACCACTTCACGAACACCAGCGCGAGGAAGATCGGTGAGTAGTCCTCTTTCGCCTCCGATTCTCGCGATCGCTTCCGCCGCCGCCCTCCTCATGGATCGCGCGGCGATGATTAGCCTAGAACCATCGATGCATGTTGTCGGCGCGTGTCGGCGCGTGGAGTGGCCGGCTCGGCTTAACTGCAGAGCAGCGGGGCGCGGTTTCTCGAGCACGAGCCGTCCGCGTGTGCTGCTAGAGCGTTACTGATCTTTCGTCAGGGTCAAACGGTGGACAGCGTGGGTTTTACATTGAAATTCATTGTGCATGTTCTTCCGAAGTCGAGCGAGATTGCATGAGATCTTTCAAAGGCGGAGTCTCTTAACATCGGTTTTGAATTGTAGTGACCACTGACCAGTGTCTTGAATTTCAAGCCTAGTTCAGTTTTAGGAATTATTCGATGCTTTTGTGCTATGAACTTCCCTTGTTAATGCGCGAGGCGAGAGGCTAAGAACAGATTTGCGCGCGTTAGTTTCTGCACTGTTCTTTGGGGGGGTGATGATGGTAGGTGATAGCTGGGGAAGGGAAGGCCCGTATTAATTTCCGGCAAAGTGGGTTAGGTGGGAGGTTCAGATCCGGACGAGGAAGACGACTCTGGCTAATCAATTTCTTCATCTCTTGCCCAATCTCCATCACTATCACATTCATCAGCCAAAACGTGTATGGTGGGTGGGGGCCATTTGCGATGGATTTTCATCGATGTTTCTTCGGTCACGACGACATCATTTTGCCAAATTTTTTTCTCATTGTTAGAGGAAGCCCAAGCCCCACCCATTGCAAGGATGGGTGCACTCCATGATTTTTTTATTTCATCTCACTGCATTGCTGTTGCACTTGGGCTATTCGGGGTAGGTCGGATGTGCAGGCCATTCATTGTCCAAGTTATATATAATTTGTCGGTTGACTCGATGCAAGTATCATTGCCAGGATGGGTGCACGCTATGATTTTTGATTTCGTCGTAGTGCGTTGCTGTTACACTTTGGCTAATTCGGGGTAGGTCGCATGTGCAGGCCATTCATTGTCTAATTTATATATAATTTGTTGGTTGACTCGATGCGAGTATCGTTCCCCACATGCATTATAGAAAAAGATGCAAACTTGGAGCATCGGCTGTGTTTTGTCCCTCCTTAGAATTGAGATTTGTGTGTGAACTATCCCTGTTGCAGGACCTAAGGAATTCGTTCAAGTGTTTTACAGTCTTCAGAGCTGGAGGGTAAGTAGAAACTGGAACCTAATGTTATCCCCACAGAATCAAGAACATTCTTTTTATGACCACATGTTGATCGTGATTCGTACTTTCTGGAAATTGTTTCAGGCGATATTCGAAAGGTTTGACCGGGACAGGAGTGGCAAAATTGATGCCAATGAGTTGAGGGACGCACTGCTAAGTCTAGGATTTTCTGTGTCGCCGGTGGTTTTGGATTTGCTCGTATCTAAGTTTGACAAAACTGGAGGAAGGAACAAAGCCATCGAATATGATAACTTCATCGAGTATGTTTCCCCGTCCTGTCTTTAATTTCTAGAAATTTTCAACGAATGAAAGATTTTCATGCTTTCTAATGATGACGATGGCCTCTAATCACATTACCCTTTTATGATTATCTGTTGCAGATGCTGCCTTACTGTCAAGGTGAGATCTTGTACTCAATCTTATATTTATGTACTCAAATGTCCACTGGAATTCCAGCCTAAATTGGTATTTTGTATTGCAGGGATTGACTGAAAAATTTAAGGAGAAGGATACTGCGTACTCTGGCTCAGCAACCTTCACTTATGAGGCCTTTATGTTGGCAATTCTTCCTTTCCTCGTCGCCTAGTGTGGGAGTTGATTTCAGATTTCAAGCTTGGTTAGATCGCCCTTTTCTTTTATTTTTCTTTTCCTGACGGCACAGCTCGTTGTTTTCATCCCCACCCGGTCTCTAAATCTACTTGTCAGAACGATTTGGCATGTAATATGTTTGAGTTGTGTATCAAAATGAAATAATATGTTTTGAATTGCAAATATTTCGAGTTGCAAGGTGAAAAAAGACACTCCTGAAGCTGAGAAAATATTTAGGGTGCATTTGGGAGTGGCATTTGGAAGCCACTTTGAACCCCCAAAGCTCCTTGGGCTAATTGGTGGGTGTTTGGTAAAAATTTTCAAGCCCCATTTGGGGAATGCCAAGCCTTCCCAAGGTTGAAAGCCCAAGGCAGGTGGGGGGCTGCCTTGGGTTTTCAAACTTCTCGGCATGCTGAGAGCTGAGCTTAAAATAAAAAAATTTCTTCCCAAATTGTCCTCAATTTTTCATTTTTCCCTTTTTATCCTGACTGTTCATCTTCTTCTTTCTTCTTCGTGAGCGGTTGCCGATGAAGGGCACGCAGTCGTTGGCGACCGTCACGTCCGCCACGCTGACCCGCCGTGCCACGACCTCGCTCGAGAGGTCGCCACGGAGGTCGCGACTTTCAGGCGACCTTCGCGGAGGTCGTGACGCAAATCTGGTAGTGACTAGATCTGTGTCGCCGACCGTGCTTCAGGTGACCTCCGCGGAGGTCGCGACCTTTGCGCTGCGACCAGATGGGTTGCCGATCGCGAAGGTCGCGGAGGTCGCGACGCAGTTCTGGTAGCGACTAGATCTGCATCGCCAGCCATGCTTCAGGCGACCTCCGCGGAGGTCGCAACCTTCGTGTGACCATCTGCTTGTAGATCTGGTCGCGAGTAGATGTGGTCACCGGCCTTCGACCTTCGCGCGCGGCCTTCGACCTTCGCGCGCGACCAGATGGGTTGTTGACGATCTCTGTGGCGTGGTGGGTCGCGTGACGACGTGGCGACCCTTGTCGGATCACCTACCCTTGGCTGGCGGTGACTGGTGAAGCACTTGGCCGGCGGTAACCGGCGAAGCCTTGGCCGGCCAACGTAATAATAAAAAGCCTTTTGCAAATTTTATTTATCCAAACATTATTTTGCACAAAGATATTTCACAATGGACTTTCACAAATAAATTTACCAAACACGCTTTGCATTTTGAAAAACACCCTTAACCCAAAGGCCTTTATATTGACCTACGCAGCATGTCCAATGCCTGTTGGAGCGTATAGCCCGATGCCTCTTCCATGTGTTCGCTGAGTCGGCCTTGCATTGCTTTCATATCCCTATCCAAACGGACAAGCATCAAATAAGGTGAAAGATGGAAGATGAATCTAATCAGTCGCACGAGGGAGGACTCTGTTTCCGGTCATGGGACTTACATGCCGTGTACACGTTGGCGCATATATAAAGAGAATAAGTATCACTCGTTGTCAAATAAAGAAATCACGGGGTCTTTATAGAGGACCTAAATGCACGAATAGCTCACGTTTCTCTTCTGTAAAAGGTACCCCTATTAGGTGGCAAGCAAATCAAAAGTTGACAGCCTTTTAGAGAGCACTTACATCATGAACAGCTTCTCTCAGTGCTTTCACTTGCTCCCTCGAGACTGTCCTCACCTAGTCAAGGTGCATAAAACAGTAAGCCTTGAGACCATCCCCGGACCATAGGACCATGTGTGTTGCGATTCTAAGAATCGAGATGGTAATCTAGTCTATTACCTTCTTGACTATGGTCCACACGACGCCCTCGGTGCATGGAGGGACCGTGAGAGAACCGATGTATCTGAAGTATTTCCTGCTGCCGAATTTGATGAGCCCTGGATTTATGACCCCCAGGCGTATGTCTTCCTTGTCGACTACTTTTATGTGTTCGAGTAGCTGCCGAGAGATTAAAACGGCGGAACGGAATCAGAAGGACAAAACGCACAAGGCAGAGACCACACTATCCATTCTATTAGACTGGATCTCCAGGTTCCATATGAGCAAAGCAGGTGAAGTAAATTGCAAAAAATGATCAGACAAATGACGCATTGCATCAGTGATGCATGAACATCCACGTATACAAGCTCATCAAAGCATTCGCATAACTCATGAGCAAGTATGATAACCATACGGCGGCTGAACGTATAAATGCACATGTGGCGGTAAGGAGAGTGAGATAAAGTGGCCTTTGCACCTTTCTGAGCAAAGGGTCGGGTCGGCCATACTTGTAGACAATCCCGATCACGGCTATTTTCCCGTGAGAGCTTTCATGCACTACGTGAAGCTCCAAGGCGTATCTGCAGAATGAATTTTGACATCACTCGCCAGTAATAAGGGGGAAAATCTATTTTGTTTAGGGTAATCTGTGCATTCCGCAGAAAAAGAGATCTAGTGAAAAGTGCAAGCCGTTCATTACTTCGCAAGGAAAGCGTATCATGTACAAACAACAAAGACAAATCCTATGTACCTCGATCCGTTAAACGTGTGCTCAGATGGTGAATGCCAATGGCCCTGTAGAAGTTTGTAGGAAGTCCCGTCTATGTTGATCTGCCCTGCATCTCCTTTCCACATTACCTGGTTGAAGAGTCGTTAGTGAAAACTGATGGTAGATCAGTTCATTAATGAAAAATGTCGAGTAAGTATTTGGTCGGACTGCCTTCACCACGGCAACTAGGTGCCTGGGTATGATTACACCAGCGGACTGCCCTACCGTCACTAAAGATTGTGTTGTCTCAAGTTTAGCTGTGCATGACACCATTTTAAAGAATAAAAAAGGCAACAAGGTAGCTCTTACTGCGATATCATGTCCCCTGTTCTTCACAATGGCAGGAGCTGGTTTATAGTCTCTTTTCAACTTCCCCAAATGCGGAAAGACTTGCACTCTCTCATTGAGCAGATCGATTGGAGACTGCAATTTCCCTGTGCCACATGCACGCCAATGAGGGTCCAACCGGCCCCAATCTTTTGGCCCTTTTCCAGATCCTTCCAGATAAGTGAAATGAGACTCATCATCTGATTCAATGCCAGGATCAATGCCCCCCACTAAAAGCAGAGGAAAGGAACAGAAAATATATTAGCGAAGAAGTTGACGGAAGCACAATTCACAGATCGTGTTACACTGCTTGTAAAGCATAACAGCTGACTCTATTATGTGATACCTTTGTTCTATTGTCTCTGAAATGCAACTCTCGCGTGTTAATGGTGTGCACGGAATAGGAGAGTCAGGCAAATCGATTTCGCAGACTACTAACATGTGATAGAGGATCTAATTCATATGATCCAAGAACAAAAATGCCTCATTTCCGTGATGAAGCATGATCAAAGTACTTCACTCGTACATGAAGGAGGACAGGCATGTGCCTACAAAAGTAATTCAGAGAGAAACAGAGAGACAGAATCTGTTCCTTTTCTATTCAATTTAGCGTATGGTTATGGGTGCTTGGATCTCTTGAAGGCCCCAACTTACATAGGGAAAGGAACTCACACACATGATCTCCTCGACTAATCACATCTAATTGCATTGGATTATGGTGGTCTCTCAGGTCCACTGTAGTCGAATATTGTCGGGGCAGTACATTTGTCGAGACCTTGCAAACAGAGCCATGCTTCTCGAGGCTGAGTTTGGTGTCAAGTCTTTACAAACACGGCATCACTACGCGTTTATATATAACATGTTATTTTCTTGTTCTCAATATTACAGAGGAAACAATATGGCTGAAACTGGATCTGGGAACAAAACTCTTAGAGATCCTAACAATCTCACAAGAAAATGCCTAAAGAGCACAGACAGGAACGAGGAAAAGTAAATATGTACTTTTGAAGCAGATGACTCTGCAAGATTCCCATGCCTATGTCAAGCCAAGCCAAAATGATGTCCCAGATTACGTCTCCTAAGAAAAGAACCTTAAATTTTCTTAATTCCTAGTAAGACTGCACAGAACCAGACATATAGAACGCTAATCGATGCTATATCAACTGTTAAATCAAGTGCCTCATCAACTGTACGTAGCTGAACAAGCTGTTCATCGTTTGACGCAGTTTCAAAGCAAGTGTCAGAGATCTGAACGTAAACAAAGACTCTGAATCACGAATGCCAAGAACAACATCGTTGGCTCAATCCTGCCTAAGGAAGAAGACATGAGGCAAACGAAAAGCACGAGGACAACAGAGAAAATGGCATTAAAATATTAAAAAAAAAATATATAAACAAGTAGGTGGAGCACCCGAGTCTAGAATGACGCTTGTTTTTCAAATTTTTATGTTTACAGGTTTTATATTTTATTGAATGTTTTTGAAAACTCATTCACATAATGAATTTCCTACTTATCTGGAAATGTATACGGCATGCCACTTACAGCTTTTTGTATTGTGGAATTTATGTATAACCTGTGACAGGCCAATCTAAAATGAAGATTCTTCATAGAGATCTCAATCTTCTTCTCATTGATTTCAAGATGAAATCGTTTTGCGCATTTCCATTTTCAGTTTTTCCCTGGCGGGTTTGACAGAGATTTATGATGGGTATGGTTGCTGAGTTCCAAACTTGATGCGCTTGAACAAAGAACGCAACCGAGATTAAGTCATGCAGAGCAAGAGCTTGAGATCGAGGAAAAGAATGGAGATTTGTCGACAGTAACCAGCAGCAATAGCACAACAGAGCGCGGTGTTCAGTGTGTGCACCAGATCGAGGAAGAAGCTTCAAATGTACACCCTCATGCAGTAAAATTTTCACCCCAAAAAAGGTGGAAACTTGTTTCGCATGAATCTTGAACCAAGGCGACAGAGACTGACGTTGATAACAGAGGGAGAGAGAGAGACCATACCGGCTTCAGATTCAGCAGCTGTGGGGAGAGCAAGAAGAAGAGCGTGCGCAACAAAAACCAGAGCGAAGAAGACGAAGCTGCTACGGATTGAGATGGCGCCCATTTTAATGTTTTTCATGTGCTGCTCCTATCTCACAAACACACGAAACAACATGCAGTCAAGGAAATCAAAGAGATTATTAGAACAAGTGCTGCGATGGACAAGCCAGTACAGCTGCAAGTACCTGCAAATATATTCACCATTAGATATGGATTAAAAAGATTGCATTGATTATCTACCAAATATATTCATCTTTATTAAGAACTTTTTTAAGCAAGTACAGCTGCAATCAGCCGAGTAGGAAAGTTCCATGATTTACAATGTATTTAATTCTGCTACGGATTTAGATGGCGCCCATTTTAATGTTTTTCATGCGCTGCTCCTATCTCACAAACACACGAAACAACATGCAGTCAAGGAAATCAAAGAGATTGTTAGAACAAGTGCTGCGAGGGACAAGCCAGTACAGCTGCAAGTACAGCTGCAAATATATTCACCATTAGATATGGATTAAAAAGATTGCATCGCTCTTTATTATTAATGTTTTTCATGCGTTGCTCCTATCTCACAAACACACGAAACAACATGCAGTCAAGGAAATCAAAGAGATTATTAGAACAAGTGCTGCGAGGGACAAGCCAGTACAGCTGAAAGTACAGCTGCAAATATATTCACCATTAGATATGGATTAAAAAGATTGCATCGATTATCTACCAAATATATTCATCTTTATTATTAATGTTTTTCATGCGCTGCTCCTATCTCACAAACACACGAAACAACATGCAGTCAAGGAAATCAAAGAGATTATTAGAACAAGTGCTGCGAGGGACAAGCCAGTACAGCTGCAAGTACCGCTGCAAATATATTCACCATTAGATATGGATTAAAAAGATTGCATCGATTAACTACCAAATATATTCATCTTTATTATTAATGTTTTTCATGCGCTGCTCCTATCTCACAAACACACATCGAAACAACATGCAGTCAAGGAAATCAAAGAGATTATTAGAACAAGTGCTGCGAGGGACAAGCCAGTACAGCTGCAAGTACAGCTGCAAATATATTCACCATTAGATATGGATTAAAAAGATTGCATTGATTATCTACCAAATATATTCATCTTTATTAAGAACTTTTTTAGGCAAGTACAGCTGCAAGCAGCCGAGTAGGAAAGTTCCATGATTTACAATGTATTTAATTCTTATTTTACTGTGTATAATCAATCTCCAGCAATTAATCCTTCTTTTTCTGTTTTTTAGATAAGTTTAAGTCGGGCCTTTTTATTATGGTAAGAAGGTGAGGACCAGAGAGGAGATAAACATTCCGCAGTGAATCGAGAAAGGAAAGCTTAATCACGCCGGATTCAAGTACCATATTAAGAAAAAGTATTAAAACAAAGATAAGTGTAAGCCGTGTCTTTTAATTATGGTAAGAAGGTGAGGACCAGAGAGGATAAACATTCCGGAGGGAACCGGGAAAGGAAGTTTAATCGTTGCTGGAATCAAGTAGCATATTTTTTCGACCGAAAAAAAAAGGCACCATATTTGAAAAAAGTATTAATACAAAATGACTATATCACATAAAATGAATTTTAATTACAAAGACATCGCGTGTTGTCTTGAATATTTTCTAATTAATTTTGCTTTTAGTTTCACTCTTTGCTTAATTTATCTTAATGTTACTCTTTATCAAATTGAGATTACTATTTGACCATATATTGCAAAAAAATCCATACATATATAAATTAGTATTGCGATGTGAGGCTTTGGTATTTGGATGATTTGGCATTCTAGCATTGTGGATTGTACTCATTAGTTTCCTTTTCTCAAGTGGATGCTTAAATAATAAATAATATCACATATTGCCACTACATTTAAGTGAGGGAAAAAATATTTAGATATAACCGATTTTTATTATGGGCACTTTTGATAATTTAAGAGTGCGTTTGATAACCATTTTGTTCCTGAGAACAATTTCTAATAAACAATGATTCTTTTTTATCTTGTTCTCGGAAATAATTTCTAAGCATTTTAAGGCATTTGATAATTATAAAATTTTTGTGGAAGATTTCATTTCAGGAGTGGGTTTCGACTCCCACGCCCTGTAAGGAGGCAGGGCAAAAGTCTGAGAGTGAGTGTTAGAGTAGGATTAGCGTAGGACTGACTAAAAAAAAATTCAAACATTTTCTTTTAATTTTTTTCAAATAATTTTATTACTTTTGTCTCTTTTTTCTTCTTTTCTTTTTTTTCTTTTCCTTCTCTTCTTCTTTAAGCTTTGGCTTGTCACTGGCCTTGGGATGATTGGCGACCGGCTAGATGAGGGCTGGCAACCTTGCCGAAGTGTCACTAGTCCCCGGCGAGGCTACGCCTCATCGGCCGGCCACTATGAGGTCGGCCTCGCCTTGGTCAAGTGATGCCGACCTCGCGGTGGCCCAGCGAGGTTGAGCCCTGCCGGAGGTTGGGCGACATCGGCCTTACTAGATTTGGGCAAGGTTAAGCAAGACTTGTCAGTGGTTGGGCGACTTCACCCCACCTAGCCAAATCTACTCCCAAGAACAAAAAAATATAAATTTTTATTGTTTGGCTTGTTGCCAAACACGCCCTAAGTAACACATGATATGCACCAAATTTTACTTTTGTGATAGTTATTTCAATTATGATAGATCGATTGATAGATGGATAATGGGTGAAAATCTAAATGATCTACCATCATATTATGAATAAAAATTGAAAATAAATTCAAGTGATATATCATCTTTCTTTTCAATTTTAAAATAATTTTAATGATTTCTTTTTTATATTACACGATAACAATTATACTGCGAAGCTATTTTTATGAGCTTAATTAATTCTTTTAGGGGATATTTCATAAAAAATATATCAAATGGGTCTGTTTTCTTAAAAGATAGCTCATAATGGAACTTGTTTTAAATAAAGCTTACAAGTTGGCAATTTATTCTCAAATGAGGTCCTTAACTTATTGGCCCACCAAATTTTTACTGACCAACGAGCCTATGCATCTCACATGCATCTTACTTTACAATGTGGATTGATGGTGGTTTCATATATCTGAGTTAATTTGCTATCGATCACTATTGAAAAGAGCTAAACACAACATGCATATACCTTTGAGACTTTTCCGACAATATAGTCACGTTTGGTGGAGCCAAAAGAGTGGATGAGGTTGTGCAATATGAGAGTCATGATGGCGTTGATGGTGCCAACAATGGTAAAGGACATTGAGGTGGTTTGCTTCAAGTCGATGCCTATTTAGGAGATCTGATCATGAATACTTTACTTAAGTGTATCCTTTGGAAGTTTGACACTTAAGTGTCCACCTATGCCAACTTTTTGGTACTTGCGATATACTAAGCCTACAACACTTGATAACAAGAAGACTAAGATTCCCTCCTTAACAAGGTTTCTACGTACAAAACTGATGGCTCGACCTAAAAAGATATCTTAAATGTAATATATGGGCCAAACTACTAGATATTTATTAGCCAGCCCATTGGAAAGATCAGCCCAAGCCCATCTCACTCACTTCTTCAATGCATTAAAGCGTTACTAAAAGAAGTATGCAAGTGGTGGAATCAACGGAGAAAAGAGAAGCCGCTCATTCGTGGAGAGAAATTTCACGCGTTCACAATATGTACAATTAGATAAGTCAAATCAATAGAAATCGCAATGACAGGTGAGTATTCAAGTCGATCATTCATCTAATTGGAGCAATTTTCTATTTTAGGGCATGACCTCGAACTTATGTCAATTTGAACTATGATGTTCGATTGAGGGGTTATTTGTATATGGTTTTTGTGGAAATGATAGTTTAAGACGTTGTTGAGCTATAAGGTTTAATGAAAATCAAATTCCAAGTATAGGTTGTTTGGAATGACATTTTGGGGTTCACGTGAGATTTATGCACAATGGATAATACATGCAAGGAAAAGGATGACCGTGTGCCTTAAATAGTATTGCTAATTAGAGCATAGAAGTCATTTTTATCAACGATTAAATGTGGTTTAGTAGAGTCGTTTGTAATAGTTGTGTATTACTTGATTTTTGATATTGTTTTTTGACTAATTGATAGAAATGCGAGTGCGTGGGCTCTAGTTACCATCGTAGGTTGGTTCTTTGCTTTTCCAGATGAGTGGTGCTATATCTTCTTTGGTTTTATAAAACCCATTCCTTGAAGGATATACATATATTGAACTGAATAGACCTTTCTTGTTGCATAAAGTGGGATAAAGTATTCATTACTTCTTGATTATTTGAGAACGGTTTGAGAAACATATTATGAAATGTGTTGTGACAGTTTACGTATATGTAATTGCTTTGTGGCTGGTTTATGAAAAGGTTTATGAATGATTTGCGAAATGATTGAGAAATGATAGATTGCTATGTTGCGAAATGTTATTTGTTTGGTTTATGAAATGATATGATAAATGCTTTATGACAAAGTATTTTTATTGGATGAATTGAGTTGTGAAAGCTTTTGGTGACAAATGAAATGATTTATGGATTTGGTTTTGTGGATTGTGGAGGATGTTACTGTGGATTGGTATTGATACTCAACATCACCTTGAGCCCAATGAGGGGTGTGTAAGTATGCGCATACAAATCTAAGATATCTTTGTGGGCCAAGCCATCGGATAATAATAGGTGGAGACTTAAACAAGAGGAAAATCTTGATTGTCTTGAACCATTGGTGTTTGCTTTGTTATCTTGAAGATTTTGGTTATAGACATACTATGCTGAATAAAGAAATATTCCATTTTTAGTCTTGAAGGTTTGTTAAATTCTGGATTTGGTGAAAATGAGTTATATTTGTACTTTAAATGTGCATAGTAATTGCTTGATCCACTTAAAATAAATGTATTATTCATTGGATTGTAGTAGTTTATTCTTTTCTTCTTATCATGTTTTTTTATGTCCCTCAATTAGTGATTGTTAGAACAAAAGCATTATTGTGGGAACTTTTTGGAGTTGAGGCTAAGGGTGAGCATCGGTCTAGGGTCAACCTTGGACTGACCTTGGACCGGCCCAACCTTCTTGGTCCTGGTCCGGTTCCCAAGAAGACTGGGTCGGTTCTTGGTCCTAGAATTTCTGAACCAATAATATGAGGGTTGGTCATCGGTCCTAAGAGTTCCGAGTCAGTCCAACCAGGACCAACCCTAACTATATATAGAAAACGTTAAAATAAACAGCATTAATAACCTTAAACAGCTCTTTAGTGAGGAGTTCAAGTAATTTTACATTGTTTTTTAATAACTTAGATTTTTAATGTCTTTTACAGCATCGATAGTCATAATTTATGAATGAGGAAAATATTTTTGTAAGGAGTCCTCATAGTATTCAAAAAGACATAAACAACTCCTTATGGCATTCTTCTCTAGTATTCATTCTCTTCTGTCTTATTTGTCCTCTTAGTCTTCAATTTGTCAAAATCGAAAGAAACAACTTTTCCGCTCGCCACTTGACACTCGCCTTGCTCGCTTTGGGTCACTCGTGCTACTCGCCCCTTGATGCTTGCTTGGCTTGTTGCTTCTCGCTCGACATTCAATGCTCATTCTGTTTGACGCTCAACGCTTGCCTTTCTTAGCTGACCTCGCTCATCATTGAACCTATTGGGTCGGTATGGTCTTCGGTTGCCCTTTCATGGAGTACAAAATATGAAGTAAAAAATTATTGGTTGGTCCTAGGTTGACCCTGAAGTTGGATCGAATCCATTGGGTCAGTCCGGTTCTTAATTGCTTTTTTTAAAAAGTATAAAAAATTAAATAAAAATTATCGATTGGTCCCAGGTTGACCCTAGAATCGGACAGAACCCATTGGGTTGGTTCGGTCCTCAATCCCAAGCTCAATAGGGTCGGTCCTCAGTCCCAAAAATTGAGGATCAGTACTGTGCAGGTTGGTCTTAGGGTTAGAGGGAGGATTGGCCCAACTCGGACCATGCTCACCCCTAGTTGACGCTGTGTCTTTTGGAGAAAGGATGGTTGTGTCACTCTCTTGTCATTATAGGATTTGGGATGTGACATTAAACCCGATGTGCATACCTACAAACCTCTCAATTGATATACAATGATATTGAGCATAAATCTTATTCTCTAATAATCCCACAATCAAAACCATAATTCACCTCGTAAATTGGTTTCACAAAATTAATCAAATCAACCTTCACAACTCGATTTATTAATTAAAATGAATTTTATAAGACATTTTACAAGTCCATACCTATAGCTTCTAGCAATTCATTCACAAAACAATTAATCAAGACATTCACAAACGATCATTTCAAACTATTTTAAACAATGCCTTTTTAAATTCCTCATAAACCAAAATGTATAACCTTTAACAAAAGAATTCTCGTCATAAAGAATTTCCTCAATTCATTTCATGATAATTGACTCATAAGCCATTTCCAGAAATGTTTTACCATGCCATTTCAAAATCAACAAAGTAATAATTGCCCGATCTACATTTATGCGGCAATTATGATTCAAGCATCATTTTTTCCATTTTATAAATATAATATTGTGCCATGCCTTTCATACTCATAATATATACAACTAGTACTTGTAAATATAAATTTATAAATTCGTAGAAGAGATAGCACTACTCATTAGAGAATGCTTATGATCAAATAATAAAGATTATTCGAACCATTGAATTCGCAATCTTACCAAATAAGTGAGAAACGGCATTAAAATCGAGGCCAAACTAAGCTTAAACATTAACAAAACCACTCCTATGCGCCAAATCTTTCACCTAAAGCGATTACTCAAAGTCGTCCGCATTGCGGAGCTTAAGTGCGAAACTTGGCCATGCATAGCTCTTTCCACCAAATCCCATTCCCAACAAGCTTACAATCAAAATGAAGATCTTTCAAAGTACTAGATGATCCAAAACTTGACCAACCTAAATTGAGCCGAAAACTGTCGAAATAAGATCTGAAAATCTTTGGTCGTGCATTGTATTTGCCGCCAACTTCAAAATCTTTGTTGCCTACAATTCCACAACGCCCTAAACTATATATACACACACAGCCTGACAACTCCTCAATTGAACCTTGCAACTCAAAATCGACTTAACCTCGGATTTGTGCCATAACTTCTTATATTACTTCAATTAGATGAGTGAAGGGCACAATCACTTATCGGGCGTTGCGAATCACAGTTAAATCAGCTTGGTGAGTCATTTGTGCCGCCTAACCTCTTCTTTCTTCTTCCTCCTCCTCCTCCTCTCTCTCTCCCCACGCCCCGCGAGCTCTCAATCTTAAAAGGAAGCTGAGGTCCCTTTGTTGACTGGGTCAAATATTATTTTTATTTATTTATTTGTCGTCTCTTTGACCATTTGAACTTTGACTTGGTAAAACAAAAAAATCCAAATATTACAATGACAGCACACCTTGTGGTTTTCATCCCCACCTGGACTTATCAAAATGAAACGGTATGTTTGAATCGCAAATGATTCAAGTAGTAAGGTAATAAAAGACAGTCTTGAAGCTGAGAAAATACTTTGTTTGGTCAAATTCTGGCTTTGACCTAAGCAGCACCTCAATTGTCTCTTGGGGTGTATAGCCAGACCGCTCTTCTATCTAATCGCTGAGTCGGCCTTGCATTGGCTTCATATCCCTATCCAAATGGACAAGCATCGAATAAGGCAAGAAAGATGAAAGATGAATCGAATCAGTCGCACGAGGGAGGACTCCGTTTTCAATCATGGGACTTTATGTCGTGTACATGTTTGTGCATATATGAAGAGAATAAGTATCACTTGTTATCGCATGAAGGGATCAACAAGTCTTTAAAGAGGACCTAAATGCACGTAGAGCTCACGTTTCTTTTCTGTAAAAGGTCCACTCTGTTAAGTGGCAAGCAAATCAAAACGTAACACCCTTTTAGAGAGCACTTACATCATGAACAGCTTCTCTCAGTGCTTCTACTTGCTCCCTCGAGACTGTCCTCACCTAGTCAAAGTTCACAAAACAGCATGCCTTGAGACCATCCTCGGACCATAGGACCATTTGTGTTTCCATATAAGAATTGTCATGGAAATCTAGTCTATTACCTTCCTGATTATTGTCCACACGACACCCTCGGTGCATGGAGGGACCGTGAGAGAACCAATGTATCTGAAGTATTTCCTGCTGCCGAATTTGATGATCCCTGGATTTATGACCCCCAAGTCTATGTCTTCCTTCCTGACTACTTTTATGTGTTCGAGTAGCTGCCGAGAGATTAAATGGTGAAACGAAATGAGAAGGACAAAAGGCAGAAGGCAGAGACCACATGGTCCGTTCTATTGGACTGAATCTTCAGGTTCCATATGAGCAAAAGAGGTGAAGCAAATTGCGATTAATTCATTGCATCAGTGATGCATGAACATGCACTTATACAAGCTCAGCTTTGCGGATTATGGCTGAGTTCAAGGCATTCACATAACCTATGAGCAAGAATGATAGCAATACGGTGGCTACACGTAAAAACGCACATGTGGCAGTAAGAAGAGTGAGAAGAAGCGGCCTTTGCACCTTTGTGAGGAGAGGGTCGGGTCGGCCATACTTGTAGACAATCCCGATCACGGCTATTTCTCCGTGAGAGCTTAAATGGACCACGTGAAGCTCCAAGTCATATCTGCAGAATGAATTTTGACATCCTCACCGGTACTATGGGGGAAAAACTATCTTGTTTAGTGCGATTTGTGCATAATGCAGAAAAAGAAATCAAGTGAAAAGTTCATGCTGTCCTGTGCATTAATTCACGAGGAAAACATATCATGTACAAACAACAATGACAAAGCCTCATACCTTGATCCATTAAACTTGTGCTCGGAGGGGGAATGCCAATGACACTGTAATAGTTTGTAGTAAGTCCCATTTATGTTGATCTGCCCTGCATCTCCTTTCCACATTACCTGGTTAAAGAGTCGTTAGTAAAAACAGATGGTAGATCAGCTCATTATTGAAAAATGTTTGAGTTTGTAGTCAGTCCAGAATTCTTTTTTTTGAGGGGAGGTTAATAGGAAAGGCAGATGCCACCGTCCGTTATCAGGAAACAAGAATTGCTCATGGATAATAATCTGTAAAATGAGCCAAAGATTTTTAATATCTTTGTGGTTATAACTACTTCCACTAAAAAAACAGAATTTCTCAAATTATTGGCTCTTGCTTCACCACGGCGAGCGCCCAGGCTTGGTTACATAAGCGGACAATCATACCGTCAATAAAAATCGGGTTGTTTCAAGTTTCACTGTGCATGACACCGCTTTATAAAATAACAAAGGCAACAAGGTAGCTCTTACAGTGATATCATGTCCCCTGTTCCTCACAATGGCAGGAGCTGGTTTATAGTCTCTTTTCAACTTCCCCAAATTCGGAAAGACTTGCACTCTCTCATCGAGCAGATCGATCGGAGACTGCAATTTCCCAGTGCTACATGCTCGCCAATGCGGGTCAACCTGGCCCCATTCTTTCGGCCCTTTTCCAGTTCCTTCAATATAAGTGAATGGAGTCTCATCACCTTAAACACCCCCCCGCCCCCCACAAAAAAAAAAAGGAAAAGAAAAGATGTTAGCGAAGAAGTTGACAGAAGCACAATTCACAGATCGTGTAACACTGCTCGTGAAGCATAACAGCTGTCTCTGTTATCTGATTTTTTTGGTTTATTGTCTCTGAAATGCAACTCACAGAGTCAATAGCACCACAAAAACGTAATTTCCCAACACATGTCAATAGCGTGTACGGAATAGAAGAGTCAGGCAAATCGATTTTGCAGACTGCTAACATGTAACAAAGGATCTAATTCATACGATTAAAGAACAAAAATGCCTCAGTATTTGGTGATCTACTGCACTCCTACATGAAGGAGAACAAGCATGTGCCTACGAAAGTCATTCAGAGAGAAACAGAGAGACATAGAGACAAAGAATTTGTTCCTTTTCTATTCATTTTTGTGTATGATAACGGGTACTTGGATCTCTTAAAGACCCCGAGTTACATAGGATAAGGAGCTCCACACATGATGAGCTCGACTAATCGCATCTAATTGCATTGGGTCATGGCGGTCTCTCAGGTCCGCTGTAGTCAGATATTGTCGGGGCCAGAGATTTGCCTTTGTCGAGACCTTGCACACAGAGCCATGTTTCTCGAGGCTGAGTTTGGTGTCGAGTCTTTACTAACGAGGCATCACTTTGCGTTCATAATATGTTCTTTTCTTGTTCTCGATGTTTCAAAGGAAATATTTTGGCTGAAATTGGATCTGGGAACAGAACCGTTACAGATCCTAATCATCTCTAACAAGGACAACATGCTTAAAGAGCACAGACAGGAACAGGGAAAAGCAAGATTTACTTTTGAAGCAGACATCTCCGCAACCCATGCTAAGATGTCGAGCCAAGAGAAAATGATGTCCCGGATTACAATGTCTCCCAAGAAAAGAACGTAAAATTTTCCTTATTCCTCGTAATGCTACACAGTACATAGAAGCAAACATGGAATGCCAATTGCTACTATATTAACTGTTAAAGCACGTGGTTGAGAGTCTCACAGTCAATATCTTATGGCTATTCGTCTGAAGCTGAACAAGCTGTCAATCGTTCGAACCAGTTTAAGAGCGAGTGTCAGAGATCTGAACGTAAACAAAGTTTTTGAATCACGAATGCCAAGAACAACAACGTTGGCTCAACCTTCCCCAGACAGTCGCAGGTGTGTTAAGGAAGAAAAGCACGAGGAAAGGAAAAGCCCGAGGGACAACAGAGAAAACGAAAGCAGCATAATGGAATGAATTTTTATGTTTACAGATTTACTGAATGTTCTTGAAAACTCATTCACATAATGAATTTCCTACTTATCTAGAGATGTATATGGTAAGCCATTTTCAGTTTTTCGTACTGTGGAATTTCTGTATAACACGTGACATGCCACTCTATAATAAAGATTCTTCAAAGAGATCTCAATCTTCTTCTCATTGATTTTAAGATGAAATCTTTTTTGTGCACCACGTCTAGGTGACACTCTACCATTGAGTTATATCCCTTCCCCGCTCCCATCAAGAAATAGAATTGACTAATTCTAAGACAAAGCATTTCCATTTTCTTTTTTGCCTGGAGGGTTTGAGATAGATTTATGATGGGTATGGTTGCCGAGGTCCAAAGTTGATCCGCTTCAACAAGGAATACAACCGAGATGAAGTCATGCAGAGCAACAACACAACAGAGAATCGACTTCAGTGAGTGCACCAGATCAAAGAAGAAGCTTCAAATGACTAAGCACGACGCTCATACACTCTCCATGCACTAGATTTTCACCCCAAAAAATTTGGAAACTTGTTTCGTATGACTCTTTAACCGACACGACACGAGACTCTGACATTGAACACAAAAGGGGGGAGAGAGAGAGAGAGAAAGAGAGAGAGGGACCATACCAACTTCAGATTCAGAAGCAGTGGAGAGAGTGAGAAGAAGACCGTGAGCAACAAAAACCAGAGCGAAGAAGCAGAAGCTACTGCGGATTGAGAGGATGCCC
This sequence comes from Eucalyptus cloeziana, assembly GCA_014182715.1. Taxonomy (NCBI): domain Eukaryota; kingdom Viridiplantae; phylum Streptophyta; class Magnoliopsida; order Myrtales; family Myrtaceae; genus Eucalyptus; species Eucalyptus cloeziana. Next base: position 18,230,642 of record CM024644.1, on the reverse strand, counting down.
ATTTTCCTGTTCTTTATGCTTTGCTCCTATCACACCCGAAATAAATGCACGGAGATCAAAGAGAGTCTGAGAGGGATAGAGGCCTCTGTCATCGTTAGATATGCCGTAAAAAAGTTGCATTAATTATCTAATTACTTTTGTTTTAAGTTTCACTCTTTGCTTAATTTTTTGTTGTTGTTGTTGTTACTTTTAGTCAAACTAAAATTATTATTTAACTATATATTGCAAAATTATCCGTATATACTGCGGATGACATGGTTTTCTAGCATTGTGGATTGTTCTCATTTATTTATTTATTTATTTTTTTCATATACACCAAATTTGACTTTCGTGATGGTTATATTGATAATGATAGATTGATTGATAGATGGATAATGGATGAATAACTACATGATCTACCATCATAAAATTGAATAAAAATTGAAAACAAATTTAGGTGATTTACATCTTTCTTTTCAACTTCAAAATAATTTTGATGATTTCTTGTTTATATTTCATGATAACAATTAGACCGTTAAGCTATTTTTATGAGCTTAATTAATTCTTTTAGGGAAAATTTCCAAAAAAGGGCATGAATTGAGGCCGTTTTCTCAAACGATGTCCCAAGTTGGAACTTGTTTCAAATAAAGTCATAAAATTGTCAATTTATTCGCAAAAAAAGTTTTGAACTCATCAGCTGACCAAAGTTTTGCCGACCAATGTGCCTATGCAGCCAACACACATATAATTTGCATCTTACTTACAATGTGGATTGATGTTGGATTCATAGATACAATTAAATTTGGTGTCAAACACTATTGAAAAGAGCTAAACACAACATGCATATATCTTCAAGATTTTCCTAACAACATGATCGTGATTGATGGAGCTGAAAGAGTGGACGAGGCTGCTCAATATGATTGTCATGGCCAGGCTGCGAGAGCCCGCTTGCGATGGCGATGGTGCCAACAACCATGTAAAGGACGTCAAGGCGATTCCCACGAAAGGTACCTCAGGACGATGCCAAATAGGAGATACGATATCCGATGCTTTGATTCTAGTATAATCCCATTCACTTGAAAGTTGGCTAATATTATAAAAGATTACAAGTCACAACTACGCACAAATCAGCTTCCAAAGTAAGAATCAAAACAAGACAACAAAAGACCCTCCCAAGAATGAGACTTCAAACGCATTGTATAGGCAGCTAATAATAACAAGTTACTGTGCATTTGTGATAAAAAGGAATTTTTCAATTTTCATTTCACTGAACATCTTTTGGTGTTTGAATTTCAATTCCACACGTTTTCACAAATATTTGTTCGGCGGGAGAATTATCAAAAAAGTCCTAGACCTATCGCAACTATGCCAATTTAGTCATAAACTTTTTTTTTTGCTAATTTAGTCCTAAACCTTTTACAATTGTGCTTAATTCAGTCCATTCAGCCAAAATTGGCTGCCCGGACTCTAACATGGACATTGGCTGTCCGGTGAAAGCTGAAGTGGCAATTTTTAGTATTTTTTTAATTATTTTTTTATTTTCCCCCTTTTCTTCTTCCTCTGGCCGGCGTCGGCCAGCCAGAGGAAGAAGAAAAGGGGGAAAAAAAAAAAAAAAATAAAATAAAAATTCAAAAAAATATTAAAAATTGCCATGCGTTAGCGTCGTTTGGTCAATTTTGGCCGGATGGACTAAATTGACACAATTATAAAATGTTTAGGACTAAATTGGTCAAAAAAAAAAGTTTAGGACTAAATTGGTACAATTACAATAGATTTATGACTTTTTTGGTAATTCTCCCTTTGTTCGGCTTATTGGGCACACTTTGCATAGCGCACAATTTCTTTTAGATAATATTAGCCCTGATTTTTATTGGAACTCTTCAACCGGACAGCTTCTTCACAAAAGTTGGGATTTGTCCGAATTGAATTTACCTTATGATTAATCTAAATCTTGAGTTACTTACATTTCAAAACCCCAAAAAAAAAAAAAAAAAAAATCTAAATCTTTAGCCTCAAGCATTCCAACTGTTTTTTTTCAAATCCACAACTCTTGAAACTCTCACGTAACTGGAATCTTAGCACGTAAAATCACAAGCAGATATCTCATAATTTCTAAGAATGTAAATGGTATTTTAAATTTTGGCAGGGAAAGTTTGCTTAGTTTGAGTGTAAACGAAAAGGTACGTTTTTTTTAGACACTTCACTTAAGATTTTTGCACCCAATTTGTGTTCTGCGTTTTCCAATATTCAACATCATGCCAAAATAAAACTAGAGCCATATGGGCAGTTCCCGAAACCTGAACCAGGCAATGCGCGGACAGCTTGCAGAAGACGTCCAATATTTGCTTAAAAAAGATGATAAAGATCCCTGTCTTATTGTCCAAAAGTGGCAAAACAAGTCAAAAGCAATACTCAGAGAAAATAATGCATAATAGAAGCACTGTCCAATCAGACCTCACCTCACCTTTGCATAATAGACAGTACTCCACAAGCATAATAATGAACTCTGCTAATCGTGATCCCAAAATTATTGTGCTTGCTCTTCTGAAGTCGGATGAAATTGTATAAGATCTATAATGGCAGTCTCTTTGAGATTGGAAACTAGTATGCATACTCACAAGTCCCTAAATGAGCTCATAGTTATATTGAGCACTAACACACCATCCACTAATTTCAAGAATCAAATCCAAAATCAATATTACCAATTGATTTCTTAAAACAAAACGGATGAACTTTTTCAACTCTGTTCATCAACCAGATACATTTCACAAAAAAGCATATAACCTTCTGCAACTCCACTCAACCACTAAAAATTTTAGTAAAACATTTCTCAAATCATTTTAGAACTTTTTTCTTAAAACAAAATACATTTCACATCCCATTTCATAAATTAAGTTCACAAATATTTATGTATGTATGTATGTATATATTTGCCTCTGTCGAGACCTTGCTCGCAGAGCCATGCTTCTTGAGGCTGAGTGTGGTGTCAAGTCTTTACTAGCAAGGCATCACTTTGCATTTATAATATGTTCTTTTCTTGTTCTCGGAGTTACAGAGGAAACGTATTGGCTGAAATTGGATCTGGGAACAGAACCGTTACAGATCCTAATCATCTCTAACAAAACAACATGCTTAAAGAGCACAGACAGGAACAGGGAAAAGCAAAATTTCCTTTTGAAGCAGACAACTCCGCAAGATGCCCATGCTAAGATGTCGAGCCAAGCGAAAATGATGTCCCGGATTACAACCTCTCCCAAGAAAAGAACTTAAACTTTTCTTTATTCCTAGTAATACTACACAGAAGCAAACATGGAATGCTAATTGGAATTGCTACTATATCAACTGTTAAATCACCTAGTTGAGAGTCTCAAAGTCAATTTTTTATGGCTATTCGTATGAAGCTGAACAAGCTGTTAATCGTTTGAACCAGTTTAAAGGCAAGTGTAAGAGATCTAAACGTGAACAAAGTTTTGGGATCACGAATGCCAAGAATAACAACGTTGGCTCAATCCTCCCCAGACAGTCGCGGGTGTGTTAAGGAAGAAGAGCTTGAGGAAAACGAAAAGCCCAAAGGACAACAGATAAAATGGCATAAAAATAAAAAAAATAAAAAATAAAAAGAAGAAGGTGGAGCACGCGAATCTGGAATGACGCTTGTTTTTCAAGTTTCTATGTTTGCAGATTTTATTTTTAAGAATGTTCTTGAAATCTCATTCACATAATGATTTTCCTATTTATTGGAGATATATATGGCCATTTTCAGATTTTTGTACCGTGGAATTTCTGCATAACCCGTGACAGGCCAACACTATGATTACATTACCCTTTTGTACTTATTTGTTGCAGATGCTGCCTCACTGATGCAAGCCAAGGTTAGGCTTTCTCAAACAGTAGGATCGGGAGAGTGACTCGCACACGGAAAATAGGACGAACAAGAATTTCAGCACTGCACGAGCTTAGGAGAACAGTGATATCTTTGTCGATATAGATCGGATCGACTTGATTCCAAAGCCAAATGAACAAAGGCTTCTGGATCTACAATTTCTCTGTTTTGGGTTTTCTGAAATAAGCACTGTAGGATAGTCCAATTTGGGTTGGAAATAACGAACAGAACAGGAAAAGATAGAAACTTCGTTGGTTGCTCTTCTAGGCCTCCAAGGAAGTTGAGAGGGCACCAATTCTTCTAGATCGATGACTGCAACTCTTCAAAGATGCAGGTTTCGAAAAGCTCCGACTCTTCAAGGACGAAGTGAAAACTCTTCTAGGTTTTCAAGGGGATGAACTCTACAAGGTTCACAATACTTGCTTCAAAGCAAAGTTTTCATTTATCAAAAGTTGTCTTCTACAAGAAATTGGATGGCTTATATCGTTAACAAAATAAAAACAGAGCGTTGAAACTAGGAAAATAATAAATAGCATAGAAACTAGAAACTAGTAAAAGCGTCTTCATGGCTCCCAAGGTGTCTTTCAAACTTCTAGGATGGACTCAAGATATCGATACGGCTTCTTGGTTTCGTCGAGCTTGAATGCGAGCCGATCTTCTTGGTCGAGAGAGCTGGTCTTCAATGCGGGCTGCATCATCCTCCCCCATCTTTAAAAAAATTCGTCCTCGAATTCTCGCCATCATCATCAGAAGAATCTCCCACCCTACTAGGTGCCAACGTAATCTTCTTGCCTCCAAATTCAAAAGAATACGTATTTCGATAACCATCATGCGTAGTCCTCTTATCGAATTGCCATGGTCGACCAAGAATAATGTGACTAGCATCCATCGGCAGAACATCACACCATATCTTGTCACTATAAATAGAACCAATGGACAGATTAACAAGACATTGTTTTGAAACAGTTACCTCAGCACCTATCTTCAACCATGACATTCTATAAGGTGTAGGGTGCGTTTTTAATTCCAACTTCAGCTTGTTTGCCGCTACTTCAGAAATTATATTCTCACAACAACCAGAGTCAATAATTAATTGACACACCCTTCCCATGATTATGCAAGCAGAATGAAAAATATTGGTACGCAGCCACCTATCTCTAGTGTCATCTCGAGGAGTAAGAAAAATTTTCCTCACCATAAGAAGTTCGCCTGTGTTAGCATGCACTATTTGTTCATCATTCGCAGCTTCTTCATCATTGTTCAACTCCTCTTCAAGTGGATCCTCAACATTCTCATCAAAATCATTATTATTGATTTGACAATTGCTAGCACGATGACCCAACTCCCCACAAGAATAGCAACATATTTCAGACATAGCAAGTTGCTTCAAAACATGGGGTTGAGTAGAAGGCTTAATAGCAGATTGCTGTCTCCAAGAACGAGAGCGCTCCATTTTGAGTGCCCGTTGGTGTGCATCTCCTAAGTCCCAAATGTCAAGGACTTCCAAGGCGTCTTGAATGTAAAATTGAAGACCATTCTGAGAGGACTAGTAACAAGCATCTAGAGGGGGGTGAATATGTGTTTAAACAAAACCTTGGTAAATATATGCGGAACAAAATAAATGAGTTGAGGGAAAAGAATAAGAACACAATGTTTATAGTGGTTCGGCTTAATCCAAGCCTACGTCCACTCTCCCACGCTAACAGCCTTCTTGGCTGGATTCCACTATGCAATCAACAAGAGATTACAACTTTGAGTGCAAACACTTAGTAGTAGATCACACTATCTCACTAAGTCACTCTTTTGGTATTTCTCTCAAGATCACAAACGTTTAAGCTCACGAGAGACAAGTGTATGATAGAAGATCGCTCAGACTTTAGAATTATAAATTCTACGCTCCGTCTCTTACTTGCTCATCGGTCCTTCATCTCTTTGAATACTCCTCCACTTCCAAACTAACCGTTGGACAGCATCTTGAGGATCGTCTTCTAATATACCCATTGGACAGCCCTGTATCTAGAAGATTTGGTAGCCGTTGAGTAACAAAAGTAGAATCCCAAATTGATTCCGATCGCCCATACAAACGAAATCTTGGTTTCCATAAGTAAAGCTTCTTCGTATAGAAAGTTTTTGTCTTCAATATCCAATTGTCAATCAATTAGATTAAGTCAATCAAATCAATCTTGATGTGGAATCCAAACTAGATCACTAGCCGTTATATGATTGGGGCTTGTGTTACGTTCTGTCGAATCTGGATGTAAAGTCGAGAGCAATAGACTTTACAATCTGAGTCTGACTGCGATAGATTTTGCAATCTGGGTCTTAACAGATTTAGCTTTAAGGTCTGAACACAGTCTGTTATGTTCTGCTTCAGCATAGAGTCTGTTTTTTGGTTCAGCTTCAGCATAGAGTCTATCTTCTGGTTCTTCATTCACGTTTAGTCTGGAATTTGTCAGAGTTGATAGACTTCTGATGTAGAACAGACTTTGACACTAAAGTCTGGCAGTCTTCAGACTTTGACACAGAAATCTGGAAATCTTCAGAATATACTTTGGACATGTGTTCCGTTCAGTCTTTTGGCCGTCTTCAGACTTTGACAATATCCTTTACATGTTCTATCATCTGTATGGTCTATTACTTAACCATTAAACACGTTAGTAGCCTTTGATTTATTTTGTCACCTTCAAAACATCATAAGGGATTTCCCTAACACATTCAAGTATTTGTTCACAAGCACCTCCTCCAGGCCTTGGATATTGTTACGAATCACCAACTCATTGAATTCATTGGTGTATTGGTCCGCCGTTCGCGTACCTTGTTTTAGATTTTGGTACCGCTGATAGAGCTCTCTCTTATATCCTTTGGGAAAAAAATATTTTTGAATCTTGCCCTCCATCTTTCTCCACAAAGTGATTGGTGCTTTGCCAACGGCTTGGCGAGTTTGTTTTTCACGTCTCCACCAAGCAATCACCTTGCCTCGGAATCACATAGCAATGATCCCAACTCGATGATTCTCCGGAACATTTCGATGCTCAAACACCTCATTCACAAGTGTCAGCCAATCAACAATTTCATTAGGAGACTCAGTACCTGTAAATTCTGGAACATCTTTCTTGACTTCCTTTTCCCAATCTGGCTCACGAATATGTTGTAAACGATGTCAAACATGCCTACGACCGTGAATAGGTTGAACACTCTCCGAAGAGGAAGAGTCACCATAGGAATCTTCAGTCCTGGAATGGGGTGGAGAATTATTTGCTTTGGCCCTCAAACGCTGAACTTCTTGCGTCAATTCGTCAATTTGTTGTTGCATATTCTCAGCGAGTGTGTGCAATTTATCGAGGGGAATGGTTCTGCCCCCACGATGTCTAGCTCGTCTTGGAGGCATTGTCCTCTCCTCCAAAGCTCTGATAACAAATGATGCAAGCCAAGGTTAGGCTTTCTCAAATAGTAGGATCGGGAGAGTGACTCGCACACGGGAAACAGGACGAATAGGAATTTCAGCACTGCGTGAGCTCAGGAGAACAGTGGTATCTTTGTCGATACAGATCGGATTGACTTGATTCCAAAGCCAAATGAACAAAGGCTTCTAGATCTACAATTTCTCTGTTTTGGGTTTTCTGAAATAAGCACTGTAGGATAGTCCAATTTGGGTTGGAAATAACGAACAGAACAGGAAAAGATAGAAACTTTGTTGGTTGCTCTTCTAGGCCTCCAAGGAAGTTGAGAGGGCACCGATTCTTCTAGATCGATGACTGCAACTCTTCAAGGATGCAGGTTTCGAAAAGCTCCGACTCTTCAAGGATGGAGTGAAAACTCTTCTGGGTTTTCAAGGGAATGAACTCTATGAGGTTCACGATACTTGCTCCAAAGCAAAGTTTTCATTCATCAAAAGTCGTCTTCTACAAGAAATTGGATGACTTATATCGTTAACGAAATAAAAACAGAGCGTTGAAACTAGGAAAATAATAAATAGCATAGAAACTAGAAACTAGTAAAAGCGTCTTCATGGCTCCCAAGGTGTCTTTCAAACTTCCAGGATGGACTCAAGATATCAATACGGCTTCTTGGTTTTGTCGAGCTTGAATGTGAGCTGATCTTCTTGGTCGAGAGAGCTGGTCTTCAATGCGGGCTGCATCAATCACCGCCACAGTGAGATCTTGTACTCAAATCTTATATTTATGTATTCAATTAGTCCACAGGAATTCATGTTTGAATCGGTATTTCTTATTGCAGGGATTGAATGGAAATTTTAAGAAGGATACGACGTACTTTGGCTTAGCAACCTTTACTTACGAGGCCTTTATGTTGGCACTTCTTCCTTTCCCTGTCACCTAGTCTGGGAGTCGAGTTCAGATGTCAAAAGCTTGGATAGATCGCACTTTTTCATTTTTCCGTGAGAGCTTAAATGGACCACGTGCCAAGTCATATCTGCAGAATGAATTTTGACATCACTTACCAGGACTTGGGGGGGAGGAGAGGTGTGGTTAACTATCTTGTTTAGTCTAATTTGTGCATACTGTAGAAAAAGAAATCTAGTGAAAGTGCATGTTGTCGCCGCCCATTGCTTCACGAGGAAAACATCAGTGAATATGAATTAGCCTTATGGATGATAATCTGTAAATTAGCCTTAAGGATTCAGATATCTTCGTGGTTAGTGCTTCCACTGAAAAAGGAATTTCTCGAATCATTGGCACTTCCTTCACCACGGCAACTAGGCGCCCCGGCTTGGTTACACGAGCAAACCGTCGTACCGTCACTGAAAAGTTGGTTGTTTCAAGTTTCGCTGGGCATGACACCGCTTTAAAGAATAATAAAGGCAACAAGGTAGCTCTCACTGTGATATCATGTCCCCTGTTCCTCACAATTGCAGGAGCTGGTCTATAGTCTCTTTTCAGCTTCCCCAAATTTGGAAAGACTTGCACTCTCTCATTTAGCAGATCAATAGGAGATTGCAATTTCCCTGTGCCACAAGCTCACCAATGCAGGTCGATCCGCCCCCATTCTTTCGGCCCTTTTCCAGTTCCTTCAATTTAAGTGAACGGAGTCTCATCATCTGTCCCAGACCAGCCCCAATCCCCCCAAAATAAGCAAAGGAAAGAAAAAGAAAAGATATTAGTGAAGAATTTGACAGAAGCACAACTCAGAAATCGTGTAACACTGCTCGTAAAGCATATAGCGGCTGACTCCCTTATCTGATATTTTTCGTCTATTGTCTCTGAAATGCAACTCACATAGTCAGAGGCACCACATAAACGTAATTTCCCAACATGTGTTTATAGCCTGCACAGGATAGGAGAGTCAGGCAAAGCAATTTCACAGACTGCTAATATCTAATAAAGGATATCCTTCATATGATCTAAGAACAATAAATGCCTCAATTTTCTGTGATGAAGCTTGATCCAATTACTTCACTCCTACATGGAGGAGAACAGGCATGTGCCTACATAAGTCATTCAGAGAGAAACAGAGAGAGAGACAGAGACAGAATTTGTTCCTTTCCTATTCATTTTTGTGCATTAATGGGTGCTTGGATCTCTTAAAGACCCCAAGTTACATAGGATGAGGAGGTCCACGCATGATGAGCTCGACTAACCACATCTAATTGCATTGGGTCACCGGCAGATGTTGTCGGGGTAAGAGATTTGCCTCTCTCGAGGCCTCACTCACAGAGCCATGCTTCTCAAGGCTGAGTATGTCGAGTCTTTACTGACAAGGCATCACTGCGTTTATAATATGTTCTTTTCTTGTTCTCAATCTTGCAGGGGAAATTTTGGCTGAAATTGGATCTGGGAACAGAACAGCATTCTCAAAGAGCACAGACAGGAACAGGGGAAAGCAAGATTTACTTTTGAAGCAGATAACTCCGCAAGATGCGCATGCTAAGATGTCAAGCCAAGCAAAAATGATGTCCCAGATTACAACCTCTCCCAAGAAAAGAACTTAAAACTTTTCTTTATGCCTAGTATTACTACAAACAAACAAACATGGAATGCTAATTGCTACCATGTCAACTGTTAAATCACCTGTTGAGAGTCTCGAAGTCAATTTTGTTGAGTAGGTCACTCCCAATTAGAGAGGTCAATACAATTATGTATATTTGTAGTAGAATATGTATGGTAGTGAGTGTATAAAAGTAAAAAGAAAAAAAAAAATCAAAAGAGATCGGGAGATAAATCAACATGATCTTCCACATCCAAAAAATCAAAGGAGATTGGGAAAGAAATCAAAATGATCTTCTCAAATCTACAAAATCATGAGAGATTAGGAAATAAATTTACGTGATTTTCATATCGTACAATTCCAATTGGGATTGCATTTGTTTCTATAAATAGGAGTCCTCCTCAACGGAGAAGTATATACAAAAGCAAGAATATCATAAGAGTAGTGAAAGAAACACTAGGTTCAAATCCACAAATTGAAGTGAGAGATCCACCTTTGGATGAAGTTGTATCCCATTATTTATCATAATGGAAGTTTGATGTGGACTACGGTTCCATGATTTTTCCCTTCACCTTGAAGGTTTTTCACGTTAAAATTCTTGTATTATTTACTATTCATCTTTATTGCTTTCATTCAATATTTTATCATATTTAATTTTCACAGAAATAGTAGTGGAAAAAATTATCTGAGCCTTTTTTTTTTTTTTCCCAACAAATTTTTTATGGCTATTTGTATGAAGCTGAACAAGCTGTTAATCGTTCGAACCAGTATAAAAGCAAGTGTCAGAGATCTCAACGTAAACAAAGTTTTGAATCACGAATGCCAAGAACAACAACGTTGGCTCAATCCTCCCCAGACATTCGCGGGTGTGTTAAGGAGGAAGAGCATGAGGAAAACGAAAAGCCCGATGGACAAAAGAGAAAATGGCATAAAAATAAAAAGAAGAAGGCGGAGCACACGAGCCTGGAATGACGCTTGTTTTTCAAATTTTTATGTCTGCAGCTTTTATTTTTTACTGAATGTTCTTGAAAACTCACTCACATAATGATTTTCCTACTTATCTGGAGATCTGTATGGCCATTTTCAGATTTTTGCTCAGTGGAATTTCTGCATAACCTGTGACAGGCGAACACTATGATGAAGATTCTTCATAGAAATCTCAGTCTTCTTCTCATTGATTTCGAGATGAAATTTTTCTTGCGAATTTCAATTTTCTTTTTTCTCTGGCGGGTTTAAAAAGATTCGTGATGGTATGGTCCCTGAGGTCCAACGTTGATCCGCTTCAATGAAGAACACAACTGAGATGAAGTCATGCAAAGCAAGGGCTTGAGACTGAGGAAAAATATGGAGGTTTGTCCAGCAGCAATAACACAACAAACTGTCGTGTTTGAGAAAATATTTAGTGGTATGTGCGTGTCACGTCATCCGCTAACATGGTGCGCACATACCACTAAGATATCTGACTCCTATCATGTGGGACCCGCTGGAAAATGAAAGGACTCACTCGGCTCGGCTCAGCTCGCTGGCAGAAGAAAAGACAAGTCACGCACTCTCCCGCCCAAAAGACCATTCTTTCTCCTCAATTGAATTTTCTGCAATTTTTTTTCTCTCTCCTCACGGGAGAACAAACACAGAACAATTGAGACCTGCGTTTCCTTCTTCACTTCTGCTTCCGCCTTCAGCTCTGGCTCCGCCTCCTCAAAAGCCTCGCCCGTCATCTGCCTCTAGCACGTCGGAGCCTCACTAGTTGCAGTCGGGTCTCGACCCCCTCCACTTTCGATTGTTCCCACGGAGATTGGGTACAAGGTTTGTATTCGCCTCCGGCTCCGACTTCCTCCCCAAAAGCCTCGTTAGTCATTTGCTTTTGACACGTCGGAGCCTCACCAGTCGCAATTGGGTCCCAACCCCCTTCACCTCCGACCGTTCCCTCAGAGATCGAGCAGAAGGTTTGTGTCTGCCTCCAGCTCCGACTCCCTCCCCCAAAAGCCTCATTTGCCTCTGGCATCCTCCGTCTCCGGCATCTGCTCGTCCTCCCTGTCCCGCCGGCCTCCGCCGCGAAGCCATCGGCCTTCGGCAAGAGGGAGGCGGCCTCGGTCTCATTCCCGAGCGGCACTAGGCTCCCCACCGTTGACCGGGCACTGTCCCTAATGCTGGCCTGCTCAGTTGCGAGGGAGATCTTGGACGGTGCGGAGAAGAAGGAGAGGCGTGGGCTGGAGAAGGATTCCCGTTGGCCTCCGCCTCCGGTAGGAGGGAGGCGGCCTCCGTCTCATTCCCAAGTGGCACTAGGCAGCGGCGGGGAGCTTGGTGCCTCTCGAGAACGAGACTGAGGCCGCCTCCCTCCTGCTGGAGGCTGATGGCTTCGTGGCAGAGGCCGGCAGGAATCCTTCTCCAGCCCACGCCTCTCCTTCTTTGCGCCGTCCGAGATCTCCCTCGCCACCGAGCGGGCTAGCGTTAGGGATAGCACCCAATCAGTGGCAGGGAGCCTAGTGCCGCTCGGGAATGAGACTGAAGCCGCCTCCCTCCTGTTGAAGGCCGATGGCTTCACGACGGAGGTCGGCAGGACGGGGAGGACAAGCAGATGCCGGAGACGGAGGATGCTAGAGGCAAAAGAGGCTTTTGGGGGATGGAGTCGGAGCTAGAGCTGGAGGCAGACACAATCTGCTCGATCTCTAAGGGAACAGTCGAAGGTGGAGGGGGTCAAGATCCGACTGCGACTGGTGAGACTCCGACGTTCCAGAAGCAGATGACTAGCGAAGCTTTTGGGGTAGGAAGGCGGAGCCAGAGCCGGAGGTGGACACAAACCTTGTACCCAATCTTCGTAGGAACAATCAGAGGTGGAGGGGGTTGAGACCCGACTGCAACTGGTGAGGCTCCAACGTGCTAGAGGCAGATGACCAGCGAGGCTTTTGAGGAGGTAGAGCCAGAGCCCAAGGCGAAAGTAGAAGCAGAGAAGGAAACGAAGGTCTTGATCGTTCTGTGTTTGTTCTCCTGTGAGGAGAGAGAAAGTGAGAGAGAGAAAAAAAATTGAAAATTCAATTGAGGAGAGAGAATGGTCTTTTGGGCGGGAGCGTGTGTGACCTGTTTTTTCTTCTGCCAGTGAGCTGAGCCGAGCCGAGAGCGAGTCCTTTCATTTTCCAGCGGGTCTCACATGACAGATTTCGATATCTTCGTGGTATGTGCGCACTAGGTCCGCGGATGACGTGGTGCGCACATACCACTGAATATTTTCTCGTCATGTTCAGTGTGTGCACCAGATCAATGAAGAAGCTTCAAATGACGAAGCACGACGCTCACACACCCTCCATGCAGTAGATTTTCATCCCCAGAAAAATTTGGAAACTTGTTCCGTATGAATCTCAAACCAAGACGTCACGAGACTGACATTGTACACACGGAGAGAGAGAAAGAGAGACCATAACAACTTCAGATTCAGATGGAGTGGAGAGAGTGAGAAGAAGAGCAACAAAAACCAGAGCGAAGATGCAGAAGCTACTGCGGGCTGAGCGGATACCCATTTTCTTCTTTCGTTATTCTTTTCTCCCATCACTCACGAAATAAATGCAAGGAGAGCGAAGTGCTGAGAGGGATAGGCGTCTGTCATCATCAGATATGGCTTTAAAAGATTGCATTAATTATCTAATTACTTTTGTTTTAAGTCTCACTCTTTGCTTAGTTTATTTATTGTTACTTTTTTATCAAACTGAAATTATTATTTAACTATACATTGCAAAAAAAAAAATCCACACATATATTTAAATTAGTATTGCGATGTGAGGCATTGTTCTTTGGATGATATGGTCTTGTGGCAATGTGGATTGTTCTCATTGATTTCCTTTTCTCAAGTTGATGCTTAGATAATAAATATTATTATTTACTGCAATTGCGTTCAAGTGAGGAGCAAAGTATTAAGAAATATCAGATTTTTGTTATGGGTACTTTGGCAATTTAAGTATTCGAATTCGAAGTCTTTTCTAAATACATACTATACCTCAAATTTGATTTTTGTGATAGTTATATTAATAATAAAAGATGGATAATGGATGAATAACCAAATGATCTATCATCGTAAATTGAATAAAAAATGGAATAAATTTAGGTGATTTATCTACTTTCTTTTCATCTTCAAAATAATTCTAACAGTTTCTTTTTTTATATTGCATGATAACAATTAGACCGTAAGCTTTAATGAGCTTAATCAGTTCTTTTAGCGGAAATTCCACAAAGGGGTTGGAAATAGGACCGTTTTCCCAAAAAGAAGCCCAAAATGGAATTTATGTAAAATAAAGCCTTAAAGTTGTCAATTTATTCTTAAATTAGGTCTTGAACTAATTGGCCGACCAAATTTTTGCCGATTAACGAGCCCATGCATATCACGTGCATCTTTCACGTATCTTACTTTACAATGCGGATTGATGTTGGGTTCATCAATCCGATTTGATAACACAACAGAGCGCCATGTTCAGTGAGTGCACCAGATCAAAGAAGAAGCTTCAAATGACAAAGCACGACGCTCATACACCTTCCATGCAGTAGATTTTCACCTAAAAAAATTTGGAAACTTGTTTCGTATGAATCTTAACCCAAGAAGACACGAGACTGACATTGTACACAGGGAGAGAGAAAGAGACCATACCAACTTCAGATTTCAGAAGCAGTGGAGAGAGTGAGAAGAAGACCGTGAGCATCAAAAACCAGAGCAAAGAAGCAGAAGCTACTTTGGATTGAGAGGATGCCCATTTTATTGTTATTTATGGTCTGCTCCTATCACACTGGAAATAAATGCAAGGAGAGCAAAGCAAGTGCCGAGAGGGATAGGTCTCTGTCATTATTAGCTTAAAAAGATTGCATTAATTAACTAGTTACTTTTGTTTTAAGTTTCACTCTTTGCTTAATTTATTTTATTGTTACTTTTTATCAAACTGAAATTACTATTTAACTATATATTGCGAAAAAAATCCATATATATATAAATTAGCATTGCGATGTGAGGCACTGTTCTTTGGATGATATGGTCTTGTGGCATTGTGGATTGTTCTCATTGATTTCCTTTTCTCAAGTTGATGCTTAGATAATAAATATTATTATTCATTGCAACTGCATTCAAGTGAGGAACGAACTATTAAGAAACATCCGATTTTCTTTATGGGTACTTTGGCAATTTAAGTATTAGCATTTGAAGCCTTATTACTCAATACATAATATACACCAAATTTGACTTTTCTGATAGTTATATAGATGGATAATGGATGAATTACTAAATGATTTACCATCATAAAATTAAATTAAAATTGAAAACAAATTTAGGTGATTTATCACCTTTCTTTTCAGCTTCAAAATAATTTTAACGGTTATATATATATATATATATATATATATATAATTTTCATGATAACAATTGGACTACTAAGCTATTTTTAGGAGCTTAATCAATTCTTTTGGGGGAAATTCCAAAAAAGGAGTTTGAAATAGGACTGTTTTCTCAAAAAATGGCAAAAAAATGAAATTTATTTCAAATAAAGGTATGAAGTTGTCAATTTATTCTTAAATAAGGATCTAAACACGTTGGCCAACCAAAGTTTTGCCGACCAATAAACCCATGCATCTCACATGCATCTTTCGTGTATTTTACTTTACAGTGCAGATTGACGTTGGGTTCATTGATCGGATTTAATTTCCTATCAATCACTATTGAAAAAAGCTAAACACAACATGCATATACCTTGAAGACTTCATTAACAACATAGTCATGGTTGGTGGAGTTGAAAGAGTAGATGAATTTTGTCCAATTTGAGAGTTGTGAGAGGCTAGGAGAGCTCACTCACAATGGCGTCCACGGTGCCAACAACAGTGCCAACAATCATGTAAAGGACAATGACGCGATCTGCATCAGGCCGATGCCTATCTAGGAGGTCTGATAGCCGATGCTTCAATTGTAGTGGCCTCATTGAACGCTGGCTGATACAATAAATGGTAACAAGTCATAACTACGCACAAATTAACTTCCAAAGTAAGAATCAAAACAATGAAACAAAAAAACCTCCTAAGAATGATCCTTTAAACATAGACTTATAGGCAGCTAATATTAACATTACTGTGCACTTGTGATAAAAAGGTCCCATTTTCATTTGACTGAAAATCTTTTGGTGTTTGAGTTTCAGTTCCACACATTTTCACAAATATTGTTCGGCACCTTGGGACACCATTTCTTTTGGATAATATTTGCACTAATTTTTATTTGACCTCTTTAACCCAACAACTTCTTCACACAATCTCAGGGCTGGTTACAAGTGACTTTTACCTTTTGCTTTTTTATTAATCTAAGGCTACGTTTAGTCGTCGGATTTCTAATCAGGATAGGACTGGATAGGATATGATATGAAATCCTATGATTTTTTTATATCATATTCATTATTTGATGAATCGTAGTATTAAAGTCGGATATGTTCACATCATATCATATACATTTTTTTTTTTTATATAAATGGCATATCATTATAAATGAACCTACATGTTCATAAACGGAGATGGTGAAAATCTTTTGTAACACTATTCCTTAATTTAATTTAATTTTATTTTATTTTATTTTTCCTCTTTTTTTTTATATTATTTTCTTTGTTATTTCTTTTTTCCCCTTTTATCATTCTTTAATAAAATTTTATCAAATAGTAAACTGTACTAACATACCCAAAATACAAAAATACCTAAAATATATAATAAATATAAATATTTAATTTATAGATTGAATGCTTATTATAATATAGAATTAAAGTTGAATATATAAATTAAAATAAGATTAATTAAAAATAAATTTTTATTTTTAATTTCTTAAATTAGAATTCAAATATTATTTATATTCAAATATAATTTGAATTTTTTTTTAATTTAATAAGTTTGTTATTCAAGAAAAATAACTTTCCTATTATGGACATTAGAAATCCTATCCACCTTTATCCCACCTCCCCCATGGGATAATTTTATCCTATTTATATCCTCATTATATCCGACTTTATCCTATTCTGAGCGAGCACCAAACGTAGGATAGGATAAATATTATCTTATCCCGAATTTTATCCCGACTGTCAAACGTAGCCTAAATGTTGAGTCTCAAGCATTTCGACTTTTTGCAAATCCAAAACTCCTGAAAGTCTAATGTAACTAGAATTTTAACACGTAAAAGTATATATAGATATCTCGTAATTTCTAAAAATATGAACGATATTTTAAATTTGGCAGGGAAAGTTTCCTTAGCCTGAATGTAAACATGATGGTAAGTTTCTTAAGACATTTCAATTAAAAAATTTGGCCCCCAATTGGTGTTTTGCATTTTCCAATATTCAACATCATGCCAAAATAAAACGAGCCCTATGGGGCAGTTCCCAAAACTTGAACCAGGCAATGTGCGGACAGCCTGCGCAAGACATCGAATATTTGCTTAAAAAGGATGATAAAGATCCCTGTCTTACAGTCCAAAAGTGGCAAAACAAGTCAAAAGCAATACTCAAAGAAAAGCATGCATAATAGAAGCACGCTCCAATCAGTCCTCCCCTCCCCTTTGCAATAATAATCAGTGCTTCTCAAGCATAATAATGAACTCTGCTAATCGTGATCCGAAAATGAATGGAGTACAGGCGGCTCAATTTGCTGGTAGAAGCATATAAAGATCTGATAAAGCAGCTTAATTTCAGGAAATGTGAGTTTCCTTAATTAAATTCAATCCGTATTTGATAGAGAAAAGAGAGTAATAAGAAGTTGGTTGATGATCATGACAATGACGGAGATTGAGTTTAGGCAATAAGAAATTTCATTTAGGTAAATGACATTGAGAGGATCGGACTGTTTTTAGAATTTTAGGCAACAAAAGAGTAGAGAGATGACCTCTCCAATCTATTCTTATTCCTTTCCTTTCAAAACTATGTACGTATTGCTTTCAATACTATACAATGATGTTATATAACTGTCACGCCTCATCCTTCCGTACACTTTTCAAGTCTTAATTGGCATATATATATAAGTCATGGATGGCAAAAGTTTCCTGAATGATGCTCTATTTATAGAACTTCACGGTCTTACAAGCTCACGAACTTGTAAATACCCGCTAGAGTGTTCTAGCTTTTGTGGAGCTCCCCATAAACTTTGGTCTATTGCGAAATGGCCGAACACAGGACAATCTCCACATAGTGATGCTACCGTGGTTGGCCTTACGCCACATGACGCCATACTTGGAACTAGCCAAGTTGATGGCCGGAAAGGGACACCGGGTATCGTTCCCATCGGTCCCAAGAAACATAGATCGCCTCCCAAAACCCCCTCCAAACCTTGCCCCTCTCATCAACTTCGTGAAGCTCCCCTTACCGGCCATTGAACACTTGTCGGAGGGCGCCAAAGCCACACCAGCGACCTGCATTATGACAACAACAGGCGTGACACGCGCATCAAAGAGATCTGCCAACGAGCGAGGGAAATCGCTCAAGAGAGGGGATTCAACCCCAACAAATGCGATGCGGTGGAAGACACTACAGACTATGTGGCTAGTCACGCTGAAGAGTTAGCCAAAGGGGAACAACTTCGATATCTAACAAGTTTAAAACATAACCCGGAGAACTTGAACAATCATACCTGGGGTGGCATCTTAGACGAAGTCAAAAGATGGAGACCCTAACTATAGTATAGTTAGTCTAGTTTGAAGACCTAGAAAAGGGGAAGATGATTGACATCGGGTTTTGAGAACTTTGACCATATAAAACACGCATGATATTTCACACAGAAATTATGAAAATAAGAAGAAGAAGAAATTATCGTCGAGTAACAGGCTTGAATTGAACTTTTGAGAAGTGTGATTTGGGAGTTGTTTTTTTCAAGGCAAATGTCTTAACTTGGATGACCAGGTGAGGTTGTTTGAGAATGCCGCCGGCAATGATCTACCATGACTCTTCAAGAGCTCCGATCAAAATAGAATTGATAATAAATTAAACTACAAATCTTAAAAGAAAATTTGGAAATTAGCAATAAATCAATCAAATAAATATGTTAGAGCATCCAATTTTACCATAATCACTAGATATAAATTTCAAATTGTAACGCGTATAGCAGAATTTCCTAATCTATTTACTATCCTA
Source organism: Eucalyptus cloeziana (assembly GCA_014182715.1). Classification (NCBI taxonomy): domain Eukaryota; kingdom Viridiplantae; phylum Streptophyta; class Magnoliopsida; order Myrtales; family Myrtaceae; genus Eucalyptus; species Eucalyptus cloeziana. The sequence continues at coordinate 18,211,721 of CM024644.1, read as the reverse complement.
TCTTTAGGTAGAGCAAATCTACTCAATTTATTATTCCACTATATCTAAATAGAGCCATTCTATGAAGGATAAGCGAAAAAAGTGAGTTCCTTGACCCGATTCTCTATTTAATTCATCCCTACTCCTATACAAGTTGATGTCAGGTGGAACCCGAACTCCATAGTTCTTTTGGAATGAACACACCACGCGGAATGGGTCTATCTAGCTTCAAATACCACTTCCCCTATAGATCGCTAGACCATGGACCTAAGAGTTAAATCCCTTGAATTCTCTCAACCTCGTGATCATACTTCCCAATTTTCTGACTAGGAAACGATCTTGATCAGGCCAGAGAATTCGATCAAGAGGCGATTTCCAAATTCTCAAGGGTTTTAATATTTGGGGACTAGTGATGATTGAATCATGATAAGAAGAAAAAAGAAATAGATCTTGATCGCTCATTTGAAAAGGAATTTTCCAATTTTGATTTCTCTGAAAACCTTTTAGTGTTTGAGTTTCAATTCCATGCATTTTCTCAAATATGTGTTTGACATTGTGTTCACTTTGCACAATACACTTTCTTTTGGATAATATATCTGAACTCTTTAGATCGGTATCACACCTTCTAAATCTTGTGATCGCTTCCGACACCATCGGGGAACATGCAGCAATTAGGTGAAATTGTTGTGCATACTCTTCCGAGGTCAAGCAAGATTGTATAAGATCTGTAATGACAGAGTCTCTAATATCGGTTTACAATTGTAGGGACGAGTGTCTTGAACTTCAAACCAAGTTCTGCTTTTGAATCCTTTCAAACTTGTGCCATGAGCTTTCCTCTTAATACGCAAGGTGAGATGTTGTAAACAGATTGTGCAGGTCAGTTTGCGTAATTTCTTTGTTCAGGTGTTTTACAACCTTCAGAGCTGACAGATCAGTGGAGACTAGAACCTAATGTTATCCCAGAGAACATTCTTTTTACAACCAAATGTCAATCAATGGTGATTCGCGCTTTTCGGAAATTTCTTCCGGCGATATTCGAGAGGTTCGACCGGGACAGGGGGGACAAGATTGTTGCCAATGAGTCTGAGGGATGCACTGCTCAGTCTAAGATTTTTGCTTTGTCGCTGGAGGTTTTGGATGTGCTCGTGTCTAAGTCTGACAAAACTGGCAGGAAGAACAAAGCCATCGAATACATCGTTGAAAGTTTTCGATGCTTTATTATGACTCATGAAGGCCTCTTACATTACCCTTTCGTACTTTATTTGTTGCATACGTTGCCTTTCCCTCGAGGTGAAATCTTGTACTTAAATCTTATATTTATGTACTTAGTCCACTGGAATTCCTGCCTGAATCGGTATTTCGTATTGCAGGAATTGAATGGAAATGTTGGCAGGCCTTTCTGTTGGCAACCTTCACTTATCAGGCCTTTCTGTTGGCAGTTCTTCCTTTCTCCGTCGCCTAGTGTGGGAGTTGATTTTAAATGTCAAAAGCTCGGATAGATCGCACTTTTCACTTTTCGTTTCTTTTCTTCGCTGAGAGCACAGCTTGTTATTTTGACCCCCACCCGGTCTCTGTATCTACTTATCAGAATGAAACGGTATGCCTGAATTGCAAATGTTTCAAGTGGTAAGGTAGTAAAAGACAGTCTTGAAGCTGAGAAACTATTTAATTGGTCAAATTCTGGCTTTAACCTAAGCAGCACCTCCATTGTCTCCTGGAGTGTATAGCCAGACGGCTCTTCCATCTAGTCGCTGAGTCGGCCTTGCATTGGCTTCATATCCCTATCCAAATGGACAAGAATCAAATAAGGCAAGAAAGATGAAAGATGAATCTAATCGGTCACACGAGGGAAGACTGTTTTCAAACATGGGTCTTTATGTCGTGTACATGTTTGTGCATATATGAAGAGAATAAGTATCACTCGTTATCAGATAAACAAATCACCAAGTCTTTGTAGGGGACCTAAATGCACGTATAGCTCAAGTTTCTTTTCTGTAAAAGGTCCCCCCAGTTAAGTGGCAAGTAAATCAAAACGCAACACCCTTTTATAGAGCACTCACATCATGAACGGCTTCTCTCAGCGCTTCTACTTGCTCCCTCGAGACTGTCCTCACCTAGTCAAAGTTCACAATAAAGCATGTCTTGAGAATGTAGGTTCATATTTAAGAATCATCATCGAAATCTAGTCTATTACCTTCCTGACCATCGTCCACACGACACCCTCAGTGCATGGAGGGACTGTGAGAGAACCGATGTATCTGAAGTATTTCCTGCTGCCGAATTTGATGATCCCTGGATTTATGACCCCCAAGTCTCTGTCTTCCTTCCCAACTACTTTTATGTGTTCAAGCAGCTGCCGAGAGATTAAAATGGCAAAATTTAATCAGAAGGACAGAAGGCGTAAGGCAGAGACCACACGATCCATTCTATTAGACTGGATCTTCACGTTCTGTGTGAGCAAAGTAGGTGAAGCAAATTGCACAAAATAATCAGACAGATAATGCATTGCATCAGTGATGCATGAACATGCACGTATACAAGCTCAACTTTGCTTATTATCACTGAGTTCAGAGCATTCACATATCCTATGAGCAAGTATGATAACAATACGGCGGCTTCACATTTAAATGCACGTGGCTGTATGGAGAGTGAGATAAAGCATCCTTTGCACCTTTGTGAGGAAAGGGTCAGGTCGGCCATACTTGTAGACAATCCCAATCACAGCTATTTCTCCGCGAGAGCTTAAATGGACCATGTGAAGCTCCAAGTCATATCTGCAGAATAAATTTTAACATCACTTACCAGGACTAAGGGGGAAAAAACTATCTTGTTTAGGGTAATTTGTCCATACTGCAGAAAAAGAAATCTAGTGAAAGTGCATGCCATCGCTGCGCATTACTTCACAAGGAAAACATACCATGTACAAACGACAAAGACAGAGCCTGTGTACCTTGATCCGTTAAATGTGTGCTCGGAGGGGGAATGCCAATGACACTGTAGAAGTTTGTAGTAAGTCCCATTTATGTTGATCTTCCCTGCATCTCCTTTCCACATTACCTGGTTGAAAAGTCATTAGTAAAAACACATGGTAGATGAGTTCATTATTGAAAAAGGTTGAGTACATAGTTGGTCGAGAATTCTTTTCTTTGGAGGAGGTTATAAGATGGAAAGGCAGATGCCACTATCGAATATCAGTGAATATGAATTGCTCATGGATAATGATCTGTAAAATTAGCCTTAAAGATTCAAATATCTTTGTGGTTAGTGCTTCCACTGAAAAAAGGAATTTCTTGAATCATCGGCACTTCCTTCACCACGGCAACTAGGCAACCTGGCTTGGTTACACGAGCAAACAGTTGCACTGTCACTAAAAAGTGGGTTGTTTCAAGTTTAGCCAGGCATGACACCACTTTAAAGAAGGGCAACAAGGTAGCTCTTACTGTGATATCATGTCCCCTGTTCCTCACAATGGCAGGAGCCGGTTTATAGTCTCTTTTCAACTTCCCCAAATTTGGAAAGACTTGCACTCTCTCATTGAGCAGATCAATAGGAGATTGCAATTTCCCCATGCCACATGCTTGCCAATGTGGGTCAATCCGGCCCCATTCTTTCGGCCCTTTTCCAGTTCCTTCAATATAAGTGAATGGAGTCTCATCATCTGTCCGGGGCCAGCCCCAATCCCCCCAAAAAAAGCAGAGCAAAGGAAAAAAAGAGATATTAGTGAAGAAGTTGACAGAAGCACAACTCAGAAATCGTGTAACACTGCTCGTAAAGCATGACAGCTGACTCCATTATCTGATAGTTTTTGTCTATCGTCTCTGAAATGCAACTCACATAGTCAGAGGCACCACATGAACGTGATTTCCCAACATGTGTTTATTACATGCACAGAACAGGAGAGTCAGGCAAATCAATTTCACAGACTGCTAACATCTAACAAAGGATCCCATTCATATAATCCAAGAACAAAAAATGCCTCAATTTTCTGTGATGAAGCTTGATCCAATTACTTCACTCCTGCATGAAGGAAAACAGGCATGTGCCTACATAAGTCATTTAGAGAGAAACAGAGAGACAGAGAGACAGAGAATTTGTTCCTTTCCTATTCCTTTTTTGTGTATGATAATGAGTGCTTGGATCTCGTAAAGACCCCAAGTTACATGGGATAAGGAACTCCACACATGATGAGCTTGACAAATCACATCTAATTGCATTGGGTCATGGCGGTCTCAGGTCCACTGTCGGCGGATATTGTCGGGGCAAGAGATTTGCCTCTGTCGAGACCTCGCGCACGGAGCCATGCTTCTCGAGGCTGAGTTTGTCGAGTCTCTCTACTAATAAGGCATCACTGCGTTTATAATCTGTTCTTTTCTTGTTCTCAATCTTACAGGGGTAACATTTTGGCTGAAATTGGATCTGGGAACAGAACAACATGCTCAAAGAGCACAGACAGGAAGAGGGGAAAGCAAGATTTACTTTTGAAGCAGACAACTCCGCAAGATGCGCATGCTAAGATGTCAATCCAAGCAAAAATGATGTCCCAGATTACAACGTCTCCAAGAAAAGAACCTCAAGCTTTTCTCTATTCCTAGTAATACTACACAGGGCCAGATATGAAATGCTGATTTTGCTATATCAACTGTTAAAGCACGTGGTTGACAGTCTCGAAGTCAATATTTTATGGCTGTTCGTATAAAGCTGAACGAGAGCTGTTCATCGTTCGAACCAGTTTCAAAGCAAGTGTCAGAGATGTCAACGTAAACAAAGATTTTGAATCACGAATATCAAGGACGACGACGTTGGCTCGTTCCTCCCCAGACAGTCGCAGGTGTGTGTTAAAGAAGAAGAGCATGAGGCAAACGAAAAGCACCAGGGACAACAGAGAAAATGGCATAAAAAAAAAAGAAGACGGTGGAGCTGTCATTTTATATTTACAGATTTTTTTAACTCAATTTTTTTTTTTTTTTTTTTGGGTCTTAATTTTTTTGTACTTATCTGGAAATGTAATGGCATGCCATTTTTCAGCTTCTGTACTGGGGAATTTCTGTATAACCCGTGACAGGCCAACACATTAATGAAGATTTTTCGTGCAGATCTCGATCTTTTTCTCATCGATCTCAAGATGAAATTTTTTTCTGCGCATTTCCATTTTCATTTTTTACTGGAGGTTTGGGAAGAGATTGATGATGGGTACGGTAAACCGTTCAACACCGAACAGAAGCAAAGTCGCAGAGGGAGCAAGAGCTTGAGACTGAGAAAAGACTGGAGATTTGTACGCTGTAAACCAGCAGCAATGACACAACAGAGCGCGTCGTGTACAGTGCGTGCGCCAGATCAAAGAAGCAGCTGCAAATGACAAAGCACGACGCTCGCACACCCTCCATGCAGTAGCTTTTCACCTAAAAAATTTTGGAAACTTGTTTCATATGATCTTGACCCTAGACGCCACGAGTCTGACATTGAATACAGAGAGAGAGAGAGAGAGAGAGAGAGAGAGAGAGAGAGACCATACCAACTTCTGACTCAGAAGCAGAGGAGAGAGTGAGGAGGAGACCCAGAGCGAAGAAGACGAAGCTGCTGCGAAGGATGCCCATTTCCCTGTGCTTTGCTCCTGTCACGGACACGAGACGAACGCAGGGGATCAATGACATCAGTGAGGAACAAGTGTCTGTCGTTGCCATATGTTTCCTTGGAAGAATTGCGTTAAACATTTGGCCTAATCACTTGTAAAGCCCTCACCTTTACTTTATAAGTGTAGTCCCATTTCTATCCTTTCTTGTCTCCAAAAAATTCCTCAATTCCGTCCTCGTGAATCCTCGATTCATCCAAAGTCACCCCCAGTCGTCCAATGCGTCAGCGACAAAATAAATTCACGTCATTTGCTGACGCAGAATTAAGATACTGTTCATTAAGAGTGTGCAAAGCTAAATAATACTAACACTAGTACATGAGACGCAAGACGACGTATCGACATGTCAATTCTCAAAAACTTAAAAAATTTCAACACGTTAAGACCCATATACTATATGTATTTTAAATTATCATTTTCATAAATTAAATTTTTCAACAAAAAAAATCAGATTTATTTTATTTAAATTCACAAATAAATAAATAATAATAACATAGAACAAATTTCTAGTAAAAATCATGAGTTACGAGAAGTGAGAGTCGTGAAAAAAAAAAAAAAAAACTAGATTTTTCTCCTTTCTCTCTTTATTTATTTATTTATTTTTACATCCTTACATTGTAACTTATCATTTATTAAAAAATTATAAAATTGACCCCATGCATGTCGGAATTGCGTATCGGGAGAGTTGATCACTTGTAGGATTTTTCGACACTTGTTGATTGCATATCGAAACATGTCAGACATATGTCGAAATGTTAGATGTGATATGAAGACTCCTGAAAAATGTTTGTACTTCCTAGGTACAAAAGGAACTAGGTGGTTCCCAAGGGAACTTATGAGTATCAGTCCAATTCTCAATTCCAATTGTGGAACTGCTCATCCAAACCAAATTGGTATATATTATATTTTAAAAGAAATTTCTGACCAAAAAAAAGAAAAAGAAAAATTAATCCTAAAATCTCTAATTTGAAGCCCAACATCCATTGATTGAGTGCTTGTCTCATCTCATTCTCGCTTCATCTGAGTCATCTCTCTATCTCTCATTAATATATTTGACTCTCAAACTCAACACCCATTGACTCACGGCTTCAACTCTCAACTTTCAATATGAGTAAAATCTTTTTACTAATCTTGTAATTGGAAGTTCTTTTTTTTCTTACTTTGACTCGCTAGAAATTATTACGCTAAGTTTGTGGAACGTAGTGTACTCGAGAACTGGGCCGAACTATTGTCAAAATTCCAAGTGGATCCACAGAACTAACTGGTGGTTCCTGGTTCCAATTTTCAAAAATTGGTCATTAGTGGGCGACTCCCATTTTCAAGGTGTTCATCATCTCCATTTGGCTCTTGGAGCTTCAGTAGTGGGGGGCTTGGGCTTGTTCCAAATGAAGGAACTAGTCATGAGTGCTTCCACGTCTTTCCAGTATCATTGCGACATCACCTCTCATGTGACATTTTCGGATTAACTTACTCAAGGTATTGTCTACTTTGTTTCGTCCCATTCCAAATCTCATGATTTTAACATTTGGTATACAGGTGAACACTTTCCCAAGAGGTCACCTATCTTAATAGTGCTCTAGCTTAGACTCGCTAAACTTTCAAAAAGATGCCTCCATAAATTAATTCCAATTTTGACATATATATTTCAGAATCACTCTTCCTCCATTGGGTGCACAATTCAATTTTTTCTTGCCCTCTTCACCATTTAGAAATTTACTAGGAGTAGCTCCTTGTTCAAACCCTCTTTCTCTTCGGGGACCAATCTCTCACTAAGGCTGGGCATCCTCTCTCAATTTTTTCCAAATTATTTCTTTTTTATTTTATTTTATTTTATTTTAGTTTTGTTTTGTGAAGCCGATGGTAAAATTGCTCAAGGAGACTTGATAGAATTCCAAATTTTTTGTTTAACCATCCTATTAATTATTTTACTGGAAAATTAATTGCTCGAATGAAGATATCGGTAATTATGTTTATTAAGAAGGATAGGATTATTTTTGTGACACATTGACCGACATAAGTTTAGCTTATTCAATGTGGTCCTCCCAAATAGATACTAAAAAATTCACGAATGAGTTTTGAACTTCTAATTTTCAGCACTTAATTATGTTATCATCATTTGAAAAAAAAAAAAAATACATATTTAAACAAAGTTAGTATATTTTACACAAAATAAGTTTCGATTACAAAGAAGTTATGCTTCTTCTTGAAAATTTTGTAATGCTTGTGGTTTAATTTAAAATAAACTTGTGTTTTGCCAAAAATATTCTTGGTTGACCAGAATATTTTGTTGGTCAGTGAGCTAGCGAGACTAAACCCTTATTTGAAATAGTCATAACCATTTTAGGCTTTTTTTAAAAATAAGTATGACCACTCCAAGCTTTTATTTAAAATAAGATTTATTCCAGGCTCTTATTTGAGCAAATAATAGCACTTCGGGTCCTTATGTAGAATTTTTCCTTTGTGTTATGATCAATGTGAAGTTTCGGCATTTTGATGATTTGGTCTTCATAGCTTTGTGGACTGTTTTTCCTTTTCCTTTCAATTTGATACGTTGATGATAAGTAGGATCATTCGCTATGATTGTACTTATATGAGGGAGGAAATAATTATAATATGTAGAGAAATATCTCAATTTTTTATGTGTATCTTGGCAATATTTTCTAAACACATGATAGACACACAAGTTTTAAATTGTAATAATAATGACAATTAAAAGAATACATGGATGGATAAATTAGTAAATAATCTACCGTGATAAAGTTAACTAAATGATTAATATCAAAACAATCAAAAATCGGTGTATTTGTGATAAATTAATTATAAATTATTTTTTTGATCACAAAAAACCTTAATCTTCAAAAAACCCCAAAATGGTATTTTTATGATAAATTTATCATTTGTTAATTTATGTTAAATCGAATTAATACAATAAAAATTACAAAGTCATACATTTCGATAAACGGAGGGTAAAACTTCAAATTGACATACTGTCGACTATCATGTGAGGAGTTAACGAAGGATAAATTTATCATAAATATATCAATTTGAAGTTTGTTGTACCAATTTATGATAAATGAATAATAAAACCCCAAATTGACATACTATCAACTAAAAAAATAAAAGTCGCAATAAGTTTGGTGGTTTGTCATCTATTTTTTTTTTCAATTTTTGAAATAATTTTTACAATTTCTCTTTTGTATGTGCAAAAACGATCAAATCATTATACTTTTTACGTGGTCAAACAATCCGCACATCGCATTCTACTATTGAAGTAAATTGTCTTCTGGCCACAGTGAAAAGTGGTTAATCATTGTCCTTTCCAGTGGAGATAAGGGAGAGGTGGGCCTTTGGTGATCTGTTTCTTTCTTTTCTTTTTGTTCGGGAAAAAGAAACCCATTAATCTCGACTACTCAGAGGGTCCAATTCCATCAAATATCTCAACTTTAAGTTAAATTCCAATTCGATCATGACAGTTAAATTAATGTTATTAGCAAAAGGGCACCAACCATCTGTCTATTATCATGCATTTTTTCAAAATTATTAAGATCAAGGTCACTTAAAAGTTTATTATCGGAACCTACATCTTTATCAACATCTTCACTTTTACATGAAACGACAATAATTTCTGATATTGATAATTTCACCAATCGTGATATTAGACGTGTGATATTTGAAGACTAGAGTGAAAGTACGTTAGTTTGTTAGATAATAAAAAAATAATTCAAAGTAGACGTGGCATTGAATCAAAAGTTAGGTTTCTTTTTATGAAATTAGGCTTAGCTAGATCGAGTGTTATCATTTCTTTTTTTGTCGTTTTATTTCAGATGCTTGCACTTCTTTTCTTTTCTTTTATGTTTTGCGAAGCCTACGGTAAAATAACACAATTATTCTTGATATCTTTATTCAAAAATCCATTTTCTAATTTAAACATCCTATTAAATACTTAAATAGGAAATTAATCAGTCGATCTAAGAAATTGGTAATTATATTTTCTAAGATGGATAGGCTATCTCTTGGACAAGTTCACCTGCATGAATTCATGTCATTTGAATAAAAAATCATAAATGGGTATCCAAAAACTCACATGTTAATTCGATTGAATGTCTATGTATATATAAAAGCATGCCATTCATATAGTAACTTTGAAGTATTTGTGCAGTTACTGTCGTCTCTAACTTAACTAAAAACAGCTCATCTGATTTCTAATATAATAAACGAGTCTAGTTTAGGAATTTTCATATCTCATGATTATGTGCATGCTCTAGAAACCTGTGCCTCCAAAAAGAACATACTTTGGAGATGATAAGATGAATTTTACTGTTTCTTAAAATATCCGGGCTAAATTCTAGCGAAGTGATTTCATCCACAAAGACGAGAGAAGTCTAATCTACTAATATGTTCATTGCCAAAAGAAGGGCAAAATAGAGCATGATGAATTGCAAACGATTTGTTCACGAAAATGCGGCAGTATTCATGTCGATCGATTTCTTGATGAACTTCAAATTTGGAGGTTGATGCAAAATGAGCCAATCCATGATGGCGGAGCAAATGAGAATAGCGAAACAGAGATCATCACCGTGGCGTTAGTGGTAGACATGCTCATTCACCTAGAGAATGTGCCAAGCAACAGTCATCTTACCAAAACATCCGAAGCTAAAAAAGAGAGAAAGAATTTCCATCGAGGCAAGATTCGACGACACTGAAGAAAGGACAACGCATACTAGAGAATCCTTTAAGACAAACGACTTTCGATTAAAAATAAGAAAAGTAGATCACGAAGGTGATGATGCATACAAATTATCAATGGATGCCCCCGAAACGGGATTGCTAAATTACAAAACCAGGTCTTCTTGCTTAAACAATAACTTTTTCTTTTTCTTTTCTTTTTTTCCTTTTCATTTTAGCAGGCGACCTCGTCAGCCACTAAGAAATAGCCAACAAGCCCTCACCAGCCACTGGTGAGAGCCATCTCACCCAAAGCCAGCAGGGCTGCAAAGGCCCTAGGTGAGGGCCTTCGTGGCCTTGCTCGCAACTGGCTAGGCCATTGTGGCCTCATTGGCCATAGGTGAGGCAGCCCTCATCCAAATTTGGCAAGGGCCTAGGTTAGGGTGACACCTATCTTGACCAAAATGAAGGGAAAAAAACAAAAGAAACAAGAAAGAAATAAAATAATTCAAAATTCATTTTAAAAAAATATAAAAAAATCGTTTATGTCAACGTCGGTCATGTCACCGACCAAAAAAAAAAAAAAAAACGCCGGTCATGTCATGTAGTATGGCCGGTGCCCACAATAATAACTTCGATCAAAATTAAGCAAATGGACTCAGTTCATAAAATGTGAAAATATTTAGAATCCAATTGGTCCAATTGAAAGGTTTTTGACTGAATTGACGCCAAAATAATATTATAAAATAAAAAATAGTTATAAATTATTGTGGGACCTATTTTTTTTTAAGAATATGTGGCTTACAACAAGCTGTTATTCTTATTTTGGTAAACCATGATAAAGTTATAAAAACAATGGAAAGTGATCATTTTGGTGATTTGTCATCTTTTTTTTTTCTGTTCTTTTAATGTAATTTTTACGATTTCTCTTTTGAATTACACCAAGACAACAAGGACGTTAAACTATTTTTTTAATATTAATTTATGATTTAATTGGCATGGAATTTTCCTAATTCTATATATTGAAATGAATGGGTTAAGAATAATGAAAGGGTTATATGGTCTCTTCGGTGATTTTTCCATGATTTTAGATTTTTGTGTTCTACTCCCAGACTTCATTCTATCATTATTCCTGCTATTTATCTAACCAGATACAATTATTTGAATAAGTATTTAAAACAATTTCTTACATAAAAATAATTATAATTACAAAGAAATTGTATGTCTTCTCGAATATTTGCTAACATGTTTGCTTTAAAGCTCACTCTTTATTAAATTTATTTTAATGTCACTTTTTATCAAATTAAAAATATTTAAATGTGCAAAAGGTAGCAAATCTCTATGTATAAATTTGCGTTCCGGTCACTATTGAAGCATTGGCCTTTTGAGGTCTTCATAGCATTGTGGATTGTTTTTCCTTTTCCTTATTTTCTTTTTCAATTTGATACGTAGGTGATAAATAGTTTCATTTGCTGATACTTAAGTGAGGAAGGATCTAATTATAATATGTAGAGAAATATTTCAAATCTTTACGTGTATTTTGGCAATTTAGATAGTGAGCTTCAATTTTTTAAAATACACAATAGACACACAAAATTGTAATAATAATAATCATAATTAGATAGATGGATGGACAACTAAGTCAATAATCTACCATGATAAAGTTAACTAAAAATTAGAAGTCACAATCAGTTTGGAGATTTGTCATCTCTATTTTATTTTTATTTCTTTTTTGCAATATTTGAAATAATTTTCACCTTTTCTCAGTTGTATATGCTATAACAATGCCAAAACGATCAAATTATTATACTTTTTATGTGGAAGACAATCCGTACACGCATGGTACTATAAAAGTGAATTGTCTGCTGGCTACAGTGAAAAGTGATTAATCATTGTCCCCATTTTTAGTGGAGGTAAGTAGGGTGAGGTGGGCCTTAGGTGACTTGTTTCTTTCTTTTCTTTTTCTTTTGGAAAAAGAAACCCATTGACCTTGACCAGCCGGTCTAATTTCCTAAAAAATTCCCACTTCAAATTTAATTTCAATTTGATCATGAATTTTGTTTTGTTTGAAAAAGATTGCTGAAGCCTCCGTTAATCCTCTATCCAAAAATCTCTATTGATTTTTTCTTTCAAAATTATTAACATCAAACCGACTTAAATGTTCTGCATCAAAACTTGCATGTTTATTACCTAAGTAACACCGATATCGACACACGACACAACATGCCACAACACGTCGACATGTCGTTTGTAAAAAAAAATAGAGAATTTTGACACGTTGGGACACATTATATATTATATGTATATTTTATATAAAAATAATTTATTATTTTTATGATTATTTTAATTAAATTAATTTGATTCAAATTCACAAATAAATAAATAATAATAAAATCCCATGATAAATTTATACTAAAAACATTAATCCACCATTTATTAATATCCTTCGTTGTTTCAATTTAACAAATTCAATTCCATTTCAATAAATCCATGAAACTTGGAAAGAAAAAAAAACAATTCACATTTTAGACTTACATATCAGACGTGTTGAAAGAAAAAAGAAAAAAAAAAAACTTGAGGGCAAATTGTGTATAACGGAAAGTGAGAGTCAAAAGAAAAGAAAAGAAAAGAAAAGAAAATATTAGGTTTTTCTTCTTTCCTAATTTGTTATTTTTATTATTGATTTTTATTTTTTCACATGTATATATTTTGACCATTCATTTATTGAAATTTTTTAAAATTGACCTTATATGTCAGAATCGTGTGTCAGAGTATCGAAAAAATTGACCAAGTGTTGGATTTTTCGACATTTGGTGACCGAGTGTCAAAGAGTGTTGGATATATGTCAAAATGTCTAACACGACACAAATGTTCCTAGAGAGTGTCGATGTTTCCTAGTTCATCACCACCTTCACCCAAATGGAGTGCTATCATTTTTTCGTTGTTAGTGTACTCCGGGTCCTTACGCTCATTTTCTTTCCTTTTTCTATTTTGCAAAGGCAATGATAAAATTACACAATTAGTCTTGATATTCATATTAATCCAATTCCTTATTTAATCATCCTATGAAATACTTTATTAAATAATCAATCACTCGATTTAGAGATATTGGTAATTATATATTCTATGATGGATGGACTATTTCTCAGACAAGTTTTTTTTTTTTTTTTCAGTCCTACTCTATTCCTATTCTACACTCTCTCAGACTTTTGCCATACTTCAGACTTTTGCCCTACTTCTTGTAGGCGTGGGAGTCGAAACCCACTCTTGAAACTTACGCGTCCCCACCCCATCCCCCCTGAGAAGGTAGGGATTTGAACCCCTCACCTCCCCCTTCCATGTTAAAAAATCACAAATGGGCCTCCAAAAACTCACATGGGATGTTGAGTCATTAAATAGTCAATTGGATTGAATATCTATACATAAGGTTGCCATCCATATAATAAATTAAATGTACTTATGCGGTTGCTATCATAAGGAAAAATACCTCCTCCGACTTCTAATATAGTAAATGATTAATATCACGAAAAATCTCAAGCTAGTACATTTGTAATAAATTTATCACAAACTAAATTTTTTATTATAAAAAAATCTCAAACTGATACGTCATGACAAATTTATCCTAAATGATTACAAAAAACTTTAAACACTTACGCTTGTTATAAAGTTATCCCATATGAAATTTTTTATCACAAAAAACCTAAATCGGTAGATTTATGATAAATATATTTTTTGTTAAATTGAATTAATACCATAAAAAAATCACAAAATTAATACAATTGTGACAAACAAAGAGTAAAATCCCAAATTAATACATCAATCGGCCATCACATGTCATTTAACTCAGTAATTTTATAATAAAATTTAACAAAAATTAACAAACAATAAATTTATCAAAGATGTATCAATTTAGAGTTTTTGATATTTACAAATTTAATTTAAAATAAACTTATCGCAAACGTATCAATTTTGAAGTCTTTCATATTAACCTTATAATAGACAAGTCTATTTTAGAGAGTTTCGTCCCTCATGATTGCAGACCCGCTTTAGAGAACTATACTTTCAAAAAGAACATACAAGCGAGGTCATTTCATCCGATAGATGAAAAGAAGTCCAATTTACTAATCCCTTTGTCGCCAAAAGAAGGGAAAACAGACATAATGATCAGCGAATGTCGATTTCTTGATAAACTTCGAATTTGGAGGTGAGCGGATCAATGATGGCAGAGCAAATGAGAATAGCGAAACAGAGACCATCGCCAACGTGTTTACTAGTAGAAATGCTCATTCACCAAGAGGTTGTACTGAGCAATAATCCTCTTATGGAAACATCTGAACCAAAGGCCGTGTAAATGCCAAATAAACTATAGACAAAGAAGGCCGTTTATCAAAACCGCAAGAAAGGGGAGACGAATTTCATCGAGGCTAAGTTCGAAGACACTGAAGAAAGGAACAATGCATACTGGAGAATCCGGTAAGACAAACGACTTTTCAATTATAAATAAGGAAAGTAGGTCATGAAGGTGAAGATGCGTACAAATAATCAATAGATGCCCCCAACACGGGACTCCTAAACTACAAAACCAGGTCTTCTTGCCTAGACAAGAAGATGATGCAGGTCGGAAGCCAAAAAATTACCGGACCCTGCATTAGCTTGGCCATCCAAGCAAGTATGACAACTGCAGAGTACTTCAGTTCCTGCAGCAACCTTTTGATTATATAAGGAAAAGAATCAAGATTGGACATGTATAATTTGCTGGGGCCATAAGACAAGTGGCTACTTTCGGGCTTTCAGTGCCCCGTGTACCTTACGGTGGACATCTCCCACATCTGCAGAGACGACAGGCAATCTTAGACTGGCAAGTTCCATCTCTGCTATAAATTTATCTCTAGTCATAGCTCAATAGTTTCCAGACCCAACCACCTCCATCTCTCCAACAACCATTGGTGGAACTTCGAGTGTGATTACTCTTGCTGGCTGCTCTCAAGGATATCCTGCC
This sequence comes from Eucalyptus cloeziana, assembly GCA_014182715.1. Taxonomy (NCBI): domain Eukaryota; kingdom Viridiplantae; phylum Streptophyta; class Magnoliopsida; order Myrtales; family Myrtaceae; genus Eucalyptus; species Eucalyptus cloeziana. The sequence goes on along the minus strand of CM024644.1, from coordinate 18,196,449 downwards.
CAGTTTCCAAAGCAACAGTAAATGCTTCTTACCATCGGGGGCGTGAATAACCATGTGTCCTCCAATTCTCCTGCCAATTCCGCCTGCTGGAGCCTCTCTCAAAGGGAGAGCTTTGGAAATGTGAGGGGCTCCTGTAATCCCCGTATACGCTGCTCTCTTTGTGGGCTTTTCTTATATCCTCTTCAAGATCATATTCTGCTCGCTATAAAAATGAAAAGAAAATATTGTAAGTTACAAAAATGTTCAGATATGCCGTTAAATGCCTGCCGATGTCCCCAGATTGGAGGACTTTAACAAAGTACTGTTAAAGATTAGAAGCAATGTAGCATGGCATTCAAATACCAAAAAGCTGAATTTGGCCTTATTAATTGGAATAAAACTGCTATACTTACAGTGTCATTTCAAAAAGTAGCAACAGTTAGACATTTACTAAAATAGCTCATTAGAAACGGGCCACTTTAAAAAGACTATAAAATTAACTGATTTTGTAACAGAAGAATGAAATCATTTCAAAATCAGTTAAAGCCCTCCATAAACTGCAGCATCGGACATCTCTTGTTGGATTTTCCCTTCAGCAAAAGGTCAATCACTCATTCAGCCAAAAAAGGTTGTCACTTCAAAACGATCTCATACGGATCAGGGATTCATGTTTGCAAGTTGATCATACCAAATGAAGACATACAGGTTGATCCCTGATCAGTCTGATATGGGCATCTAATTGTTTGCTCAAATACAAACCATTCTCTTCTCCTTTTTCAAGTACTCTGGTCAGGGTATAAAGGGAAACTCAAAAGGTCAAAAGAAAAATTCTCCCTATAGGCGGCAGAGCTAGTGCGGTTTCCACCAAGAAACGACATTAATGCATGGAATAAGCACCTAGCTAATGTAAATGCAGAAGACTTCAATCACTTTAACACTGCTAACAGAATGCTGATCATCCACATGCTTTCCAGTTAGACTCCTCAAAATAGGTGAAAACAAACCTTTGAGGGGTCTGATAGTACTGCATATGCTTCTCCAATTATTTTGAAAAGACGATCTGCACTCTCCTGAACCTCTGTTGCAATTTCTTTCCAGAGCAGCCCCTCATTGCCACTCTCACTTCTTGCAAAAAACTGACCAGCCTAGATTGAAATAAGGAAAAGAATAGACATAGAACTCTGCCAGTAAGGTCTCAACTTTAGAGGAAAGAAATGTAGTCATATATTGAATTGGCATTGTGAACTAAAAACCTTGTCTGGATGATGCCTTAGGGCTGCCTTATGATATGCTTTCTTGATATCAGCTGCTGTTTCGGATTGTTTAACTCCCCTGCCGAATGATTTGGAGACAGTTTAAAAGCCATATAAAGGCTTTTCAAAGGTAGCATTAACGTTTATCAATCACAACTTAAATAAAGCAGCACCAAAATTCACAACTCTCATCATCAAAGCACAATACGAGGCAGCACTAAAATAAGTGATAGAAGAATAATCGGCAAGTAAAATATAACATGATCTTTGTGTCTACTCCAACCAATTGAGATCACATTTATTGATACTGCAGTCTTACTCAGTCAAACCCAAAATTATGGATAGATTTAGCTTTTGAGTAGTGGGAGCTCTTGCTCATTTTCCAAAACTTGGGAATAGGTCAACTCGAAAAAACTCTTGCCCCATTGAATTTCTCCAAACTGTACAACTAAGTCAAAAGTAGATATTTTCAATTTAATTTGCCCCCACAAATTGATGAAAACAATTCAATACCTGAAAACTTAGTTGTTGTAGACAAACAAAACCTATATAATATAAAACCTTATAGTAGTTTTAGGTGTTGGATCAATGTACTAATTATTAAACTACTAACTGATCAATTTTTTGTCCACACTGATAAATGTCTATATCCATTGCTGTCTAAACAGTATATCTACACACTGTGGAGCAGCCTTGAATAGGCTTTCACACTCCAACTCCATGCCATCGAACTTTTCAAACTTCAAGATTACACAAAGCACAATTCTTTAAATGGTGATTATGGATTGACCTTAAGAGAGCTTTGGGCATTGGGTTGTCAGCAAAGTTGGCTGATGTCTAAAAAATTCGTGCTTGTTAAAAAAAAAAAAAAATGCAGTGCAGCAAGGTTCAGAAAATTAATTCATGCGATGTAAACCATCTATGAGAGAGTGAAAAGTATATTGTCTTCATACAATGTGGCAAAGCAGTACAAATTCCACTATCTGAGTGAATGAAACACTTACAAAATGAGGTAAACATCCAATGGCGTTCCTTTCTTCGCTTCCTCTTCTATTAAGGACCAGCGTTTCTTAGCTTTCCTCAATTCATTGTTTCTGCTATCAGGCTCCCCCACTGAGCCAGAAGCTTTAGTCTTTTGATAAGATTGATTTTCAACAATGGATATAAACCTCTGGACATCACTAGCTGCTTGTTTATAGTCTCTGATCAATTCATGTAAGGTTGCTCTTCTAGAAACTGCCTGCAGAAGTATTGACCAGTTAGGTACAGTTGTACTGAACATCTATGGTAATGTTAGAGCTAACTGCTGGAAGAACTCTCCTGTGGGGGAACAAAATATACAGCACAAGTAAGAATATTCAAAATTAAAACATGGCTACAGTTACATATCCATATCAATCAGACAACTTTGGAAATTTTACAGGCTTTTGTTATTAAGTCCTCCTGTGTCGTAGTTTATCAAGATAAGTAGTTCATAATCTGAATTAACATGAAGAGACAATTGAGGTTTGTCTTCATCATTTGGTGAATTTACGTGCCCAAATCTAATTGAGATGTTCAGAGGTGGAGATGTTCAGAGGTGGTTTTCACACTTTAAGATTCATTGGAAGTGGATGTTATGAGGCCTTGTATACTGGAGGTCCTGAAGTGAAAGGTCCTGCTTTTGGGTCGAAGCCTTTTAAAAGATAGCCTGTCTATATGAAAGCACGTCACTACCCCAAAAAAATGTGAATCTGACCAGAACCACATCCACAGGATTTAAACATCTGGTTATCTTGTTCTCCAAAAAAGCAGGTCAGAGATTACTATCAGCAGAAATGAAGATGATTTCTGCATTTGTACTTTAATTGACAAAGCCAAAACATAAAAGTACAAGGAAAAAAAGGAAGCAAAACCTAACCTATAATGACAATGAAGGCCGGCAAAACAGAAGCCTAACCTAGCGGCCTATGATCACAAGTTTCAACATTAAATAGTGACTGTACCCATATCTGTGTCTAGTTTCTTGCTGAAACAAGTGCCTCAGCATAGAGTGGTGACTCCAAGTATTTTGTGCATCAGATGCACAAAAATCAGTCTTGATATGTGGACTCAAGGGAATCCAGCGACCACATGAAATGATAGACAAACCAAAGACAGAATGCCTTGCTCAAATATAAAGATGATTTACATCAGCAAGAAACTTTTACTTCGCATATATGAGTAAATCAGCCACCTAACACCTAGTTATAGTTGATCAGCATTTCTGTTGGTTTGTGAAATAAAAAGAACTTTCAAATACAAAATGTGTAATTTGCCACGGGAAATCAGAAAGCAGGTACAGCAAGAAATGATAATCAGATGAGCAACCAAGTGCAACTAGCAACAAATGAGCCTTGTTTATTACACAGCAGAGTCTCCCAAGATCCATTGTCATCTAAAAGGACGGATTGCGGATAATACAGATCTATGCTACAGTATAGCTAAACATGCAAGTTTGAAAGAAACCTTTGCATAATGTCCATCGAGAGCAATGGCTAGACTGCAATCTGCAATGGCATCAGCAATTTGGCCCATAGCTTGATGTGCGGCAGCTCGGTTGCAAAAGCAGATTGCTGCAAAAGGTCGTGATTCAATATTGCTTGACAGAGCAATAGAGTAATGCTCTATTGCCTCTGCATACCTTCTTGATCGAAAGGCTTCGTTTCCTGCATTCTATGGGGGAATATAGAAAAGGTATTTTAGCTATGAAACAAAAACTCCCACATATTCTAAGCATTTTACTTCACTGGCTAGAATCTTGAGTCATGATTGAATTTCTTAATGACATTTTGCATCTAGTCTAGTTTAGAAGCTAAGGTGCCAACTTGGGCATATTTTCAGACGAACATACATGCTACCAGGATGAGATACACTTACATTTTTTAGAAACTATGTTGTAACCTATCCCTCAACTTTGTAACGACTTGGTTAAATAAAAAGCTTCTTAGAAAGCTCAATCTCTAAACTGAATGAAGAGCTTCTCAAAAAGTAAACAAAACAAAGCTAAAGGGAAATTCTCAACGAATGTTCACCAAAGATAAGGAGGATGAGGGGAGGGGAGGGGAGGGGAGGGAAAGACATGTCAAAGGGGTTCAACCCCATTCATATGTATTAACAGGTCTTTTCTGACTAAAGGGTTTCTGGGAAACATAATTGATAATGTAGAAGGTAATGCTATCATCTTATTTACACATCTCATCACAAACTAAATCTTTTAAAATAACTATGTTTAATAATAGCATAAAATAAAATTTGACACCGAACTGAAAACTGAATTTTATGCAACTGGGTTAATCATAGAAGCGCAACATACTTTTGCAATTTTCATGAGAAAACGTCTTCAAAATTGAAAAATGAATATAAAAATGTTATCGTTTTTTCTTTTTAGTGAAAATGAAAGAAGTTATTGTCTATTTACCAAATGCACCCCTTGTATCTGATTCCTAAGAAAGTGCTGCTAATTTTACGCTTGAAGAAGGATGCTGCATCAATTTACATGATTAATGTTGTGTATAAATGCATGTTGGAGGACCACAAACCACTGGGACTACATTAAACCAAGGTCCCACAATCAACTCCAAAAATGAAAATCAACAATCTGAAAAGAAATAAACCTTTTCATGCATACCTTGCACTTTAGCAGCCTACGAATTGTGGAAGATAGTGAAGCTGATGATTTCAGAATCTTACCCTGGTTCCTATGAATGGAAGAAAATACAATGAACTTGCTAAGTTGTGCCTAGAACAGCAATCATAGAGCACCTTAACCTATATAAGTCTAAAAGGAACGAAAAAACAAGACAAGCAATGCATTACCTGTCACCATAACATTCAGTTTGCTCAATCTTCTCAAGTAACTCAAGAGCCTCCTCAAGCCTTCCCAGGCAAAAGTAAGACTTAGCCATCATGAAAAACCTCCAAAGCCTAACAGCTGAGTTTCCTCCACAGTTGGAATCAACCATATCTGACAAAAGGTTACCACCTAATGCACCGAAGTTCTTTTCAGCAAACTTTAAAGACTGCTCACACAACGTCACAACATCATCATACTTCCGAAGCTGCATTTAACCAAAAATAAAGTCATTAGTCAGCCAGAAACTTCTTTCATGCTTTAAATACTTAGGCAGATGGTTCAAGATCTTAGTTAGCTTGAAGAAATTGGGACTACAAGAAAATACAGTAGGTTAAGTTGTTAAGACAGTACATACCATATGCAGTGCTTCTGCTTTCATTTCCAGCAGTCTCTCTGAGAATTTACTGACTGATAATGCCTCTGAAAGCATTTCTAGAGCTCTTGCTGCTGCATCAGATGTCTTCTCTTCCAAAATTTTAGTAGAATGACTTATACATTCAGCCACTTTCTGCTAGCAAGAATACCATCAAAGTGAGCTCCTAAATGATAAGACCCAGGAAACTATGCAAAGCAAACAAAGCACTATCATCCCTTAACAGTGCACACGCGAAGAGAGAGTAATTTGAGCTTAAAAATATCACATAATTCTCCAATTAAACAGAAACTCAAGGATTGAATGTTCCATGTCCTTAGACCAATTCTCTCCATCAGAAAGATGGCAACACATGGGCTTTCATTCTTTGAAGTGCACTGCATAGAATGACTCCACCTCATGGTCTCCACCAACGGCTATAACAAATTGTTTCCAGATATCATTTACAAGTTCTATTAGACCAATACAAAACTTCAAACTGAAAGTTATTGTCCTCGACCTAATCAATCTCACAGAACAACACTTCCACAGTATCTCATTACTACCCACAATTCTCATATCGATTAAAACCAAGCATCAAGAAGACAACCATTAAAAAAGAAAAAAAGGACTCATCCTCCTTCAATAGTCCAAACAATACTCCAATCATTGCAAGTGGCAATGAGCATATATTGAATTCCAAAAGGATGAGAAAACCTCAAAAAGAGACTTCAGAAATGAATCTCAACCACATACAAGAATCTCAAAGCCTTCAATCACCACCCCCAGCTCATACCTGGGTATGAGCTGCAACTGTTCAATCATATCTAACAAAAATAGTCCATGTGATATTTCAAAGTGTGACACTAAACAAGGTCAGTTGAGGGTGGACCGTGCCTTAAAGAAGGGCGTGCATGGAGAAACACAATGCAAGGCCCAACTCATTAGTTGCTATACAATTTTGAGGTATAGTCTATTATTATGTCCTCCTAACCAACATGTCACAACACACATGGAAAACGAAATCACAAATTAGCAGAAGATCACTGAAATTCAATTGCCAGAAAACAAATACTGATCAAGAAGATGTAGGCAAGCATCACCTGCGCCTTCTGTAGGCCATCTGCAGCTTCTATCACAAGCCTTCGATCCAAACATATGTCAGCCCCGGTTGCCAAGCACTTATTAAAATAGTTCAAGGCATTTTCTACTTCCCCTAGAATTAGATGACAGCTGCAAGGATGTAAAAAGATATTTCTCTCAAATCTCCAGCCATTAAAGAAACAATATATGCGAGTACAATTTCACGAGACAGGTGATAACAAATAAGACTGCTTGCAAACAAGACATTTGGTAATTAATTAGTCTATCCACGCATCTCTTGCTTTTATTTCTATTTAAAATGTCAACTAATATGGAAGAAAAACGAAGAAGTATAGATACAGTTTTTCCCTTCCAGCTTATACTGCAGAGAAATTATTGCGACAAGGGAAACCAATAACGGTGTTAACTCATGAAAGCAAAACAAGATAAGAACCTACTTAATTCAAAGATAGTTAAATTAATATTCAAGAATATCTATAGCTAGTTAAGAGCCAGCAAGAATCAATCATATTCTAATTCCAAAGAGTATCTATGAATGAGCCTTACTTTGCAGCTCTTATTTGAACTTTGAGGAAGTTAGGATCTATTGTAGCAGCAGCGATGCAATCTCCAATAGCTTCCCTAATTCTTCCAAGAGACATCCGAGTAGCTGCACGGTTGCTGTAGCACAATAAAAGAGGCTTAAGGCAGCATCCTGATTCTTCACCAGAAGGAACTGAGTTTACACCTTTCGTGTAATACTCTTCTGCTCTAGAAAATTTCCCATTTTTATAAGCTTGATTTCCCCTGTTACACAAAGTAAATAACCCTGTCAATGGACACCCTTCACCACGGTAACTTACACGAATGATCCAGCATATCAGAGATGACCATTTTAAGTGTAAGACCACATAAGATAAAAGGTACCTGATTCGCCACTTTTCACAGGCTTCTTGGATCATAACAGATGAGGATAAATTGGTCTCACCATGTATAACATTTTCGTTTGAATTCGATACGTTCTGCTCTTTCTCTTGAAACAGTCTATTTCCTCCTTCCTGCCCTTGCTTTGTGTCTGTAGGGAAAGAAGTACCAGAAGAGTTTGGAAGCTGAAAAGAGAAGGATCCATCCCCGGCACCTGGACATGGAGGTATAACAAAAGGACAATTCTCACTTTTTGCTCTACTTTTCTTTTTGTGCAACTGCTTTTTGCCCAGTAAACCAGTCTGAGCAGAGGATGATGCAGAGAAGGCAAAATTTTTATGATCTACTTCATCCACATTAGAAGCAAACACAGACTGCTTCATATAATCAGTAGCCTGATTTTCTGCTTTTAAGAAAACACTTCCATCTTCTGCTGAAGCAACAGCAGCTCCAAAGGTATGACATGGATGATCAGTGCTGGACTTGAAGTGAGTAGCTTCAGCTCCTGAAACAGTCTCGCCAGACTTCGTATTACCTTCATCACTCACCAATCTTTCCATTGAACTACCCATATGTCCATCGGTAGTGGGCATTGTTGAGCTTGATCCCAATGTTGCATTTTCTTTACTGAAGGCAACAGACTCATCCAATGTCACCGAAGAACTCTGCCTGGAACACTGATCATTTGCTACAGCTTCTTGATAAGGGGAAAAATCCATGGGCGAATAGCAATCAGAAGCTTGCGTCATTTCTTGGTAATTGCTTTCAGCCAGCCCATGATGCTCTTCAGTAGTTAGGTTTCCTTTAGAAGGTTGCCTCAATTTTGCATTCTTCTTATACTTTTTATACTTTGTTGATCTACTCTTTTCATTGAATTCAATTTTCAAATCTTGACACATATTTGCTTTGAAGGATGAAGGATCCCACTCAGGAACCCTAAAATCTCCATTAGAAGCCCCTGAACCATCCAAAGTGTTCATGAAGCTAAACCTTTCTTTATCGTCTAAAGTCTCCGGAAGGGCAGTATCATTCACTGGATTAGCAGAGCACTGAGCCATATCAGAACTCTCAATATTATTGGCTTGAAATATATACGGCTTGTGGCTAGAAATTCCAGTAGACTCACTAGCAATATTTGTATTTTTTTTAAATATGAACTGATCCTCTTCGAACTTCGTGAAACTACTCCCACTCTCTGCAGGATCAGAAAACCCATGAAAATTTGGATTTTTGGTCTGACCCATGAGAGTTGACAAATTGCCATGGAAAGAGTTAGAAACACATGGACCACTTCTGAAAACAAATGCAGTTTCAGAATCAGTGCCATTATTCCCATCGTTAGCACCACCTATATGTCGTCCATCATCAATGCTTAAATTCTGCATACTTTGCTGGAGATCTGATGCACTACTCCCACCAGCTGCACCAGCACCACAAGTAGATGGCGACTGGTTATTATCCATGTTATTCGAGCCCAAGTCGACAATTTGTTCATCTGGATCACTGCTCCTATTTCCTAAATTGTCACCATTCATTTTCATGTCTGCACTGCTACTCTTTTCCTGTCTTTTACATTCACTAGAAATTTTTTCAGTATTACCTTTGAATACAAAGAAGCCATTCCCGTGACCCTCATTGGATAGAGCTTCAGTGGGTTCCATCCTCTGGGGCTCTACTTCAGTCCCTAATTCAAAACGACCATTATCATTGAGTTCCAGATTTTCAAGATTTTCCCTGGATTCGTTTGTTTTGGTATTCAGGTTCAATCCCAGACCAAACCAACTGGCGCCAAAAACAAAGCCTGGGTCCCCATTTTCCCGAAGCTCAGGCTCTTTCCTCGTGTTTCCTTTCTCCAACCTCGGCAATGATGTTGATTGGCCAGGATCAGTGCCAAACACAAAAAATGCATTATCATTACTCCTGGAGGCTTTTCCATCAGCACAATTAGCTTGTCTTACATTGTCAGAGGATTGTTCCCTTTGAGAAACTGATTCAAGGTCGCATTCATTATCAACAGAAGAAAAGCCTGCATTTCCAGACAACCGTGCAGAATCTGCTCTCCCTTCGGCTCCATTTCCAGAAACCGACTTTCGAGTATCTCTGCCAGAATTTCCATTTTCCCACCCCAAGTTTGATTCCAAATCTCTCTGCTGGGCACCAAACACAAAGCCCGCGCTCTCAAACTTCCTACCGCCCTTTGCATCATTATCATCTGAAGCCGGTTCACCGACATATTCAGTGGTGCCATTCGCTGAAATGTCCACACCGAGCAGGGAGTTTCTCCGAAGAGCACCAAATACAAAACCAACATCCTCGAAGGAGCACTTACCCTCCTGCCCAGTCGCATCATCCCCATTTCTAAACCCAGTATTCTCCGAACACGTATCCTCAACGCTACCGTACTTCACTCGGCACTCGACATCAGACTCCGAACGAAACGGATTACGAACAGAATCAACCTCATCCCCCGACACGGCCGCCGGCCTCGCCTCCGAGCGCCTCCTCACCTTCACGAGCCTCGGCCTCTGCCGCCCCGGCCCTCTCCGCGGCCCAAATCCCTCGCCGCCTCCAAAGCTCACAGGACCGTCCGCCGCCGCCGCCGCGGGGCCGGACGGCGGCGGCCGGGGGGCGGACGGCGGGCGCTCGGGCTGAGGGTTCGGCACTGACCGGAGGTCAATCGCCGGCGGCGGCGGCGGCATGACCGATCGCTGCGGCGGGGAGGAGGGCTCGGATCGCGATCGAGCAAACGACTGAGGAGCACCCAAACGGTAGAGGGGAAAGTCTCAGGACTTCGGTCGCCGATCGTCCTTCTTCTTCTTCTTCTTCTTCTTCGTCTTCTTCTGGTAGGGCACGGATTGGCTTCGTTACGAAGCAAGGGAGAAAGCGAAAGAGAGAGAGAGAGAGTGACAACTGACAGAGACGGAACAGGCCGGGAATGAGAGAGAGAGAGAGAGAGAGAGAGAGAGAGAGGGTTTTTATAAGGCTCTTGGCGCTCCTCCCCGCTCGTCAAGCCTAGGAGGAGGAGGAGGAGGAGGAGGAGTCTTGTTTGAATTGAATTTCGGTGCTCTTTGCGAGTGCCCCCCCGCCCCCCAACGGCGATCTGGAAATTTCCTCGGATAAATGAGCATTGAGACACATTATCTGTAATATGCACGTATTTATCTGAATAAAAAGAAATGCATCTTTGAATCTAATGCGCTCTCAAACTCACGAAAATTTACATTGCGGAAATAATAAGCTCCGAGAGGGAGAATAATCCTAACAATATTTTAGCTTTGATCTAATATGCAATCTTACTCTTCGATTTTCTATTCGTTCGATGTTCTCCTTAAACTATTCTTAAGTATTCAAAGTAGTCTCTCAACGTTTGATTTATTTGGATCTAATCCACCGACTTTCCAACAAGGTCAAATCAATAATTTAGTATATATTCACAAGTTTTCATAATTACGTTGTTACCCATATATTAGAACGTCTTTACATTACAATCATTGTTCCAAAAGGTTAATATCATGAAAATCCTAAATTAATACATCTATAACAAATTTACCTTATTAGTATACTTGTAACAAATTTATCATTTATTAAATTCTGTTAAATTTTACTGTCGGATTATTGAGTTGCACGATATATAACAATTATCGAGATTTTACTCTTTGTTTATCATAAGTGTACCAGTTTATGATTTTTCATAATATTAATCCAATTTAACGAAAACTATCAAATGTTTTGTGGTTAGAAAATTAGTTTGGGGTAAATTTATCACAGTATTTAAAAATTTTAGATTTTTCGTGGTATTAACCATTTTCTAAATCGATAAAATAATATACTATATTTTATTATCTTTTTAGTTTTGTGTCTTAAAATGACTAGATAGTTCTGTTTAAGTAAATATGAGCTTACGATCTCTGCAATTTCATTTTAGGCTTCATTTGTTTGATGAAAACATTTTCCTCATTTTTCCACTATTTGGTTGATTTCAAAAAAATGAGTCAAAAGAAGATGTTTTCCTACTAGAATTTAAATTCAGAGAAATGATTTCTTTTAAAAAAAATTGAATATCACCTTCCAAAATATAGCTAGATAATGACACTTAGGCTAGAAACTCTACGCTTAGGTACATAAATCCCAACGCTCGTTCTCGGAGGGTGGGGTCCCCTACATCTTGGCTCACGTCCATTTAGGCTATGCTCAAGCCTTCAACTGCTGTGCTTGGGTCCATCAAGGCCAGGCTTGGGACACTGATGATAGTGCCCAAGATGCTAGTCCTGATAATATCGAGGTCGAGCTCAACTCCTCGACACTCGTCCCCGAGCTCATCAAGGTAAAATAAATTTTCAAATATTTTTTTTTAATATTTGGTTATTTTATTTTATTCTTTTCTTTCTATTTCTTTTTGCTTCTTCCTTTGCCGATCACCAGGCCTTGGCGACAACTAGGGGTGTGCATGGTCCGGGCGGGCGGTTCCCGGTTCTAGGCCAGGAATCGCTCACTATTAGTGTGACATCCTGATTTTTCCAATTCTGTTTTCAATAGAATGAGTCGGGCATTTTATCTATGCATATAATTCTTTTCTTTGAGTTAGCCAATCACGAGAAGAGTAGTCTATCAGGTGAAGGATTCTAACGCATCAGACTTGAGAATTTGACCAGGAAACGACTTTTCGACCGAGCAAATCTGCAAGAGTCATTACAGCATAGTTAAAAATCAATTAGAGACTAGAGACAGGTCGACTCGATAAGGGCATGTGGTCGAGTGTGGGTGATTCCACCATATTGCACAATTCTTGTCGATCAGCACTGAACCCACATAGTATTTTCCACATTGTGGCGTCGCCTTAAGGTCTTAACTAGCGGAATTTTCTTCATTCGGAGAACTTGCTTCTTTCCGATTCAGTACCTTGATCGGCTCTTCCATGTACCTTACTTGCTCATCCACTTTGATGGCTTCATGATCGAGTATGTGTCAGGGTTAGGCTGATACTTTCTCTAAAGTTAAGGATGTAAGCTCTTAACATGTCCTCTAGTGTCTGGATCACTCTTTCCGTTTGTCCATCCATCTATGGATGAAAAGCAGTACTAAATTGGAGCTTAGTCCCTAAGGCGGTTTGAAGACTTCGCCAAAGGTTTAAAGTAAATCCTGGATCTCGATCAGATGTAATAGTTACAGGAACACCATGTAAGCATACTATTTGGGTTACACGTATATCGGCAATTTTACCCATCGGATAATCTACGTGAACTACTAGGAAATGGGCAGACTTAGTCAAGCGATCTACTATCACCTAGATAGAGTCATGACCACTTGATGTCTTTGGTAACTCTTGCACAAAATCCATCGTCACATGATCCCATTTCCATTCGTGTATATCTAACGGTCTTAATCGAACACACCATTTAGCCAAATTATTCCTATACCTTTGTCACCATCAATTCAAGCCTAGAACCATCAAAATTGACACCACCAATAACTCATCTCAAATGCTAATCTAGATAACAACATGTCCTTCAGTGATGTAGAAATACGAAGAGGCATATCTAAAGATTTGTTCCTATTTCTCACAATCATCTATATTTTTCTGACACAAATGAATGCGTGTCACTCATGTCAAATAACGCATATACCTTCCTATCATCTATAGAAATTGTACCTGAGGTAACATTTTCGAAAGCTTCCTCTCCCTCTTGAGTGACCGCGTACACCCGTCCTTGTGCTTGTGGCCTCTGTGGATTCCTTGGTAGGTTTGATCTAACAGCACTCTGCTGTGCCTATTGCACCGAGCCAACACTCATTTGCAACCTCTCTTGTGGGCAGTCTTTCTTAAGGTGACCTACTCGTCCACAACCATAACATCTCAGCCGTCCATTGCAAGATCCTAGGCCATGCTGCCCATCACACCTTCGACAAACATCAGGCTGATAGGGTGCTTTCCCTTTATTCAGGCCATCCCTAGCTCTTTCAAAATTTCCAAAATTGCTCTTTTTCTTAGCATCCCAAGTCTGACCTTGACCAGGATAGGGTCTCTTACCCCTTCTAATATCACCAAAAGTCAACTACCTCTTATACTCTAACTGTTCCCTTACTAACTCCTGCTCCACCAACTGTGCCCTCTCACAAATCTCATTATAATCTCTTATATTCAAAGGCACCAGTTGTTTCCTTATGTCAGTTCTCAATCCCTTCAGAAACCTCTTAGCTTTCTCTTCACGATCCTCAATCAATCTGGGAGCATACCTAGACAATTCAGAAAATTTTGCCTCATACTGATCCACTGTCAGCTCCCTTTGTTCCAACTGAACAAATTCAGTGATCTTATTATCCTTAGCGCAGTCAGAGAAATGCTTCCTATTGAAGGCTCTCACAAACTCATCCCAATTCACATTAGTACATGGTGGAAAGATCGTATCCCTCGAAGCTCTCCACCAAAACTTTGCATTTCCCTCCAGCTGGTACTCTGCCAAAACTATTTTCTCAGCATCACTACAGTCCAACAACCGGAAAATCTGTTCTATCCCATCAATCTAGTGTTCCGCCTCCTCAGGACTTCCCATTCCACTAAACTTAGGTGGCTTCAACTTCAAAAATTGTTCCACCAGTCCTTGAGGGCGACGTTCCACTCCAGGTTGTTGTTGTGCTTGCCTTTCCATCATATTTCCAATATTGGCCAATGCCTGCAGGATATCTTCCATTCGGGGTTCAGCCCTTGCAGTAGAGGCTTCAGCCCTCGATGGATGAGCACTTCCAGCTCGCACCATGACTTTCCTGCAGTTTCCAAGCATTTGCCTCAGGAATAATCTGAGACTCACTGTCTCCATTTAAAAGCAACTGCTACTATAAAATAAGTAACATAAACATGTTACTGGCACCTAAAAGCAACTCATAATAAACTACTAGGGATCTACGAGTGAATACCCATCACCTGTTATTCAAAGTTAGTCAACCATTATTTGTCAGCATCCTAAGGTGTGCATTGTCATTATCTTCCTCAATTTCCAAATGAGGCTCCTTATCACTCCATATATAAACCTTTTGCTCTGATACCAACCGCTGTGGCACCCCCGAAACGGCCCCCGATCCATTGGGGTCGCCACAGTTCACCTTCTTATTGCTTGACCTGAAGGTCTATCAGTCCTGGGGGTTTATATCTTTTAGATCGGTCCCTACGCAATTTATATGGCGGAAGCGTATCAAACAACTCCCTTTCCTATATTCAAGAACAACGCACACCAACTAAACATTTTATAAGTTAAAAGCCGTACACTTTTTATTTACGTAACTAGATGGACATTGTTCGACGATACATCCAAAAAGTGCCGTGGTTTCCTACACTCGGCTATACTTCAAAAGTGGTCTAACGACCTCAGCAACCACTTGCTAAATGTCCATCTTTTAGTGTTGGCATTCCAAAAGTTTCCTTCCTCTGCTAACCTCCTCCTCACGGTCACACCTAGCCAGTCGGTCCGTTTGTGAGTGGCGGTGGCAGCAGAGGCATCTTTTCTAGTATGAAATGTTAGTCCCCAAAAATGGGTGAGTACAACCACTCAGTAGTAAAAATCCATCAAACTACACAATACAACAAGCAAGACAATTAAGATATTACGAGTAAAGCACATATCATCCATGCTATCGAGCATACATCACCATACGGTCGTGCATATATCACCATGCAATCATGCATATCTCACTATGCCATCGTGCATATCTCACCGTGCCATCATGCATATATCACCATGCAATCATGCTTGTATTTCCATGAGGTTCATTCCATGCCATATGCACATACATATGCATGATTCATATCATCCATGCTATCATGTATACATCCCCATGAGATCCATTCAAGCCTTCATGATTGCATTCTCAATGTCAAATAGCATCAATTTACTTTTATAAGCAGATCATGCATTATGCCATATGCATACACCCATGCACATGATTCAATTTCAATTTTTATCTTTCACAAGGATCTCATCATTTTTCTTCCAGGGACCAATGTTTGCATCCCTCATTTACCGCTCGCACCCAACCTGGCATCGCGAGGAGCCTCTGGCACACACCTCCGGGCATCCGGCACACACCTCCAAGCATCTCACATCCCAACTAGCATCACGAGGAATCCCCCCGGCACACACCTCTAGGGCTTTCGAAATTACGTACCAACATACCACCAGGCATTCCCCCTGGAATTACGTACCGTATACCACCGGGTATCTCGAAACTCCCGAGGACATCCGGCACACACCTCCGGGCATCCGGCACACACACTCCGGGCATCCCGACACTCCCGGGGCATCGTCGGCTCACACCTCCGACGGCATCCTCATTACAATGCATATTCTCAAGTATCTCATTCTCAATTTTACATTTGATGTGACAATGCCAATGGTTGAAATCAGCCTCTTTGAAATCATGTAATATGCATTGGGAAAAGTACCATTTGATGCAACGGTTTTTAAAAAGAAATCTTTCTTTTAGTTCACGAAAATTCATCAACATTTAATGTCATATGAATGTATGAATGTCATCACATCATTGCACGAGTGAAAATCCATAATATCATGATTCACATAACAATTTCAATAACTAGTAAATAGCACAATTTCCAGCTAAATCAGAATACATGCGGTTCATGAAAAATTCGGAAAATTAGTAAACAGTGGAAGTAAATTCTGAAAATTTACCACATTGTAGATAAGATCTAGGAAAACATATTTCGTGAAGACCACCCTATCAAGCAAGGCTTCACAGAATACGTACGGTCCGTATATCACAAGAAAAGGATTTTTAGCCTTACTCATGCACAGTTTTTGAGACAATTTCAATTAAATGCCTAAATGACCTTCAAAAATTATGAAATTCGAGCATGTGATAGTTAAGACATAGAGGCAGATACTTCATGAAGAACACTACACTAAAAGATCCTCATATAATTCAATACCAACCACGCATCACAGCACTACTAATTCTATCCGTTCAACTCTCACAGTTTTTGAAACTTTTTTGTTAAATAGGCAAATGAACTTCAAAAATTACGAAATTTTAATATGTTGTAGACAAGACATAAATAAAGATATTTCATTCAGAACACTTTTCCAAAATAATCTCATACAAAACAGTATAGACCACGCATTGCAACATTACCAAGTCCGAACAGCTCAGATTGCACAGTTTTGAAAACAATTTCGATTGAACCCCTAAATGAACTCAGAAAATTACGAAATTTGGACACGTTGTAATTAAGATCTAAAGGTACAAGTTTCATGAAGAAATAAAATTCCAATACGTTCTGAATTAAAAGTTAAAATCGATTTACTTTTCCTGCTCTCAGTACCGTTTTCCAGATCCACCCGTGTTGAAGAAAAATCGTTTCCTTAGTCATTACTGGTCCATTTATTCTGAAATTTCAGTATGTTGTTCCTCAAGATGTTATCTACAAATATTATCAAGAGCACGAAGTCGAATTCGAACTGGAACATTTTATAAAATTCACAGAATCGTAAGAGGTCAAAGAGCAGTTTTCCAGATCTAGTATTTTCAAAGAAAAAGGGTTTTACCACTCAATACTTGTCCATTTCATCTCAAATTTCAGTATGTTAACCATCAAGAAGTCCTCTACAACTTTAATTAAGAAGTCGAAGTGAAATTCCAAGTAGAACATTGCATGCAACCCACGAACTCACCAAAAGACAAACTGTTTCTTCAGAAAACAGAATGCAAAACTTAGAACACAGCTTCTTCATCTCCAAAAATGTTCACCCCTACTCCATTCGAATTCTACCATGCATCACACATCATCACAGCAAGTAAACCACAGCAACAAAATGTAGATTCAACGGACTCTACTTGCCTCAATTCCTACGATGCTAACGGCGAGGGGTTTGGTGCGATGGTGCGGCTCAACGGTGGCGAGCGGCATCGACGGCGTGCGGTGAGATGCAGCTAAGGCGAATAGCGGTGGCGAATGAGGTTGATGGCTAACGGTGAGGAGTAAGCAAGATGGCGCCCAGATTTGGATTGAAAATTTTCTGGGTTTTGGACTAAGAAGAGGGTCGATGGTGGTGGATTGAGGAAGCGATTTCTCTCTTTCTCTCTTTGGTGCACTTGCTGCTAGAAACGAAGGAGAAGTGCGCACATAGAGAGAGAGCTGGACGTCGAGGGAAACCCACGATCTCTCTCTCTTTCCCTCTGTGTACGAGGGTTTTGCTCCTCAATTAGTTGACTAATTAGTCAACTGCATGGGGATTGCGTTGGCGTCCAAGACCAAATACAGGTGGAGACTTCGTGGCCTTCATTCGGCCTTCCTTGGTGGCAGCAAAGAAGCGCGGACAGCTCGAGCAGAGCGTGGCTGCCCTTGAAGAATTGTGGTCGCCATCTGTCCCTTCCCATGCATAGACATGTCTTCCCTTTTGTTGATTGCATGGGTCAATTAAGCAAGGTCTCAGTCGCTGTTGCAATGAACGGCAGGTGGAGAGTAGCGTGGCCATCATTTGGTCGACCTCCCCCGCGTCGCTGTCCAAGAGAGAGGAATAAACATGGCATCAATCTAATTTCAAGAGCTTCCTTTGCTGGCCACCGAAGACTAGAGAACGTGGTAGCCCGATCAAGATCTCTCTTCTAGTTGACCGGCGGAACGAAGAGGTGACGTGGCTGTGGGTTGATGGCCACAATTCTTTCTTCGCATGTGGCATGAGCAGCTTGGACGTGGCTTTGCTTAGTTGACTCTCAAGTCAACTAAATGAAATCACGCTGGCGGCAATTGGAGAGGACAACACCGGCATGCACGTCTTCATTTCTGCATGAAGAAAAGGCCGCGGATGTACGCATGGCCGCTATATGTTACGGGTCTTCAACTCGGTTGATTTGCGAGGCTGCTCGGGACTAGTATAGGATGTGTGCATGGCCGTGCATGGAAAATTTCTCTCCGAAAGTTGATGTTTCGGAACGACGGGTGGTGATGAAACGATGGCCTAATGCTATACCAACAATGACAATGACAAAATAGCGTCCGCAAATGGTGCCAATGGCACAGTTTGTCGATACTCTCGTCAACCCGTGACGAGCCGTTACTTATTCGAGGTTTGACAAAAACCCAAATGCCATGATTCAGACTTTGCTTGCAACTTATTTTATTTTGCATTTATATGTCAAGATTTCTTTTAAACATCTATTCACCTTCCTCTAGGTGTTCCGTACTAGCACTTTCAATTGGTATCAGAGCCTAGTGCTTGTTTTATTGTAGTGTTTTTACTTTTGAGCTAAAGATCTTCTATGGCTAGTATCTTGACACTGAGACTTATGGAGGGACAGAGCAACATCAGGCCACCATATTTTGATGGAAATGAATATAATGTTTAGAAAAACAAAATGAAGGCATTCCTAAGATCTAGAGATCCCTTGCAATGGGATGTTGTAGAAAAAGGAATCAATCTCACTATTGCGTCTACATCAAATAAGAATGGCAAAGACAAAGAAACCGAATCCCCCACTCCTATGCCTCAGACGAAGATGTCCAAAAGAGAAGCTCTTGATGCAAAAGCCATTTATTCTTTATATTGTGTATTGTCTCCTACTGAGTATAATAGAATCTCTTCATGTGAAACAGTTAAAGAAATTTGGGATAGACTTCATGTTATTTATGAAGGGACTAATCAAGTAAAAGAGACAAAAGTGAACTTCCTACTTGGCCAATATGAATCTTTCAAGATAAAGCGAGGAGAGTCGATTAGAGATATGTTTAGTCATTTTACAAAAATTGTAAATGATTTGGCGTATCAAGGTCATCCAATTTCTTCACCAATGAAGGTCAATAAACTTTTGTGAGGTCTCTCAAAAGATTGGAACCATGTTAAGACCTCAATCCGAGAGACTCAGAAGATTATGCCACTCTCCGTTGATGAATTGATTGGCACTCTTTAGTCCTACGAAATGGAACAAATCATTGACGATCCCAAAGGTAAGAAGTCCATCTCTTTAAAATCTAATGCTAATTCTGATGATATAGATTCAGAAAATTACATGGACGACGAAGAACTTGCTTTTATGATCAAGAAATTCAAAAAACTGAGTAGAAAAGGAAAGAAATTCGGTGGAATAAGACAATACAAGCAAAATTGGCAAAAAAGAATCATGAAAGAAGATGACGAGCAAGGAAATATATGCTTGATGGCACATTCAAACTCATACTCAAATTCAGAATCAAACTCAGAATCAGACTTAGAATCAGAGTCTGACTTAGACATAGACTCAGAATCCGACATGGAAATAGAGGTAAGACATTCAGGAATTCCTATTAAAGTTTCAAAGTATATAAACGAGCTTTGGTTAAATCTCAAATCTTCTCTTAAAAGGATATCCGAACTAAAAAAGGAGAATTCATGGCTTAGGCAACATGATCTTTCTCAAAAAGAAATGTTTGAAATTTTGTACAAAGATTTTCTACAAACAAAAGAAAGTTGAGATTTACTTGTCAAAGAAAATGATTTTTTAAAGAAAGAATTTTCAAATATTTCAACAAAATTTTCAAAGGGTTCAAAAACATTAGAGCATATCCTTTCCATACAAGTTCCTTACTATAATAAGTTGGGACTTGGTTTCAATAAGGAAAGTGATTCTCTAATAGATTTTCCTAAAGTCAATGAGACTTAAGCAAAGACCTCCTAGACTTGCGTACAAGAAGCATTTTCAAAGAATCTTTACAAAACTTGTTGGTCGAAAAGCCCTCAAATGTTCAAATTGTGGAGACTTGGAACACTTTGAGAAGGATTGTCCTAACGATTAGGTAAAAATAGCATACTCTACTAACTCTCATGGACCCAAGAAAATATGGGTACCAAAGAAAAGATGAGTTGTTTTTGCAGGAAATAAAGGAAAAGAAGAAAGAAAATTGGTAAGGTAAGGAAGGTATATATTTTTTTTCTTCAATTTGGTTTGAGTACAAAATTTTAAAACTCTCATTATACTTATATTCTCTTTGTGCCTCAGTAGATTCGGATTTTATTATGACCGTATTCTATAATTTGTTTTATTGAAGAAAGAATCGTGTGATTTGTTTTTATGATTCGTGAGTTGCGATTTGATCTAATATCTGTGATAGATTTGATATCTTTCTTAGAGATAATGAAATTTATTTTGTCTAATTTTATGTTCTCTAATTTTGTCATATTTTGCAAAGTGAAAATCTGTTTTACGTGATATTAATTTATTATGCAAGATATTCTTTCTTAGATACTTAAGGATTTTATTCTCTCTAATTTTATCATGCTTTGACTAAGTGAGAATTTCTTTTTCAATATATTATTGTGCATAATATTCTTTCCTTAAATAATATGTTATGATGAGTTAAGAACGAATATTTGATTATCTATGGAGATTTTATATTTTGCTCTAACGAAATGGACGAATCCAAATTGATGGATACCAAAAAGGAAATGAGTTCATTGCAGGAAATTCTATAGAGGAAGAATGATTGTGAATCTACGCAAATTTTGGTGCAAATATTATCATGATGACAATGGCAGAATGTGAATCCAAAAGAAAGGGAAAAAAATCGTGATCACCTCAAGGCAACAAATTGAGGGGGAGCATTGATCAATTATGGAAAATTTTTTTTGAATTGATCATGATCTTGGAAAAGGTAAATGTGTCAGAACTTGTTAAGTTCTACAAAATCTGGTTATTGCATCTTTTATTACATTTTGTCATTAACAAATCTCTTATTGATGTTATCATTTTATTATGACAAAAATGGTAAGTGAATAATGCATCCGTGATTTTTATTGGATATTTGCTAATATTTATGATCGAAGTGAGCTTTATTACATATCTTTGATATTCGACTTACTTTGTAAAAGCTGATTTTTTGGAAATTGTGTTTCATGCAAGATGTTTTTTTATCATTTTATATTCTCTATGTGATACTTTTTCCATTGTTATCGCTTTTTGATTATGACAAAAAGGGGGAGAGAATATAAATATGCATATGTGTTTGAGCTACAATTATTTTTCTATATATTGTTATGCTCAATCTATTTGTTATATTCAGCTATCTTTTGATTTGAATTACATTTCTCTGATTTATTAATATTTTTAGAAAGTGTGATTACACATTTGCATATTCAGATATTGTTTTGTCATCATAAAAAAATGGGGAAATTGTTAGGGAAATCTTTTATGATGTTTTGAAGATGACAAAATAAATTAAAGGCTACTAATGTGTTTAATGGTTGAGTAATAGACTATGCAGATGATAGAACATGTAAATGATATTGTCGAAGTCTATGCTTGAAAGAACCAAAAGATAGACTCTATGCTTAAGCTAAACTTATTCAGACTGTGTCCAAACCTTAAGGCTAAATTTGTTCAAAAGCATAATATGTTCAGATTTAAGTCCAGATTGTAAAGTCTATTTCAAACGGAAGACACTCAGACTCTACTTCAGACGAAAGACACTCGGACTTTACTTCTGACAGAACACTCTCAGACTTTACATACAAGACAAGACACAAGTCCAAAACGTGACAATGTCCAAAACGAGACACAAGTTTAGAACGTAGCAGATTCAGAACAAAGCATGTTCAAAACGAGACAACTTGACAGAACGTAACACAAGCCCTAAACATATAATGGCTAGTGATCTGGTTTGGATTCTACATCAAGATATATTTGATTGACTCAATCTAATTGATTGACAATTGAACCTTGAAGATAAGAACTTTCTAAACGGAGAAGCTCCACTTATGGAAACCAAGATTCTGTTTGTATGGGCAATCAGAATCTATTTGGGATTCTACTTCTGTCACTCAACAGCTACCAAATCTTATAGATACAGATCTGTCTAATGGGTAGATTGGAAGATGGTCCTCTAGATACTATCCAATAGCTAGTTTGGAAGTGGAGGGTATTTAAGAAGACCAAGGATTGAATAGCAAGTAAGAGATGAAGCGTAGAATTTATAATTCCAAAGTCTAAGTGAACTTTGATCATACACTTGTTTTGATGAGTTTAAACATTTGTAATCGTGAGAAAAATACCAAAAGAGTGATTTAGTGAGATAATGTAATCTACCGTTAAGTGTTTGCACTCAAAGTTGTAATCTCTTGTTGATCGCATAATGGAATCCAGCCAGAAGGCTATTAGCGTGGGAGAGTGGACGTATGCTTAATTTAGACCGAACCACTATAAATTTCGTTTGCAACATTCTCTTTCCTTAACTATTCTTATTTAAGTCTGTTGCATACTTACATGTTATTTCAGAAGTCTGTTCCATCGCATAATAGATTTTGAACATCTACCAGAAGTATGGTGGCTCGTTTATCAGACTTTGATCTTTATTCAAACTTTGCTTGCAACTTATTTTATTCCGCATTTATATGTCAAGATTTCTTTTAAACACCTATTCACCCCCTCTAGGTGTTCATACTAGCACTTTCACTCGCTAAGGACCGGTTCCGAAAAATTGGGATTGAGAGCCACCCGTTAATTACATGGATCCACCTGAGAACTGGACTGCCGGTCCGGTCCGGTTCCCGGGTGGATCCATAAAATGGTCTCACCAATAATAATATCATTTTTCAAATCCCGCCATGAGTACTCTTCATATCGAGTAATATTTTTCTTTAAATCGAATCGGCTTAATTAAGGATACCATTTTATTTTATTGGAAAACACTACCAAAGAAGAGAAATACGTTTTTTTCCTGTTTTCGAATCATTTCAGTTGAAATCTAAAATATTCTTTAAGTTCAAGGTTCTTGATGATTGTCATATGTAAATCATCTTTTTCTTTATCCCCTAATAGTGCTCAATCTCTTACAACATTTGCTTTACTAAATTCAATCTGTAAAAACAATTCCACTGGTACTCCACATACTCTTAAACACAGTGTCCTATGTGAGTCCCGAAAGTATCCTTTGAATGAGCCATTTGTTGAGTTGCTGAAAGGCAGCTTACACACTTTACTAAATTCTTATAAAAACATGAAAATCATGAGAGCATATGAAGCCCTAAAATTTAGGTTTTCTAATTAGAAATTTCGAAATTTATTTTAATATTTAAAATTAATATATTATTAGAATATAATTAGTCTGGTCCGGGTGGGCAGATCCGCCCATGAAATTGGGAACTGGACCGGTTCCCTTAAGAATCACCAATTTCGGGCAGTTCCAATCAAGTTTTGGGCAGTTTGGGTGGGTCCTAGTTCTTTTGCACACCCCTAGCGACAATCAGCCACAAGTGCAAGCTCGCAAGCTCAAGCTTCGACAAGCTTGATCTCGTCATATCCCGACAAGGCATGACCTCCCCCGAGCCTAGCGAGGTTGGCCCTTACTTATGGCCTATAACTGGCCATCACTAAGATCGAGCAATCAGTGGAGGAAGCAGGAAAAAGAAAAAAAAAAGAATAAATATAAATTTGAAAATTGATTTTTAAAAAAATTACAAAAATTGTTCGCCTTAACATGGTCGTATCACGTAGGACAACTAGCGTCAACATCAACAATTTCCAACTAAATACCAGAAAATATTGTCATTTTTCTAGAAAATGCCTAAGATTAAAATGGGAGGAATGTCAATCCAATACAACTCTAACCGAGTTTCTACTTCTACTATCATAGCGATGGTAAGCTAAAATTTACATAAATGGAACTATGTAATATTTATAAAGACCCAAAAGGTAAAAAGGTAATAAAAAAATCACTTTTTCTTTGTTGTTTTAGGAAAATGACAATAATGTAAGTATGAAAACTTGTGAATGGGTACCAACGTACTGATTTAACTTTGTCATGGAAAGTTGAGAGATTGAGTTGAACAAAGTAAAAGTTTAAAGTTACATTAACATTTAGGAAAAGTTCTTGGAATGTACAACAACGAAACAACTGAGGATGGAGTTGCTAGCGCTTATTTGCACAAACTCGTTAAATCTCAAGTAAATGACATTAGAAATCCATGGAGCATGGACTTATTTGACTACTATTAACACAAGAAAAGTGGTAATGCAAAAGACTTGTTTAGAGCTATCTAATTTTCTATTAAAACAGAATGCATATGATGATGGTGTCTAGTAGATTTTGAAGTTGAAAAAGCCGTCCATGAGAATTTAGTAAGTCAGATAATTGTCTTGAAGAATGTTGATCTAGGAAAATACTCTTGGAGTGAAGTCATCTCGATCTAGTTAGTATAGACTGTAAAGTTTACTTCAGACGGAACATACTCAAACTTAAGTTTTGACCTTATACTGAAGATAAGGAATTTCAGACTAAGAGAATTACATTTATTCCCATCTCGACTCAAGTTCTAAACATAGCAAATTTCATAACATAGTAAGTTCAAAACGTAGCAAATTCATAACATAATAAGTTAAGAACGAGGCAAGTCCAGAACGTGATTGGTCCAAAATGTATAACGGTTAGTGATTTGGTTTAGATTTCACACCTAAAAAGATTTGATTGACTCAATCTTATTCAATTGGAAAATCAATCTTGAGATAAGTTCTTTCTAAATGGATAAGCTCTACTTATGAAAACCAATACTCTAGTTGTATGAGAGACCAAAATCAAGTGAAGATTTGCTTCTATCACCCAATGGCTATTCAATCTTCTTGACACAGATTTGTCCAACCTATAGATTGGAAGATGATATTATGGAAACTGTCCAGCAGCTAGTTTGAAAGTGAAGGAGTATATAAGAAAACCAAGGTGCCAAGGAACAAGCAAGAGACAAGACTAAGAATCTAGAATTCCAAAGTCTGAGTGTATTTTGACCATACATTTGTCTTTTGTAAGCTTCAATTTTGAGATCGTGAGAGAAGTATAGAAAGAGTGACTGAGTGAGATAGTGTGATCTATCGGTGAGTATTAATACTCAATATTCTCTTGTTGATCATCTAGTGGAATCTATTTAGTAGGTTGTTAGCGTGAAAGAATGGATGTAGGCTTGATATAAATCGAAACACCATAAACCTTATATGCAATTTCTCATATCCTTGAACTCTTATTGTTTATTGTTATAGTCTATTGTACACTCACAAGGTGCTTCTCAAGTTTGTTCCACTATACCACTTATTCTAAATTTTGTTCCAAAATCTTATCCTTGTTTAAACTTTGATCTTCACTCTTTTTTTTCCACTTTATTTGTCAAGATTTTATTTAATCACGTATTCACCCTTCTCTAAGTGATATTTGCTAGCTACTTTAGATGGTGAAGAAGAGTGTTAATCTCAGTCACGCCCATGCTTTGCTTGTGAAGAAAACATTTCTCTCAGTAAAGTCACTAAATTGTTGCAACTTGGCATTGTCTCTAAAAAAAAGAAAACAAAAAATCCATGTGGTAAAGCCCTCTTAAGAGGTTATTCAATGTTGAATTCAATTTTTATCAAAAAAAAAAAAAGTTTACATTTTTTTATGCTCAACTAATTTTAAACTCAAGTTAATAAAAAAAAATCTAATAAAATTACTCAAAATATAATTTCTAATTTTTCTAAATTTCTGAATTTTTTTATTTTTTATTACTTATTTTTATTTTATTGTTTATTACAAAAAATGGGGACTCAAATTGGGTTAGTAGACCTAGTCCGAATGTGAGTGTCACGTAGACTTCATGTCGATTGTGTAAAGACAGGTATTAAGTTATATTGACTTTGTTTTTCTAAAATGATCTTATTTCTCTTTTTGTTCCTGAGAACAAAAAAGTAGATTCTTTTTACTTTTTTTTTTGTTCCACATTTATTCTCTGGTTACTGATCTCTTCCGAGGAATAAAAAATTAATTGATGTACGCAAATAGATTTTTGTTCTTTTTTTATTCCATATAACAAAAGAATAGAAGAAATATAGAGAATAGAATCATTAACAAATAATAAGAGTGAGCATGATCTAGGTAGGAGATCCCACCCTCAATCTGGGAACTACCCACTAAAGACCTATTTAGAAAGTGGAACTAAGAATCGCCATTGATTCCATGGATTCACTTGAGAACCAGACCGTCAATCTGGTCCGATTCCCGAGTGGATCCATAGAACTGATCCCACCGAGCTTCACGCTTTAGTATTGTAATATGCAACAAAGAATTACACAACGAAGTCACCTCATCAAAGATACTCCCAATTAAAGCCAATATGTTAGGAAGTGTCTAAGCAAGAGAGCACACTCACCAAGAAAATTTGCCTATGATATGAGTTAGGGAAAACGAAAACAAAATTTGTGGTAAGTATGCTATCTCACACACACGGTCCTTCCTCGGCCTTGGAATAGGGATCGTTTGTTAGCCACCAAATTCTTCTTTGTTTTTTTTTCTCATATCATAGAAAATTTTAGAGTAGTAGAATTCTAATGTACAGGTTCCACATTGTGGCAAGTATAGAGCATACTACCAGGATTGATATGAACATTTCTAGTTTTAAATAATCATACCAGGCATAAAGGAAGAGGGAGGAAAGGTTTAGGGATTTATAGCAAACCACATGATTCTATTTCTAGGAAGGTGCATTATGCCCCTTAATAGTTATGTACACTACCTTATATAAGCATAAAACAACACACTAGAACTTTACAGACCTTGTTTGGTTGACAAAAGCCAATTATTTGCACATTCTAAGCCTTTCTATTGATGGACTGACTTCTAAACTCATTATTCCATTTTTTTTTCGCTTCTGCTACAATACTACGGTATCAAATAGTGCTAAACAATACACGAACAATGCATTATAGTACTTTGGATCAAATTTTTTGTTTCTTTCACGTGATTCCTCCGTCTCTTCTGCTTTGTCTTAAATAAGTCTCTAGTAGAGTTTTTTTCTTCTCTTCACTTATTATGCCTATGAATAAGCTCTTTAGTGCTTTCGTCCGAGTCTTCTCCATACTTCTACCTCCGATATTCTTTGAGCATTCTTTTGATTTCCAAAGCTTCAAGATGTTTGGTACATGTATCATCTAGAAGCTAGTATGAGCTAGATGGAATGTCAAAAGGATTATGAGTATTTTTTTTCTAGATGATGTTGCTTGAGCGTTTCAAGGAGTTTTTTTTTTTTTTTTTTTTTTTTTTATTTCTTCAATTACTTCAGTCAACCGTGGTCTTTTGGATGTCTAGTGAGAACTTGTAGAGGTATCAACGAAACTTGCTAGAATACCAGGTTGGGGTAAATCCCCAAGTTGGAGTGATAGACTTTCTCTGTCAAGACCTAGACTGAGTGCAAGTTATAATTCACTATGATCAAAAGGTTCTTGTGATAGTGATCCTCCCCATGGATATTGTGATGATGCTAGATCTTCTGATTTTGTTGGTGATTTAGGAGTATCTAGTACATCCATTTTGTAGTATTTCATCAAGTAAGCATCAATTGCTAGACGAGTAATGCGATAGTCATCACTGTGATCCTAAGAAACAAGATTATCTTCTATTGGGCAAGCTTCTGGCAGAATAAGTTGATTGTGTTGGCAAATATTCTCTATAATTCCCGATACTATCAAGGATAAGCTGAGATTTTACAGGGGAGTGTTGCAAAGATATCATTTTGAACAAGTTGGGGCATATATGTGGATAGTCCAACAACTGCTAGAGTTTTACACATATTTCCATTGGGTCAAACAAATACCCATGGCCTGAAAAATAAAGCGATTGTATAAAGTTCTACATCAAGCCTGCATACTCTGAGTTAGGATTGAAAAATCATGCACCCAATGGTTTAAACCAACTAAGCATGTCCCCAAGATATTTATGTTTGGCTTCTCTTTGAATAAATCTACTAATAATAAGAGGCATTTTAGTTGTTGGAAACTCAATGGCAATGGTATAAAGATTAAATAAATACCAATAAAATCATTTGAATTTTTCTGAAAATTCTTAGGGGTGTGCAACGGAAAATGCTCGAACTAGGAATCGATCGGATCGATCGATTCCAGGCAGTTCTAAAGGGTCTCGGTCTGGTCTCAGGTTCCTATTTTTGGAACTGGTGACTGGTCAGTTCGATTCCCGATTTCGAGGTCGGAACCGGATTGACCGGACCAGACCGACCATTTATATATATTTTTAATTTCTGAACTAATCTATAGTACCCATCACCATCAAGTTCTCTTTCCCTCTCGTAACCCTAAGCTAACCACTCCTTTTTTTCTTTTTCTTTTTAGTTTCTGAACTAATCTACAGTACCCATCACATTAGGTTTCCTTTCCCAAATTTTGCAATCCAATTCTCAGTTTCTCACTTTCCCTTCCCCTCTTGTAACCCTAACCTCTCCCCCTTTTTTTTTTTTTAGTTTTTGAGCTAATCTACAGTACCCATCACATCAAGTTCCCTTTCCCAAATTTTGCAATCCAATTCTCACTTTCCCTTTCCCTTTCGTAACCCTAACCCCTCCCCTCTTGCTCGCTCGACGCCTTGCCCCCAATGCCTCACCTCACGCTTCGCTCACTCCGACACTTAGCTCTCTTCCTCCTCTAAATGCCTCACCACAATGTCTCGCCTTACACCTCGCTCCCTCGGATGCTCGGCTTTCTTCCTTCTCCAAGTGCCTCGCCCCGATGTCTCACCTCATGCCTCGCTTGCTCTAACGCTCGGCTCTCTTCCTCCTCTAAGTGCCTATCCGCGAGGTCTCGCCTCATGCCGCGCTTGCTCAAATGCTTGGCTCTCTTCCTCCTCCGAGCTCCTCACCTCGACGCCTCGCTCACTTTAACGCTTGGTGAGCCCCTCGCCTTGACACCTCGCTCACTTTGACGCTCAGCTCTCTTCCTTCTCCACTTTGCTTGAGATCTGTGCATTTTAGTTCAGCTCTCTTCCTCTTACGCTTTGCCCGAGATTTGTGCATTCCTACTCTTTGGAGTGACGTTTGCTTCTTGACTGACACAGGTGTGTTTCTCGGCTTCACTTCCATCGGTTTTAGATTGATGTTTGTTTGTAGTATTTGTTTCAGTATGATCTCACTTGATATAGGTGCGGCAGTCTCATTGGAGTTTGCTTGGTTCTTTAGTCTTTAAATGTGTCTACTGATGGGTCGTGCGAAGCATGTAGCGGTAAGTCACAGCCTCCCACAGTCGCAGCCTCACCTCATGCCTAGCTCCGATCGAGTTGCTTAAGCTTCGACGTTGACACCTTCCCCTCTCACAACCTTGCCCCCGGCCTTGCTTGATGCTCAAACGCTTTTCTGTTGTCAAAATTGGTACGTTTTCTCTTTCTCCACAAGTTGTGAAAATTTAAATTGCCAATTAATTGATTGATTCAGGGGCAATCCTATGATAGTTAGGAATGAGTTTGGTTCAGGGGCACTGAGGTTCTGACCAATCCTATGATGGTCAAGAATAAGTTTGGTTCGGGGGCACTGAGGTTCATGCTGTCATGTCTGATCTCTCTCGTCCGCTGATGCAAATTGCGGATGGTATTTTGATTCAAGGATTTTGATTAGAATCGCTTGTATGCTTTGACTGGTTATGAATTAATGGAAGTCTTCAATTTTCCTTTTTCAAGCAAGTTTGTGTTGGACGAGTTGTAGTTTTGGATAGTTCATTTAGCCCTTTTTCATTAGCATTCTCTATTCGATCGGTTTAAATATATAAAATTATGTTTTTGGTCTATCTATGGTCCATTTTGGAGGAAAAAGTATCATTTTGGCCGTTGGAAATTTGCTCTTGCTCGAGTTGCAACTGTCACGCCCTGATCCTCGAGCGCGTGCTCATCCCTCGGTGGTCGATTAAATTGCGACGTCCCAGGACGCGTCACCGACCCATTGATTTTAATGCGCATGCGGAAGTGAATAAATAAACCCTCAGACATCACAAAGATAGGATAGAAAAGCAGGGCCACAATTTTGAAAACTACAAAACACCTTTATACATAGCAGACTAGATCATTTGCAAACTAGTATATATTCATAAATCTACAAAAGTTCGATCCTCAAAACAAGACTATCCTATGGCCAGCTAGTCAGACTCATTCGCTAATTCTTCAGTCTCCACAGGCGTTGGGCGAGATGTCGGGTCCTCTACCACACCATCGGGAGGGTCAGCTGCATCCTCGTCTAGAGTAGCATCAACTATCGCAGCGGGGATATCAAAAGTCCTAAGGGGACCCACCTTGAAACCATTAGGTCCATATCGGAACCACACTCTGAATCGATGATGTATCCTATGAGGTGGATCCTCTTCGACCCAGACAATGGTCACTACCAATTCATAGACCCAGTGACTTCCGAGATCGGGGTAACTAGAAACCCACTCGGTAACCCTCATTGGCCGGCCAAAATGCTCAAGAGGATTCGCCATCTAAAGACCTGCAAATGTTAGCCCACGACGGGGTGAGACAATGTCTCAGTAAGTTCACCCCTTAAACTTCGACTAGGAAGGAAATACACCTAAAGGCCATCTATGCACACACAAGATAGAGGACTTACCTTTGCCTCAGTTCCTTCTTGCAAGTTAGTACAGTTCATATTCTCAATCAATCGATTCAATTCAATTCAATTCACCGATCAGCTCAGTCAATTCAACCAACGATCAATCGATCCACTCAAATCGATACCAACAGTACTATCTATCAATTCCATATGACCACTGCTCGCAGAAGCTGAAATAAACGGTCAATACTTTCACAAGCTGCAATATATGGTCATAGCTCTCACAAGCTGATATAGATAGATAGTAGCTCGCACAAGCTAATAAATATAGATCGTGCTCCCACAAGCTAATAAAATGATCTTAGCTCACACAAGCTGATAAGGTATACTACTCTCACAAACTAACGTATCAAAGCACATAGGCTGATACAGTATACTACTCTCATAAGATGATGTGCAAAGGGTCCCAAAAGCCGATAAAATGTATATTGCTCTGACAAGCTGACGTATCAAAGCACATAGGCTGATACAGTATACTGCTCTCACAAGCTGACATGTAAAGGGTCCCAAAAGCCGAAAAAATGTATACTGCTCTAACAAGCTGACGTATCAAAGCACATAGGCTGATACAGTATATTGCTCTGACAAGCTAACGTGAGAAGGGTCCCAAAAGCACAAGTTGACATGCAAATATGCTCTCACAAGCTGATAATTCACCATGTTAAAAAAAAAAAAAAAAAAAACCCGATAAAAATAATCGTGTGTGGGTACACGGTTGGCTTAAGCCAAAATTTCAATATCTTTCTTTTTCAGGAATACCACTATTTAATATAGTCCATAAACACATTTTTGGCGTTGTAAACCGACGCCCGGTATTTTCTAATTAAATATCAAAATTACTCAATTTTGGGATAAATACCCAAAATTACAACTTCAACTCAAATTGCACCAAATAGCATTGCATTAAATAAATCCAAGCATACCATTACAATCAGCACAAAATTCCAGTCACTGGCTACCCCAGTATAATTTCTGGAAAATAATAAATGATTAAATAAATACCAAAAATCATTAAATAAATGCAATTAAATGCCATAAATAGAGATTTAGGCCGGAAAAGCCTGATTAAATACCGAAACAAGCCCGAAAAATTTCCAAACCTATCAAGATAAATAATACAACCTATCGAGTCCTTAATTAAGTCGATCTAACCACCTAACATGCAATAACGAGTAATTAAATCGTGAACCACCTAAACCATATTTAGCCTAAACTAATAAACCCTTAAGCATCATTAACTCCCTAAGCAGAGTTTAGTGAGTAAACTCATCGGTTTTGCAATTCGGTGAGTCCACGACGATGGCAATGCGGAGACAAGTGACAAACTCCGAAGTGGTGACACCCTACGAGGCCCGAAAAGGGTTCGAAATAGGCCTCAAGGCCCACGATTGGCTGAGGGCTTCTAGCTTTGCTTGGGGTCGAAGGAGATGGAACCAACGACTTAAACGGCAAGGAAAAAGACACGGCTAAACGGCGAGGCTACTGCAAGACTAAGCGGAGGCGGACGGTGGCTCAAGCGACCACGACGGCGACCACGACGACGGGATGACGTTGGATGACGGCGAGCAGGGCGCGAATGCGAGCAGGGGACTCACGGACTCGGGCGCGCGAGCAAGCAGCATTGGCGGGCGAGCGGTGGGCCTAGCAACGGTCGGACGAGCGTGTGACAGGCAGGGGTGGTGGCTGGCTTGGTTTACTGCAACTTTGGAAGCTCAAACACTCTGAAAATGGAGAAAGCAAGCTGAGGAGGAAGAAGGGGGACAACTAAAGGCTTGGAGGGGGCCACAAATCATTCTAGAAGCCAAAGTTGTCTCCTTTGAGCTCATCCAACAAGCCCCACCACTCCAGCCATGGTCAACAGCCCCTATCCACTACAAAGCTTCCCCAACACACTTGCCAATGGGTCCAAAAGGTTGCACACCATGGGGGCTACGAATTTGCACATAATTTCCCCCAAATTGAGCCAAGTTCCTTTCCAATTGAGCCCAAATTGGAGTCCACAAATCCCACCAAGGTGTCCTTGACCAATTTAACATTTTTCATTGCCAATAGAATCAACTTGCATCCCAAAAACGCGATAAAAAATAGTTCTATGAATTTTCCGGTTGAAAACGGCCATATTTTGAATTTTCGCCAAAAATCTTGATTTGCAGAAAAATATTCGAAGGATGAGTTGACGGTCCTAAAATAAATCGTGACATGACAGAACTTTCAATTTCTAAAATCGGGTTCAAATTCGCAGTTAATTTTAATTTGGTACAATTTTAGCGTGACCTAGCCTATTGGGTAGCTTTTAGGAATTTTCGTGCAATTGACCCGTGGTTGATTTATTTCGAGACACAATGTACCTCTTCGACACATTGGCAACTTTCGGTTGTATTGAAAATCTCAACGTTTCAAATACGGGCACCGAAGTACTGAATTGACAGAAAATTGGGTTAGTGTCGTTCGACCCGAATTTTGCAATCAAGTGGAATCACCCACACTTCAATTGCATGCTTCCATCGAATCGACCTATATCCAATCGCTAATCACTTATAACGGTGCCGTATTGACCCTTGTCGATTATCACGGTCGAGCAGTCAATTTCTGATCGAATTTTCAAATCTATTGCATTAAAATCCCTTAACGGCTTCACCTAGTGGGCTAGTTATCTCACAAGTGGCCAACTCAGAGAAAAGAACTATAGGCACGTCGATGAAAAGCCAACTTATTCAATCGAAAACAGAACCTGCAATTCAGGATGTCATAGCAACTTAATATCTGCTTAATTTTTTAGTATCTATTTTGATAGGTATAGTTATATGATAAATAGGACATGACATTAAGAAGTAAGGCCGCAATCATATTTTTAGTATCCTTATTGCTGTAAATGAATATGATGGTTTGATGGCTCATTATAATGTTTTGCTTGATTCAGGCGATCTATTTATATGTTAATGGAAGTGAATCAATCAAATGATTATATGAATCATATGATGGACTCACTAGAACATAAAGGTGAAGAAATTGAAATCCTCGAAGTAGCATCCAACACAAACAAGGTATCTAATACTTATCTTCCTAGTTCTGGTAAACAAACATCAACGGTCTGGCTTCATTTTCGTAAGGGAAAAACTGAGAAGGAGAAAACTATGGTGATTTGTAATTTATTGTGGGGCCAAGTATACGTACTCTGTTGATAATGGTACTTTTGCTATGTTGAAGCACTTGAAAATGTGCAATAAGCATCCTCGCAACTTAGATAAAAAGCAAAAAAATTTCACCCCACGTAGAGCATAGGGGATAATAATGGGGCATTTCAGTACTGATGGTGGTGCAAATGTCTTATCAGCATGGAAATTCGATCAAAATCGTTGTAGACAAATGCTTGTTCGAATTATCATAACGGATGAACTACCTTTTTCGATGGTTGAGCATGTTAGATTCCGTGATTTTATTAATCAGTTACAACCTCTATCACGCCCCGATCCTTGAGAGTGTGCCCATCCCTCTCTGGTTGATAAAATTTGCGACTTCCCAGGAGGAGTCGCCAACCCCTTTCATGTTATTGTACATGTAAAAGCGAATGATAAATCCCCTGATAGTAACCATCTCGAGATAGAAAAGCAAGACAACAAAATCACAAACAAAACATGTTTTTATAAACATACTGAGTCATGTACAAAAGTCTATAACCAAAAGATTTCAAAAGACTGACTCTCAAAAAGAAATTGTCCTAATTGACCTACTCCTCGAATCCCCTCAGTTCGGCTCTGGGTCCTCCGCTCTACGACCCTGAAAATTTAGCCCACGACGACGTGAGATATAAATCTCAGCAAGTTTACACTATAAACCCCAATTAGGAAGGCAATACACCAAGAGGCGTCCTAATCACACAATCATACAACCACATAGACTTACCTTGTCTCAGATCCACCCTACAGGTCAACATAATTCATATCATAGACAGCACAAAAGCATGAGCAACGACCAAGCTCAATTAACTGGAACGCCATACTCAAATTTCAAACAAGCACCGATGTCCTAATTATAGGGCCAAATCGTTATGACACGTCCCATACTGTGCCGCATAATTTTGTCCCATAATCCGACACATTCAACTCAATTAATCATGCGTTCCTAGTTTTTTATCTCGGCTTATAGCACGGCTTACTCTCAGTTCGGCGGTCTTCTAGTGTTGCCAAGCTTCGTCTCACTACCATTGAGCATGGCAACGTCTCTTAATAGACGGTTTTCCCGAAGGAGTATAGGTCCAGAATATACTTGCGACCCGAGTCCCACCGAGTGGGTATCCCATATAGGGTAACGTCCGGCTTAACAGCCCGGGACGGTTTCTCTTAGCCAACACACGACCATTCAATCTCGGCCCAGAACACCGTGCATTGCACTCAAGTACCTCCATTAAAATGATGAACCTGGCCTATTTTATTCGTATTAGAAATACATGGTAAAATAGTCGTGTGTGGGTATACGATCAATTCACACCCGAAAAATTGATATCTTCCAATCTAAAATCTCACTATTTTATATAGTATATAAAACCATTTTTGGTGTTAAAATCCGACACCTGGGATTTTCTAAATAAATATCGAAATTCACAAATTTTGGAATTAAATACTCAAAATTCCAATCAGCACTCAATTTGCAGAAATTAACATCCAATTGCATAAATTGAACACACCATTGTAATCAACACGAAATTCCGATCACCGACTATCTTAGTCTAATTTTCGGAAAATATTTAATAATTAATTAATTACCAAAATTAATTAAATAATTACAATTATTTACCATAAATACTAACCTAGGCCGAAATTGCTAAATTAACTACCTAAATGGGCTGGGAAAATTCCTGAACCTGTCTAGACAAATAGTACATCCTATCTAGGCCTTAATTAATTTAATCTAATCAGCTAATATGCATAATTAACTAATTAAATCATTAATTTAATTTAACTAACCACATAATCCCTAATTAACTTAAACTAAACACCCATTAAACGTCATTAGCCTACTAAGTAGAGTTTAGTGCATAAACTCACCGTTTAGCGCGAAAACCGGATCACCATGATAGTGGCACAACGGCGGCTAAAACTCGAACTTTTGGCGGCGTCAACAGGGGCTTGAACTGAGCCAAAAACAGCCACAAAGCGCACAACGAACTGCTGGGCTTGGTAGGGCTAAACTGCAGCTGGGCTTGCAAGCTTACTTCGATGGGCTGAAGCTCACGGTTGATAATGGGCTGCTCAGTGGGGAATCTTGAACTGGGCTGGGGTGCTATAAGTGTTGGACTCGACAAGACAAAGCCATGTGAAGTTGGGCTGGGCCGAATTACTGGAGTGTGGGACGGCGTGATGTGTCGTTGCTAGTGATGGACTGAAGACTGGCCGAATTCGTAAGTGCTGGCCGACAAGAAAACTTGAAGGAGCGGTTGGTGATAACCACGCGTGGAGATGAGCTGAAGCGATTGAGCAGCAACTTCGGTGGAGGATGCGTGGCAGGAATTGGCAAGCTCAGACGAGTGAAGGAGTCAATTTCGGAGGAGCTTTGCTGGGTCATTGACTCAGACATGTGGCAGCAGGTTTTAGTCGAAGATGGGGCTGTCACGGACGTGGTAGTGTGGAAAAAACCAACAAAGACACAAGATGGTGGAGACAGCAGGGTTGACTGGAGCGCGGTAGCTGAGGGTCTTTGGTGGAGATGCATGTAGAGGGGGTGAACGGTGAGGCTGAGGTGTTGCAATTGAGTCAAAGGCAGAAGCATATGGATTTTCATGGGCTGGGCTGTTTCGGTGGATCTGTCTTGGCAGTGGGGAAACAACTATGAAGGAGATGGCGCTGTGAAGGAGAAGAAACGAAGACAGAAGCAAGAGGGGTCGAGGGAAAGAAACGCATGAAGAAGGAGGAGGATTAGATGAGGCGTGCTTGAGAAGCTAGGGGGAGGGAAAGAAAGTCAACACACATATCCATATAATTAATTACTTGTCCCCCTCCCAATTACTTTCTTGAAATTAAATCCACAAATAGCTCAATTTGGTGCCAAAATTCCAGCCCCAAGTCTAGATCCAAATTTCTTCAAATTTGGACCTTAATTTCCTCACCAAATTCCCCAATTTGGTGTCCAATTTTGCCAAGGAAAAAGACCACACCATTTCCACAAGTTCCCATCGCCAAGTAGCTCGATAAGGAGGCCAAAAATCCCTTCGATTTAGCCCATCCGAATTTATGTTATTTTCCGAATCGTCCAAAACGATTTTCTGAAAAAATCTCGAGTTCACCGAAAATTCTTCAGAGGATGAGTTGACGTTCCTAAAATAAATCGTGACATGACAGAACTTTCAATTTCTGAAATCGGGTTGAAATTCACAGTTAATTTCAATCTGACGCGATTTTAGCATGACCTAACCTACTGGGTAGCTTTTAGGAATTTTTAGTACAATTGACTCGTGGTCGATTATTTTCAAGCCACATTGTACATCTTCGACACATCGACGACTCTCGGTTGTCGTGAAAATCTCAAGATTTCAAATACGGACACAGGGTACCAAAACGATAGAAAAATTGGTCTAGTGCCAATTGATGAGAATTTTGCAATCAAGTGGAATCACCCACACTTTGATCACATATCTCAGTCAAATCAACCTATCTCAAGTCTCTAATCGATTTTTAACTGTGTCGTAGTGACTCTTGTAGACTAGCACGGTCGAGCAGTCGATTCCTGATCGAATTCTCAAGTCTATTGTGTTAAAATCCCTTAACAGCTCCACCTAATAGGCTAGTTATCTCATGAGTAGCCAACTTAGAGAAAAGAACTATAGGCGTGTTGATGAAAAGCCCAACTTATCCAATCGAAAACAAAACCTGAAATTCAGGATGTCACAACCTCTTTCATCACATCTCACAATTTACAGTAGTTAGAGATTGCATGAAATTATATCTTTATGAGAAAACATGTTAGAAGACTTACTTTCGCAATCTTAAGTCTAGGGTTGCACTCACGACTGATACATGGAGTTCCATCTAGAATTTGAATTATTTATGTCTAACCGCACATTTTATTGATGACGACTGGAAATTATAAAAAAGAATAATCAATTTTGTGGTGATGCCTAGTCATAAGGGCAAGGATATCGGGAAAATGATTGAGAAATGCATCTATGAGTGGGGAATAGAGAAAAAAGTGTCCACAATCACTGTGGATAATGCTAGTTCTAATGATGTTGCCATTGGTTTTTTAAAAGAAAAATTATCAAGAGATAGGTTATTGATCTTAGAATGTGATGTTTTACACATGAGGTGCACGACTCATATTTTAAATTTGATCATGAGGAATGGATTGACCGAGGTACGTGATTCTATTACACGTATTCGAAACGTGATTAAGTATTTGCGAAGTTCTCCCATGAGAGTTAAAACATTTTAAGGTTGCATTGAAAGTGTGAGGATCACTTATAAGGGTTTGGTTTATCTTGATGTCACAACTAGGTGAAACTCTACTTATCTCATGCTGGATATTGCCTTAAAATTCATAAAAACTTTTGAAATGATGGAAGAAAATGATCATTCTTTCTTAATTGAGCTTGATTATGACACTCCTAAACATGAAGATTGGGAATATGCCAAAATTCTTTTAGTATTTTTGAAGAAGTTTTATGATGCTACCAACAAGATGTCTAGGACTCTATATATCACTGCGAATGATTATTTTAATGAGATAGCAACTTTATATAAAACTTTGAAACAAGTGGAGAAGGCTTTGGATCTTAGTTTGAAAGTTATGGGTGCAAAGATGAAGGAGAAATTTGACAAATACTATGGGAGTTTTGAAAAAGTGAATATGATAGTGTTGATCACAGTATTATTGGATCCAAGAAGACAAATGAGCTATGTGCGGTATTGTTGTAGACTAATCTATGATGATAGTGCGAAAGTTGATAAAATGTATGATGAGATGAGAATTGCCCTAGAAAGATTGTTTCATTTGATGAAAATTTTTATCTTAATTCTTGTGATAGAAATTTAGGTGGTCAATTTTTTATTAATATTGATAGTAGTTGTGATCCTGATAACCATGAGGAGGGTAAGAATGATGATCTTGATTTGGTTAAGGATTTCAATTCAGACAAGCCATTTGATATCTTTCTTCGTGAGGAGAAAAATATGTCCGCAAGTAAGCTATCTGAGCTCGATAAGTATCTTAAAGCCAAACATGAAAAAAGTTGTGATCTTAAGCTATTGATGTGGTGGAAAAGTGAAAAAAGTCGTGATCTTGACCTATTGATGTGGTGGAAAACTACTGGCCAAAAGTTTGAAATCCTTTCTTTGATGGCTCGAGATATTTTATCTATTCCTGTAATAACCGTTGCTTCGGACTTGACTTTCAGTACATCCGATCGTATGCTTGATGGCTTTCGAAGTTCTTTAACTCCTACAGTGGTGGAAGCTTTGATTTGCACTCAAGATTGGTTAAGACAAATTACCATGCCGATTAATGTTGAAGAGTGCAATGAGAATGCGGAAAGATTTGAATGGGGTAAGTTATCGATGTATCTTTTTATCTTGTAATTCTTTTGTATATCTAATAAGTGAATGCTCTATTTAATATTTTGTTTTTGTTAGATATAAATGATGTTCATTCGGAGCTTACCGGTAAATAGAGTTTGCAAGTTCAAGTGAAAGAAATATATGTGGTGAGATTATTCATTAATTATTTGAGTTCAATCAAAAGTAATTCTACTTTAAAACTAATGTTAAGTTATCATATATACTTATTGCAGGACTATTAGCAAGTTTTGAGCTCTCGGCTTTGATAATATTTTGCTTGCTTGAACAAAGAATATATTCCCCTTGGGCCATGCAATATTGAGTGATTCGGCGAGATATATGGAGTTTGGTAGTTTAATGTTGAATGTCTTTCTCTTGTGCTAATTTTGGAATTTGATTTTGTTTTTTATTCCATGGAGAGTTTGTTCTAGATTAGTTATGACTGCTAATGGATGGTATTGAACAATGGCCGAACTGTGTGTTGAATTTTTGTTGAGTTTGGATTATGTTTTCTGTTTTTTTTTTTTTTTTTTTTTTGCTTCTCTAATAATATTTATGTTCATGAGAATGAAGGTGAGTGTGTGAAGTATGTTTGGAAAGAAAAACTACTATGATAATTCAAATTTGTGTAGATCTTTGGCTAATTTTTTTTTTTTTTATAACAGTGCAAGGACATAGGGTATATGCAGGATTTTAATTCTTGTCCACAAAGTGGACGTGTATAATTTAACAAGGCATCACTTTGCTAGTCACAAAGTGAATAAGAAAACTTGACTAGACCAGAATCTCGTGCGTTACTTTACTGGTCATTACTATATATATGTATATATACATATATATGTATATATATTTTGTTAAATGAAATGAAAACAAGTGATGGTTAATTGGAACCGGACCGGACCGAACGAGACCGGTTGGTCTAGTCCGATTCTCGATTCCGAGACCAGCCGGTCTAGTCCACAGTCCCGAAAAGTGGGAATTGGTCCTCTCGGTCCGATTCCCAGTTCTTGGGTGAAACTGAACCGAATTGGGAAGCGATCACCCCTAGAAATTCTTCATCCAGGAAGAAAGTGAAAGGATGAATAGAAAGATATTTTAGATGCAATCCATGTGGCTTGAGAAAAAGACCACCATATTCACTAAAAATATGGAAATGATATTGCCATATAAGTATTCCAAGATTTTTAACAAAAATATTATTTTGGATAAGCCTAGGGATTTCTGGCAAGTATGAATATGAAGGCAATTTGGGCTTGATTTCTTGGGCCTTGAAACTGCCTTTTGAATTTCTTACCACATACATATTTATGGACGTGATAGCTATAAATTCTTTTGGTTTGTACAGAAAATCAACAACTACATTCTTTTTTACCATAATATGTTTGGTCTCCAAAGAATACTTTGAAAAGCATTTTGGTCATCTGAGAAACTGTGGATGCAAAATTTGCTTCTACTTGAACTTCAACATTTGAGAGAATGATGACACATCCATCTCCACAAGACGATGTCCTCTAAGAGGGAATTCAAATTTCTTGATGCCATATTTTGCTTCCAAAATTTCTTTGAATAGAGTAATAATGCATTTCCGCTTACGTGAATTTCCCACTCTTATGCCCACAAACTTCTTCCATCAATTTCTCCAAAAAAAAAAAAAAAGAAAAGAAACAGCAGCCCAATACTCATCACTACCGTTTGTTTGCAATATTCTTTTTTCCTGTGAATGAGATTTGCAAAGGAGGGAAATGTTGCAAAATTTCCTTAAGTTTGCGTATAGACTTAGTGTGATGTGGTCCCCATGGAGGAGCATTTGTTGTAGTGGACTTACAAACTCTGTGATTTTTGGAACAAAATCCTAAAGATAATTTACAATCCCAAGGAATTGTTGGACATGCTTATGGGAGAGATTTTCATCGAGAAATTTTTGCAATTCCTCAGCAATATGAGGACCAAGATAATAAGTTCCATCTTTGAGATGAATCTCAAGAAATTCAATATCCTTTTGGGCAATAATCATATTTTTCTAGGATAGCATGATGCCATGTTTTCACACTAAGTCTGCAAATTTGGCTAATATTTTACAATGAAAATCCTCATCTAGACTGTAGAGGGGGATATTGTCAATGTAAATTTGAGCATTGGTCAAGATGGGCTGAACAATTCTACACAACTTTTTAAAACAATAAGGGAGCTGTTTTGAGGCCAAAATGGAGCATTGTCCATTGAAAATGTTGATTCGAGATACAAAATCTAGTTTTGTATCTATCTTTAGGGTGAATTCTCAATTGCCAAAATCCAGCTTTAAGATCAAACTTGGAATATACTTTAGCTTGGGTGAGGCTAAAAAATAAAGAATTCCGATGTGGCAAAGGAAATTTATCATCCTAGAGGAATTGATTGAAAGGCTAATAATTGATAACCAGCCTCATCTTTCCTCTTCTCTGTTCCACTCATTTATTGACATAAAATGCTTCGCAAGCCCATTGAGAGTTTGAGGGCTCGATTAATCCTTGATTAAGCAAATCTAAACATTTCTTTTGGGCTTCATTCCAAAATGATTGGGTTTGGTGAGATTGACATCCTCATTTTTATTAAAAGAAATATTAATGAAGAAATCATGATTTTTCCACAAAGGGTTTGAGTATTTTTGGACAAAGTCTAAGTGAGAGTCTACACATGCCCCGAGAAGGGCTTGCAACATTTGATCTAAAACGCTCATTTGAATAGTGAAGAATCTTTGGATGTCTACAAATTCCTGGAACTGCCCTTTGAACCGTAGTTCATTAGGCACAATTCTAAGTTTTGGAATTTGTGTGAGGATATTCCAACTAATAATGATATCTTTATTTGGGGAGCTCAAGCCAAGGATTTTAGTGGTGACTAAACACTAGTAAAAGAACTGTATGGTGATCAGTTTGCTTCATATTCTTATATTCTTATAGCAAAGGTATCTCCAAAAGCATAGTTAAAATGCCGGGTGTATGGTATCTAGTATTTTCTAGAAGTATTTTTGTATTAAGAATAAAGGCACCGGCTCCAGTATCAACTAGGGTAATAAGAGAAATAGGCTTGTTATACTTAAATGGGTATATCTTTACAGAGAAACACGAGAGGATATAAGGAGTGTATGCACAAAGATCTTGGATTATAAGAGGTTCAGAGAAAAAGAATACATCTTCTTCTAGTTCTTCTAATGAGCTTTCAATGTCACTAGTCTATGACCATATCCAGATATCACACTATATATTTGGTTGGTTTATCTTCCAAGGAGAAGACCGATTCAACATCATCATCCTGAAGTGATACTCTAGTTTACTTCTCTATCTTCTGGATTAAATGGAAATTTGTTCTCTTAGCCTTTGGACAATTCTTAGCAAAATGTCATTTCTTGTTGCAAATATAACACTTGTCGGATTTTCTACATCTTCCAGAAGAGATTCATTTAGAGAGTTTTTTTCGCAAAAATCACCATTTGCATCTTTTCTTTGTTTTTTTGCATTGATCTTCACAAGAAAGATCATGACAGGAGTCTTTCTTTGAACACTTGATTCTTAAACTCAGAATTTTGACAAGCCTTGACAAGTTCCTTATTGCTCTTGAAATAATTTCCGAAAGCCTTTCTTCGAATCAAAGATCATCAAGAGCAAGATGTATCTCTTGTGGGAGTTCTCCGAGGGGAACATCGATGACAGTTTGCTATCCACCATTTGGCTAATCTCCTTTGGAATGGAGGCCAAAAATACTTGCTTCAGGTTGAGATCAGCTCCAAGAGTGTAGAATAATTTAAGCATTTCTTGGAAATGCCTACTGAGATGCTTTCTTTGTAGAGAGCGGCACTTTCTTTCAAAAATTCTCTCTTCTAAGTTCAAGGAGATCTTTTGATTTACCAATAAAGAATTGGTGAATAACTCCGATC
The DNA here is from genome assembly GCA_014182715.1 of Eucalyptus cloeziana. NCBI lineage: Eukaryota > Viridiplantae > Streptophyta > Magnoliopsida > Myrtales > Myrtaceae > Eucalyptus > Eucalyptus cloeziana. The sequence goes on along the minus strand of CM024644.1, from coordinate 18,153,153 downwards.
ACATGATGAAAATCTGTTTAAAGCAAAAATGTCATTGAATCGTGGTTAGAAATAGATCTCCACCAATCTTTGAGGCTTCTAGTAAATTTGCTTATGAACTTGGTTAGTATGTCATATCGGTGTTTAACAGAAAGTGCTTTGGTGTTGAGCCAAGCATGCAATTCCTGCAATCTATCTGGCCATTTGGAATATGGAATGTCATTGAGTATGAAGTAGTATTTTAAAGTTGAAGACTTTTGCTCCGGATTTGAGTCATTGAGGTGTACTACTTCTGGCTCGGATAAATTTGATTCCATCTCTGCTTCAAGGGGGTCGGCCATAAAAATAGCAGGTACATGGAATTTTGGTGTTTATTGCTCAAAGGTTGAGGTAGTTTCAAAGTAGAGGGAATCCAATTTTGAAGCTGATTTAGAGGTATTTTGCTTGGCAAAATCAAACGAAGCAATATTTGGTATACTTTATCTGCCTTGGTCTCGCAGGAAAGTCTCAAGTGGATTTGAGACCATAAAAGTAGAGGGACATTCCGAGAAAGGTTCAGGGGCTGGCATCTTTTCTTCACTAATCTTTCTTTGCTTTTCCATTTCTCTGATATGATTTCAAAGGGTAACAATATCCCACAACCTTTAGAATCATATGCTAAGGCTGAGAAAATGGATCTCGAGGAGGAATAAATTTTCTATCCTGCAGAAGCTTGATTTGTCTTCTCAATTTTTTCCATGTCAGCCATTTGATCTTCCAAATAATGATGAGTGACATATCTTTCAAATTCCATATGCTGAAGTTTTTTCTGGAATGTCTCAAGCAATTTATTTGTAACCAAAGCCGTTTGATTAATCTTCTCGTCAACATGATCAAAATTAGTTTGGACAATTGAAAGCTTGGTGTCAATTGTCTTGTGGACATTATTCTTGGCCAATGCATTTGTTTACTACCAATATAGGACAGCTTTAGCAGCTGTAACTTTCTTTTGCCCACCATGGTCCTCAATATCTATAGGATTCAAGACCTTAGGGATATGACAAAATCGATTATGAATATCTGTAAATTCTTCTAGTGCTAGGAATGGGGCATTGGAATTAGATTTTTCCAAAGGTGGAAAGTTTGAAGACTGGAACATACATATAGATGGAAGGACCAGTGGTGGTTCTAGTTTTGAGGAACATGAGGACTGAGGTGTCTTGGAGAGGAAATTAACTCTTTTTAACCCATTTGTAAATGGGTTTATAGAATGGCGAGACAATTGGCTTTTGGGGTGAGGGTTTCTTTATGGGTGGCGACCGAGGAGGTGGAGGAGGTTCACATGGTTCAGGGATTTTTGGAGGAGGGTGTGGTCGAGGTGGTTCATATGAGACCATGGGTTGATATTTTCCTCTATCTTCACTAAGAGGTTCGACAGTGAGGTCTTCGTCAAGGTGCCTCCGGCAAAATTTATCTTTTGACTGTTTCTTTCTTATGGATGGCCTGTCATCTTCTTCTTCTTCTTCTAGAGGATTTGTGCAAAGCGAGCACTCGCAATCAAGATCCCAGAAACAATGTCATATATGGGGATCTTTGTAATAATGGTTATCATCAGCGGGGACATGAGCTGCATGGGGTTGTATCATAAAAATAGTTTGAAAAATAGAAGAAATGGTTTCTTCTTGTTCCTTACTAAATTTGATGACAATTGTGCCATCTTTCTTTTAGGTAAATTGGGATTTTGTGGATTGGATCAGCCTGGAGTTCTGGTGGATTTTTTTATAGTTAGTTACTCATGTGTCTAGGAGTAACTTAACTAACTGATCTTGAGGGATTTGTCTAAGAACATCGATATAAAAGGTTTGGTCATTATCCACTAAGATGAACAAGGCATCTTTTGAACTGGGGAAGTTGAGATCAATGGCATGATTCTGGACCCAATAAACCATATGGTAATATAAGGTAGCAACAATAGAATGTAAAGTTTGAGCTTCTCCAATAATTTGTAGTAAACCTTAAGGGCTGAGAGAAGTCATGGATTCAAGAGAGCCATGTTGAAATTTGGGAATAGTGTAACAAACATTGTTCCTACATTAAAGTTGGTTTAGATAGTACTAATGTAAGATGCTGGTAGTCCAAAAAACGGGTGTCTAAGAGAGCCATTCGAACAACCACGGGTAATCCCTTTCTTTCATGAAAGGATAAAGCAAGTGTAATGGCACCAAAGTGAAGGCGTGTATAACCTTGTTGTATCCACTAGCATGGAAAATTAGAAGGGATCTAAAGGGTGACAAAATGTTCCTGCTGAGTAGCTAGAATAGGATGCTGGTCGAACTTCAAGGACTGAACATACTCTCTAACTTTAGTATGCTTAATAAGTTGCTTAATAGAACATATAAAAGAGAAAGAAGAGGATGGTGTAGCAAAAGCATAATACTGATTTATAAGTGGAAGATGAGTCTTGGAGATTTTGCTATCTTCATTAAGGTAGGAAACCTCATAAAGATAGTCAATCTTAGAGACATTGGAAGTGCGGAGTTCAAGAGGAGGACTAAGAGAAACAGGAGCATTTACAATGGAGAATGTAGAAATTTCGGAAGATTCAATCATGGTATGGAAATTCTCCCACTTTCTACACTAAATATTCAACTTCAAAACTAGAAATATTATGAAAAATGCCATGGCAAAAGTAGACAATTATCTAACATAGATATTAGTAAGTAGCTTAGAGATTTAGGATTTTTCATTTTTAAATTAAAAAGTAAATATATATTATATATTATCGATCTGATCCAGGTGGTTGGTTCCACACTTGAAATTGACAATTGGACCGGTACTCACTAATTCCAATAAATTGGAACGAGAACCAGACCGGTTCTCTTAGGAACCACCAGTTCTTAGGCGGTTTGGTCGAGTGGTTTGTATACCCCTACCAAATAAGCACTTAGTGTATGAAATTTGTCTTTTGTAAAGAATAATATAATTTGTATCAAATCATTGACAATTATATGTCTTCCTTTTTAGGGAGTGTATCGTCACTCTTTCTCAAAACCTCTAGTTACTTTATCAAAATTTTGAATAAGGGTGCCACTATTTTCACCCATAAATGGCTAAATCCACTCCTATTTACACTAAAAAGATAAAAATGCCCACAAACTTTTAATGTGATTGTCCCACTCAATTGTTTTCTATTTTTCCTTTTTCTATTTAGGAAGTTACCATATTCAAACATTTCACATGTTTTGTTTTTTAGTGTATTAAAGAAAAGTGCATTCTCAAATATTCTTATAATGTTTTATGTGTTTCGTGTAAAATTATCTTACTTATAATAAGAAAAAATGACATTCTCTAATATAGTATAAAACTAAAAAGTCTCTTTTTCATCATCGATCTTATAACAACTTATCTATTTTTATCCCTCTTATTTCAAAAGCTCACTTTCTTGATGACCTATTTATTAAGTTCATTAGTCTAAAATATATATCAAATCTCTTTATTTATTATAAAACGTAGGGGAATATTTAGGAGTACACTAAAAACATTATGCACATTGAGGTATCTTAATTTTTTTTTCTTAAATAGTTCATAGATGATATTAATTTTTGTCAATTCAAATGCATTATAGGGTCGGGTATACCCAAAAATCGGACCGGACCACCCGGAAAACAGGGTCAGGAACCGATTCCCATTGAAACCGGTCCGGGAACCGGTTCCCAAAATTCGAAACCGGTTTGAACCAGTCCGGGAACTGGATCCGATTGATTACCCCCTAGGAATCGGTTCCCGAACTAGTTGGGAACCGATTTTATAAGTATAGATCCAAAACCTTTTTTTCCCCCTTATTTCTATTCTCTCTCGCAATCACATGTCATTTTTCCTCTTAGCTCTCTCAAACACACACAGCACTCCTCTTCCGTCGTTCCTCTTCCTCACTTACTTCCCTCCCTCATCGGCTCCCTCTCACACCGTCCGACGAATAGACGATGTTCGTCGCCGCCAAATTCTTGTGTATCACGTGGATTGACTCGTCTAATTTCTCTTTTGTATGAGTTATGCTTGTATAAATGAGTAATTTCATGTGGTAGTTGTGGGAATAAGATTAATATAAGACCCATGTTTATTGCTAATTCTTTGCCTTATGATTTTATTTATTATAATTAACCATGTGGATCATTAATTTTTCGTTTAGTCAAAAAGTTCATGTATTTATTTATTACAAGTGCTTAATGTTTCGATACAAATTATGAGGATTACATTTTTTTTCTCGCGTATTAATATAAAATTCAAAGTGATATCGGGAGATTACAAGAAAAGTTCCAGTAGAAACAGAGTTAACCCTGGAACCGAACCGGAAAAAATGATGGGTCGAGTACATGGTTCAATACAAATAGAGTCGGGTAATAGTTTAGATCTAAACCCTACTCACCTTGAACCCGATCATTCCTAGTGCGGATGGCATGTGATGCCAACCCTCAAAAAGCTGCGGCTTAGCATCCGGAACTTTGAATCGCGCACGCATTGATTTTTATGAACCACGCCTAGTCGTAAAAGATGTGAACGGTTTCAGGCAAACATTTCCGAAAGACACCCGTCCCAATCATTGCCCACCAGCGTAGCAACGGACGCAGGTCTTGTCCTTGTCAATGCCCGGGGACAAGTGGCCGGAACGAGCACGAGCCACGCGCGCGCCTCCATTCTTTAATCTTTCTCTTCTCCATCGACCCAAAATCCCGCACGAAGACAAGACCCCTTCACGAGGTGCAACGAAGCCACCTCATCATCTCCGAAAGGTGGCGAGCGGCAACGCAGCGCCTTCCGCTTCCTCTTCCCAGTTGCTTCCTAACACCCAGGTAACGAGCAATGGTTCGGTCCTCTCTTCCTTTTCTTCCTCAGTCGTGCTGTTCGAGCGTCTGCTCCGCTTCCGTCGTGTTCTTTCTCTGCAAGGGATGATGGTCCGTGTAGTTGCTCTGTTAACAAGGTGGCAAACTTAACGTGTGCGCCGTCTTGGAAATGTCAAAGCCAAAGGAGAGAGCTACGGATCACGGGTGTTGGAGAGATTCCCATAGCAAAAATCATTCACAGGCCCATACACTCTATGAGTGATGGCGGAGTTGGGGTTTTGTTCAATGTACTTGGTCGATTGTTTGTGTTTTGTTTTGGTCGTCCCCTGTACATTCATTCCTTTCCTTTGAGTTTGAATGGTTTAGTGGGATTTTTCATCCACCGCTTTTAGTCCCTCTCACGTGCATTATGCATAATTATCGAACGCTTGAAGCTTACTGTACTCTTGAGCCTCCGGCAACTGGATGATTAGGGAGGCTTTGTTGTTGGATCCTGTGTTAGCGGGTCGGTCTTTCCATTTTGGTCGTCAGAAATGGGACTCGTTTGTGCTCGAGCTACAATAGAGACTAACAAATTGGGAGAAAGGAACGAAGTAGAAATGAGACAAAGGGCAAGACATGGGAGGTTTTCGAGAGGACTGCAGCCAAGGACGACAAAACTCTATAAAACGGCATACAAATTGTAGTCTTTTATTGAAATAGACAGTGCGAGTGTAGGATAGGGTGCAAAGTGCTTGTTTTTGAAACAAGAGTATGGAAAGTGTTGCGGCGGGAAAAAGCTGATGGTTTTTGTAGATTTTCCCGTATTCCCAACATTGTTTACAATGGAATTATGAATAGTTAAAAATTCCAATTCTGTGAGAGAAAACTGCAGGGTCCTTTCGTTTGGGCTGCTGTGATAGACAACATGGATCACTTGGATGCTCTTGATTGTATTTTTTTTTAATATATTCAGATTAGGTATCTCATTAATGTGTCTTTACAAAGGTCTAGAGCCTGTTCCTGGCCTTTTCCCCTTTGCTAAAAGCCAATCAGAAGTCATTGAACCTCTAAATTAAAATTATATGACCTCTACCAAGATATTCACTGAAAAGCATGAGCCTCGATTGTAAGCTATCAAAGAGGAACATTCTCACTTCAGAGCTAAAAGTATAGAAAAGGAATAGCAGTATTCTTTATATACTTCTCTGTGTGTTTAATTTTCATTTCTATTTGGTGCCTTATGAGGCGGGGCTTTAGAAAGTCTTCACCTAGAAAGAAGGGATTTGTAAATCCAAACCCAAATGCATTATTGACAAGCTCTGGCATGTTCGATTTATAAGTAAGGATTTATAGTAAAATATGAGCAGCAACAAACACTCAGGAGCAAAAAGTCAGAAGAAGAAAGTTCCTCCCCAAGTTGCTGGCTAGTTTTATGTTGTTGGAAGATATGCAATATTTGCCCAAGATTACAGTTGATTGAATGAATCAATCTGGGATAGGAATTGATTCTTTAGATCAATCTAGAAAATTTTCTTTCTATTTATTATTCTTACTTTGTATTATATAAAGATCTTTGTACATGTAATTGAAACAAGTTATAGAAATACAAAAGGCCCCTTTCAATTATTCGTTTCTTCCTCCGTCAGCCTATTTTCTGTCATGTGTCACCAGAATCTTCTTTCTAGTATTGGATAGTCCTTGAATTCTTGCATTCATGGAATTATTGTGGTGACCTTTTTTTGGGGCCATTTTAGGATAGAAGTTGTTGGAGGGAAACAGTGCAAAGAGAAAGAGGAAGACATCAAGGATCTTTTAGCTCCGATATATCTACAAGTCATGGAGGAAGTTTTGCATGGTAAGATTATGCATCTTATTCTTCTCCTATTTTCTCAAGCTGTCTTAGTAACAAGATGACCAGACATATGTGGACCAATTATCCAAATTAATACTCAATTTTTTATCTTCAGAGTTGTCTACTCAGCACTCATGAATCACACTTTATGCTCCATGTAGTACTTGCGCTGTGACATTTTCTTCTTTGGTGCTTATTATATCATGCTTCACTCATTGTCAGTTGGTTTAATTCTTTTTCACTCTGTTTTTTTGTTTTTACGAACTTGATTAAAAGGAGCCATTACTATATTGAATGACATGACATATCATAAGTAAACCAGAAACAGTAGCGGTAGAAGTGTTGGATACAGGGGGGATGGGCTATATAGCCTGAATGTTATAGGGAAGTTGGTTTAGTTGATGGGAGATTTTATTTGGTTCAATAAAACATCCTTTAGTTAAATTTTCAGGGCCCCTCTCAAGACCACAAAAAAGGGAGAGGGAGAAACGGAGAAAGACAACTGTGTCATGTTATGCAAGTTTTATCTCACGTTGCTTCTCTTGGATTGGCCTGGTAGCATTTTTCATCTCCTTGTTAATTTGTCTAGTGTCCTTCTTAGATCGAGCAGATTAGATTCCAAAGGAAATAGGTTGGACATGACTACGAAAGGAAAGGTTTGCCACCTAATTTCGCAAGAAATATGGTGATGTAGTCGCACAGTTGGACATATAGTTCTCTATGTGTAATGGGATGTGTGGTTAGGATCAGTTGAGTATATTTTCTTTAGAGTTAAAGGTAGCGTGTTGAAGAAATTCTAGTCTATTTAAACTACTTCTACAAGGTGAATACATGAGAAGAATGTATACTGTAAGGCATTTGCGGTTTTTACATTAGTTGTAAGAAATTCCCTCTGCTGTGCTACAATAACATTGCCGTACTTGCGTCATGCAACTTCTTGGTAAAGGAAAGAAATTTGTCTTGAGATTCTCAAGCTTTAGAAATGAATGTTACCACTGCCACAGTTTCCTAATTAACTGGTGGTGAAATTATGAATTAAATCAATGGTAAAGGAATTGTGCATGCTTTCATGAGTTTCAAACTTTACGAGTTTTTCTCTTTTTCTTGGATTGCATGCTGCTTCTATTCTTTATGCCTGGCTATCACTGTGGTAACTTCCATCTAGTGCTTTATTACTGAATGAAAATCATTGAACTTTTCCTGGCACAGGGAAGAATGATAACAGTCAAATGGAACAAACAGTCGGTTCCACTCAATCTGAACTTCATGCGAAGGATGTGTCTAACGATGTCCATAGCTCTGCAGGAAATTCCATTCCTTTTAACACGAAGGATAAGAAAGAAGGGGAAGATGCAACACGGGGTACACGCGTAGTGGATATTGAAACTTCCGGGGATGTGAATATGGAAGCATCAATAAGTCCAGATGATGTTGCTTGCACTGGAGGTCTTGGAGCAAGAGACGACATAAGTAGCTTTCTCCCAGTAGCAAGTGATTCTACAGAGTTTGAAGGAGCCTTACTCGAGGCCCGAGATTACGAAGGACCACAAGGGTATGTATCAAGACCAGGTCTGGGCTGGACTGAAGGTACACATTAGAAGCTCAAAAAATAGAGTAGCTATTCTGGCATGTGATAAGTAACTGGTGATAAAGTTTCTTTGATCCCCATTTTGTTCTTATGTTTTCTTGTTTCTTTAGTGAGCTCTTGTATTTACATGTGGCACTTTGGTTATCTTAAGAAGGATTACTTGAAATGCACCTTGTTACGGAATTCCATTGTCTTGATCTGCCTTTTCATTTGTTCCAACCATTAATTGTTCCGGGAACAAGACAATGGCAATAGCATCTTTAGATATTACTGCTTACCACCGAAAAAAAGAAAAAAAAAAAACTGAGTCTGCTAGTTATTTTACACTTGCCATCGAGCCTGAGCGAGTGAGCTAAATTGATTTATCTGAATTTACATTCTGTTAATACGAGTCTGGAAGATGCTCCCGGTGTTCACTTTACGTGACTTGTACACGGGCCACTGTCCTTTTGGCACTTGTCCTTTGGAATATTCCCTGTCCTGGAGCAAGAATAGCCAGAGGGTCATACTCCAATTTCCTCTGGACAAACACTTCCCACTGAGGGCCGAAGTGAGTTTTCCATTCTTCTTGGGTGCTATAATGGGAAAGGTATTGCTTTACTTCAGGAAGCATTGTGGAGCAGAAACTTTTGATCCTCTCATTCTGGGCTAAAATGCGTTCTAGGCTTTCCGTTCCTGAAGCTGATGGCATTGCAGACGGCAGGAATGCCACCATGTAGAAGATATCTTCATCTGGGGTGACCAAGAAGGTTTTGTTGTTCCATCTGTAAGACAGAGAAAAGAGGCAGATTTAAGATCTCGATACTCGAGAAGAAATAGTAGTAGTGTTTGGAATTTTCGTATGGTTACTTTGACTTGTTCACTGGGTAGATTAGGATAGGGCCATTGCTGTTGTCTGTCAGAATTTTGCCGAAGACTTCTTTAGCGAAGTCTCCAATCTTCCTTTTTGGAACAAGAAGATTGAGCCATGGATGTGGAACATCCCATAATCCTTTTGCTCGGAGTTTCATCTCGGACAGGTGCACTCTGTCCAGGAATTCCACAAGAGAAACCTCCGACATGAAAAGCGTCGAACGTATATAACCCAGTTCAGAAAGCAGCTCATCAACTCTCTGCATCACAATTCGACAGGATTAGAATATTTCATTCCGGGAACTAACAGTTGCTTGGCATACAAGTAATATACCAAGCATTGTGGTGGGTTCCTACCTTGCTGATTACATTGAATTCGTGGGGATTGAAGTACAGTGCCACCTCAAGACAATATAGGACTTTCCCTTCGGATTTGAACAGGCTGGCTTGAAGTGGATCACTCGATGTGAAGGAAGATCTCCATTTATGGAGGATGCCTGTTTTGTTGATATTGACAAATCCTTCAATGTAGTCAAAGGTAATCTTGCGAGATATAAGATGCTCTTGATCCCTGGAGAACATGGAGAAGTCCTGGTAGAGCATTCTAATCCACTTAACCTGCAAAATTCGGCAGATCATCTACTGAATTAGGATCGCATAATTGAAGACTTAAGAGGGGAACAAGACACATTTCTTACCCTTTCTGGTGCGGGTCCTAGAGATATTTTGGCCCTGGTGATGATGCCAAATTGTCCTAGACCTCCTAAGACGGCATGGAAGAGATCAGAGTTTTGCTTCCCCGAACAGGAAATCACTTCTCCTTTTCCTGCATAAAGTTACCACAGCTGTCAATAATCATCAATGCTGTTACTTTGATCCAAAACTCGCTCCAATTTAACCCGAACTATTTCCAGGCAGTCTTATGCTTGCTATACTTGCTCTCTGACTCCTCTATCATAAACCTTTCTATATAGTAGTGAAACGGGCAACACCCTTGCAATATTTCATGAATGTCTTGTTCCCTATTTTCTATATTTGCTGAGCAATGCTATGTCCATGATTGTGGGGAGGGAGTCAAGAGGTTTCATTAGAAGTACCTGTGACCACTTCTAGCTCATAGATGTTGTCGATTTGAGGCCCGTGCCGGAATGCTTGCCCGCCTATTCCGGCATTAGTCAAAGTGCCTCCCACGGTGAGATGCAGGTAATCGGTCCATGATTTCGGTGTGAGACCATATTTGAGAGTCTCGTGCAGAATGTTTATCCATCGCTCACCACCTGAAACATCCACATAGGGAGACCCCCCATTGTGAACTTGCATCTTTGGCAATCGGAGCGATTGCATGTGGATGACCACCCCATTGGGGGCTTGGGACTGACCTTGGAGGGAGTGACCGTGGCCTCTAGCAGCAACGGTCAACCCTGAAGCAGACCCCAATTTGAAAACGTATTTTATGGTCGACGAGATATCAGAAACTGATTTGGGATGGAGGACTGCAAAAGGTAGATTGTGGTACCTACCACCAAAGTCCTTTGCTGCGTATTGGATGTCCTCAAAATTGAAGTGTCCATCTAGGGGAAGCGTTCTCAGTGATAAAGGTTCTGAAGGAACCGAGAGAGGAGAACTATCCTGAGCAGGAGAAGAATCATAAGAAAGGTTGGTGCTATCTGGTGTGCAACTTAGGAGCAAGACTAGAATGATCCTGTGAAGTATAAAGTTCTCTTTCAGGAAGGCTGAAGGGTTTGAAGCCATCTTTGTCTAATAATAGAGAGAGAGAGAGAGAGAGAGAGAGAGAGAGAGAGAGAGTGAGCTGCTTGGTCTGAGGCAGGAGCTTGAGAAAACGGGTGAGAAGTGCGCAGGGAGATAAAGGAAGTGAGGAGAATATAAAGGGAAGGCTTTAGGCTTGCATGGTCAATAGTCCATAAGTATATTCACTTTGTGACTTGGTACATGAGGGTGTGATTCTATGGTCTCGAGAGGCACCATGCGCCTTACAATCTTTTACAGTTGGATGGAAATGCAACAGGTCTCAGCCGTTCCACATAATTAACTTGGACGGTTGTGATTTTGTGCTTTTCGATCCAACGTTGAAAAACCCAAAAGCACGATGTTTGATAGGGACCATAGACTCAGCCTACACGGACACTATGTACACAAACTCTTGAGAATTTCTTCTTTTGGTTCTCTTACTTTCTTTTTGGTCTCAGATTGACGTAAAGAGAGAGAAGAGAGACAGAGAAACAAAGTGAAAGTTTGCACTAGTACTTAATTTACCAAATGAGAAGATGCTTCGTACTTGGAGCAAAAAACTCAATTCCAATACTTTTACATGTACTTGACCTGTGTGTGTTTGTGCGTGCGTGCTTTTTTTTCCTTTATTTCCTCTTTAACTTGCTTAGTGCTTGAGAAGTGTCGTCAGATTGAAGGGGCATAGGATCCAGTTTTCTGTTGGAGAGTGATTGGCGGGCTGGCCCCTACAAAGCAACTCAGTGTTGCAATTGTCTTGTGCTGTGTTGTGGTTCTCTGAAGTAGAGTCAAAGTTGTATTGGACCCAATTAGTCATGTTGTTTTCAAAAGGGAGTTCCATTCTGAAGTTCCGGTTGCTTCTTTTCCAGATACTCTATGGATCTTTAGATGGATGAGGAATAATGTATCAAGATATATGTGGAGTACCCTTTTCCTCATAAGTCTGAATTTGTCCCATGAAAACACCCCCATCAATCTCGTGGCCAGGTACGATGCAATCCAAAATTCCGGGTACAGCATCCTAAATACAAGATTATTTGCCTGATTAATCGTACACCCCGCATGTATACTCTAACCACCACACGGACCTACATCGTCACACAAGGATCTGAGTCCATTTGGCTGAACATTTTGTGGTCTCTCACGAGGCTTACTTGGTGTGTTTAATGTAGGAAATCACCTACAAAATGAGGGGCTTTAGTGGGGACCATAAATATGATTTACCAAACGCTTCTATCCTCAAATTTTAGAAAATAGATCTTAGCACTTTTTTCCTAACTGTAAAATCAGTCTATCTATGGCATTTCCCCGCTCTACCCATCAAGATATCTCTTTGTTCCACCCAAAAAGGATTTGGTAACGAAACTCCTGCTTTTTCAAGCTTCTTTTGCCTAAACATGTGGATATTATTAAATTTTATAAAAAAAAAACTAAACTTCGTCGGTTTAGGTGATCTTGTTGCATCATGTGTGGAATGCTGTGCCAAACATTCTCGTCCCTGATAAGATCTTTGGTTCAGAGAGCATCCTCTGCTGGCTGAGCAGAGGAAACACAGGAACAGTGTGGGGTCCTGGTCCACGTGATTGTCACGAGGTCTGGCTTTGAAAGGCAATTTGGCAGGGCCTCTATCTCCTTGGGAACCTGTCACTTTCTTTGAGAATCAATTCTCTGATGGCAACCCACGAAGCTAAAACTTAAAGACCTTTTGAAAAGGATCACCGATTTCACTGTGGCATTGGTTCCTGGCTTTCGCCAGAATGGACCACTAGGATGTTCAGCGTCGCACAAAAGGCCGCTCGTTTTGTGTTCTGGGTAGGGGCGCCAAATCTCTGGAAACCCTTCTCAGCAAATGGTCAAAATAGGCTCACTCTAACGTGTTGTCAAAGTCAGGTGTAGCATGCATCCGAGTCACATAAGCCCACGTGATTTTGGCTTTGGTTTTGTCCTGTGTGTTGGCGATGCATACCATAGAAGTTAGATCCCAAGCCCTATTGGGAGTACAAAACGCTTACGAGTTAGCAGTCTCACATCGAGTTACATAGGGATGCATGGTTCGTGTGGTTCTGTCTATAATGTCAACGACCGGAATTATATAAATATATATATATGTATGTATGTATGTATGTATATGTATAGGAGCTTCTAAATGGTGTTTGAGCTTTGTAGGGGCCTGGGGGTACATCTGTGGAGGTGGACAAAGACAGTACAGTTTGAATGGGAGGAACACTAACAAGCTCTGACCTATCAAATTTGGTTTGTATTGGGAAAGTCAGATTCCAACACTGGGTCTCCCCCCAAAATTGTGCTGGGCCTTATTTTCTTTTTTCTTTTTTCCCGAAAACGGTTAGGTAGTAATTGAATCGATCTACGATATCAATATGCTAACTGATTATTTAATTGAGAATTCTTTTGAGTTCTCACGTCACTTGATGCGTCAATTCCGTAGATGAGCGTAAAGATCTAGCACGCCGCATTGTTATTTCTTTATTCATTTATTATATGCCTGCATAGCTTTTTGAGCATTAGAAAAGGAGGGCTGGTTGTGGAAATCCACATCATATGTTGGGGGTGAAACTATGTTCTTGTCAGGTATACGTAGACTTCAACAAGACATCTTTGCTTCTTCTTTTCCTAATATATAAATGTTCTCATTGATTTCAGCTCCCCAGTCCCCCCCAATTATTGCGTCTGTGTGGGAATTTGTGGGTGCTGTGCTTTTTCAGGGCAGTGGGGGTCAACTTTTGATGGTAATGATTTTGACTTTTGCATCTTACTGCATACATTATTGCTTTTGTGTAGTTGGCCCATGTTTGGTTCTCCGCATAATGTGTGCTCCATCGAACTTGTCACTTTTACAAACGTTTAGCTGTCAGATCTCGTAACCCATTTTATTGGAATTGTTTGACAAATGTACTTAAATTACTCTAATCGGGTTTTGAATATGATTTATCTTGGCTCTAGTCCTCCTGAAAGTCCACATATGTTCGTTCTAATTTGATTATCTGCTGAAGTTTGGTAGGGAGAGACAACAAAAATTAGTATAGTACATGCAGCTGGCAGAGAAGATTTCCAGACGGACTTCCTTGTCTGCCCAATGACAAATATGTTCTCTAAGTAATAATTGACGGACATTTTGTAAGTTATGAAAGTTTCGAAGGAGAGGCGTATCAAAATATCTAATTAGCATAGGTATCAAAATATCTAATTAGTATAGGTCTTGTCCGTTCTAGCTTGTCGCCGCTGAGAGTGATGGCCAGAGGGGTGGAATTCCAAGTGTAATATGGAGTGAACTGTGTTTAGGATGAAAAGATTGAATGATTCCTATGCGCGGGCATAATGGGATGGAGGGAAGAGAAAAGCTCGGACGAGTTCCAGACATGATTCCCTTCACTAAAGCTCGAGATCTCGTGGCTCTACATAACTCAGTGACATATTCAAGACCAAACTGATTATCCAGTGTACTTGAAGTGTTGACTTTACCAACCCATTTGGGTTGCTACAGTTGATTAAGGCACTGAGAGAATTCCAACTTAAGATCTAGACATCTAATGTTGAAATCTTATTAACTATATGCAATTTAAATTAGCAATTCGTGATGCGTCAATTGTGATGCATCCAAAAAAGGGTATAACAAGGGTACTTTTAACTTAAACATGACAAATTTAATCAACGTGTTGAATTGCCTCAATGTTAGTACGACACATCTAATAAAGCATGTTATCTTATGTGACATGTCACAAGTAAACTAATTACCAAATGTGTTATTTTGTTGACTATTGACCTTACATCTTGTTGAAGCCGTCTTATATTAGTTGTGAAAGAAGTTGATTTTGTTTATAAATGTGAATAAAAGTCTTGCATTTTGAGTTAGCTTTTAAAACGAGAGAGGCCCAAGATCAATGTTTCAAGGTCCACTTGCCAACAAATCAAGACCTAGCAACTATATGGGAGAGTTACGGGTTGTTCCTATTCCAACTTAGGCCTGATACGTGAATTGTTGAGGTTGTCATACATTAGTTGTGGAAGGGGTGGTCGATTTATAAGTGTGAGGTTTATAGATGTACTTTAAAACGCATATAAGATAAATACGTAAAACAAATTCCTACATGATAATTTGTGTTGACACGATAATACATCTACAAACAATGAGCAGTTTAACTATACATTAAATCAAAATGTATTATTGAGCTAGTTTTTCCTTATTTTTGACGACTTGTTTCCTAACCATGTTTTTGTTTAACATATGTGTTAATTTTATGAACTTTTACGGATAGAAAGCATTTTAAATATTAGCACCAGGCGTCTTCAATAGTGACATGTTGAAACAAATGTCCCGTTAACATGTGTCTAAATAAGCTAAATGAGTCTATTTGTGTAAGACACGTTTTTTAATCGTGTTACAAATGGGTCTAATCCAAACCTATTTAATTGCGTATCGTGTCGTGCAAACAAATCTCATTGTGAGTTAGCCCCCTCAATCTAGAGTTATTTAGCCAGTTGGTCCCTTTCAAACTGAAGGCATAAATGTTTGATTGCTAGCCTCTCGAGATGGCTTGGCTAGACCCGGTCGATTTTTAATAAAAATCTAAAAAAATTTAGAACTACTTGTGCTTGTGGGATTGGGCAAAGGTCTTTAGGCTCGATGTAGGCCTGACACACCCAGGTGTACTCGTTAATAAGTTCTAACTACTTAGGTGCAAAAATCTGCTTTAGATATTTTTCGGGTGAATATCAAATGAGGCTCCATTTTCCAGATGAGTATGTCCACCATTTATAACCAAATCCTCTCTGCTAAGATCACATAGATCTTGCAACTTATTTATCTTTTAAGCTTTTCTAGGATATGTACATGTTTGGAAGACCAGGTTTTGGTGTATTCCATAGATGATTTTCTCCTCTATAACACGACCCATTTTGACAAAGTTAATGTTTAGTACCTCATAATTGAATCGTTGAGTGCACAAAAATTGGTGTAATCTCTAATGACAAAGCTGATTTTTAAGCGGATATGGCGGCTTTAAGTCCTGTTTGGAATATAATAAAACTACGCACATAATGATGGTGTGCCCGGGGTTCTTGGCTTTAGCAGTCCATATGCATTATTTTATATTATGTGGTGAAGCAGCTAGAGCAATTATGCCAAGAGCCTTCATTCCTAGTCAGCCTGCAAATCTTTTTTTCTTTATTGGCAAATGAAATTTTTCATATAAAGAAGATGATTTTGTCACCTTTTTTTTTTCTGTCGTCGGTTCTCAAATTTCAAATCGAGCAATTATGGGTCTGTATATTGTATTGCCATGTGATTTGCACAAGCTTTTTTAGCCAAAAGTGTGCCTATGCATTTTGTCTAGCTATGTGGCCTTTGGAGCCCTAGATCCCAGCACTAACTCAGCACCAGAAGATGGAACAATAATTTCATCGTATAAAATATTCTGTGATGATGATGATGATGGCTTTCAGGCCAACCAGCCCAGTTTGTGCAAATTATCAGGTGGTTAGCTTTTGTTGTTGGGCATCTGATGGCTGGGGTAGTGAGAATTTGCTTTTTCACACATGATGCACTTCATCAGATATTAACAATTAGATTATTAGATTACTGCTTTTTGACTTGTATCTTTAACGAGGCTGTGAAATCCAATGTTTATTGAAGTAGTCATTTTATTTACTTACTTCGTTTGTTTATAGACTAATAATAGCAGCAGTGATTGAACTTAGAATAAGTAAGTTCCAAACTAAAAACTTGGAACCTAACCCGTCAAAATACAATTCCGATTTTCAGAAACTAGTAATCAAACGATTCCCTTAGAAATCATCTTGGAATTGATTCAATTGATTTCTAGCCAATTACAAAGTAGACCCTAGACCCATATCTAACTTTAAGCAGTATAATTATTTTTATTTTAGGAAGACATATCATGCGAATAATCTGTAGTATAGTGTTTTAAGTCATTAATGAATTTCTTGGGTTTTCTAGGTTCAAATCTATCTCCAACATCCCTATCTTTTTCAAAAAAAAAAAAATTAAAAAAGTTTGAAAACGTTCAAACCGATTCTCGTGTAGATTTCATGACCAGCTCCCCAATTTTTTACTTCGGAACATACTTTATCCCTGTGTGAATTGGCCCTGTTACTCATCCCTAGTTGGCAAGATCTATTTGACTAGTTAGTACAAATAAAGAAGGTAAAGTGGAAGGAAGTAGGGAAAAAGTGACGAGCAACATGGCAAAACAAACGAAGAAGCAAACCTAAAAATCCAAAGTAGGTGTAGGATTATTCCACCTCACTTGTGTAACGTGGGTTCCCAGTTTTTCATGTAAGTTGTAATTAGCCGTAAAATATGTGCTTTTTTTTTTCTTTTTTTTTTTGCGGTTAAGCAGTCAAATGCGCTTTTGAGTCAATTTGGATGACCGATATGTGTTGCATCGATGCATAGTGAGACGTAAAATCATTCGTCCCAAATGGATATTTGAGTAACGAAAAAGGTTAGTAAATTACGGGACTTATTCAATATTTTCAAATTCGCTAAATCTATCCCATGAAAATCGAAATCCATTGGTCGAATCTCTTAATCAACCTCCCACTAAAAGATGAAAATAGTTTTTGAACTGACCAATATTGGGCGATAAAAAAATCATCTGATATGATGGATTGTGGAATAAGAAACCCAATACGACCATGACCATTACATTAGGATCTTCAAAGTCAAAAGATATCAATTACAAGATATTAGTGAGACTACAGTCTATTATTGATATAAAGTGTTGTATGTGCAATTCCTAATGTTCAAAAAATAATTTTTGATTTGCAGACATTTTAATTGTATGAAGGCAATCGACCTTGCTTGGGCCTCCTTTTCCAACAAAAAAGAAGAAGTGAGATATATCCTCCCGAGCTTTTCGATATCCAAATGTATTATGTCAGTTCGCATTTTAATTCTATCCTAGGTTATTTTTTGTGTACAGTTTTGTTGGTCAAATTTCACATCTTCTATTACTTGGTAAGGAAGAATTACACGTGTCAACTGTGGTGTTTGTTGTTATAATGCATAAATACTACATTACAGATATCTTGTCGCCTCTCTTATTATATAATTCCCATTTAGTCTTGGGCCATAATTTGCCTACACGCACAATGAATATGAAAATAATTAATCATTAAACCTCATATTCATCTAAGACTAAGCTTTTTGGATAGTTGACAATTGCCTCAAAATTTTTCATCGTAGAAATTCAATATCATCTCGTTAGCAATTATAAAGTGGCATATGGACTTAATTCTTTTTTTTTTCCTTTTCCTGAAATATTAAGTTTTTACTTGTGGTTGAGAGACAACTACGTCTATCTTATTTCGTCCGAAATGAGTGCAAGGACAAATGAAACATTACCAAGAATTCTTTGTCAAAATGTGTACCCCAATAAGTATTGCAATTCACAACCTTTCCAATAACACGATCATATCAAATGCATTTCTTGCTGCCCTCTCGGGGTGAAGACCCTTCAGCTCCTTCCTAGAGAAATGATTTGGTTTGGTCTAACACATATTGCATCCAGCTTATAAAGTTTTCAAGAATTAAAAATTAAAAAATCAAGTGGGAACCCAACACCCATCTTGTAAAAATTCTAAAAAATCAGCTAAATGTTATATCGAAGGAGACAAACCAGTGGAAAACAAAGACCAAAGTTAGGCCAAAACGTGATTACATCATTAATGTTAGTACAAAGAGCATATCTCGTGCAGCTTTTGATTGACAATTTTGGAGCGATCGAATGAGAATACGACCAAAAGGGCTCTCCTCGAAAGCAAAGTTGAGACATTGTCGAGATTTTGCTGATCTCTTTTGCTCTGTTGAAAGGGACCAAATTTCCATAGCTCTTCTGATTGGTTAATTAGATTAATTGGTCATTGATTAAATAATACAAAATGGGTCATTGGAGACTACTTAGCTGCCACGTCACGTGCGCCATGATCGTAGTCATGGTGTCGCAAACAAAAACATATTTTTAAAAGTTAGTGTAAAGGTGATACGGATGATTCTTAAGGTTCTAAAACCTTAGACATAATAATAAAAATTCCCATTATCCTTAGCATGTTTCACTTTCCACTAACATTCCACTCTTATCATGTCCACTTGTTTCTCACCTTTCTTTTGTAGGATTTGCTTTTCTTCGCTTGTTTTCAATATACATTTGATTTTGCTTTTTGCTTAAAAGCATAATCAAATGAGAATATGTTAAGACTAAGAGCTGGCATGTAAGCAATCATGTGTGTTGGGAGATATGCTTTCGAGAAAATTTACAGTGCATGGCTTACTAAGCTTTCGGTAAGTCATCTGGATATCCTCGTAATACTGCATCTCGTTATCTTTTTGGTAGGCCAAAAAATGGTACCAGCATGATTTTGAGATGTAGGGTGCGTTCGAACGGTTTTTCCGCTGGTGCTACAGCTGTGAAATATTTGGCTTTCGAGACGGTTTCGCTCAAAAGTCGGTGAAATAGTTTTATGGATGGATTGCTGTAAATCAATAAAGGTTGTAAAGGCCATTTATTGATTTTGGATGGGAAAGGCGGTACCGGGGTATTTAAGGGTTGATAAAGTGAAAGACTCTAATTAGTACACCTGCGACAAATTTGCCCCAATCAAATTATAGTATAACTATGACAAATTTATCTTTCATTAATTTTCGTTAAATTTTACCATCAAATTATTGAGTTAGATAACATATGACAGTTAATGGGTGTACCATTTTGAGGTTTTTCCTTTCGTTTGTCATAGACATACAAGTTTGTGATTTTTGGTGGTATTAATCTAATTTACTAGCACTAACAGAAGAAAAATTTGTTACAAATATATCAATTTGGGTCTTTTGATGATAAAAATTTAATTTTGAGTAAATTTTTCATATGTGTATCAATTTGAGATTTTTCGTTGTATTAACTCGATATTTAAAAATACAAGCACTAGAAATAGTCATTGCTAGTGTTGTAACTTCCAAGAAAATATAATTAACAATAAATTTGCAAAAGAAGTTAAGTTCTGAAATTGATTGAGGGTGGGTTGACAAAGAGTAAACTTAGGCTACATTTGGTCGTCCGGATTTTTAAATCGGAATAGGACTAGATAGGATAGGATATGAAATCCTAGGATTTTTTTTTATATCCTATCCATTGTTTAGTGAATCGCAGTATTAGAATATTTATAACCCACAAGTAACAATCACACAAACAATTACATCGACTCCACTTCCTTGATGATTACATAAATGGTTATATCGACTCCACTGCCTTGACGGCACCACCCTGATGGTTACAACTCCGCTACCTTGTTAGTTGCGTCAACTCCACTACCTTGACAGTTACATGGTGGTGAAGATGATCTAGGTGAAGGCTTTCATTGATAATTTGTGATGTTTGTTGTCAATGAGCTCACTGAAATGCCAACTCCTTTCGAGTTGTCTACTGTCTTGTTTATTGATGACTCCTATAATGACCTAACTATGCTCTCATTGATTAAATTTGTCATTAATTAATAATAACTAAAAGTTGGTCCTCTTTTGGTGTCAACATATGTCCCCTTTAAAAGAATTGAATAATTCATCAACTACTCAATTTTTATAAATTACATCATTTTGAACGTCAACATATAAGGCTTGTAAAGCACTGTTTTTGGGAAAGATGACCAAATAGTCATAAACTTACTGCACTTATATTAATTTTATCATAAACCTTTTAATTATGTCAATAGAGTACTAAACATTTTCATGTTTTGCCGCATGAGTTCATATGGCTATCTTATGTGGACAATAGTTATCTTACGTGGCATAATTAATGCTGAAATTAAATTTAAAAAAAAATAAATATTCTTTCGAATTTTATTACTATTATCTTCTTCTTTTTTTTCTCTTTTTTCTTCTTTTTACAGTGGCTAGTTAAGGCGTTGCAACCCTTCCTCAAATCTAGGTAAGACCATTATGGCTATGGGCAAGGCCAACCTTGCCAACCATGAGCGAAGGCTATGTTGCCCATATCTAGGCAAGGCTCACAGCCATGATTACCCTACCTAGATTTGAGCTAGGCTAGGTGAGGGTGGCCCTCACCCCGACCTTCACTTACGGCCGGCGAGGGCTCAGCGACCCTCACCAACCACAATAAAAAGTAAAAGTAAATAAGAAAAAGAAAAGAAAAGAAAAAATAATAAAGATTTTGCAAATTTTTAAATATAATTAAAAATTCTTCACATCAGTGCCAATCATGTCACGTAAGACAATTGGCATTCATGTCAATGATTTACAGCCAAAATAGGTCGGATGAACTTAATTAACAAAACACAAAAATGTTTAAGATCTACACAATTGAAAGATTTAAGACTGAATTAATAAACGTGCAATGAGTTTAGAACTTTTTTAGTAATTTTCCCATTTTTTCATAGCTATTTCAATATTTTTATTTCAGATTTGTCTTTTCACTCATATGTTTCCATTAAAACCACATCTCGTGTAATGTCTTTATGTGGTCATTTATCTTTGTTTATAAGTAATTGCTCATACTTAGACTTTGTTGTCACCAATCGAAATAAATCGACAAAGTCTTGACCTTCAAATCTTTCTTCCAAATTGAATTTTAATTCATTGAAAACAAAATCTGTGAATTATTTTTCTGAGAGTAAAGTAAGACATTTATTTCTAGCATTTTTAAATTGAGCAACAAACCGATCAATCAAGTCATGACTTTATTGGTGAAGTCTGGCCAAATCAGCGATACTTCAAGTATCGATATATAGAGTCGAGAATGATATTGCCTTTCTACTTATACCAAATTATATACTGAATTGGGTGGTAAGTTGGTTACTAGGTAAAGGAAATTCTTGATAAAAACACAGGAAACAACCAAAGTTTTAAGAATTCATTTGTTCTTGCCTCCCTACATTAAGCTATAAATCGACTGATGTATTCGTTGGTTGATTGTTCATCTTCGCCAGTGAAGATAGCGAAGTTGGGGATTCTAAATTCTTTGGGAAATTGTTGATTATCCATCCATTCGTGATAAGGTTTCCCGTGTACAGGTCTTATAACACCCCCTATCCCAACTTAAGTGTTGCCAACCTTCTTTAGCAGACTATATTGAGTTTAATTGAGAAAACAGCTGGTCATCTTGCACATTAGATGGTGATGTTGGTCTTTCCAGATTATTTATGTTAACTTTAATGGGGAAACGAGGTATAATAACAATTTTTACATAGGTGATGGTAAGATAACTGCTTGGCCTTGAGATTTCTATATTCGTTATAACTAATCTGTTGACCAGTTTGGTTTACCAAATTTTTACTACAAATTTGATTATTTCGACCAACATTGTTTCCATTATTAAAAGTAGAGTAACTGGGGACATACCCTACTACCATTGGATTGACTTGGAATACTGGTAATTGATTGGACAAACTCGGCATTGACAGAGCATCATCTACATCATTGATGACTATTGGCTCGATCACATTTGACATATGGCTCATGATGTAATTAGTCATATTATTTGCCTATTTTTCGAGCAATCTTCTTATGGTCAACACCATGTTGGAATTTGGAGCAATATTCATTAACTGCTCTAGTTTGATGCCTTGAAAGATTGTTCTTTGCATCGATTTCCTTTCTCCACTCTCTCTATCGCTAAAGATTCAGATTGTGCAACAACTTGTCACCAATTTGTGGCATTGGATTGTTGTTGCCACAACATTATCGAACTCTTGTTAAATCTGGCTCTTGTTATCGTACTCTTCTCGAATTAGCGAAATGTGTCTCAAGGTGTGATAAAAAAACATTTCACCGAAAACTTGATAGAACACCTTTTAAAATACGGATGGATAGATATGAACTAATGAAGGTTGTGAAAGGTCTTTTGTTTTGGACGAGAGAGTAAAAGACGCGGTATTTAAAGGCCCAGGCACTAGGAACAATAGTTGCCAACGATGTAAATTGCAGGAGATTTGCAGAAGAACATTGATTTCTATAATTGATTGGGGGTGGGTTTACAAAGAGTACACCTGGGCGTTTATTACCTACGAGGGATGGTTAAAAATACGATTGAGTAGACGGCTGCGTTGACTCCATTACCTTGACAATTGCATGCCAGTGTAGATGATCTTGTCAACTAGTAAAGGTTCCAGTCAATGACTTCACTAGCGAGTTGTCGACTACCTCCAAGTAGTCAATTATTCAATTTATTGATGACTCTTGTAATGATCAAAACTCCGCTCTCATCACTTAAGTCTATCATTTGTCGATTTGTCGATAATAACTAAAAGTCTGTCATTTTTTTGTGTCAATAAAGACTAGTAAAATCATACAGTTGCAATACTTTGGCAATAGATGTACTTACGCAATAGTTTCCACAAAGTTGCCTATAGTATCTTTGAGATGCAATAACTTCTAAAACAACCATACATTCCAGGAGAACATAAACAGAAGTAAAAGCATAAATATTAATCATAATAATTAAACTACTAATAATCACATCTAACAATAATCATTTAACAATTATTATTATTATTATTATTATTATTATTATTATTATTATTATTATTATTATTATTATTATTATTATTATTATTATTATTATTATTATTTCCAATATCATCACTATTTAACCTAGAATTAAAGTTACAACTTTTTCTACAAATATAACATAAACTCATAACATTACTATGTAAATTTAATAATAGCAATGACTATAAAAATACAAAAACATGAAATAATAACAATAAAAACAACAACAACACCAACATAATAATAATAATAATAATAATAATAATAATAATAATAATAATAATAATAATAATAATAATAATAATAATAATAATAATAATAATAATAATAATAATAAAATCATCATCATCTTCATCATCATCATCATCATCATCATCATCATCATCATCATCATATGGTGGAAATAGTATATTACAAAAATTCTAATGATAAGGGTTGGTGACAACTCTACTACAATGCTATAGGTCTTTTTCATTGTATTGATAGCCATAATAGTTTTGTAATAGCTTTTGCCAAACGCATTAACCAGCACATGTTTTTAAAAAGAGTGTCGCCAAACATATGTGCTTCGACGTAGCACAATATAACCACGACACAGCTATATTTGTACCAAACTAACTCGTAGTATCTAAATATCATTGTTTATTATGTGAATACATTTTATAATATTATAATAACTTTTTTGGCTTGAAAATTTCTATTATAATAAAACAAATATGATATATGATATTACTATACTTGATTCGGCATTTCTGTGGTTGAAAATTCCAGACGCATCCTCCTCTTCATGTCCTTTTTTTATGCGAAAAACTTATTCCTGTTTTAATTGATTGATTAGGGTTAATATTTTCAAAAATTTCAAAAGTAGCACACTCATATCCTGTTTACCTGACCTATTTTCGTGTTGTAAAAAATCTCAAGGTATATCATATTTACCCCATATTTTTAGTCACAAAAAAATCTCAAAATATCTCAAAATGGTACACATATGAGGAATCTAACTTTTAACTTCCATCCAATATCCTAAACTAATTTCCGTGTACTAGTTTGGCTTATTTGTGATACGAAAGATAATTTGTTAATGAGAAACAAGTGTACCTATTTTGGCTATTTGTGACACAAAAATCAATTTGGTGCAAATCTGGCGTAAGTATACCAATTTTAAGTTTTTTGCTACATGAAACTAATTTAAGGCAGATGTGACACGTATGCGTCATCTTGTAATTTTTTGTGGGTTTGGCCCCATTTATTACACCCTTTTTGGGTACAATTTTTTCATTCATCTAGTCTAGACTACATTGCAGTTCTATGGTTTTCTACGGTAGTGACAATGTCTCCTCTATGTCGTTTGCTAAAAGATTAAATGAAAATTATTTGATACACCAGCCATAAATTTTTACAAGTGGGGCTTGAGTGACGATATGCATACAATAAAATGACAACCCAACTCGTAATCCAGAGAAGAATCACCTGTGAGACAAGTAGAGGGCATTAACATGATCTGGATCCATGGTTTGGATCTAGATGGTCATATCTCCGACTCTTTAGTAGTGTTGGAAATATATCTCATCGATTGACAATAAGTTTTGTAGTCTCTCTCAATCAAATAATTTAAATTTTTAGATTGAATTTCCTAACTTGATATCAAAGACATGTGTTATCCTTTTCGCATATTTATCCATATTCGTTAATCAAATTTCACATGTCACTTTTAATCCGACTAGGTTGGACTTTCTAATAAGTAATTCGGGAAATAATGTGAGAGGCTTGAAGTCAATTATGCCCATTATGAGAGAAAGCTACCCCCGACGCCACACCTCTGATAGATAAAGGAACACCAGGTCACCTCAGTAATTATAGACTGTGCAGAAACAATGTATCGAGAGAGGGCGTGTTAATGACATTTGGCCATTACTCTATCAAAGCTTGCTTTAGGGTTACCCGGCTCTTAAGCAAACAGAGGGCCCCCAAACAATCGATGCCGGGGGATTTCTTTGTCTGTGATGTGCAGGGAGTTGGAAGCGAAAGGCCTGCGAGATTTTGTTTGGATTCGGGAAGAGGGTTGATCCATGACCTGAATTGAATCTCTATGTTAACAAATGTCTTCTGATCTGTGATTTCATTCACGACTAAAAGCCAGCCCCCGATATGAGGTTGTGGATATGATTACTCGAAGATGAGGTATGAGGATTATTTGGTAAAGCTCACTTATCTCATGTAATTGAATTGCGTTTTGTATGTTTCTGACACACCATAGTATCTAATTACTTACATTTAAGAAAACAATGACTCAATTCAGTGAAAAGATTACATAAAAATATTTTTCAAAAAATGATTACTCATTTCACTTATGAAAATTAACTAGCGAAAAATATATTTTCATCATCAATGAAAATGTTTAGGCATGGACCCCTACTAAGGCTCTATTTATTTCGTGGAAAATTTTTTCAGGAAAACAATTTCTCATTTTCTGACATTTGGTTTGCTTAGAAAAATGAGTCAACAGAAAATATTTTCCTGATCAATAAAAAACCTACGCTTAAAATTAGGAAAACGATTCCCTCTTTGAAAAGTCGCATAATGTTTTGTAAAATATGACTAAATATTGATGCTTGGATCTAAAACTCCATACTTGGGTACTAGTGTTTAGGGCTAGGTCTCCAGCGACTGGACCCGAACCTTGGCACCTATGCTCGAGACCATTGAGGGCGGGCCTGAACCCCTAGTGCTCGTGCTAGATTCCTTGGCGCCTGAGCTCAAGTCCTCGACGCTTGAGCTCTGGTCTACAAAGGCCGTGTGCAAGTAGGTTGTCAATGCTCAGGTTTGCATCCTTGATTAATTAAATTTTTGTTCTTATAAAAAAAATGATTTTTATTTTTTTTACTTTCCTTTTCCTTTTCCTTCTTCCTCGACGAATGGCCAGCAACCAACCATAGCCAAGAGGCGAGCTCATTAGAGGCAGGCAAACTCAAGCCTCGCTAGCCTCTAATTTCTCTAAAAAATACAAACAATCATTCTCAATAAGATATTTATCAAATTTTTGGATTTCCATAAAATAAATGCACCCATAGTTTCATATGATTCATCACGTAGATTCATTGAACATCTTCTCATTATTTCCATTCTTCCTAGGAAGGAATTCGGTCCACTCGTGCTTGCCATAATGATCGCTATGATGTTAGGGCCCAGACCTCGACGCTTACACTCGGAACCATTAAGGCTGGGCTCGAACCCCTAGTGCTTGTGCTAGATTCCCTAGTGCCTGAGCTTAGGTCCTCAATGCTCGAGCTTTGGTCCACAAAGGTCGTGCATGGGTCGTCAATGCTCAAGCTTGAGTCCTTGATTAATTAAATTTTCGTTCTCATAAAAAATTTTCTTGTTTTTCCTTTTCTTTTTCCTTCTTCCTTGGCCAATGACTAGTGCCCAACCATAGGCAAGAGGTGAGCTCATCAAAGGCAGGCAAACTTGAGCCTCACTAGCCTCTAATTTTTCTAATAAATACAAACAATCATTCTCAATAAAATATTTATCAAATTTTTGGATTTCTGTAAAATAAACGCACCAGTAGTTTCATATGATTCATCACGCACATTCATTGAACATCTTCTCATCATTTTCATTCCTCCCTAGGAAGGAATTCGGTCCACTCGTGCTTGCCATAATGATCGCTATGATGTTATTTGGAATTTTGACTTTTGTGCTGATGATTAAGTTCGTTGAACTCTTGCCAATCGCAATACATGCATCAAGATTTTGCGCTTAATTGGATAGAGGTGTGCACTTAATTAATGATTCTCACTCCACTAACTATCATTAGTACGAGGGTCGATGCCTTATGATTACCTTAGTCCAAGTGACATATAAATCGGTACTGATATATCATGAGCTCCTGTCATGATGCTTAGCAGTGGTGTTGAGCTAATCTTGATTAATTAGTAGTTGGTCTCATCGAAGAGAAATATGGCTTCTTTGTATTGGGCCTAAACCCAAGCTGGCTTTTAACTTAATCTACTAGATTAGCGGTATCACATTATGTCTTATAATCCATCATCTTTGTTTAAGAATAGCCGCTTTTCAGATTTACTGTACCTGCGAGAACAATCTTTCTCTTAATACATTGAACTGGCCTTCGCTACATTGCTTTATTATTTGAATAAATTTCCATTTGACTTTACATTGCTTCATTACAATAAAGTAAACTACCCCAGCATTAAAATGATTTATCTCTACGTTTAACATATCCATATCTCTTCTACTACTAAATTGTAAGAACTGATAAAAAAAAAATTCTTCTGCTACTTTTATGTTATGAGTGGTTGATGTTAGGTTTAGAAATTTGCAAATCTTCATTTCGTGAATTTTGCGTAAATATATGTCAAAACAGCGATATCTAAACCAATTTCTTGAAAAATTATTGCTGGAATTTTCAATTCTGGTAGGGCAGGGCAACATTGCCCCACATAAAATATGTCGTGTCCCATGCCTCACCCTGCACGGCATGCTCGATGATGGCATTGGTTTCAAGTTCTTACCGGATTCCATATAGGTTCCATTTGGAGCATGGAGGTTTATTATTTTTTGGAACTTGAAACCTATCCTATGTACCCTAAAAACTTATCATATCACAAGTTTCAAGGTCGGTTCCAGATTCTACTAAGGTTCCATTTGTATTATTAATTGAACAATTGTAGTAAATCATTACATTTAATAACCATAACTTGTTGCTACAATCCATTTACCATAATTTATATTTAGACACGCAAAAAATATGAAATATTAATAAAGTAAAAGTGTCAGTCATAAAATGAAAGTTTAGATTAGTGGTTCTAAATTATACACTAATTATCAAATGCCATGGACACCACAAGAGCATGCAAAAACGTAGATCCAGAAAAACACAAAAATTTGTTTCAGGTTCTAGAATCTAGATTCCAATTTCCACCTATTTAGAACCTGAAACTTGCTTGTTGAAACAAGTTTCTTAAATTTTGCAACTTGGAATCTACCTTATATACTTTGGAACTTGAAATCGGATAAGTTCTCATTAGTCATTTTCTTCGATTCTTGATTCTACTCCAAAACCATGCTCATCCCTAGGTGATGTGGCAAAATTTTCTCGTGGCCATCTATATCCCTTAACACGGCAACTTTTTTACCAAGCCTCTTAAAAGTATACCAACTTTTATTTCTAGGACTTACCCACGTTTCCCTAATTCATTTACCAAATACTTGTATGTTATCGATAACTTTTATGTCACGATAACACTGAATACTTCAACATTAGGCTTTTGGTCAACACGGATCTACACCTCAGCTTCAATCGGCTGAAATTGTCCATAGAGTGAGTCTATTTGGAGAACCTCTACAAATTCAGACTTTTATACAAATTACTAATTTAAAAAATACATTAAAAACAACGCAATATGGATGAAATGTGCCCTTTCCCCTCATCCAATTTTTTATTCAATGCACTCGTGATATTGTTAATATTTATTTTATAATGTCCATAATTTTTAGTTATGTGATTTTATTTTCGAAAGTTTCTTTTCCATCTGTACTACCGACACGAAAACAATTACCCACTTCCGAATATGTTCGTATTATTTCCTTTTTGTACCTTGTTCTAAGTGTCAAAACTCTTATTTCAATATTGTTACATAACCAAGCAAGTTGCCAAGATCAAAAGTGAAATTTTTCGTGGATATAGACTTGGGGGGGTGTGGGGTGGGTTGGGGTGGGGGTGGTGGTTTGTGGCGCTAAAGCCTAACGCTTATTGAAGTTTTTGAAACCAGAGGAAGCAATTTGCACACAAACCAAGGGATGTTTCTTCACGTGCTATGGCAATTGAATTTCCTCTCTTTTTTTTCCGTGGGGCTTACGCTGAGTGTACCCTTGCGGGCGCGTCAAAGATTACTAATGTTTTATGAGAATCTTAGTTCTAGGGTTTCTCGCTATGCATTTCTCCGGAATGAACTGACTAAAGATTGGCCAAAAAAAACCGAAGGAGAAACGAAGTTATCAAATAGAGAACAGGAGAACAGATTAGGGTAACAGAATATGTTTTTCGTCGTCAGCGTTGGAACAAGGAAGATTCATTTGGAGTATCTTTGTTAGGGTTTGCTTAAGTATGAAGGGCGAAAAGAACAAATGTGTGCACCTTTTCTGGATCAAGAACTTCATAACTTAATTTGCAATCGTGAACCTTCAACTGAAGAAAGCAAGAAAGTTTCTGCAACCTCTGAAGGAAAAATTTCTCATTGAGACATTAAACGGTAAAGTATGTTTTGATTTCGAGCATGAATGAAATCGGAGCATATTTCAAGCGTATTTGAAGTCTGGTCCGTGTAAAGAAAGTTTGAATTAGACTTTGATAACTGCAAGTGTCATGGTGGGTGATCTAGAAAATGGGAGTAGGATTGTTCTTTAAGTTGGCCAAGGATCTGAGTTCTTATTTAAATATTAATTCTTTAAGGTGTGTGGGATTTGGCTTCCTGCTGGTTTGGTGCGTTGTGTGTTTTTGCAAAGGAAGAATTGTTGCTTGTTTCAAATGGATGAGAACCATTTCACATAAACCATTAGATGATGTGAGATCAATGTGAGCTCCTTATGTCTTAAGAAGTGGCAGTGGTATCCTCTGTTGGCCCAATTCTTGCTTAAGCAGTTTATTTTTATTCACATTTGTTTCCGCAAAAAGTATAGAACCATGTTTTGCACGAGATAGACAGGCATCGTGTGATTGCCAGTTAGGGGCCAACGTGGCATTTAACAGCTTCTTAACAATCATGTCAATGCAATTGTTAGGTTTTCTAAGGAAAGAATTAATAGGGAGAATCAAATAGATAGTTTAAGAGGTAGATTGTACAAAAAAAAAAAAAAATTGACAATTAGGAGGTTATTTTGGTGTTGGTTCAGCGGGATGGGAAAGAAAAGGAAATAAGATAAAAAAAAAAAAAAAAAAAAAGGAAAATTGCAGCCATAATTAAAAAGGCTGTATGCTAATGCACCAATTTCTGATAGGGACCGATTTAAGATGTAATTTTACCCCATAAACTTAGAGAATACAATCCAGTATCTAAAAGAATTATGTAGTGACATGCTTTGGCAAGATCTTATTGAAGTTGGATATTTTAAGTAAGAGAGACCAATTTCCCAAAATATCGTGCCAAATTTCGATTACATATTTTGGGCGGTTAAGATTAACCCATTAATTTTCAGTTTAAAGTTCTCCTACATTTGGCATTTCTCTTCTTTTATCTCCAACTTTCAAATCATCGTAGTTGCAGTCTTTTCTATATTGACGGGATGTTGAGTATCCGAGTCAGCGACAATCCATGTGCCATCCACGCATGAACCTGCACGAGGGTGAGTGAAAGAGGAAATGTCAGTTTCTCATAAATCAACATGAGGGCATGGTCTTCGTCTTAGGTATGTCGGAGTGCTTTGCAACGTGTGGGATCTTGAAGTACGTGTTTCCTAGTCTAAGCTCTAGGGGGTTTCCAAGAGCAAAGCTCTGCAAAACTGTTCCTTGTGCTGTCATTGTCTTCGTTAGGGTTTGGTAACGCGTGAAGGGTGAAAAAACGAAAATGTACGCACCCTTTTCTGCATTGAGAATTTTATAACTCGGGATGCAGAGTAAAACATCTGGACAAGTAGTGGTATTTTGATAAAAAAAAAATGAAATTTGGCGTTCTGCATAAGGTTGGAACTTATAACTTGAATGGATGATTAGAGCCACTAAGGGCAAAAACATAGAGGCAAAACTTCTTAAGCTATCTTTCCTGGCAACTATATATTGCATTTGGATGAAACACAACCACAAGCGGTTTTAAAACAAGTCGATTGAGTTCTATTTACTGTTATTGTAGAAGGTAGGACATCACTCTGTCAACAACGTAGGCTTTCCTATGCAAATATTTTATTGGTTCTATATGGAGGCTTCCTTCCTCCATCTTCTCACATAATTAATCTCTCTAAAATGCTAGGAGATTCCCCTAACATTTTGTACCTATTATGATTAATGATATTCACATATTTACACACACAAAATAAAAAATAAAAATAAAAAAGAATCACGAAACCTTCAATTGAAGAAAGCAAGAATTTTGCAACCAATCAATAGAATTTT
This sequence comes from Eucalyptus cloeziana, assembly GCA_014182715.1. Taxonomy (NCBI): domain Eukaryota; kingdom Viridiplantae; phylum Streptophyta; class Magnoliopsida; order Myrtales; family Myrtaceae; genus Eucalyptus; species Eucalyptus cloeziana. The sequence continues at coordinate 18,121,674 of CM024644.1, read as the reverse complement.
GTAAATACATAATTATCTTGAAAATTATTTAACGCTTTCTTTATTTTCCGATTACTTGAAAGAAAAAAAAAAAGATGTTGTTATTTCTTCAACTATTTCTAATATTTAGTGATCCTTTTAGCAGGATTCGAACCAAAATGAGGTTTTGATCATTTGTGGGAGGAAAAAAGAAAGAGCTGATCTTGCGAACCCCGGTAAGAGAGAGAGAGAGAGAGAGAGAGAGAGAGCTAGTAGTGTTGGTGGCGCCACCCGGCTGTCATTCGGAGTCTCGTGACCCTTGTTGGTAATTGGTTCCTGGTCGTCATTGGCTGTGGGCTTTATGATCAAGGTTCTCATTGGCTGCTAGTTCGACGTGAAGGTCGCGACCCACACCCAAATAAGCAAGGAGGGTCACGATCATCACCAATCCAATGGCGACATCGGCAAGGGAAACGACTTCGCTTCTCGCTTTGATTGTTGTGTGAGTGTGTGATAATAAGGGCAATCCCTACCCTCAGGGTGGTCGGACCTTGATAGTTAAGGGTAAGTATGGTTCCAAGATAGAATTTAGAGCTTGAAAGCCGGACCGATGGGAACCTATTCAATTTCAAGTTTCAAAGATATGCAAGGAGTTATAGGTTGGTAGAACTTGGAACTTAGAATCTAAATCTGGAAGAAGTTTTTATATTTTTCTTTGTCTATATCTTTGCGCGATCATGTGATATTTTATGGCTTTGATTATGAGTGTATAATTTGGAACTACTAGTCCAAACTTCCATTCTATGAATAAGACTTTTACTTTATTAATATTTCATATTTTTCGTATGTCTAAATATAAGTTAAGATCTGTGAATCATAGAAGTTAATGATAGTTATTAAAAGTGATAATTCATTGCAATCATTCAATTAATAATAAATGTCAAACTTGGGTAGACCTTAGAACTAATCATGAAACTTATGATAAGGTAGATTCCAGCTTCCAAGATATGCATGGTAAATTTCAGTTTCCAAAAAATAAGGAATCTATTTCAACAAATAAGTTTCAAGTTCCAAGTGGAACATATGCAACACCTGAAAACTTACTGCTACTCGTGGTTGCTAAGAGGCGGCGGCGGCGTCCTTTGTTGGCCAACCTAGAGGTAATTGGTTCCTAGTTCAGTACGGTTCCACCTAGGAATCGGGAACTAGACTAACTAGTCACGAAACCGGGAATCCAAGGGGGGTTGCACTAATGAAGGCTACGATGATTGAAGGAGGCGATGATGATAGACTAGTAGTGGCGGCATTCAGAATGGCTAGCTAAAAGGATATCTGTGCTAATTTGGCAGGATAGTAACGAAAATGAAATTAAGAAAATCTCAATCATAATTAAAAAAAAAGAGTATGCCGATGTATCAATTTTTAATAAAAACGAAAAAATATTTTTGTTGTCCACAAAATTATTTTGATGAAAATTATTGTTGATAATGAAAATATTTTACCTTGAAATATGATTTCAAGTAATTACTTTGCAAAAATAAATATAATTTTTTTTTTTTTGCAAAACAAGTAGAGCTTATCTATCCTCGGAATAACATGTGAAATATGTACGATTTTGATTAAGTAGCATATTTGAGTCTTTTCATCTCCACCTTCCCATCATCGTAGTTGCAGTCTTTCCATGTCGACAGGATGTGCGAGTGCCCGAGTCAGCGACAATGCATGTGCGGTTTGAGCATTAACCTGCACGAGTGGGCGAGTAAGAAGAGGACAATGTCGTTTTCCTACAACTTTAAGATGAGGGGCATGGTCTTTAGCCTTAGGTACATGGATTCTGAACGATGCGGTTCCTAGTCTAAGCTCTAAGTGCTTTCACGAGCACGCTCACAGGACTGTCCCTTCTGCCGGCTCATCTCTTCGCACGCCTTCATCCTACGTTGCTTTCTCTTCTTTTTCTCTTTTGAGTTAAATTGGATATGACTTTTGATGGAGACATCAGTTTCCAACCAAAAAAAAAAAAAAAAAAATAGGAAGAAGAATTTGTTTTTGGTAGAATTGTCCCTCTTTTAACTAGGCCACTAGCATACTTATTCCTTAAAATAAAAAAAGAGACGCAAAAAAATCTCGGCATATATCTTACATCTATCCCTAATTAGTTTTTATATTACAAAAAATTCTAAAATAATTCAAATAGGATAATCAGTTTACTTATATTCAATATCTTGCCGAGGTGGGAACACACATAATGAGCGACTTGTCTAACGTGGATTCGATGAAGAAATTTAGACGAGTCGCTCGTTACAATCAATTTAACGGGAATATTGGACAAGTCACTTACCATATATATTTCCACATTAATACTTTAATAGGGGATATTGAACATATGCTAATTGAGGGTAGGTTTATTACGGATGTAATGGTTTCAGATTTTTGGTGCAACAAAATTTATTGTTTGGTTTGGGAATTTTTTATGGTATTATCTAAAGGAAAAACAAGGTAACTACGATGGGATCTTTAAAGCAAAAGTTGTCATAATAAACAATTTAATGGACATAGTACATTACATTATTTGAATAAACAGTTTATTATTTTTCAGGTATATATCACCAAAAATTCAAAACAGGTTTACCTATGATAGATTTACCAAAAAATAATATTTCACTATAAAAAGTCACAAATTGGTATACATGTGACAAATTTACTCAAAACTAAAAAACTTTCAAACTAATATATTTATAACAAATTTACATTCAGTTAGTTTCCATGAAATTAAATTGATATCACGAAAAATCATAAACTGATTACATGTGTGACAAACAGAGAGTAAAACCCTAAAATACTACATGCTTTAACTACCACATGTTATTCAACTCAACCATTTAACGATTAAATTTAACATAAACTAATGAAGAATAAATTTGTAATAAATGTACTAGTTTAGGATTTGTTTAAGGTAAATTTATCATCAGTATATTAATTTTGAGTGTTTCGTGATATTAATCTTTATTTTCCTTACGTTGAGCTGTTATATACTTTAAGATAGGGGCCAGAAGTTTGGAGTTTGGTTTATGTGACACGTGTACGCCTCAAAAGAAATAAACAGCGAAAAATGAATTTAGGTAGGGTTCATAAGTAAGAAAAAGAGGAAGAAGAAAGAATGTCTAACCAGAGCCCAAGGGTTCATAAGTAAGAAAGAAAAAAGAAGAAAGAATGTCTAACCAGAGCCCAAGTAATTTATGAGGGGATGGGCATACATGCTACAAATAAGGTACATTTTTCACTTTTTTAAACTTGGCGGTAATTATTCTAGCTTTTATAACCATCATGTAAGAAATGATAGTCCTCACAATTAATATAAGTTCTAATGATATGATTTTTGAGTCATTAGTTAGAAAAAATATATATATATATATATATATATATATTTGCACTTTAATAGAAGTTTGGGCAATATTACGGAAATGCCTCCTGTATTTTGGAGGCAACATTTATTTACTCTAACTGTCAAACTTTACATAACACTCTTTGAAATTCTAATTTTTCTCAAGACATTAACCCTTTGTCAATTTTTCAATTGACACGTGTGATGCACGAGACTTTTTAAGTGGTAAAATCAAAATATATATATATATATATATATATATATATATGTCACTTGTATATTAAAAAGGATGAATCACACAAAACCTCTTGAACTTCACACATGGTACATATTTTACCCCAAATTTTCAATATTACCCATCCTCCTTGAACTCTACAAGAAATTTATGATTCCTCGTATATTTAGGTGCAAGAGGGGTAACTTAAGCAAGTCTCTTTACATAGGGAAATGGAAATTTGGGTTTCTTAAAATTGGATATAGGGCCAACCAACATTTCTCATACTATTGACCGTAAGGAAAAGGTCACCACAAATATTATAAGTTTATTGGTGCTCGCTTGAGTTTTTTATTAGGTTAAAAAAATCGTTCACTTAAACATCATTGACGATTTGTGTGGCTAAAAAATTAGACGTGACATTAATTTAATTTAAATAGTAGAGAAATGCATCGTCGGCGACATAAAGTCTACAAAATAGTGGCTTAAACAACATCATTTAGCCAATTTGTTTGTCCTAAATTAATAATTTAGGGCTTAATTCTTCAAACCCTAACCCCAAATTGAGGAACAGGGGCAAAATTCTTTGATCCCTAACCAGAAATTTGCAATAGTGATAGGGTGATGTGACTTCTTGAGGGATTTTTTATGAATTCTGATTTTTTTTATTTACCTCAACTACTAATTTTCACCTAACACCCAATTGCTATTGTCTTTGAATAAGTATCTAAAATATAGTAAAATATTATATATGGAGCAAAGTGTAGCGAAAGAAGAGGTGATGTGATTTTTTTTCTTTTGATTCTACGGTTTTAAATTTTTTATGAATCTCACTCATTACTTAAGTAAATTCTTAAAATTACTACAATGAAAATTACTATATGATTGATCTATGTGTACTAGGATGAACTTATTTTGAATATTGATATATGTTGTAGCGAAAAGATGGGTACAAAAAGCCCAAAAGGATGCCAGTGGGGTTCGAACGATGACGTGTTACTCTACGAATGATTCATATTTTTCAAACAAAACTATACAAAAATGATTTTAAATTAGTAAATGATGATTTCTTATCTACCAAGAATTTTGCACCGAGATTTTTTTTTTTTTTTTTTTTTTTTTTGCAGCATCGAGAATACTTCATACTTTATTTAGTTACTTACTTTTTATATGACTTTTATAATATCATTTTATAAAAGGTTAATATCACCAAAATTTCAAACCGGTATATGTAGGTGTTATGCCAAATTGACACACATGTCTCACATTTACACATAATTAATTTTTGCATCATAAAAACTCCCGAACTTATACATCCATGCAATATTTACCCAAAATTGAATTTTTATATCATAAAAAATCCCAAATCCATACAACTCATGCCACATTTATCCTCGGGGTAAATGTGGCACTGGCACAAATATACCAGTTTAAAAGTTTTTGTGGCATAAAAATAAATTTGAGGTAAATGTGTAGTTTGGATTTATTTTTATTTTTATTTTTGGGTGTGATATTGGCCCTTCAATGTTCCTGCATCATCATTTCAATCATGAAGATACAATTTTGATTGGCATGAGTATGTCGAGAAAGTAATGTGATGAGGTGAGCTCCAAGAGTACTTGTGGATTTTCTTATCCAACTCAACCACCATTGTCAAGTGGCCTAACCAAGAATCAATGTCCTTTCTTTTGGCTATCTTTTATAAGGTTGGCACTTATTTAACGACTTTGAGGAGTTATTTTAAATTACAACCATATTACACTAAGTTAACATTTTCATCATAACTTTTATCAGTCAAAATTTCTTCATAAAAAAATGTTATCGCGAGACTCATAAAGCGGTGGATTTGTCCCATGCATGATAAGGGCTATTTTTCTAATTTTCATTTGGAGCATGTCTTTTACTTTTTTCAAGGCATATATTTGCTTGTTTACTTTCAAGAAAACTTGCCATTTTGTTCACATCTCTACACCCAGTGATCCCTACTAGCTTTAGGACATTACTAGTTGTCAAGAAAGATACTCGCTGCCTCTTTCAATCAATATCAAGAAGTAGGTGAATAATGGTGGAACGTCGCCTTCTGGTCACGAGGGTTCATGTGGCACAACTTTGGCTAGGCGTTAGGGGGATTGACAAATGTCCCTGACCACTCCGGAAAGCAACATCGCCAATCACCTCGTCTTGATGGATGACGGGAATGCGAGAGCCCCCTCCTAATGATCTCTCGACATATGGAAAACGAGGGTCGGCATGCTTTGGCTCCTCCCTAACGACTTCGAGGCAGGCTCGATCGAATCTTCGCCCAGAGGAAAAGATCATGTGGAAAGGCGGATGTGACAAGACCGCAACTTTATCCCTAGTCAATCTATTTAGGTCGAGCTAAATGTACCGCTCATTTTGAGCACTATCGCGAATGGAAAAGTTTTCAGGCGGAAGAGCGATAGGGAGATTCGAACTTTTGATCAAAAGAGTCCAAATCACATGGATACCAGCCACATCGGTGCGCCAAGGGATTTGCTAAAAACAATCTTACTGAGGATAATACATGTTATATTATGAAGTTTATCATTGGAGTGTCATAATAGTGTTAGGGACGAATCATGTTGACGAGTCATGTTTTAATAAATATTTGGGACGACTCATGTGAAGGGTTCAAATCCCCACCTTCTTAAGAGGGATGGGGTGGGGACGCGTAAGTTTCAAGAGAGGCTGGTTTCCCCACGCCCGCAAGAGCGGGGCAAAAGTCCGAGAGTGTAGAATAGGTAATAGAGTAGGACTGACAAAAAAAAAATGTTGGTAGGTCAGGGTACTGTAATAAATGTAAGTTATAAGTGTGAATAGTGTGAATCACCTTTGTGGTCATTTGAATACTAGATTCAGAGGCTAACCAGCAGTGTTTTGTGGTCATTCTACTATCATCTTCATCTCCAAATTAGGAGTCTATGAATAAAATACAAAAGTTCAAGCATAACCACAACAAAGAAACGATAAGAATTAGGAATGTCACGACTAAAATGATTAGAAGAGATACAAAATAACTATTGGAGGCTATCTACTTTTAACCCAAAACTCAAACTCTAATTCCATTTACTGAGGTGCAATATGTCACCTTGTTGAGTAAAACAGGTAAGCAACGAGAATAACATGCAAGATAGAGATAGGATGGGGCATTAGGATTCACACTCTTAACTTATTAGACATAAATTCTTTACAAAGGTTTTGGACAATGAGCCAATGACATATGTTACATCATTTATATGTCAATATAATCATAAGATATATATGCTGACACAACTTTTATATCATGTGTATCAATAGCAATTTGCATGTAAAAGCCCTAATTTAGTTTACTAAGCGCCAACAATTGAAGATAAACCATGTGAAAGTAGCGACGTAGACCACTTCATGAGACAAAAAATTTCAAATTCTATCTTGGGTGACTTTTGTTGACAACTCATCCTGCACTAAGATACATATGCTATCTAGCTATAATAGCCATTTATGAAAAATACCAAAAACACGCATGAATCTCTACCTAGATGCCATCCACATAACTCCGTTTCATAAAGTACAAATTACGTTCCGCACCTCTATTAGAATAACTAAAGTGGCCCTTTTTTTTTGGTCGAAAAAGTGGCCCTTTCAATGTCCACACAGAAAGGCAAAACCCAGACCTAACACCTATCACCGCCCTCCCCCACCATCGGTCGCGGCCCATGGCATCAGACCGCCCCGCCATGCCGAAGAGTCTCGCCGTCCTCCCGTGACACCTCAACTCCCTCTCTTCTTCACCGACTTTCTCTCTCTTTATTGTGGCTGTGCTGTGACTTCCATACCAACTGCCAAAATCATCTCCCTATCTATCTCCATTCAAATCAGATTCGTCTACACGGACGGGTCGATATTGTTTCTAGCCACTGGAAGGGGTACTTTGAACGGTTGGCAGCGAGCAGTATTCGGCCACGGCATTGCTTCAGTAGCCCTATTTGGGTTTCCCCCGGACTGAGCTAATCTTGCTCCATGATCCTCCGATAAGATGCCTCGAGACAATGAAAAGTCGCCCACAACGCTAGCGCCCCCTGTTTTCATCAGTGGAACGGTTGCTTGCATTGCCGTCTTGACCATAAATCGCTTTTTTCTCCAGCTATCGCCGATCACAATTCGCAAACATGAGTAAACACTTGCGACATGCACACTTGCACACACATGTAGGAATCGCAATAGAAGTAAAAGATCCATATTTTTATTTTTAATCAAAGAAATAACTTGTCCTACAAAACGAATAATACTAACATGGGTAAGCATCACAACATGCACGAAGTGCAACATAGAAAAATTTCAATATTATTCTGATTCAGAGATAAGTTATCTTACAAAAAAAAATAATACCAACACGACACATACACACTTGTTTGCCTTATAAGGCTAAAACCCTAAGAGAATCCTTATAAGCCATAACTGGAAAACTATAAAAGAAATTAAAGAAGACCTCAAAGAATATTATGTAAAATCTAATCGGATATGTAACTAACATTACAAAATCAACTAATATTCTAAGACATTATCTAAAAATAAAATAGATATCTACATAGAGAAAAATCACAAACACCCCCTCCCATTTTTACTTGGGTAATTCTTCGTGTAGGTTGCTTGTGAAAATAATATTGAAATATTGCACATCGCTTATCACTTATTGATCTCCTAAATTATACTTTGAGACCGGATGTTTGAACATCAAATTTCTATAATAATATGTACTTTGATATAATACATATTCGAATATGTACACATATGTCAAAAAAAAAAAGAATTTTTTTTTTTTTTTTTTTTTTTGGAGAAGTCAAAAATGCTTCTCTAAATGTTACGGACGCGGGGATGATGCCTTCTAATGCGCTCACCCACATTACCTCTCTTGCTGCACAAACTTGTAATGATAGAGCTTACACACTAAGAGAGGTTGGACTAGACTTTAAACATGGGTGACGAGCGATCAATGCGAGGATACTCCCACTACAAGTGGACAACACTGACAAGACTTTGCTAAAAGTAGAAAGAAAAGGACATCATGGAAATCTGATGTTGTAACCACAATAGCTTCCCAAAGATAACTAACACCATCTAGATTGAGTAAAGATATTGAGAATCTTTCGGGGGGCCAAAAAGAGAGATCCCAATGAAGGCCTTCTAAAGGTGAGATGATTGGCGAGGGAGGAAAAATGGGCTATCTCCACATTAGCTTGCAGAACCATCACAAATCGATCCCCTATTCTATGTACTTGTTATACCGTTAATGTGATAAAACAGATCAAACATTTTCGATGTAAAGACTCTCTGTTATAAAGGGTAATCAATCTTTGACGTAGATTTGAATAGTGGAGAAATTACTGAAAAAGCCCTAAATCTATTATACTTACGCCAATTCAGTTATAGACTTAATAATTTGGCCAATTTAGTATTAAATCTGTTACACTTGTGCCAATTTAGTCATAAATATTTCAATTGTGCTAATTTAGTTCTAAATCTTTTAACGATTCGCTTGTTTAGCCCTAAATTTTTTGACAATTTGTCAATTTTTTTTTTTAAATTTTCTGGTTATTTATTCTTTCCTTTTTTTTCCAACCCTGGGCCAAGGAGGATCAACTAGTGAGGTCGCCAGCCTAGGGTTGGGGAAAAAAAAGAAAAGAAGAATAAATAATAAAGAATAAAAACTTCAATTCAATTTAAAAAATTGTTCACCTCAACACCGATTATGCCATATAGGATGGTCAAGGTTGACTAGACTGTTACATCAGCAATTTTCGGTCAAAATTAGCAGGAATAACTAAATTGGCAAATTATTAAAAGGTTTAGGATTAAATCGACATAATTGAAATGTTGAAGACTGTATTGGCATAAATACAATATGTTTAGAATAAACTATCCAAATTAAGAGGTTTATAATTGAAAATAAGTTTATAATTTCTTTTGTAATTTTTCCGAAAGTTGGTTGCCAATTGATGAAGCATAAGTTACGGGATACTTGAGATAACTTTGCATTCATGCGATGACCGATGCGTTGTTTAGTCGTTTTCAAAACATAAGGCTCTATCGACATGACAAGACGAATTAAACGTCTAAGAGACTCGGGAAACTAACCCCCACCCGTGTAGTTAGGAATTCGCCACGTAATCGTAACTTCATAGCAACTAGATGCGACACACATGACCCATAGTGGGATCATGTCTGTTGAATTCTGTCTTATCAACGTTCGCGACCCTCCAATTATCACATTCGTGTATGCCCTGTTCAATAAATTACATGATGGAAGTGCTGCTTATCGCTAATAATTAGAAGCACAGCACGATGAGCTTTGAGGAAAAAGGAGATGTGCATCATTATCATAAAAGCAACAGCCACGTCCAAGTTGTGTGAATCCCAGTCCACCCAAACCAAATGGTGGATGGTGATTAATTGGCGTGTTAGACCAGTTCTTTTCATACATATCGAGTTAAATTAGAAGATCCACAAACAATTCGACTTGTTTGGGGAAGATCTTATGAAGTTGGACTAAGTAGGAAGCGATATTTGATCATACATGGAGTTAAGAATGATAAAGCGAAGTGAGAATTGCAAAATTTCTATATATTTCGATATTAAAAATAGAGAGAGAGAGAGTACATAAAGAGCTTATTTATAGGCTTTGTTACTATTTAAAGAAATCAAATTAGAGTACATTATCAAAATAGATAGAGAAAATTAGAGGAAACAACCTAAATATTTCTAGAACTTATCTAAAAATCTATAATCGGTGGACTTGACATTGATTGCACCCAATTATCTATATGAAATATTGATTGTTCGATTATTGTCATTGATGACTATGTCATTGAAAAGGATTGACCCGACTGCAAATTCGATGGAGACAATCGATATCCTAGGAGATGGAAAGTATGGTTGAGAGTGCAGAAATCTTGTCGAGATTTTATGTAGTTTCATGCGATCTCCTTATCGATCCTTAAATCTTCATGCTTCGATTTAAAGTAGCATCGTTCACATCATATGACATTAGCATTATCATTGGCAATATCTCTCACCTGCGGTGAGATTTGCGACGAAAAGGACGACGACAATCAAGTAAGGGTTGGAGAAATCCTTGGGAACTTGTCGTTGATTCCTCCTCCGGAAAAATCGTGCTCGCATTGATGCAATAGGTGAAATGGGAGCCCAATGGGCCTAGAACCTTGACGATCGTTCCAGGGTTTCATGTTATCTATGAAACAGAAACTCTTCAGCTGCATTGCAACACAAACATTGAGATTTCCATATTATCCATCAGCCCAAAACTCTATCTCTGCATTGTAACGAAGTACTCTCATCATGCCTAATAATCCAGAGCGCTTTAATGGCGGCATGGAAGTTTCATCTCAACAATTCAAGTTCATTTCGATCTTCTTCAGCTTCATAGGGGACACATTTGCTTTTTTCCAATGCTCATATGACGTATTATGAATGCCTCCATGTACTGAGTGAGCTTTCTCCCGCAAAATAAAGAAAACCTTAGATTTGGAGCCTACTAATGGTGAGGAAATTTGTCCAAAAAGTTTTATATATATATATATATATATATATATATATATATATATTACTTGTATTTCTATCAATTCAGTCATAAATATTTTTGTGCCAATAGAGTTTTAAATATTTGCACGTTTTTCCTGAGTTCGTCTAGCCAATTTTGGCCTAATATTGCTGACGTAAACATTAGATGTCCTATATGGCATAGTTGTGTTAACGTGGACAATTTTAATAATATTATTTTAAATTATTTTATTAATATTTTTATTTTTCCTTTTTTTCTTTTCTTCTCTTTTCCTTTTTTACTTTTTTTCTTTTTTTCTTTTTGTTCCTTTTCTCTTCTTTTTCTTGTTAGCTATTTCTCTTCACTGGCCATCGTTGGTGCTAAATCGGGTGAGAGTTTGCCCTTGCTAGCCCAAGCCTGGGCACCCCTTGCCCGAGGCCCGCAAAGGGAAAAAGTGAAAAAGAAAGAAAAAATCAAAAAATTGAAAAGAGGAGAAAAGGAAATAAAATAAAAAAAGTAAAGAAGGAAAAGAGAAGAAAATAAAAAATTATAAAAACTATTAAATGTTATGGAAATACATGAATGAATATTCATTATATTCATTTATCTAATGTACTTATTATGGTACATTTGTATTATACATTCTAAGTACATCTCTCTACACAATGAATGTTCATCTCCCCTATCCAGTATATGTATCATTCGATATATTGATATTAATGATAAGTACATTCTTTTTCTCCTATAAATAGGAGTTTATTTTTTATGTACAAAATAAATAGAAACACAATCACAACACAGTGATATAACAGTGATACACTTTAAATAAAACTCTCTCCTCTGGCTTTCTCTACTATCTCTGGTATTCACTTGCTTTCTATTATCAACCTCTTCTCAATTATATATTCGCAATGCAACATTTTACAACACGTTATCAGCATGAGAATCTACTAACTGAGTAAGTAATTTTTGCAAGCACGAGGATCTACCGACTGAGTAAGTAATTTTTGCAAGGTGGGTATTCTATTTATTAATCAACTTATACTTCATCTTCTTCTATCAATTCTTCATTTTTATTTTTCTTGGCCCGAAGCCAAATTTCCAATCTAAAAGTATCCTTCTACTCCTGAAGTGGCAATGGATATTTCGAAATCCTTTTAATTAATTTAAGGATTTGATTTTGCAATGATTATATGTAAATTTTACGATACTTGACACCTGAGGTTGTCAACATAAATGCAAATGGAAAATACCGAGAAAAATGAAGATATTTGTTTGCTTGATAGTGTAACAACACATACTATATTTCGTAGTAGACACTTTTTCTTGAGTATAACATTGCGTAAGGCGCAAATCCATACAATATTAGGTCCCGTTCCAATTATTTATGGTTTTGGGAATGCCACAATTATTTTGCCAAATGGCATAATCTTGCATATTGAGAATGCGTTTCTAAGCATTAGATCAAAAAATGAATCTGTTTAGTTTCAAAAATGTACGCCATAATGGGTACCATATTGAGACTATTTATGAGCAAGATAAGGAATATATTAGCATTTCCTCTTATAATATGGGCCTGAAGACCATTAATGAGAAGCTAGAAGCTTCTTCTATGGGTTTATGGGTTTGTATTGTGTCATGATTAAGGATGTTGAAACCTACGCCACCACATCCTGGAGATTGGTAAGCCCTGATCAGTTTAGACTATACCATGATCGCCTTGGTCATCTTGGTGCTTCAATGATGCGTAGAATAATTCAAAATATAAAAGGGTACCCTTTAAAGGATATAAAGGTATTGTTGTCCAAAAATTATAATTGTGAGGCTTGCTCACAAGAAAAACTCATTGTCAAACCTTCTATAACAAAGGTTAATCTTGAATCCCATCTATTCTTGCAAAGAATTCATGGTGATATTTGTGGACCAATACAACCAACAAGTGGTGACCATTTTGATATTTTATGGTATTAGTGGACGTATCTTGTAGATAGTTCTATGTTTGCCTATTATCTATGCGCAATGACACATTTGCATGTTTATTTGCACTATTATCATATTCCAGCTGCAAATGCTCTAGCTAGGATAGTTGTTCCCGAAGGACGAGCTAAAATGAATCAAAATCCCCCGCACTTGAAGTGTGATAAACCGATAGGATCAAAAGATACTACTCCTCGAAAACGAAGGGGAAAGAATCAAGAATTCGCTCCAGAAGAGCCTGGCGTTGTGCTTGCTCCTAAAGAGCTTATTGCTCGTAGAGAGGCGGCACAAACCCATGAAAGGAACACCAATCCCGGGAATACTGAGAATTCCATTACATATTGTAATAAAATTTGGGATCGAAATAAAATCATCATTGATGATGCTTTTACATTCTCAATTGCTCATAAAATTATGGATAATGATTGTGAGTCGCAATCTATTATTGAATGTCATCAAATGCAAAATTGGCCTGAGTGGGAAGAAGCAATTAAAGCTGAATTAGCTTCCCTGACTAAATGAGAGGTTTTTAGACCTATAACTCGTATCCCCGATAATGTAAAGCCCATTGGATATAAATGGGTATTTATCCGAAAATGAAATAAGAAAAACGAGGTTCTCAGAAATAAAGCCTAACTCGTTGCCCAAGGATTCTCCTAGAGATCTGGGATTGATTATAATAAGACATATTTACCTGTGATAGATATGATTACATTTCGTTTTCTCATCAGCCTAGCAATCTTTGAAAGATTGGAAATGCGTCTTATGGACGTTGTGACCGCATATCTTTATGGCTCATTAAACTCTTATATTTATATGAAAATTCCTAAGGGATTCAAAATGCCTGAAGCATGCACTCCCCACAATTTATTCTCAATAAAATTGCAAAGATCCTTGTACAGGTTAAAGCAATCCGGTCGCATGTGGTATCAACGCCTAAGTAAGTACCTAATTAAGGAAAGGTACAATAATGATATTATCTACCCATGCGTGTTTATTAAGAAATCAAAAATCTGATTTGCTATTGTAGCAGCTTATGTCGACAATATAAATTTGATTGGAACTCTAGAAGAGTTAACTACAACTGCCGAGCAAACTAATGAATCGTTGCTAAAAAATCATGATCTTAGACCTGCTGGCTCAAAAGCATTGCCTGAAGCACATGCTAACTTTGAGAAAAATACTAGCCATTTTAAGAGTTATAAGCGCAGGCAAAAACATAATCCTATAAGGGATGGTAGGAAATTTAACCGCCCTATAAAATCAAACTTTGGCCTGAATCATGGCAAAGAAAAGAAGCCAAAGAAGGTGATTAATGAAAGTATTTGTCATCATTGTGGTGACTGTGCACTGGTCACGTACTTGTCGTACACCAAGGCACTTTGTTGACCTATACCGGGCCTCTTTAAAAATACGGGTAAGCGTGATGAATCTCATGCCATTGAAATCAATCCTACTACCATAACCATTATTGAGACCAACAATATTTCCGTTGGTGGGACTCCTCTTGCTCCTGAAGTAACAAATGTGAGGACCTCTGATTACTTTGATGAGGCATTAGATTGGTGGATGATGATTTGAATTTCGAATTTTATGATTCTAATAGTTTCTTTTTAGTTGTTTCACTTTAAATATATTACTTCTTATTGTTTTTCATATGGTTATGAAATGCTTATGAACCTTATATAATAATTATTTGATTCTATAACTAAGATGCAAGATTGATTAGCCCCAGAAGTGGTTATATGACTCAATTGAGAGGGAGATATTATGAACTATGCATTGCAGCATTGATATGCGGTGAGTTCACAAAATGCAAGATTAATTAGCCCCAGAAGTGGCTATATGGTTCAATTGAGTGGGAGATATTATGAACTATGCATTGCAACATTGATATGTGACGAATTCACAAGATGCAAGATTGATCAGCACCTGCAGTGGCTATATATGCATTGAACTTTTTTTTCTTTTTGTCCGGTTTTTTCCCACAGGGTTTTTCCGGCTTAAAGTTTTTAACGATGCAATTAATGCATCCATAAAAGGGAGAAATCATAAAGTTTGTGCTCTGCACTATCTATCCCTTTTGTTCGGTTTTTGTCCTACTCGGTTTTTCAGGCTTAAGGTTTTTAATGAGGCAGTACCATTTGATGCACATTCTTAATGAATACAATGAATATTCAAGGGGGGGTGTTATGAAATACATGAATGAATATTCACTATATTCATCTTATCTAATATACTTATTATGGTACATTTGTATCATACATTCTAAATACATCTCCCTACACAATGAACATTCATCTCCCATATCCAGTAAATGTATTATTTGATACGTTGATATTAATGATAAGTACATTCTTTTCTCCTATAAATAGGAGTTTAGTTTTGATGTACAAGATGAATAGAAACACAATCACAACACAGTGATATAACAGTGATACACTTGAAATAAAACTCTCTCCTCTGGCTTTCTCTACTATCTCTGGTGTTCACTTGCTTTCTCTTCTCAATCTCTTCTCTATTATATATTCGCAATGCAACATTTTACAACATTAAAATATTATTAAAAATTGTTTATATCAACAACTATCATGTCACGTAGAACTAAAACGGTTAGCATCAACATTAGCAATTTCCATGCAAAATTGACTCGACGCACTTAATTGGAAAAACTTGAAAATGTTTAACATTAAATTGGCACAATTAAAATATTTAAGACTTTTGGAAGAATTTTCCCACCGACGGCATAATACAAAATTTAGCTTGACCAATAGAGGTAATCTTGGAGTAACTTGAAACAAGAATGAGCTTTGCGAAATTGGCAAAGCAAGGATAAGTCAATTCAAGCTCGGGGCAAGCAGAAATGAAATGATTGCATCATATTGTAATCTCTTTGTCTTCTAAAAGTCTTGGCACTGGGAAAATTACTTAATCCATTATAAATCTATTATACGGATACTAATTCAGTTCGAAACTCTTTAATTATGCTAATTATTCTTAAACATTTGCGAGAAATTTTTATACAGTCCCCTCGATCAAATTTCGCTAGAAAATAGCTGATATAGTGGATCAATCATCTCTAGCCATCTTATGTAAGAGTACCGTTGCATCAGCAACTCCCGGAGAAAATTGATGGAAAAGATTATATTAGAATTTCGTATAAAAGTTTATGATTGAATTGACAAATTTAGAAGCATTGGATCATAAAGTTGTAGAATCAAACCGTTTGCCGTTCAATTGTCTCGAAACTTTCTGATTTCCTTTGCCCCATTCTTTCAAAGCGGACTCTGAAATTGATATTTAACCAAATTCTGCCCAGTCCTTCACGTTCGACATATTTAATTGCTTTATGGCCGCTGGCATCCTCAGCAGACTTGTTAGAAAACTCCACATATCCCATTACATGAAAATTTTCTGCAATGACGTAGAAGTCGAACATGATTTGCAGTTGGCATTATTCAACTCAGCCATCATGCAAATGTCCCAAATTGATTCCAGCAGGTGCATAGCACGAGAGTCGTCTCGACCTTTCTTCACGGCACAACTTTCCCACACAACACGACAATCGATTTTATCTAATTTCGGATTCCAAACGAAAGATATTCGTCTCTTCTTGATGTTCGGATCAAAACCGACGAGGACTTTTACTTGTCAAACCCTTTGGAAAATTTCTGGCATTAGACTGTTTTGGCCATGAAATCCCACATGGGTCAGCGCGGACAGAGCCGAGACTCGAGAATCATCACCCAATTCTCATATTCCGACCGACGTCTCTCTT
The DNA here is from genome assembly GCA_014182715.1 of Eucalyptus cloeziana. NCBI lineage: Eukaryota > Viridiplantae > Streptophyta > Magnoliopsida > Myrtales > Myrtaceae > Eucalyptus > Eucalyptus cloeziana. The sequence goes on along the minus strand of CM024644.1, from coordinate 18,104,807 downwards.
CTTGAAATGGAATATCGCCAACTTGGGGTGATTCTAGAGTAGCTAGAAAAGAAAAACCGTAGTGTTTTTTTTTTTTTTTTTTCCATTTGAAGAGATAGATTATATCAAGAGTCAAGAGACATAAAACTTAGTCTTGAAATGAGACGATACTAATTTCAATGGAGGGCTCAATGACAACTAAACACAATCGGTATGATGTCTGCATACACATCGTGATTACCAACTCGATTGGACGGTTAAGTGAGTTTAGAGTAGTAACAAAAGAAAAACCCTAGTTCTTCTTTCATTTAAAGAGAGAGATTATATCAAGAGTCAAGAGACAAAGTATATATAGTCTTAATATGAGATGTATTGATTTCAATTGAGGACTCAACGAAGGCTAAGCGTGATTTGTGTGATGTCGATATATACACATCATGATTACCGATTTCAATTGAGGACACAACGAAGGCTACGCGTGATTGGTGTGATATTGATATAAACATCGTGATTACCGACTCAACTCGACATCTAAGTTGGTCTGTAATGCTATAATCAACATGCTTTTTAATATTGTCAACAATAGTGAGCTGTAAATGTATCATGTCATTCTCTAACTAGGGGACCATTATAGATGGAAATTGCCTCTCGTCTTACAAACAAGGTTTTATATATGAACTAATCAAAGAGCTGGTCCAGCGAAAGTGACATGTGAATTTATTGGTCAAACAATTGCTGAATGTCTTCATGAGGTCCGTTGATCGTGTTGACCCTGCCCATGCCAGGACCGATCCAACGGCCACGGCCTGCTTTGAAAAAAATTTCTTCGGTTAGAAGTGTAGGAATTGGTCAATGGCATCTCTCTCCACCCCCATAAATACACAGCTTAATGCGATGTAAATTCATCTTTGCTATATGCTATTTTTCATACATCTCTTTCTGGGGACACCGCACTTATTTCCTCCATGGAAATTACAAAAAACTCTATTTTCATCCCTTCGATGCTCCTCCTCGCTCTTACGTTGGCCAGCTTCGTCGTCGCAGGTGCATCTCCCTTTTTTTCTAAAAAAGAGAAAAAAAAAATGAAATTTTCTTTTCCTTTTTTCCTGTTTTGATTTTCAGTCATCAATTCCAAACACTTCCACATGCTTTCGAGTTTGATAGAAGAGATGGGTTTTGTAAAATTTACACAGCCACCCAAAAAATAAATATGCATGTGCATATGCATATATTTCAACGATGCACATTTTGGCTAGTATAAACGTCATCATCTTGAAAAATAAAGCCAGCGTGTTCTTTTTTGGCCGTTTAGCTGTCGATTTCTACAGGACAATTTATTCGACGCGACTCATTTATTTATAATGTGAATTATTGATACATATAGAGATAGGGACGGCGATAATTTACGTCAGCAAGGAAATTAGCTATCCTGGGATATTAACTATATTAATCTATTAATGAAACTAGCTATCATAGAAAAATAATGTCTCTAATATATCTAATTATGTGGATTTTATTTCGACGTTTCAGTTAGAACTAAAGGAAATTTCGTGTACTGAGCCCCAAATTATCGTAATTTGTCAATTGATTTTGGCTTTTTACTAACATCTTCTTGATCTAATCAAATCACAGCCGCGGGAACTGGAGTGTGCTATGGAACTCTTGGTGACAATTTACCGTCCTCTCAAGAAGTCATAAACCTTTTCACTCAGAACAACATTCCGAGCATTCGGATCTACAATCAGAATCCATCGGCTCTCCAAGCCCTAGGAGGATCCAACATTGAGGTCCTCGTCGGCGTCGCGAATGAGGACCTACAAGGAATCGGCTCGAGCCAGGACAGTGCAAATGGGTGGGTCCAAGACAACATACTGAGCCATGGCAACGTCAAGTTCAAGTACATCGCAGTCGGCAATGAGATCCAGCCGTCCGACCCAGCCGTGAATTCCCTTGTCGCCGCCATGCGGAACATCTGGACCGCAATAACCAACGCTGGCCTCGGGGACCAGATCAAGGTCTCCACACCGGTCGACTGCAACGTGATCGATGCGTCCTATCCTCCGTCGGGCGGCACGTTCAAGTCGGACCGCATGTGGCTTCTCGGCCCGATCATCAGCTTCTTAGTAGAGACCCAAGCCCCTCTGCTAGTTAACATGTACCCTTATTTTAGCCACGTCTCCGACCCGCAAAGCGTGCCACTTGACTATGCCCTATTCAGGTCCCCCTCGGTCGTGGTACAGGACGGGTCATTGGGTTACCAGAATCTATTTGAGGCGATGTTGGATGCAGTCTATTCGGCGCTTGAGAAGGCCGACGGCGGGTCGGTGAGAGTCGTGGTCTCGGAGACCGGGTGGCCCTCCGACGGAGGCCCGGCGACTTCGGTGGACAACGCGAGGACTTACAACACGAATCTGGTCAGTCACGTGAAGGGAGGGACCCCGAAGAGGCCCGGCCAGCCGATCGAGACGTACGTCTTTGCCATGTTCGATGAGAATCAGAAGAGCCCGGATTCCGAGAAATTTTGGGGGCTCTTCCATCCGGACAAGCAGCCCAAGTATCCGATCACTCTCAATTAAGACGATCTTGTTGTAATAAGGGGGTGAACCCCGACGTAAAACATGTTTGGCTTCCGTATACGAAAGCAAAAGGGAAACTCCCTATCTATTTACGTAAGTCAATACACTCGTGAAGGACTTCGTACCTTCATGTTTTTCTTTTCATTTTTTGTTAGGTCATTGTCTTTATTTACCTTCGTACTGCAGTCCAATGGCATTTTGAGTCGATTAGTTTTGTGCAGAAATTACGGGTTCATTCGTCTGCGGAGTTGCTCATTTTCTTGCTTTTAATTCTTTTGGAAAAATGAGTCAATGAAGAATGTTTTTTACCAAAACTCAAATTTGGAAAAATAATTTCCTTTATAAAAGAACCGGAAAATGTTTTCCAAAATATGATTAGGTATTGGCGCTTGGATTCGAAACCTTACGCTTAGGCATGAAATCCTCAACATTGATTCCCAAGTCCCGGTGCTAAGCTTGGCCTAGCTAAGCTTGGCAAGAAATTAGAGACACCATTAGCCATCTCGATTAGGGAGTTACATTCGAGACTCGGACACCAATATACATTGGGAATGACCATCAATCAATCATTTGCTCTAATACCACTTATCGGATAGACGCATCAGAAACTCAAGGGGAGATTACAAAGAGAGAGTTTGAGTCTAAGTCCAAGTCCATTAATATATCCAATTGAACTCACATTCACTTTAAATCCTAAGTCAATAAATAATGGGGTAATTATATATATATTAATTACTCCATGTTACAACATCAGCTATGTGAGACTTCTGTCAGCCAACATTTCATTTGTGCATCTCAACACAATATAGTATAACAACGTTGGACTTATTCCAACTCAGTCTAGAACGGCCCATTTGAAGATTCCACTTTTTTCAGGTTCACAACCTCATGGAAGGTTCGGTCGTAAACCCATGTTGGGCCTGGGCCAATAAAGAAGGCCCAAAATTTCGATCACCCTCATCAGTGAGCCATCCTCGCGTCCAAACGGCATCTCATCACACATGCCGGTCGTGACTGCTTGGTTCAATTGGTTCCGGATTTGATCATCTACACGGGAGGAAAAAGAGCAGGGAGACTTTTCAGAACCGTCTTATTCCAATTTCGTGATTCAAAACCGACAATACTGTTGAAACAACGTTTGATTGGATTAAAGGTGGAACCACTTGACTAGGGAGGCCGTCGAGTAATTGACAAAATTGACTTTATTGCAGTGGACTTCAAATTTCAAAAGCACGTCGTTTATTGCAGTGGACTTCAAATTTCAAAAGCACGTCGGCGCTGCCGCGCCCCACCACACCCCCCCCGGCTCAACTGCCCCCGGCGGCGGAAAAGCCAACCAACCCCCGGGGCCTATAAATCCACGGCCAACTCTCAAAGTGATGGCAGAACTCCACCTCTTATCATTCGTGCTATCATATCATTTTCTTCGCCCAATGGCAAAATCGTCTCCCTTTGCTGCAAACTCTCTCTCGATTCCTTCAATGCTGCTCCTTGCTCTCACGATGTTTACGATCCTGCACAGGACAGGTGAAGTGCTGTTCTGTACATGCGATGGTTTCCTCATGCTAATTTTCAAATAAAAGGCTGGGATTGATGTTCCTTTGGATAGCTTCGGTGTCAACTTGATGCTTCTATATGTTCTTCATGACATAAACTTTCGTGTTGCCAATTGTTAGATATGATCATTTCCTTACCTATCCATGTGATTTTTTTTGGTGGGTTTGTTAGTTCGACGCAATCATTTTTCTTGCTTCTAAATCATGCCACAATAATGGGAGATGTTAAATTAGATCCTTGACAAAATTAAGTTTCTATTCACGTATATATTTAAAATCATGGCTGTACCGCAGTTTTTGTTACCGTAGCACTACTGTGAAATGCTATAGCTATTGTATTTGATAATACATATCTCGAAGTTATTATATCTTATAGGTAAGTGATAAATTTTATCTATAATCTATTACAATTATGAGGGCGTTGTATCTGTGACAAATTTTCAGTCGCCCTATAAAAACTGCACTGCCCATTTCGCCATGGTAAGTGCTTTAGAAGAGCTGTATGAAGAAACCTCTAAACATATTGATGTGACTTTAGTTGGCCATTTCAATCCAAATCAATTGGATTTACTTGTATGCCTAGCACATAGATGATGACCATGCATATGCATGTGCATGTGCACCATGGAATGCATTTGTGGAGTATTGATTAAATGTCGACCTTTTCAATCCAAATTGATTGGGCTCACTTGTTTGCCTAGCACGTGTGTGAATTCCATGCATATGCACGTGCATTGGTCCCTTACAAAGAACATCGAAAAATTGTCATTAACAAATTTTTTTTATGCAATCTCTATCGTATAATAGGTAATAACACGTCTCTATTGTATATTTCTTTTCATCTCGTAATAGAACATCAGCAATCACTAACGATCTTGATCATACCAAAGTCCAGCTGCCCAGACAGGCGTTTGTTATGGGATGCTTGGCAACAATCTGCCATCGGCGCAAGAAGTCGTGGCCCTTTACAAGCAGAACAACATCCCCACCATGCGAATCTACGCCCCAAATCCGCAGACTCTTCGAGCCCTCGGCGGGTCTGACGTCGAGCTTATGCTAGGCCTCGCGAACCCGGACCTCCAAAGCATCGCCTCCAGCCAGGCCAACGCCAGCACATGGGTCCAGAACAACATCAAGAACCACGGCAACGTCCGGTTCAAGTACGTCGCGGTCGGCAATGAGGTCAAGCCCTCCGACTCATTCGCCCAATTCCTCTTCCCCGCCATGCGCAACGTCCGGACAGCACTCGCCGGCGCCGGCCTCGAGCATATCAAGGTCTCCACATCGGTCGACACAGGCGTGCTCAGCGAGTCCTTTCCTCCCTCCAGAGGCGTGTTTAAGTCCGATCACATGCCTCTCCTCGGCCCCATCATTGGGTTCTTGGTCGAGACCCAAGCCCCCTTGCTAGTGAACGTGTACCCTTACTTCAGCTACGCCGGCGACCCTCAGGGCATTAGATTGGACTACGCGCTATTCACGGCGCCGTCGGTGGTGGTCATGGACGGGGCATTGGGTTACCAGAACCTCTTCGACGCTTCACTGGACGCGGTCTACTCTGCGCTCGAGAAGGCCGATGGTGGCTCGCTGAAGATCGTCGTGTCGGAGACCGGGTGGCCTTCGGCAGGAGGAGGGGAGGCGACAACGCTCGACAACGCGAGGACTTACAACACCAATCTGGCCAAGCATGTCAAGGGAGGGACACCGAGGAGGCCCCGTGGCCCGATCGAGACGTACGTTTTCGCCATGTTCGACGAGAACCAGAAGAGCCCCGAGTCTGAGAAGTACTGGGGGCTTTTCCTTCCGAACAAGCAGCCTAAGTACTCGATCGATCTCAATTAGGAGAGGATCTTGTCATGTCCTATTATGATGCCGTGGGGGGTGCAATGTGAGCATGTTATAACCCCCAAAAATAAAAGGAGCATCACTAGTCGAATCGATTTACATATGGTGAAGGAATTAAATTTCTGTTTCAATGATGATTACTTTCCTCATTTCGATCATTTACGGTTGTCGGTAGTATCTGATTCAATTTTCGTGCATCAGACCAAGTTCACCTTTAACTTTGTATCCGGTCAATTTCGATAGTTTCGTCACGTCATCGAGATGGATTTATGCCTATGTGGAAATAGGGAAGGGGCGGCAACAGGAACTTCTAGAGTTTGTTCTAGTAGCAATGCTTGTTTCAGTCGATTAACAATTGAGTCCCAAAAGTCTAATTCTCACTATGTAGGTCCTAAAAGATTTCGAAATACATTCATTGGAGTCTCATGATGAGATGCTCTTCCGGTAACAACTTACCTTTTCTCATAAATCTGTGGATCCAATTGAGTTCCGCTCAAAATCACAAGTTATTGTATAGTATTTTTCATTGTAAATGATTTCATTTGAATACATCACGTATTGAGACGATGGATATAGCATTTTATCAACTTGTCACATATCATTCCATTAGAAATGGCATTTGCAGCAACTCGCCCTTCTGGGTAATTTCTATGGCTCGAACTACAGCAACTGCAACATTTTTATAATAAGAATTTTGCTAGCATAACAATTTTTCTACATGTGCTATCCCTGCAACTTTTGCCCTCTCTTCCCATCATCTCTCTCCCTCTTCTTCTTCTACCTGTTTCTACTTTGTTCACATTCACGACTCACCCACCACCACATAAAACAGAGCATTGCAAGGTCGGAGATTGTTCCAGATCAACTTGACGATTCTGAGGGATCGCCACCGTTTGTATGACTGTTACCGGAAATAAGGATGTAGGACTACCACGTCATGGCTTGGGTATCCTGCGAAGTTGAAGAGCAGACCAAAACAGGGGATCTTAGGTCCATTCTAGTAGTGGCGGTCTCAGGCGATGCCAAGCCACGTTAGAAAATCACGAAGGTTTGAAATGAGTATCCGAATCTTTGGAAGCATTTCAATGAACATTTGGCCTAGAAAGACGGTTACTCCTGGCTCATGACATTATCCAGGAGCCTTGGTGTCTTGTCGAAGTCCGATACTCTCCGAAACTAGGTCAATATATGTCGAAAAATCCGACACATTGTCAACTCTCCCAATATTAATAGCATTTTATCAACTTGTCGCATATTATTCCATTAGAAATGACATTAGCAGCAACTCGCCCTTCAAGGTAGTTTCTGTGGCTTGAGCTGCAACAACTGCAACACTTTTATAATAAGAATTTTGCTAGCATAACAATTTTTGGGTATTGAAATATTATCTCACATCGATTGATAACGGTATCTATATACTTTTTATATTCATATGGTATCCTCTATCTGTTAACTTAAACTTTTGGGCTGGACTTTTTAACACGATATTAGAGCTAGTGCTATTCCTTTCGTGTATATGCATGGTTGAAATTCCATGTAAATTTGCTTTCTTTATATTCTTGTGATCTCCTCCATTTATTAGTTTAAACTTTTGAGTTGAACTTTCTAACATTAAGCTACTATTAGAATAGTAGTCTGTTATGAACTATAAATTCTTGAAGGAGTGAAGTGGACCTCACAACAATTTATAATTGCTTGTTATGTAGTTTTTTGTGGTCTAAAATATATTATTATCTTTATAGTAGATTAAAAATCGTCATCTAGTCATTTCTCGTTACCGATTCTCGAAGGTGGCTGCAACCCTCTGTCAAACACATTGCTTCTTGGGCTTGCTCTGTTCACAGCTCCTATATCCACTCAAGAAAAGGCTGATGGTGGGCTCGCTACGAATGGTCGGTCACCAGAAGTGTCCACGGCCTTTGGTTGGTGGAAGGCCGTCCATCTATAGTGCAAAACTTACAGACCCGAATGCAGTCGAGGATGCGAAGTGGAGGAACTCCGAAGGACCCTTGAAGGGCCTATTTATATAAGAACGTCTTTCAAATGTTGGATGAGATCCAGAAAGAAACCGTACACAAGAAGTTGACAGAACTCAATTTGGCAGTGGTTGTGTTGAGAAACTTCATCGCTCAAGGTCCGATAGTCCACGATGACAAGGAAGTTCTTTCCATGTCAGGCTCTTGCCAAACCGGTGAACATGCAGCTCCAATTTATCGAATTTGGTGCCGAAGGGATGATTTGGAAAGTTATAAAAGTTCAATAAAAAAACAGTACAATGTCCATTCGATCAAGACGGAAGATTTTGTAACAGGGCAAAGGAAGAAACTAAAATTACATGACCGGTATCGTAAGAGGAAACTATCCAACACAAACCCACTCCTTGTTGCAGGGAATGCTCTTCCAAAAAGACAAAAAGGAAAAAAAAAAAAAAAGAAGAAAAATGGCAAAGCTCAAACAGCTGCAATGACAACCACAAGCACCCTTCAAAAAACCACCACAAACATAGACAAAAAGCATTGGCTATTACCTACTGATGGATTATGTACTCAAAAAATATTCCCCGCATCCGTGGCAAGAGAAGACACCGAGTAAATTAGTTTCGATCTCGTATGGCCTCGGTGACAGGTTGGGTTTAGGCTTCCGACAGGTCAGTATCGACGGCTTGTGCCTTCTGATACTCTTCGAGAAGTCGCGATGCTCCTACTCGTGCTCCCGTAGTCCCCATCATTGAAAGAGTACGAAAGAGAGAGTCCGTTATTGCAGAGCAAACTCTGATCAAGCGCGGTATCGAAGTATCCAACTCGCTGCTTCGGCGTGCTCAAGGACCTGGCTTTCGCCTTTGCGGATTCGGTGATTGCCATGTAAGTGGGAAAAACTGGCGAACTAGGAACGGTGCCATCGTCCGTGATCGACATCTGTTTCGCGTGACCAAACGATCTCCTTGGTAGAGAAGGAATGTTCAGCACTTCGCTCAAATCCTTGTCTCGAGCGGTTCCCATCTTCTCTCGTCTAATTTCGAGTCTTTCGCCACTGTTTGCATCCGAATGCGTAATGGGCATTGAGGTCAGTGGTCTCTCGTCTGTGTGAGCATCTGAGTCAGGCCACGGCTCGAGGCGGCAGCTCCACCTCCCATAGTCCTTGGTCCATTGAAATTCTTCTGGAACTTGAGAACTTCGTCCTTCCTGAGAAAATGCAAAAGCTCCAACGAGGGAAATAATTAGGTCCATCCAATGAATTCTATTCAGGTCATCAGGATTTGAGCTAATACAGATGCCTTTGTCCATAAGAATAATAGTCGTGACTGCATGGAAATACCCGGTGGGAGTACGAAAATTTCTTCATTCGCTCTCTTTTACTTCTCGCGTCTTGCTTCCTTAGCAGATTGGCTTCAAGGTCTGCCTTTGAGTATGTGCTGCAGTTCCAACTCCTCTGGCTGGGGCAATCGAGCTGCTCAATGCAAGGACAATTTCTCCAGTAGGATTAGCATTATAAAATTAGAGGTACTATTAAAAAACTACCGGACATCAATCTGCAGTTTATGGGACAAAGTTAGTAATGATGATTCCTGTAATAAAATGCAGTGTGGAAAAGGAGATTTGGATGCAACAAATCTCATCTACCTTCATTTCCATTTCCGCCTGATCTCTTCTGGACTTGCAGAGATCTTTCTTTTCGCAAACTTCGCAGCCTCCATTCCTAGATGCGCTCCTTTGCAGGGCAGATGGTTGCAAACACGTCAATGTGGCGACTCTTTGCCGTCTGACAGCTCTGCCACGGGCAATAGCTTGTAGCCTCACCAGTCCTTTCAGTGCGCGGAATGCCTTCCTCGCCTGTTTGAACTCTCGACGAGCAAGATTGTCAGGATAACAGAGTCGTGTTCATTTCAAAAGAAATAACAAGCAATGCCCCGAATTAAGCCTTTCATGTCTTATGGAACTCGTCCTAGGAAATTCCACAATGCTTCTATACTCTCCATTTGAATCATTAGATAATAACAGATTGCTGCCAAAATATGGTAGGTTCATTATATATGGCCAAATGGCAGGAAACAGGGTTCAAAGACTTCAAACAAACGAATGTTCGATTGTTTCGATTTCTACGTTGGTGTCTCTACGCAGAATTGAGGAACAGAAGTACCAACAACATAAAGAATCATAATAATTCTCAAGAGCATTTTGTGGAGTACTAAGAAACTATAAAAGAAACTACACGTGCATGAGTAACTGCCGCAATGAGGTGATTACACAGCGATTGAGAAATTGCTGAGTAATAACTTCTATCTCATCCATTATTCCACTCTACATGCTAATAATTGTTCTGCAATTGGTAAAGTAGCTCTTCCCACATGAGATTCAGACTCAGCAGAATTGTGACTGAAAACATCTCACACCAAATGTCCCAAGTGATGTAATTGAAACATTACTGTCATGAATAAGTTCTGAAATTTATAATCTGAGTGCCAGAGTAACAACAACACTCACAAGATATGCCCGGAAAGCGCTTTGAATTTTGATAGCAGCCAAGTGTGGATCTCCTCTGTAACTGCGATGCTGCGATCGAGAAGCGCCGGTCAACCGGACCACCTCTGCTGCAGCATGGGCGGCTGCAACCGCCGCCTCGGCAGCAGCCGCCGTGGCCATGGCAACCGTCAGAGCATGCTTCCTCTGTTCCTCTATCGCTCGACTCAATTTCGCATGTGGTGGTGCAAGTTGAGGGCATTGGTTAAGCTTAAGCCCTCCAAACAACCACTCATACTTCCCTGGTTTCTGCATTCAAAACCCAAAATGATGTATCTCCTCGCAAAAGCTAGAATCTATAGAACAGGAAAGAGTAGGGGCTTTAGGACAACCTTTTCTGCTTTTCCTTTTGAATCAGGGACAAAGAGCCTCTTTATCCAGCTGAACCAACACATCTTCTTCCCCATATAACATTCAGCAATAATCTATCCCAACTTCACGAAACGCTCTTGACGATCAAGAAGCCTTCCAAAGGAGCAAAAGTCCTCGCCTTCCCACAAAGAATGATCACAATTCTGAGATGGAATATGAAAGCCCCCGCAAACAAAAAAAATTTAGGCCACAAAAGAAAGGTATCTCTTTCGGCCATCAAAGCCCTGCCTAGGCAACTCAAAAGAAATTTATAATACCAATATTCACCAAAAGTGCAGAAAATGTCAGACGATAGTGATTCCAGGACCCAATTGAACTGTTCACGTATTAAGAGCTCCATCAAAGAACCGCACAAGTGGTTAACGCTGCCACGGCATCTATGCCAGAAAAAGACTGGGCAGCGATATGCGCTACTGAGGAGACTTGCCTCTTATATAGCATGCCATCAACCACATAAACCCAAAACAAAAACAAAGAAGAAAAGTACACAAACTTGACCTTAATTGAAGAGAACGGCATGAATGTATACAGTCCTAACCAACCCCAAAAAAGAAAAGAAGGAACCCAACATTCATTCTTATTAAACATAGTGCGCTGTTCAATACCAGGAAGAACTCAAAGGACATCAGCACCAAATGTACGGGCATTTCTTGAAGAAATTTGGCAAGAAATCGTCAAGCCAAACCCTGCTCAGTTTCCCATTAGCGAGCGCAGAGAGAGAGAGAGAGAGAGAGAGAGAGAGGTGTGTGTACCTGTTCACTGTGTCTGCTTCAAGCGTTTTATAGTTGGTGATGCGAGAATTCAGAGTGATGACACGGAGAGAAGGTGATGACTAGAAATCAAAGGGGCGTCTCTTTCAAGCTTCATCGTGGGGGACCCCTTTTTAACTTCTTTTTCTCAATCTCTCCCCCCCAGAACAGTCACTTTCACAACTGCCACCTGACCAGTTGTTCTCAAGGGCCTCTATCCGTATCAGTTCAGAACTCCGTAGACCTCAAGGTGTATCTTCCTTTCTTGACATGCCAAATCAGTATTTTGAAAATCAAATAATTCCAAATTAAATGGCGCTTATTAAGCATCCGAATGCGCTAATTAGCGGGACCTTTTTATTAAATCTAGGTTCGATGCTATGGTTACTTTCCTAAGTTCACAGGTTCGGGCACCATGGCTACTTATATTGCACTCCATGGATTGCTCCTGATCACAACACCTAAATCTCATTTCACCTTAATATAAAATCGGTCGATGGTGATGTGATGGAAGGCGAATTAGCTGTTGAGGGCTACTTTTTTCTTGGAGAACTCCCCCCACGTATGATATCGACAAGTCCTATCTTCTGAGAGGGTTTACTCCAACAACACTTCATAAGATCTTTCCTCCATTAGCATTCAAACTTCGAAATTAACCCGCGAAAATGGAATTAGAACCGCCGTATGTCCCGTTATATTTCAAGACCACCTACTACATCCTAGGACTCGGTCAGCTATTCACGAGGCATTTTTCCAAGTAGACGGAATAGATTGACAAAAATGTTAGTGCCCCCAATTTTCTTTTCTTCAGCATGGCCCATCCAAAGTCCCTTCATGAGAATATAATCGACCCTACAATCAAGGACACCATGTGAACAAGAACACATTTCTTGACCCTAGCTTTATTTTTGGACCATACATTTCTTGACCTTAACTAATGTCTATATACTAGACCCAACCTAGTTGACAACCTATCTCCTTTGCCCTTTTTTATCTATATGATGAAAACCACGATTCGAATATGTAAATTGTAAAACGATTGAATGATGCTTCCCTCCTTTTCTATTTTGAAAAAGAAATCGAATCTATCATGAAATTTGTCATCCGGGTATTATTGCATCAATGCACTGACTTCGATGGAAAATCGTACATAGTAAATGGGGGAGATTAACGTACCTAAGTTAGGTAATTAGGGAGCGGGACTACATGAATCTTGGTTCTTATCTTTATTTTGGCGTGGAGCAAGGAAAGAGGGCCAAACCTCTTTTGAGCTGTAAATAGTCCCCAATATGTGCCATCAATGTGGTGTGGGGACTATGCCTTTTTTGCTTATTATAACCATATTTTTTTAGCTCAACAATGGAGTCATAAGAATGAGAAAAAATATACGAGAAATTTCCTTTTCTAATAAGCCCAAGATTTTCAGCAAATCATGAGGAAGTCCTCACTTTTTCCACCCCTACTTTTACTCTTTTCCGTAAAATGCTGAAAATAGAAAATTTCTGGCAGAAGGATTTAGGTTCGGTCATTCCTTTTTGCTAACAATCATTTGCATTCTAATTTTGGCACATGGTTAAAGAAAGGGTTCAGTAAAATTTTTTGATATTATATTTTTGGGAGTCGCCAGAAAAAGGCAAAATTTTTCTTTTTGGGGTCAGAAAAGGAGTAATTTGTTTAATTAAAGAGAAGTTGTTGCATGTTAAATGGAGAAAGCGACAGGCTAAGCTATTATTGTGCCACATGATCTTCATCAGGCATTTATTGTTTAGAATTAACTTTTGTTTGACCAATGCTAGCAAGCATTGTGTCCACATATTTAACTAAATCTATCCAAAGACACATTTTCCCATTATTTCTGCATGATGATTTATTTGGTCTATCACATTTTACATAAACTATATATATAAGAAATTTTCTCTCCGATTGAAACTGTCCAGCGCCAAATAAATCGTGATTGGTTACGCTCGAGGCAAAATTACATAGCCAAATCATCATGAATGAGTATCAAAAAGAAATGAGCCAATCGGATAGAAGGTAAGATATAGAATACAAAGTTCCAAAATTTAATACCACAGCATGACTGCAATTCGCAATGAAAGTTGCTTAAGTTCAAAGCGAGGACGGCTTAATCATTGTGGCTTTAAGTGAACCCACTTTTGACCGGTTCAATCACTAAAGTAGATTAGCTTCACTAAAGAAAAGGAAAGATGGGCAGAGATCGAAACTTGTCAAATGCTTGGGCAAAGGTCTCATGAGCCGAATCGAGTGTGTATGATACACATCACCATCTCTGTCACAATAATCACACACACTTCTTCTCCCCATTGCCGAACAGCGCCTCTGATGCATGCTGAGCAAGCTGAAAAAGCGAAAGTCGCATCATTGTCGTATTAGTTTAAAGCTCGGTTAGAAAATGCTTTCCTCTCACATTTCTTTTGGATCAAATCCCATGTGCTGGAGAGCGGCGGATAAAGGGCTTGACTGGTCCACAAAGCCTCCCCAGCAAAAGAAAAGTGGCTCTGATCACAAAAATGGCCATTTGGGTTGTGAATTGACAGTTCTATTTTCGTTGCAAGTCTCCTGACTATGGGATAGGATGTGATCTGATGATGGGTTCACTTCTCTCATTTTGTGAACTTGGCTCCATTTTGTCGGAAAAATTGTTCAATAAGATTTAAATCTATTATACTTTTATCATTTTTGAATTTTGTCAATTGAACCATAAATATTTTCACATTTTATCAATTTGATCCATCTAGCTAATTTTGACATCACAAACATAGACATTGCCCATTCTAAATGGCAAAACCGACACTAATGTAAATTTAATAATATTTTAATATTTTTTCGAATTTGTTTCTTTTTTCTTTTCCTTCTTTTCTTTTTTATTATTTTCAATTTTCTCTTCTTTTCCTTTTGCCAGCCTCAAGCGAGAGCCACCCAAGTGGGGTTGGCGATGGGCTGCCCTCACCAAATCGAGGGAGGGTTGCTCACACTTGCCCAAGTGAGGGCAACCCTTGCTAGGTGAGGGCAGCCCTTGCCACCCTAAGCCCAAGTGTCTCTTACTTGAGGCCAATGAGAGCAGCCCTCACCTAAGGTTGGCAATCTTCACCGGCCATCAATGACACCCAATGGGGGGAAAAGAAGAAGAAAATAAAAAGAAAGGAAAAATGAAAAAAAAATGAAAATTTATTAAGATATTATTTAAAATTATCCACATCAGTATCAGTTGTGTTATGTAAGATGGCCGTCATTCATGTTAGCAATTTCCAGCCAAAATTGGCTAAATGAATTGAATTGGCTAAACATGAAAATGTTAAGGATTTAATTGGTAAAATTGAAAAGTTTAAGAATGAATTGGTAAAAATGTAATAGATTTAAAAAAAAATAGACAATTTTCCCTTTTGTCCTGAAATTGATCAAACGATAGAAAAAGAAAAAAGAAGCCCAAATGGGATTGAATGACGAGAATCGAAAATCTTTAACTTCTTTTAGTTTAGATACTTTGACATACATTCTTATCTAGCAATAGTAGGATAGCATAATCCATGCACAAAGGCATGTGAGGAAGTGAATTATAATCATATATTAACAAGAATACGATAGTTCACTAGGAAATAGTTTTGTATGTATACCAATCTTGATATATGTGACATCCTGAAATTTGAACTCTCTGAGGGTAGAAACAATGTGAATTTCGTCAATGCATTGTTGGTTGATCTCACTTGGAATTGATCACTCTAAAGATACTGACCTTGAGGGGAAAGGCTAATGAGGACAGAAATCATACGACTAAAGAACTTGACCGGGGAAAATGACTTGATCGTGAGACTTGTGTAAGGACAATCCTATAGATAGGCAGGCTGATTTCAAGGACAACTAGAAGTCGATTCGCGGACAAAACATAATGGAACGACGAGTGATTCTGTTTATTGTTATTAAGCCCGCGAACGACCCTAGGTCAATCCTCAGTAATCGTGTACTTTGAAATAAGAATCTATCATTCGCAATTTCATGTAGTCAAGGACGTCCATGTGTCGAGATGTCTTGAACGTGGATTGGCACGAGTCGGTTATGCGTGAATTCTTAAAGCCGCCTATCAGTCTAAGTTGTACCCAAAATGGCATTGGGCGAAATTGACATGGCATGAAAACTAAATATTGGACTTCGAATTATCGGGAACGTTCGGGATGGACTTTGGATGAAGCTACTTTGACAGTCGACAGCGCTAGTTAAGCCGAGTATTTGGAAAATGGATTTTCGGACCGAGGAAGTGAGCCCATGAGGACGTGGGTCGGGCCAGGCCAGTGTGGGCCTTAGGCTCAAGGTGGGACAACCACCATGATGGATCCAAAGCAAGCAAGTGAGCCCATTAGGCCCAAACTAACTATTCATCTTCCAAGCCCATTGTCTAAGTCTTGAACCATTTCAAGCCTAATCAATTCTCAGGCCCATTCCTATTCATTTTCAAGCCCAATTCTTAGGCCCACCCATCATTTTCAGCCCAAGGATAGATTGGTAATTTGTGCAAGGTAGAAATGACTATTTTGCCCTTCAAAGTGTGTGGATAAGGGCAAAGGAAGAGAGAGAAGATGAGGTGACTTGCATGGGGACTTGGGACCAGCTTTTGGGGCCTTGATAGCAGCCCTCACTTCACTCTCTCTCTCTCCTCCTTCAGCTCCATCTCGACTGGACCCCTCTCTCCCTCGTTTTTCCCTTTCTTCTTCCTTCTGCTCTAGCAAACCTTCTTGTGAAAAGCTGAGTTAATTGTTGTCTTCCCGTGCAAATCAACTCTCATGCCACCCACCACTGTGCTCAGGACACCAAACCGTCTGCCTTGACTTGGCTGTTCATCGGTCGAAGTCGCCGGTTGACTCGCCGGCCGGCCAGAAGCCAGCGGCAGTCTGACCGTATGGCCATGTTCTGCTCCAACTAACCTTTCTCCGAAAACTTGAGTTGATCATTGTCTTCCCGTGAGAATCAGCCTTCGTGCCACCCACCATTGCACTCAGAAGGCCCAAACCATTCAGAGGACCTGGCTGCTCACCGAACAGAGCCGTCGGTCGACCCATACGCTGGTCGAAAGAAACCAGTCGCCGATCCGTCGGTCCACCTGCCGCCTGCACTATTTCGCATTTTCAATCATTTTTCTCCCATTCTGACCCTTCCTCCACCCATCCTAGCCACCAGCAACTCCCCCTTGACCCCTAAGTGCCGCCGGTTACCGGCCAACCCCTCACCGAAACTCTGATTAGCCTGTTCAACTCTATTTCTCCTTCGACAGTCCAATTTTCCATAGTTGCAGAGGGAGTCTAAGTTTGTAACTGTTGTTTCAGCCTTGGGACCACCTTAGATCATCGTGGTTGAGGTCTCGATGCGTCGCCTTCATTACCATCGCCTGTAACAGCAACTCGCCGTCCTATCTCGCCGTTTCCAGCCAACCAAGCCGCCGCTTCTGCTCCCTCAACCAACAAGCTAAAGTAGAAGTTCCAGCAAGATCTGGAACTTTGTGGCCCATTTTCAAGCTCTTCCGGGCCTTGTCGGGTGTTGCCGCTAGGAGGTTTACGCCCGCCTTGGCGTTGCCGTCGCCATGGACTCACCGAATCGCTAAACCAGTGAATTTACTCACTAAACCTTGCTTAAGGGGTTAATTATACTTAAGAGTTAGTTAGTTTAGCTTAATATGGATTAATGACAATCTAGAATGGTTAGATTAGCCTTAGAATGGATTAGTGTTAATCTAATTAGTGAGATTAGCACCATTGAAGATGGATTAGTCCAATTCAATGGACTTCCTACAGTTCTAATCTCTAAACCCTCACCGTTTGCCATTTTCGTGGATCGAAATGTGCTGAGATTTTGAAGTCGGTTCCTTCTTGAGAAATGTTTTAGACATCTTCACCTACAACATATATTTTTCTCACGAGTTTTAAATATTTCAAAGTATGAGATTTCAGCTCCGTCATTTGCAAATAGAATCTCGAACTGTGCTGAAATTTGTGACATTTTGGGATTCAAGGGATTTTTATCAACTCTTATGGTTCGAATTTCGAAACGGTTTCTTCATGAAAGTTATTTGTAACATCTTGTAATTTAGCATACTCAAATTTTAGATCAAATGGACAAGTTTGGATCTTGAACCAAACTGATTTCGGAAAACAGACTTTCTAGAAACAAACCCTATTTTTGTACTGGATTGAGTGATTTACTGGGATTAATCTAGAAGGATATGGGTTAAGGCTTCTTCATGAAAAATGTTATTTTATATATCATTTACAACATATTAAAATTTGGGAATTTTCTGAACTCTTTTTATTAGATTTATAGATTTAAACTCAGAGACGCGCGTGTGGACCATTTTTGCTGGTTAGAACTGGTAGTGGTTTTATGGTTGTCCTTGGTGATTTGGCTGACTTTTGGCATGCTTAGAGCTCATGTTTGATGATATGTGATATCGATTGCTTAATTGTGCAATTGGTTGATAATTTATGCAATTGAGTGCAATTGTGTGGTGATTGGAAAATATAGTATTTATTTAGAAAATTCCGAGTGTCGGGTTTTAACATCGAAAGTGATTTTAAAGACCATATCAAATAGTGGGGTTTGAAAAGGAAAGGTATTAGTTTTTCTGATTCGAATTGACCGTGTACCCACACACGACTATTTTCCGGATGTTTTTAATACGAAGAAAATAAGCCAGGATCACTATTTTAATCGAGGCATTTGAGTGCAATGAACGGTGTCCTAGGCCGAGATTGAATGGTCGTGTGTTGGTTAAGATAACCCGTCCTCGAATTGAGTCAAATGGACGTTACCCTATATGGGTTACCCATTTATTGGGTCTCGGGTTACAGTAGATTCTGGACCTACGCTCCTTCGGGAAAGCCGTCTTTGAGAGACGTCACCGTGCTCGAAGGTGGTGAGACGATGCCTGGCTACGCCAGTAGACTGCCGAACTTGGGAATAGGTCGTACCCTTGAGGGGTGAAATTAACAATTGTAATGCATGATTGATTGAGTTTAATGCGCCTAATTATGAAACAAAATTGCGTAGCATGGTATGGGACGTGCCATAACGGTTTGGTTTTATAATTGGGACCCATGTAATTGATTGAGTTGATGAGGCGTTTTAATTGTTGTGTGCATTAATTATATGCATTTGTAATATGAACTGTGCTAATGTGCAGGAAAGAACTGAGGTGAGGTAAGTCATCTGTATTGTGTGGCTAGGCCACCCTTGGGTGTATTTCCTTCTTAATAGGGGTTTAGGGGGTGAATTTACCGAGACATTGTCTCACCCGATCATGGGCTTAACTTTTCATGTCCTTAGGTGGTGGTTGTGGAGGACCCGAAGCCCGAAGTCTGTGGAGGTGGAGTTCGAAGGATTGGCATATGTGTCCGACTAGTATGTCATAGGACAGTTCCTTTTTTAGAGCCAATCTTTTATAGGCTTTTGACTAGACTTGTTTTATACCTAAATCCCGTTGTTTATATAAAGTTGGCTTTTGTGAAATGTTGCCTTGCTTTCCTATCCCATGTTGTTTGTTGTCGGGGTTTATTGTTTCGCTTCCGCATGCTTATTAAAATGAATGGGTTGGCGACACGTCTTGGGAACATCGCATTTGTATCAACCTCAAAGGGATGTGCGCACGCTTGAGGTTCGGGGCGTGACAATAGCTATGGTTATTTTGGTACTGCATGGTAAAATTTCTATTTCTCAGTTTCTCAATTTCTCTATTCCCCGGAACAGAGAAATTGGAGAAACCCGTTTGATAACACAAACTTATTTCTCTATTTCTGAAACTGATTTCTGTTTCAGAAATTGTTTTGGAGGAGAAATGAGAAGCTAGAAATTATAGCTTCTCTATTTCTGAAGTAGAAATAGAAATTATTTCTCCACTTCTTCCTTCCAGACGTACTTCTCTCCTCTCCTCACTATCGTGCTTTCCCCCATTCCTTCTCCTCACCACAACACAAAAAACCCTAGCGACTTCGAACCGAATCCGCTCATCTCACCGTCGCCGCTCATCTCGCCATCGCTGTCGCCGTCGCCGCTCATCTCGACCGACCAGCTCCGGTCATCCCGTCAGACCCGCCTCGTCCGTTCGTGTCCCCAGTCGCCGTCGCCGTCGCCGTCGCCCAGCTCCTCTCCAGTCGCCATCGCCGTCACCCAGCTCTCCTCTCCAGTCGCCCTCGCGCCCTCACCATCGCCCAGCTCCTCTCCAGTTGCCATCGCCGTCGCCCACCTCCTCTCCAGCCGACGCCTGAAACTTGCGCCGTCCCAACGTCCCCGAGCTCACGACGCCATCGGAGCCCCAAATCAGCCGCGCCGCCGAGCCGATTTGCCCTTTTGCTGCAGCCCATTGTGCCTTGCGACATCTGAGTGGCCTTGTTGTGGCCACGAAGACCCGGCGCCCGCCTCCTCCACAGGTGCTCGTCCCCTCACCGGAGTTCAACGCGGACCGCCCATCGACCAGCGACCCGCGACCCACTCTCGATTCCGCGGATCCAGTCGCCGAACTCCAGTCGCCGTCGCCGTCGCCCATCTCGGTCGCCCATCTTCGTCCGCATCCCCTTCCGCTCTCGATTCTGCGGATCCAGTTGCCGTCGCCCTTTTCTGCTTTCGATTCCTCACGAGGTTCGATCGATCCTTCCCTTTTTGCCTCTTTCTTGGTTGTTCTATGCTTGTTCTGTGCTTGTGCTCTGCAATTTGTGCTTGAGTCTGTGCTTGTGATCTGCAATATGTTTCTGTTCCCTGTGCTTGTGATCGTGCTGTAATTTACTTTGATAATCCCCTGCTCTAGTCAAACGGTAGGAGATCATATGCTTTGGCCATGGCTACATAACCTCCTTAAAGTTTCTTCATGCAAGTGGGGTGTAAAGGTCTCCCTTTGTCAATGCTTCCTTTGCAGGCCCCTCTCCAAACTCTGAAAACCAACCGATAGAGGTGCCCACATGTTATAAGATATGATAACAATATTTTTATGATTATATTTACATATATTTCTATGGATAAATAATTTATACTGACATAGGAAGGGAAGTGGGTTCCTAGTTTTCATAGTTTTCAGTCCTTGAAGTATCCTTTATTAATGATAATGGATATGTTATATGCATGTTTTTTATGCGAACTTAATAGTTCTACCCTATGGTTCATTTGACTTCATATGGAACTCAAGTTGTTTATGATCTATATTCTGTAATTGTGGATTATACTATCAAATTTAACTATCTCATCTCATCAATATATATATTTTTGGTAAGGGTCATCTCATCGATATTGATATCTCTAAGAAACTCAAAATCCAAAATCTTCCAATTTAAAATCTAATTCCATTGATGCGAAGGACACTACAAGTGAATTGTATTATATTAACGAATAATGCTAAGAAGGATCCAATAAAAAAGAAATTAATACTTTTTGAACTTAATGAAGGTAAGAATGATATGAAGGAATGAAACATACTTTGAGAAATTATTACACTACCACCAGTTGATATATTTCAGTTAGATAATTGTTTCCTACGACGAAATACCTTTCATCGAAAGTTGTTTCGGATTCATTTTGGATCTTGCTCTGTTTTGATCTGCTCCAGTGGGATTATGTATGTCGGACAAAGTTGCTCCTTTTTTTTTATCTGTTTTAGTTTTTTGTTGCTCCGTGTTCATTGATTTCTTCCTATTTTTACTCTCTATCCGGGAATATTCCTCTATAGATGTGTTCCTGCTTTCTTTAAGGTTTGGCTGTATAGGCTGCGAATATTCTGGAATTGAGATGGTGTGGATGTAGGACCATCTCTTGTTTTTTTCTGTTTGTGTCTGTGGATCTCTTCTATGCCGTCTTGGTGATAGTTGAGTTATGGCATTTTCTCCGTGGTTATAGTTTTGGGTTTTAGCTATCTGAGCGGGCTGAAATTTAAGCGATTTGGTGTTTTTGCTGATCTCCGATGAAGCCACAAAGAGTTTTACGGAATCCTTTCTCCCCCAAGACAAAACGTTCATTTCTTAGTCAATTTATGGTATGCTACGAAGGCGGTTTGATGTACTGCACTAAATAAATTGCTGAATAAGTTATGCTGGTTTTGCGGACATTACTTATCCGGGTTTTACTTGTGCATATACTTATGTGGGAGGTAGTTTGTTGGGCATGCTTTTACATTTGTGACAACCGAGCGATGAGAATCCACGAGGTTGAGATCATCGTTTCAATGTGTATTTCTAAGAGATGCGCTTTCCTTTTGTTTCCTTCGCTGACTGTGCTTGCTGGCTTTGGAAGGAATTGAGAGATTTCTCATTGAAATGTTGCTGGCTCCTAGTCGATTCTCACTGTTGTATCATAAATTTCACCATTTAGCTTCTAATAATCTTATGTAACTATTTTTCTTGTTATTTGTTATTCTTTAACTTGTAATTTCAGCTTATCCTTCATGATGTGCTTGTTAATCACAAGCTTTTGTTTTTGAATTGGTGCATCATTTGATATATTTCATTGAATACTAATTCAGTTAAGGTTAAATGGCACCCCACAAAGAAGCATTTATAGCAAAGTGGACTGAGCCTTTGACCAATGTGCTTATAAGTTTGTTGGTGGAAGAGGTGAAAAAGGGAAATCGCCCCACCCGTACCTACAACAAAGTAGGGTGGAATAACATACATGTCGAGTTCAATAAACAAACAGAACTCCACTATAATGTAATTCAATTGAAAAATAGGGTGAACAAACTAAAGAAGCAATATAGTAGTTTTAAGAAGCTTCTTTCACAATCTGGATTTGGATGGGATAATATCAACAAAACGATTCTTGTGGAGGATTCAAGTGTATGGGATTCTCATATCAAGGTATCACTTTACTTGATTCATTTTTTCTTATTGTGGGTGTAAGTTTCAATTATATTGTTCATGTATGTCATTTCTATGAAATTTGCAGGGTAATATTAAATGGGCTAAATTCAAGAATGATGGGTTTCCTCAGTATCCAGACCTCTGTATTGTGTTTGGTGATACATATGCTACTGGGCAAGTATGCTGCAGGAAATGTAGAAGAAAATGCAGAAGAGTATGTGGTGTCGGATGGAGAAGACAATGCTGTTAGTGGCGACAATGGTGGTGGTGCTACAATAGATGATGCGGAGGAATCTAATGAAAACTATGTTGATACGGGAGTCCTTCCATCTGACGCGACTCCCACCCCAGTTCGTGAGAAACACAAGTTGGATAGGACTCCAAATTCCAAGAGGAGAAGAAAGAGTAACAACCATGATCTTGGTGTCACCATGAAAGCCATTCAAGAAATGATCAAATCAAGGACCGCCCAATCAACAAGTGGCTCCATAACCTCAGAGGCCCCATCTTCTGTAGCCCCACCTCCTATAGACCCCTACTCCACAGCAGTTGTGGTCGCTGTTCTAAATGGCATGCCTGAGTTGGAGCAGGATCTTTACAATAAGGCTGTGAACCAGGCATGCCTTAATGCCAATTAGAGAGAGGCTTTCATGATTGCTCTACCTGAAAGGAGACGTGGACTTATTGAGTCTCTTTGAGTAGTTATTAAGAAACATGCTATAGATTTCTATTTTGCTTAATTTCATTTCATGACTTATGTATTTGAGACTTTGTTTGTTTATGTTTTTACGTTGCAATTATGATGACATTATTGCTATTGTGGATTACTATTGGAGTCCTTATCCAATGGGTTTATATTCTTATTTTGTGTGATGATATAGGTAATATGGATGAAGGTGAAAGTAGCGTGTCTAATGATCAAGTAGCATCAGTTGAATCAATTGGACAGGATTTTGATGATTATGATATTGATATACCAATAGCATGGTTAGCCACTGTTGCAGTGGATATGTCCATGCACATGAGAGAACCTATTAGGGACAGCTCATTATCAGGACCGCAATGGATAAGGGAGGTTTTTCATGGGCATTCCGATAGAATATATGAAGCTTTTAGAATGGAGAGACGTGTTTTTCTCAATCTTTGTGATCTAATGAAGGAAAAAGGTTGGTTGGAAGATAGCCGATATATTGGGATAGATGAACAAATCGGGATTTTCTTATCTATGATTTGTCACAATAACTCAAATAGAGATCAATGTGAGAGATTCCAACGATCGGGACAAACTATAAGCAAATACTTCACTAAAGTATTGCAAGCAGTTCTCAAATTGGCAAAAGAGGTTATCATACCACCATCCTTTGATGTTATACCACAAGAGATTCTTATGAATCCTAACCATAAACGTTATTTCAAGGTAATTCTCAAATATTCCTTTACACCATCAATTTTATTTTGTTGATAATCTTATATAATATTAGTTTTTGATAAAATGACAGGTTTGTATAGGTGCCATTGATGGCACCCATATTCATGCTTTTGTACCTGTGGCGAAGCAAATCCCATTTAGAGGTTGGAAAGGCATCACCATTCAGAATGTGTTGTGCGCTTGTTCATTTGATATGAAATTTACTTTTATATATGCTGGTTGGGAAGGCTCTGCCAACGATTATCGAGTGCTTGCAACAGCACTCGAGACTCCTCGCTTGGAATTTCCTTTGCCGCCACCAGGTATTTGCTTGTCCTTTAAGGAGTAATTTTCTTTATGATCATATTTATAATTACAAATTATGACCAATGTATGAATACATTGTTGTAGGCAAATACTATGTCGTGGATTCTGGTTATGCAGCAATTCTGGGATTTTTAACTCATTTTAAACGTGAATGGTATCATTTAAATGATTATAGGGGTGCAACGAGACGACCAACAACTGCAAGAGAATTGTTCAACTATAGGCATTCTTCTCTAAGGAATGTCATCGAAAGATCATTTGGGGCATTGAAGAATCGCTTTTGCATTTTGAGGCACATGCCCCCATTTGCAATTCGAAAGCAAGCACATGTTGTAATTGCATGTTGTGCCATCCATAATTACATTCGTAATCAGGACAGGATGGATAGGAACTTTTCCCTATATGGAGATCCGCAATACTTGTCTGAACCTAAGCAAGATGAGCTTGCAAACGATATATTGACCGAGGAGGAAAACCAAATGAACACGCTTAAGAAATCCATTGCCAACAAAATGGCAAGGGATAATAATATGCCGGAAATTCCATGAAATTGTATCTTCAGCTTTTGTAATGTATTAGTATTATTTCGACTATTATTTTGTATTTGAGGATTTTCTATGTTGTTGTTTAATCAATTTTTATTTTTAGCACAACTTCCATTTTATTAATTTCGAATCTCTCGCAAATTGCGCCTCCCTCCATATCAACTAGTACCTACCATAAAATCACTTCGTTCGCCAATTGGCCTGATGTTGTGGTTGAAGATTTCATTTTATGATTTTGTGTATATTAATGGGTCATCCGTGACCTTTTGAACACACAATCCTCCTATAACTCACACATAGGAAAGTAACCGAAGATCACACGTCTGTCCTCCTGAAGCGGTCTCAAAAGAATGCAAAAGTGTAGTGACTTGAACCCAAATCTTGAATGAGGAGAATAAATACATTCACTATTTGCATATTAGCATTTGAAAATACCAAATCTTTTATAGTTTGCATATTAGCATTTTTTATACTAATCACTAGCTTTTATTTACATAAATTGCTAATGTTTTGAAGTTCCTAACTACTCTATCGAATTACCAATATAAATTAAAGTGATTTACCAACTTTTATCAAATTAAATTACCATCACAAGTACCAAGAAGAGTGAAGTAAAAGGATGGGGACAACATGATTCATAGAAATAGAAATTTTTTTCTGTTATCAAACTGGATTTGTTTCGAAATAGAAATTTTGAAATCGTTATCAAACAGGGTTTCTTTACTCGAAACTTGGCTTTAATAGAAATTGAGAAATTGATTTTTGGCCAGAAATTTTGTCATGCGCTACCTTTGATCCATGTCGGTTAGCAGCGTAAGGCATCAAGAAATGTTAGTGCAAGTACAATGACGAAGTAGTCTTCTCTTTGCAAACGGACATTGAACATTCAAAACTATCCATTCTCGAAAGGGGTGGCAATCTGTGTGTCCTGTTTTGATGCATGCGTCATTCATCCTCAATTTTATTTAAATAATTAAACTCAAATTCTGGCCAACATGTCATAGCTGCTATGACATATCTTCTCTGTCTAAGGTAATATAATTAGGAAAAAAAAAAGGCCACGCTTTCCTCCTCCTCACCCAGCTTTCGGTCGATTGGTTGCGAATATAAACATCGGTCACATTCATTTTAACATCTCTAAACTGCCAGTGGCTCATGGACTTGCTGCCGAAAGCTCTTTCCCACCCCGCGTCGCAGCTATGGCGAAAGAAAAAAGAGTGCTTCGGCTAGCGTTCATAAGGTCATCCTGAAAAGAGTTATGGGCTTTTGGAACTTTCCGGTTTATAACTCGCAAATGGCATTGCTTTCCAGCCCGAAAGTCAGAAGGATGGGGCTCGATTTGAGAAAAATCCCCTCTAGTCCCAGCCCAAAAAAGATGAGTTTGTCCGGAACCAGATTTGGAATCGGATCATCCGACAGAATCCGGTCTGGGACTCTCCAACTGACTCGCTTCGTGTAACATCAGAGACACATCCCAACGCATGGTTACTGCACAGCCTCGTGTGAACATGAAGAACTTGACGTGACTCGATTGAATTGCTGTCCTTGTGCAGGATCTCGACATGGCAAGCGAATCTTTTCCTCTGTTTTCATTCTGTCTTTTTGCTACCATAATCGCAGTGGTGCTCTTAGATAAAATAAAATAAGATAATATATTTAAGCTCTTTTAATGAAAATATGGACGACTTCTCTATCGTGGTAAAATAAAACTTTGTTATCCGATTCAAGTGAGGTTGGGTGAAATTGAACCCGATGCCATTAGAAAAAGTGCTGAAAAAAATTCTAAACTTGTTGCATTGATATCAATTTAATAATAAAACTTTTCGTCGTGCATTGATTTAATGTCAATTTAGCCATTTTCAATTGATTTTGATTAGATATTACTGACATAAACATTGCCTAGCTTACGTTACACCATTGACGTTGACATTAACAAATTTTGATGTTATTGATTTTTTCTTTTTGTATATATTTTTGCCTTTCTTCTTTCTTTTGCTTTTGCTGATAACCAACCATTGGCCATAGCTAGGCAAGCTAGCCTCACCTAGGCAAGGGTCACTATCGTTTGCCATTGGCCAAGGCTAGCCCTTGCTCAAGCCAAGGTGGCCTCGCTCGAGCAAGCTTCTCTTGTGGTTGGCGATAGTGACCCTCACCTAGAGGCTAGCATGCTCAGCCATTGCTTGTGGTCGATGACTGATCACCGACAAAAGGTTTTAAAAAAAAAAGGCAAAAGAATTAAAGAAAGAAGAAAAAATCAGAAAATAATAAGAAATTAAAAAATATCAAAATATCATAAAAAAATCGTCCATGTAGGCTTGTCAGTATCCACATCGACAACATTCGATCAAAATTAATTCGAAGAACTTAATTGGTACTAATTCAAAAGGATTAGGACTATATTAGTACTATTAAAAGATTATAATTAAATTGGTATAAATATAATTGATTTAGGATTTTTTTGGCACTTTACCCCTGTGTCGTCTGTCTTGAGCATGGTTTGAACCCTCTTTTAGAAAGTCAAAAATAAAAAGAGAAAGAAGAAGATGGTTCGAACCCATAACATTGTTTGAATCCACTTTCAGAAAGTCCAAAATAACAAAGAAAAGAAGATGGTGCGAACCCACCATTGGCTTTGAGCTAGCAAATTGGGTTCAACTCATGGGATTTTGTGTGATAATATGCATTGCTTTCAAGTCTATCGTAGTTACCAAAATTTTTAATAAGTACCGCATGAGAGAAATTAAACTTCACGCACTTGAACTTTTAATAATTTTAATTTCCGACCTCCTCCTACTCCCTCCTCCAAATCCAAATCTCAATTCCACCGTCGATTGTCTATTTCCTACTCGTTTTCTTTATTTACGGGAAATTCCGAGGGTGGAGATTGTGAATATGTTGAGCGGTGGGGGACATGAGCATGGAAAGTACCAAACGCATTCAATTCACATCATTATTGCTCCAATAAGACATAGCCCCTTCTCATCGATGACTCCTGACGTGTACGACAGAGGGCTGCTCTCTCCATCACCTTAAAACTTCGGTAGCTCTAGCCTCTACCAAAGGAGGGCAGTTAATAAAGGAAGCTTAGATTTTTTTTTCTGGACTGGAGGCGACATCGGGATACTGTGTGTGAGCAGTACAATTGAGTCACTCAGCCATTGGGGTTCCTCAATAGTGGGAAAATTGTCATGAATTTTTTGAACTTATTGTATTTTTTTTAATTTAATCATAAATATTTTAATTATATCAATTGAGTCATAAATCTTTTCATATTTATCTGATTGAGTCAATCTAGTCATAAGGCATGGCAGGTCGGGTTGACATAGAAATTTTTTAATAATTTTTTAATTATTTTGAACTTTTTCTATTATTTCTTTTCTTTTTCTCTATTTTCCTTCTTTACTTATTTTTTACCATGGCCAGCAAGGGACCTTGGGCAAGAGTTACAATTGCCCTCACCCAAATCTAGGTGAAGTCATCAAGGTTGTAAGCAACGCCAACCTCGCTAATGGCCAATAGGAGTGGTTGGTTCCCTATTCCCAATATTGGGAACCATATAGGGAACTGGGGAGTGGACCACCTTATTGGTCCAGTACAATGACATTGGTCATTTTTTGTTTTTTGGTAGATTCGACATTTAAAATATTGAAAATCATGTTGAAAGATTCATTGAATATGGACATTATTGATCACACCCCTTTTGGTATGTATAAATAATTTCCCCATCCCTTTAGAGTGATTAGAGTGATTGCATAAAGATTCCCAAAAGTGCATATATGTTTTATTTTATACCATATGCATATGAGTTAAAAACACCGAGCTTGAGAAATGGTCTTTGTCTGCTGCTACGGCATTGCTTCATTCATTACGTAATCCCAATTCACGCAACCAACTCCCTAAAGACCTAGTGCTAACTACTATAGATATGTTAATATCTCCATCTTATATCAATTAATTTATGTAATAATGTATATATAGTTGGTCCGATCCAATCAGTTACCCTCTTGGAATGGGAAACCGGACCACCCGAATACCGCTTCCACTTTTAGAAATTGGGAATCGAATCGATACTCCTGGGAATTGGACTAGCTAGCCGGTTCGGTCCAATCTAAACGGTTCCCAATTCATACAGTCCATTTTGCACACCTCTAATAGCCAATGAGGGCATGATGACCCTTACTGGCCACTGTAAAAGGAAAACATTAAAAGAGGGAAAAGAGAAGAAGACAAAAAAAAAAAAAAGGGAAAAGAAAAGAAAAGAATAATTAGAATGAACAAAAATATTGAAAATTTTAAAAAAAATATTTACATTAATGATGATCGTGTCATATAGGACGATCAACATCTATGTCAACGATTTTTTTTTTATTAAAATTAACCAAATGAACTCAATTAGTAAAACATTTAAATTGGTAAAAGCGTAATAGATTTTTTCAGATAATTTTGTTCTCTATAGTTGGTACCAAAATATCAATCGTTCAATCAAACCAAAATGCACGTTGAGGTACGCAGGGAAGCATGTGAGAGCATATTCTCGGGGCATTTACAACCTGCATTAGGGTGTACCCTTGGCTTCTTTATTGTGTCCTTGGTTCAAGAGAGCGACTGCAGCTGTGGTACATCACCTAATGATGTGCTGAAATCTCCTTCGAGATCTCCCATGATTGCTCGGAAGACAATCTTCCTCAAGAGGTTAAAAAAAGTCAATCACCTTGTGCTTGCGGGTGCAACTCGTTTAAACAGTCGAATAAAGCATATTTCACTATCGTTCAGGAACACGAATGTGGAGCTTGCTTACCTGGAAATCCACGAAACACCGGTAAAGCTCCATAAACAGGTCAAATCCAGTCATTTGGTGTGTGTGCAGGACTCAGACCAATCTCCACGAAATCAATGGAATTTAAATATGTGACCTTTAGTTCTCGATCTAGAAAGCCCCAAAAGCCAAACTATCTAGGTTACTTATAAATTTGTATAGTATCTCTCGATAGAAAATTATTATATCTTTTAAAGCACTTATTGTTCTCTAAATATGTATAATTAACACCTCGAAAATAAAATTATTGAACACCGAATATTTGCTTATGAAGAATGCTTAACAAGTGCCTTGTGGCATTTGACTAAAAGACCCTTTATGATTATGCTAAGAAGTTAATCAAGGATTACGTGCTCTAATTATTAAAAATATGACTTTTATAGGACGCATTGTATCGCTTTGTCGCTGCAGGTCCTTCGAAGTGCACCGTCCACATGCGTCGCCATCACGAGCAAAATGAAAAGGAATTCGAGGGACCGCCTCCGAGAAGTTATCTTCTAGAGTGCGGACCATAGAACAATCATAATTTAAATTATTTACAATGGAACAAGTAATTATTATTTTCATTTTTTTACAATTATAGGGTCTAACATGTTCATGCCAGACTTGTTTTGCAAAAAAAAAAAAAACAAAACAAATCTAATGCTAGATAATTATAAAATTAAGAACTCAAAGGTTAGTCATATACTATTCATAAACCTCAATAAAGTGACAAAGATAAAATTAACCATCCAACTATAAATTTGACAACCTAGATTGTACCGGACACATTTGGTCCCGACTTCTTTCCTTTTTAGGTCGGACAAAGAGATCGGGTCAAGAAAAGTGATGCTGAACACATCCGAGAGGAACCAAAGGTGCCAAAAGCCCTTGTAGGCCCGACCCGCCCAACTTGCCCTTGTTCCTTCGAAGCTTCACGAGCTTTTATTAAGCAACCGAATAAGGAGCTACTGTATTTTTTTTTATTTATTGAATCGATTATCCCTGCAATATGCACAATCAACACTTTTAAAAATTAAATAATAAAAACCAAACATTTTTCGTGAAAAAAGAAAAAGAAAAAAAGATTGGTGTTGCGCAGAAATTGTCTAGAAGATCCTGTACGAGAATGGCTAGAAGTTAAGCCCGGATTAGCCACTCCAATTATTAAAAATCATGACTTTTACAAAGGGGACAACCTAGGACCAAATTGTACCGCCCTGTCGCTCTAGATCTTTCCCAAGTGCAAAACTGTTCACGCGGGTCGCCATCACGCACCCAATTAAAAAAAAGAAAAGAAAGTCAAGATCTCGCACGCGTCTCTCACCGCGTCTAGGAAGTTACCACGTAGAGTATCGACAACACAACAATTATACTTTGAATTTTTCACAATAAAAAAAAAGGGAATTTTCTTTTTTATATTAAAATTGGTTGAGAAGACTCAGGGACCAGCATAATATAATATACAGTCCCGACTTTGATAAAATGCATTGATTATACGTCGGATCTCAATCCTATTTTGAACTCTTTTTTTTTTTTTATTGAAAAAAATCTCAGACTTTCACTATTACCCCAAGTATGCCTGCACATATGAAAAATCGCCATTAATTTATTCGAATAATTAACATCGGAATTAGTTAGGGGTGTGTTATTTCATCAATGCCATCATCTTTGTATTGAACAATAACAACCTCCTGATATTGGGATTTTTTTAGGAAATTAATCCCTTGATATCTCTATAAGGAAAGAAAAAAAACGTCTACATGAAATTTGATATTGAGTGATGATCTTTGCGTATGGATTCTATGTAGCGATTATGAATGAAGATCAATTGCAAGGGAAACTATAATTAGAAGCAAGCAATAGTAATCATTTCAAATCATTCGCTTTTATGGCGAGATGCTCATGAATCAATTATACTCGCGGTTTCTTTTTCTGAGGATGGTGTTCTTGAGAGTGCGCTAATCTATATTGACTTGGTAAATTTATAATCTTATTCATGAAGCACTCTCAGCAAGCAATAATATAACACGCATATCTTCTATATCTATATATTAACCTAGAAAATCATTTTGTATCACCTCACTATCTCTCATTTATTCCTCATAAACATTTTTTCCCTTGATTGCAAAGCGGGTAGAATAAAATATAAAATTGACCAAAGAAAAGTACAAAAACCAAGAAATTGGCGACCCCACCTACTACTAAAAAGTGCGCTCGGTAAATCACTTAATTGTCT
Source organism: Eucalyptus cloeziana (assembly GCA_014182715.1). Taxonomy (NCBI): domain Eukaryota; kingdom Viridiplantae; phylum Streptophyta; class Magnoliopsida; order Myrtales; family Myrtaceae; genus Eucalyptus; species Eucalyptus cloeziana. The sequence goes on along the minus strand of CM024644.1, from coordinate 18,073,061 downwards.
TTACTTTATAATCAACTTCTTCAAATCTTTAATATTTTTCTAGCTTAAACATTGAGTTTCACTTGCTCAGAAAAGCAGCAAAATGTTCCTCAATAGTATTTTCTTTAGGAAGAATAACTTGTGCAATGGTAAAACATGAAAATAATTTATTGTCAATTCTAATGATAATTGTCCAGGGAGTGCAAACTATCTGGTCGCACCTGTAATACGTGCATGAAAATCAGTACTTTTATGACGGAATCGATTAGAAATTTTTTCATTTCGGAAAAATTAATGTTGTTTCTTTTTTTTTTTTTCTTTTCTGAAGAGAGAGAAGCAAGAGAGAAACCGCCATTAGAAAAGGGAGGGGGCCTTGTATAAATAAAACGCCAGGTGAAACCCTCCCCTTATTACTGTGCGTGCTTTTCTTTAAACTTCACCTCGTGTTTCATAACTTCCAAAGTACCTCCTTTAGACGTTGCTCCCAAAGCCTAAAACCTCTGCGACCCTGTCGCTCTCTCTCTCTCTCTCTCTCTCTCCTCGCGGTGATCGCAATTCGGCGGTCGATCGCTCCGTTCTTGGACGACCCTCGTTTCCTTTGCCGCCAACGAGGCCGGGGATCGTTCGCTCGAGGAGTTCCCTCTCCGACGGGTGGGTGGCCCTTCTTCTTGTTCTTGCTCTGCTGCAACCGGCAGAGAATTTTTCTGGGGTTTTTGTACACCCGGTTTTCTTTTTTTCCGGGGGAGTCTTGTCGGGTCGAGGATGGGCAGTTGGAGGGGACAGAGGGGTTCTTCTCGTCATCAAGGTGGTCAGGGGACCAGATCGCTGGCAAGAAAGCCGCCGCTCGGTAATATTTTATTTCTCTGTTCCTTTTTCTCTTTCTTTTTTTCCTTTCCCTGTGAATCTGTGATTGATTATCTCTGTCTGTCTTCGTGGTTCGTTGGTTTATCTTTTTCTTTTTTCTTTCGATTCTTTGTCTGCAATAATGTTTGCTTGCTTCCCCTGTTAATGTCGGGTTCGTACTTGTAAAGGCTGTTTTCTTTTTCTTTTTTTCTCCCCTGTATTAATCTTGATCGTACTTTAGAGATATACGGTCTGGTGGCAGTTGAATGGCTTCTATTTGCAAAGGGGATCGTGTTTTTACGGTGGTTGGGAGTCTTTTTTCTGGTGAACCAGAGAGTAATTTCAGTGTGTTGGAGTTTGAAGTTGAGAGAGTTGTATGGCTGAGCCGATTGTGGACTGGATGTCACGAGCGGCTTGAGATTGATTGTTGGGTAGTTTCATTGTGTGGAGTTTGGCATTGGGTGTTGTTTGATTGTTATACTGCCTTGCCGCCGTGTCTCTTACTTGGGATGATTTGGGCCGTTTGTTACGAATTTAGCATTGTCATACAGGGAAAGAGGTGAATTGGCACTGAGTTTTTATCATCTGATGGTGTGGTAAGAGTGTGTAACTTTTCCAGTGTGGATGATATTATATCTTGCTAGATTGGGTCATTGTTTGTACTAGATTTGCATAAATCAGTCACTTTTTTTTTCCTCTGGCTTTTGTTTGGAAGTTGCGTTTTGAGTTGATGAACTATAATGACGGTTTTTTTCATTTACAGGCTGTTGGCAGCCGGCCGTGCCAACATGGGAGAAGGAATTCTGCAAATCGGTTGGCTCAGTTCCCTGGGGCAGGCTCTTGGATGCAAAGAAGTACTTGCACATACATGACAAGGTAGTTAAATGGAATGACTCAGCTGTTGAGGAAGCGTTTCACAACGCAAAGGAACGTTATTGGGCAGAGATCAATGGGCTTCCATGTCGTATCTCTCTGCCTGATCCAGATATCCATATAGACAAAGTAGATTGGGAATCCAAAATGGACCCTGGACTGCTTCTGGACTTGGAGCGAGGACCTGAGGCTTTCTATGGCAGTAATAGCGGTCAAACGGTTATCTTTGGCAATGTCTTATCTAATTTATCCTTTGCATGTGATGGATGGGGAGATGTTGAAGAGGAATGGCCAAAGGATCAGACATCTCGGAAGGTCATTGATGATTGTGTGGGTGGCGAAAATGTTTGTGGAGCTGATCCCGCCGAGCAAGTCACAGCTGATGCTGATGCTCTTCGGGGCTCGAAGCATGGCCATTTTCAGGGCCAGAATCAGTGGGTTGGCAGACAAGAGGATTTAGAGAATGACAAAGACAAGACCGTCGACAATTGGGACAACTGGGATTGGGATAAGATGAATAGAGAACTCGAACCTGTGGGGTGCGGAAATACACTCGGAGTTGATTCTGTGGATCGAGATGCAGCTGCTTGTGACCCTTTTTGGGGTTTGAAGCGAGAATGTTCTCAGGGGTGGACTCAGGAGGTCAGTGCTCAACAGGATTCTGATGTAAAGAATCATAGTAAGTTGGAGAACGGCCATGATGGAACTGGCAACAACGGGGACACATGGGATTGGAACAACATGAATAGAGAACTCAAACACAAATCGGGCGGAAAAACATATGGATCTAGTCCTGTGGAGCGAATCACAGCTGATGGTGACCCTATTTTGGCTTCAAAGCAGACCCCATCTCAGCAGTGGAATCAGTGGGTTAATACTTCAGAGAACAGGCAATATATAGCCAGTGACAATTGGGATACCTGGGATTGGGATAAGATGAATAGAGAACTCCAACCTGATAGACAATATATCCCAAGACACAAGCGCGTGGGATTTGGCCGGAATGACAAGCAAATAAGGTATGGATGGAACCATGGTAAAGGGATGAAGCAGAATAATTTCGTTTATTGATATTTGTGCTGCAGTCTGCGTCTTATAGTCTAATATTCTTTGAGATCCCTTACTCCTCCGTATCGTGGATAAACAGGGGTAAGGTGACCGTTTTTTGTCTGCGGTAATTAGCATTGTTTTGTTGGGCTGTACATGTCATTCTGTGTATTTCGTATAATTTTAGAGCTGAGCGGAGTCTGTTTGGCAGTAGCTTAGTAATTCATGTTGTGTTCACAATTTTATCTGACGAGTCTGGGAGATTCGTCAAGTCCAAGCGTTGATTACCTCTGGTTGCCCTACGTAGTTCCTTTGCTGTAATGATCCATTATGAAGTATAAGCACGAGCAGTTATTACAGAGTTGTGTCCTGAAAAAGGAATGCCATTCAATTCATTCGATCTCCAGTTCTTTTTTCTTTGGTAATCTTCACTTTCTGCTACTTTTGTAGCCTCTATGCATTGAAGCATAAGGTATAAGCAAGTCGTCAGGCTGCTTCTGTCTTTGCAAAGGCGATCCTTGTCGCTGCTTCGGAACCGGCAAAAACATGTTTCCTCATGGAAATCTATATGAAGGAAGGACACCACTTTGGCATAAACTAAAGGAGCTTCGCATTTAGTGGATTCCTAGCAAAACTGAGAGATGATGTAAAATTTGTCGGATGAATTAAGGTTGCTATTTCCTCATTTTGAAAGATTTGTATATAATATAATGACATACTCTTCCATTTATGTTAATAATCTCTATGTAAAAGCCGAAAATCTATTTAGACAACTAATTAGGGTATAGAACAAGTTGTCAATTTACAAATAGTTTGATATGACATTAAGACATGGAATTTACAGGCATCAGCGTATTTCAGATGATTGTTCCAAAGTTTCCTATACCTTTCATCCATCTATTAATGTATCCAACACTAAATTGAAATTAAAAAGTAATAAAATTATGAAATTGTATAGATTGTTCACTTATTAACTGGAGGAACAAAAATGTCTGTATGTGGGGGACACCTTCACAATGTGTTTACATGATCAAAGACATTCATACTCTGTTATTGAAAAAGAATACACATTGACGTACATATACATATGTGTGTGTGTGAAAATTTGCTACAAATACTAATTTTAATACGAATACATATTATATGAACATAATATGGGATCAAGCGCGTACCTAGCACGCTTGTACCACAGACAGCTAAGTGATTCTGTGAGTAATAACTACCTTCATAAAAAGAAACATTGATGATGATTCTGTGAATACTAACTACCTTCATTAAAGGGAAAACTGATGATGGGAGACGTGCCAAATCTTAAAATGACGCATAATCTTGTATCCGCTAAGTAAATATTTTCTCACTTATTAAAGGCATAAAAAAATAAAAAAAATGATATGCAAGGGTAAGTATCGGTTCAAGGTCAACCCTTAACCGACCTTGGACCGGCCGGTTTTGGTTTTAGTTTGATTCCCATGGGTATTTGGCCGATTCTTTATCTTGGGATTCTTAAACCCCGTATTATGTGAGTTGATTTTAGGTCTTGAGACTTTAGGATTGGTTCAACCCGGATCAATCTTGTATATATTGTACATAACATATATTATGTATATTATATAATATATAATATATTGCATATTTTTGTCTGCTCTTAATCCTTGTGCCTCCACTTCTATTCTTTCTCATGCGGTTCTGTTTTGTAAATCAGAAAAACCTACCCCAGATTTGACCACAAAAAAATATAGAAACCCTCTTCGCTCACCTCATGAGCGTAGCTCTCAACCGATGAAATCTATTGCCTCTTTTGGCCCGCCTCATAAACGCAGCTCAATAATCCCAAATGGAGATTTTCATTGTTACCTTATTTTAAATTTATGTTTGATATGTAGCGATATTCATAATTTGGTTACTCAATGTCACATTATTGATGGATATTTAATTTGAAAAAGTATGTTCATTCTTTCAAAGAATACAAAAAAATGAAACAAAAAAATAATAAGGTTGGTCGCGGGTTGACCTTGTAATCGGACTGGACCCATAGGTTAGTTCGGATCTTGGTCCCAGGCTCAATAGGATCGGTCTTCGGTCTCAAAGATTGAAGACCAACAATGTGTAAGTTGGTTTATGATTAGGTACTAGACCGACCCAACTCGGATCATGCTTACCTCTAACATACATGGACTTTTACTGGACGGACAAAATACCGAACATCGAGTCATTCATCTATGCAAATTGACGAGTTCACTTGAGATCGTCGATTTGGAACACCGTTTAATAGTAACATTCATAATTTTCTAGGAGGCACATCCTAGCTGGCAAGTTTAGCGGCAAAACTTGGAGAAATCTGTACAATAACATTTGTAGATATTCGGGCCATTATGCTTCCTTTATATATCTTACCATCTTTACCACCAATTAAGCAGATTTATTTTTCTATTTTTTCTGGTAAATAAATAATAGGAAGAACATTCATTGGTATATTAAGATTGATTTGTAAAGTTAGTATAATGTAGTAAATTTGAGTTGAATATGGTTTGCTTAATTATGGATTCAGTCATAGTTGGTCACATAACTTAATATATTAATTTAAGATATACACATACTGGAAGTCCTCCAACTTGTCACAAAATTGCAATTAAGTTATAAAATTTTCAAATGCAATTAAGTCCTATAACTTGATATGAAAGTATAATTGAATCCTAAATCTCTCAAAAAATGTGCAATTAAGTCTTTTCATTAACTTCGTCGAACCTGACAGATGGAAAATGCTAACAAGTCTTAGAACTTGATTGCATATTGACAAGTTTTATGATTTGATTACACAAACTTGACAAGTTTTAAGACTTGATTATACTTTTTGAAAATATTATAACTCAATTGAACTTTTGTGATAAGTTGTAGGACTTAATTGCCATTTTTGAAAGTTTTAAGAACTCAATTGCACTTTCATGGCAATCAGCACTTTCAGTACACTTACCCCTTAATTTAATAGATCGATTTTAATGTACCCACAATTGCGTCTAAAAAAGTAAAGTTAATTTGATACATATAGTGCAGCTAGGGCCAATAGAGTATCCTAATTGTTATTTTTGCTAATATCCCCGGGTAATCCCTCTCTAGAATTGGATACTATTTGCATTTTCACTTTCAAATTTGAAGGAGATGATATTGCCAAAACTGCTTATTTAACTAAATTTGTTAGGCCGAAAAATGGATATAAGCGAGTCATGCTATGAACATCGGCGAACTCTTCCTTTATCTGTCAAATTTCTCCTAAATTTCTATCTGAATATCTGTCTATTATATTTTCAACCAAGGATACTCTAGGCGACATTTGTTATCTGGAGCTGTTATATCTAGGTTCTGCATCCGCCATTGACCAAGTGTAAAAGTATACACGGCTCACTTGAACATTGTGCATGATTCTTTGTTTGGCTATTACTAATTTAGTACCTAGAAAAAGCACAAAGACAATGCAATGTAAATGAGGCTAAAATTTTAACCATTACCATAGTCGGCCACTCATCCTGCGAATTATACCCCGACATTTTCCCCAGGTGCGTACATAAATCAGAGAGTCGGTCCAAAAGTATCTCTCATCTATTGATTTACTAAAGATTTTGATGTTAGACATAGCTACATATGTGAGCTATGTGTGCGAGCGTCTACTTATTCACTGGAAATATGTCATCATCCATGTCTAATATGAAATTTGGATTTTTCTTCTTCTTCTTCTTTTTTTTTTTTTTTTTTAAAGTTAGAAAGATGACCGAATCCAAAGTTGCAGTTACCGACACGAATTGGATGAAATTGGCTGATTTATGTTGCTTTTTATGTGTGATTCAAATAATGAGCATTGCCCATAAAACTCACTGTGTTACATGGCTTTCCTATTACGAGGGTCAACAATTTTGGAAAACATTTTGCTTTTTCTTTTTTCTTTACCAGCAGGCATGAGTGTAGGATTTGGATTCTGAAATTTGTTTACTTTTCTTGGAAACACTCGATAAAGAGTCGCAACTATATGGGAACGACATCTATGGAATTGACTTGAAATTTGAAGGCTCAAATGGAAATAAATATCAATAAATTGAATGACTAAGAAAGTTCGTTTTGATTTATTTTTGGATGAGTAACTCGATGGTAATAGTCCTTTTCTGCTAGTTGACAAAACAAGTAAATGTTCGGCATGAAAAGAAGGTATAGAATTATGTCGGAAAAACAATAATGCCTGTGCATGAATTTGATTCACCGGCCATGGATGAGGACCGACCAAAAAGGAAATTGTAATCCCAATCAGAAGTTGAGGAGCTATATAAACACCGGATCGCCCCCAGAGTACCTTGTGCTTCTTATGATTTCACCTCGAGTTCAATAATTTCAACTCGCCTTCAGACGTTGACTACAAAGCCCAAAACCTCTGCAACTCTATCCCTCTCTTGCGTAGGCATCTCAAAAGGTAACGGAAGCGTGCAGAGGTTTCCTCGAGCCGGACGGAGATTGGCCCTCAAGTGCAAAGGAAAAAGGGAGCTTGACTGCAAGACCCACCCGTCGAGCAGGGCGAAAATCGGCCTTAGTGATCCGACTGCAGTTCTGCAACTTGCCGGTCACATTTTTGAACCACCTCATTTTCTTTTCCAGCCAAAACCTCAAATTGCCATTTGAAAGTTTCTCTGACAAGTGCCCTCCTGTTCTTGCTCTGCAACCGCAAGATTCTTTTAAAAAAATTTCTATCAGATTTAAGGGGCGTTTTGGAGTTGATTATGGACGGTAGGAGGGGACAAAAAGGTTACAACCGTCATCGAGGCACTCAAGTTAATAGATCGTTTGGAAGAAAGCTGCCTATTGGTAATATTTATATGTCTCTGCACTCCTTTTTCTATGATTGACTTTGTCTGATTACCTGAAAGTTGGTTAATTTTTTCTTTTAAAAGTTCGTTTTCTGCAATAATGTTTTCCTTCTGTTTTGTTTTCTTTTTCTTTTCCACGATTGTTATGAGAGGTGGTGTTATTTTTCATGGTAGTAGCCTAGTAGGCAGTCTTTTTTTTGTTGAATATGGAATAATTTCCTGTAATAGATAAAACAATGTAATGTGATTTTGGAGTTTAAAGTTGAAAGTGGTATGACCTACTAGACCTACTTGTTCGTGGACTGGACATTATTTGAAGTTGTCTTAAGCTGGTGAACTGATGATGGTTTCGTTTGCTTTAGCAGGCAATTGGCGGCCAGCCGTTCCATCCTGGGAGAGAGAGTTCTGCAGATCTGTAGGGTCTGTCCCCTGGAAAAAGCTTGTGGAAGCAAAGCGGTACATGTGCATATATGATAAAGTGCTTAAGTGGGACGACTCAGCAGTCGAGGAGGCGTTTCGCAACGCAAAGGAACGGTTCTGGGCAGGGATCAACGGAATCCCATGCAGCATCGTTTTGCCCGATCCAAATCTCTACGTCGATGAAGTAGATTGGGCATCCGAAGTAGACCCCGAGCTGCTTTGCGACTTGGAGCGAGGGCCTGAGGCCCTCGATGGCGGCAATAATAATTGCAATAATAGTGGGACGATTATCTTCGGTGATGTCTTAGCAGATCCACGGGTGAGTACTCACGAGGATCCCAATCAAAAAGACGGCCATAAATTCAAGAGCGGCCTAGATATTGTCCATGACAATTGGGATATGTGGGATTGGGGTGACCCAAATGGGGAACTTGAACCTGCTAGGCCCTTTGTTAGCAGACACAAGTCCTTGAGATTTGGCAGGGATAACAATAGAATGGATTACAGATGGAACTGCGGGAAGGGGTGAAGCAAAACTAAGAATGGTTGTTGCCTTCTTAGTTTCTTTGTTGTAATTCATGAAATTGTAAAGGACAAGCGACTGCATGTATATCAAGATGTACCCTGAAAAAGAAACGACAATTAAGTCAATGAATATCATATTATTTACATGATATGTTTTGAAGCACAGATATAGAGCATGATGTTTGGTCGCTAATATTTTGATGACGGCAGCCTTTCCTGCCGATGCTTGTCCGATGAACGGACTAGTCAGGATGCTTCATGTTTCATTGAGATGCAAATGAAAGAAGACAGGGAGATAAAACAAAAGGAAAGCTGTAGAATAGTAACAAAAATTAATAAATGCTCGTAATTTTTTTTTTTTAAAAAATGCTCCAATCTCAAATTAAGTACACATCATATCCAAGTCGGGCAGTCAAATAAAATTACAACAAAAGGTACTCCAGCTTGTCAGGTCCATCCACAAATCCTCCCGGTTGAAAGATCAACCAACCACCACTCTGAAATTCGTCTAACCTGAAAACTATGGGAGAATTACCAAACAAGCTCTAAATCTATTTTAATTGTGCCAATTCAGACCTAAACTTTTTTTTTGTCCAATTTAGTCCTAAACCTTTTATAATTGTGTCAATTCAGTCCATTCGGCCAAAATTGGCCGGCTGGCGTTGATGTGGACGTCGGTGGGGGACAGTCGGCCGGCGAGGCAATTTTTTAATATTTTTTTTTTCGAATTTTTAAATGTTGTTTGTAAATTTTTTTAATTCTTTTTTTCTTTTTATTTTTTCCCACCTTCCCCTTCCTCTGGCCGGTCGGCATGGGCTAGAGGCGAGGGCCGGCGAGGCTCACCCCCACTGGCGCCCCACCAGATCTGGCGAGGTCAACATCGCCGGCCATTAGTGAGGGTGAGGCCTTGCCAGATTCGGCAGGGCCTCACCTAGCCACGGCAAGGCTGCTGTCATAATGGAAAGAGCCCAGAGTTGCCCGTACGAGACATTCTCCAAGCAAATGCCGCCGCCCTGCACCTGATCCCTGCCCTCCTCGATCGAATTCGCCCTGTCGAGGGCCACGATGCTGAGCATCGAGGAGTGGGGGCGGTTCATGGCGTGCTTGACGACGAGAGGGAAGTCGCAGATACGGCAGCCTCGCCGTGGCCACTGGCGAGGTCGACCCTCGTCTTGGTTGGGCGAGGCCTTGCCGGATCTGGCGAGGGCCGAGCTCGCCGGATCTGGCGAGGCCTTGCCCTTGCCAGTGGCTGGCGAGGCTGACCTCGCTAGATCCGGTGGGTTCTTGCCCCGTCGGCCCTTGCCTTCGTTCGGCAGGGGCGAGCCTCGCCATTGGCCGGCGCGGCCGGCCAGAGGAAGGGGAAGGTGGGAAAAATAAAAAGAAAAAAAGAATTAAAGAATCAAAAAATATTTAAAAATTCAAAAAAATATTAAAAAATATTAAAAAATTGCCTCGCCGGTTCGGCTGTCCCCCATCGGCGTCCATGTCAGCGCCAGCCGGCCAATTTTGGCGGGATGGACTGAATTGGCATAATTATAAAAGGTTTATGATTAAATTGGACAAAAAAAAAAAAAAGGTTTAGGACTGAATTGGCATAATTGCAATAAGTTTAAGACTTTTTTGGTAATTCTCTTTGAAAACTATGACAAGTGAAGAGTGAGCAAATTTAGTCTATGAACTCTCAAGATTTAAAGTGAGTGATCTTGTCCTGTGAGGTATTTCGATATTGATTGTCTATTTACAAATTCAAGACATGCATTAATTTTCAAAAAAGGAAACACTTGCATTTAACGAGATTCAAACCATGATCTTCGATACAAAAAACACAACCATACAACTTATAGACATAGACATCAAAGAGTTCTTAAATTTAAAGAACAAAATTTACTCCATACAACTATAAAAAAATATTAAGTTATGCAAACAAAAATAACTCAGCTAGTTCTAGGTAGAATTGAGAATTGACCCATTTGATTTTCAGTTCAAATTCTATGGATTCGGAGATCATACGTTCAATATGATCATTTTGGCTATTAGTTTTGATTTTTTTAGAATTGGAAACCACTAGTCATTGTCTCGATTCTAGGTGGGGAACCAAGCCACCGGCAAAATAATCACCCATTTTTATTTATTTATTAATTATATTTTTGTGATAAGTTTTATGACATGATTACACTTTTTGAAAGTTTTAGAACTTTATTTTACTTACACAACAAACATTAGCACTTCGGGTACACTTATCCCTTAATTTAATATTTTGGTTTTAACTTACCTACAATTACATTTAAAGAAATAAAGGTAATTTGATACATATCATGTAGCAGCTTGTCCAATAGAGTATCCTAATTGTTATTTTGCCAATATCCCCAAATAATCCCTCTTTAGAATTGGATACTATCTGCCATTTTCATTTTCAAATTTTGAAAGAGATAATATTGCCAAAACCGCTTATTTATCTAAATTTGATAGGCCGAAAAATTGATATAAGTGAGTCATACTATGAGTCATACTATTATATTTTCAACCAAGGCTACTCTAAGGCAACATTTGTTATCTTGAGCTGTTATACCTAGATTCTGCATCCGCGATTGACCAAGAGTAAGAGTGTACACGGTTTACATGAACATTGTGCATGATTCTTTGTTTGGCTATTAGTAATTACCTCGAAAAAGCACAAAGACAATGCAATGTAAATGAGGCTAATATTTCAACCATTACGATAGTCAGTGAAAGGCCAATTATCCTGCAAATTATACCCTCAAGATGTTCCTCCTGTTGTGTACATAAATTGGAGGGTCGGTCCAAAAGGTCTCTCTCATCTGTCAATTTACTAAAGATTTTAATGTTAGACTTAGTTACATGCGTGAGCTATGCATGCGCACATCTACTCATTCACTAGAAATATGTCATCCTCCATGTCCGATATGAACTTTGGATTTTTCTCTCTCTTTTTTTTCCTAAATTAGAAAGACAATTGAATCCAACGTTGCAGTTAATGACATGAATTAGATGAAATTGGCTGATTTACGCTGCTTTTTTATGTCTGATTCAAATAATGAGCATTCTCCACAAGACTCACCGTGTTACATGGCTTTCCTATTACAAGGGTCAACACTTTTGGAAAAAAAAAATATTTTTTATTTTTTCTTTACCAGCAGACATGAGCGTTGGATTTGGATTCTAAAATTTATTTAATTTTCTTGGAAACGACTATATGGGAAGACATCTATGGAATTGACTTGAAATTTGAAGGCTCAAATGGAAACAAATATCTATAAATTAAATGGCTACGAAAGTTCATTTTCATTTATATTTTTGGTTGAGTAACTCAATGGTGATTATCCTTTTTTGCAAGTTGACAAAAAATGTAAACGTTCAGCCCAAAAAGAAGGTATAGAATCATGTCGTAAAAACAATAATGCCTGTGCATGAATTCGATTCACCGGCGGAGGATGAGGACCGACAAAAGGAGCTATATAAACACCAGGCCGCCGCTCGGAATATAGTGTGCTTCTTATGATTTCACCTCGAGTTCAACTATTTTCGACCCCCCCTTAGAAGTTGCCTACAAGCCTAAAGCCTCTGCGACTCTCTCCCTCTCTCTTGTCGTTGCCTACAAGCCCACTTTAGACGTTGCCTACAGGCCTAAAACCTCCGCGACTCTCTCCCTCTCTCTTGTCGTGATCGCAATTCTGCAACTTGCTAGTCACATTTTTGAACTACCTCGTTTTCTTTTCCGGCCAAAACCACAGATTGCCATTTGAAAGTTTCTCTGACAAGTGCCCTCTTGTTCTTGCTCTGCAACTGCAAGATTCTTTTGAAAAGTTTTCCATCAGTTTTGAGGAGTGTTGTCGAGTTGATTATGGACAGTAGGAAGGGACAAAAAGGTTACAACCGTCATCAAGGCAGTCGAGGGAATAGATCGTTCGGAAGAAAGCTGCCTATCGGTAAATATTTATATGTCTCTCCACTCTTTCATATGACTGTCTGTCTGATTACCTGACGGTTTATCTTTTCTTTTTGACGTTCTTTGTCTGCAATGATGTTTTCTTTCCGTCAATGTCAGGTTCCTTCTTGTTAAGTTGTTTTCTTTTTCTTTTCCACGATTGTTATGAGGGAGGTTGTTGTTTTTTGTGGTAGTGGCCAGTCTCTTTTTGTTGAAATATGGAATAATGTCCTGTAATGGATGATCAATGTCATGTGACATGGGAGTTTAAAGTTGACAGCAGTACGACCTCCTTGTTCGTGAACAGGACATTATTTGAAGTTGTCTTGAGTTGGTGAATTAATGACGGTTTCGTTTACTTTAGCAGGCGAATGGCGGCCAGCCATTCCATTCTGGGAGAAGGAGTTTTGCAGATCTGTGGGGTTAGTTCCCTGGAAAAAGCTTGTGGAAACAAAACGGTACATGCACATATATGATAGAGTGCTCAGTTGGGACGACTCAGCAGTCGAGGAGGCATTTCACAACGCAAAGAAACGGTTTTGGGCAGGGATCAACGGAATCCCATGCGGCATCGCTTTGCCTAATCCAAATCTCTACATCGATGAAGTAGATTGGGCATCCAAAGTAGACCCTGAACTGCTCTGCGATTTGGAGAGGGGGCCTGAGGCCCTTGATGGCGGCAATAATACTGGAAATTATAGTGGGATGATTATCTTCGGTGAAGTCCTAGTAGATCAGTGGGCGAGTACTTATGGGGATCTCGATCGAAAAGATGGCCATAAATTCAAGAGCGGCCCAGATATAGTTTGTGACAATTGGGATACGTGGGATTGGGGATAACTTACTAGAGAACTCGAACCCACTAGGCCCTATGTCAGCAGACATGAGTCCTCAAAATTCCGCGGGATGACAATGGAATGGGTTACAAATGGAACCGCAGGAAGGGGTTGAAGCAAAACTAAGAATGGCCATTGCCTTCCTAGTTTCTTTGTTGTAATTCATGAACTTGTAAAGGATAAGCGACTGCATTTTACCAAAATGTACCCTGAAAAAGAAACTGGCACTTAATGAATATCATATTGTTTACGTGGTATGTTTTTGAAGCATAGATACTATCTTCAATTTCTAATATCTATGTAATAGAGCATGATGTTTGGTCGTTTTTATTTTGATGAGGGGTGTCTTTCCCGCCGATGCTTGTCTGATGGAACGGACTAGTCAGGCCGCTTCATGTTTCGTTGAGATGCAAATGACAGAAGATGTGAGATAAAACAAAAAGAAAGTTGTAAAATAGTCGGAAAAAAATAAGTAAAAGCTCAAAAATTTTGTTAAAAAATGTTCCAATCCCAAATTAAGTACACATCTTATCCAAGTCGGGCAGTCTAATAAAATTACAACAAAAGCTACTCCAGCTTGTCCGGTCCATCCACAAACTCCTCCCGGTCGAAGGATCAACACACCACCACTCTGAAATTCGTCTAACCTGAACAGTATGACAGGTAAAGAGTGAGCAACTTCAGTCGATGAATTCTCGAGATTTAAAGTGAGTGATCTTGTCTTCTCAGGTACCTCGATTTTGGAATGTCTATTTACAAATTCAAGACATGTATATATTTTCAAAAAAGGAAACACTTGCATTTGGTGAGATTCAAATTTCAAACCATGATCTTCGATGCAAAAATCACAACCATATAACTTCTAGACATAGACGTCGAAGAGTTCTTAAATTTAAAGAACAAAATTTACGTCAAAGAACTACAAAAAAAGGTATTAAGTTGTGCATACAAAAATAACTCAGCTAGTCCTTGATAGAATTGAGAAATGATCCATTTAATTTTCATCTCAAATTATATAGATTGAGAGATCATTCGTTCAATCTGATCATTTTGTTACTGGTTTTGATAATTTCAGAATCGGAAATCACTAGGTAGTGTTTCGGTTCTAGATGAGGAACCTATCCACCGCCAAAATGATCACCGATTTTTTAACAATGTCATAATGGCCTTGCGGCTGCTCGTGTTGGAAAAGAAATCCATAAAATCTAAGAGATCTCCAATTGCAATCCGTTAAGGTTAAGTTCGATGACCCATTTGGTGGGATTTTCTATGAGAACGATGTTTTAGGCCATCGTTTTAGATGACTTTTTTCCATACCCAATACGGCTAAAACATGTCTTCTATTAATTAGAAAGTCTAAAATGCCCACAATGAAAATAGGCAACTAAGTTGGGTAAAAAGACAAGTAAATAGGGATCTAAACACCATCTTCTTCTTGAAGAGAAAAAAAAAAAAATAAAAAATTACACGCACAACACAACTCCCTCTTCTTGCTAGTTTGTTGGCTTTCAATTTTTTTTTTTAAATTTAATTTCATCTTTATTGGACATTTTATTATTGACAGATTGAAAGTATTAGATTGCTTATTTGAATAAAACAAATCTTCCCAATTGATTTTAGTTACCCGTTAGCCTAAAAAATTTCCAGCAATATTTTGAACCTAAAGTAAGGATGGATGATTAAGATAACGTGCATTTAAGTTATTGAAGCTATTTCTTATTTTTCGCTTAAGAATTTCCAACCTGAGAGTATAATCTATATGGCAAGAGGTAGAGCGGTTACTGGGAAAACATGAACTTGTGAAACAAGTATTCTCATGACAGATGAGTAACCTTTTTTAGTTTCAACCCTACTTTTTATAGGTACACAATGAATCAAGGAATATCCGTAATGGAAATACGCTTAAAGCGAAGGAGATTTTATCTAGAGAGAGAGAGAGAGAGGGTGTGGATTCAGTGGATCCAATCTTTTTAAGGGTTATTTGATTCATGTGTTGACTTGATTGTATATAGACAAATATAGGGGATGAAAATAATACAATATAATTAATAAAATAAAGGAGCAATTGTCACCATTTGGTTCTTTACTACAAAAGTGGCCCAATATGCTTCCTTTATATTAGTCTCACCATCTTTAACAATTACCCTGAATGAAATATATGTTTCTTTATCAAGCAAAAGAGTGTCTCATTTTGATTTAAAAGGAAGTTCATATAAATATATTACCATCTTTAACAATTACCCTGAAAGAAAGATATTTTTCTTTATCAAGCAAAAGAGTATCTGATTTTCATTTTGCGATTGGCATAAAAGGAAATTCATATAAATATCCCCATCTAATAATTTATGTTGAGAATCTGATATAAGTGTATTTTCCATCTTTAAATTATGAATCTTACGTGTTACATGATCTGTAATCATATTTGCCTCTTATTTTTTTTTCACTTTAATTATAAGAACACAAAAAGAGACTTATCTAATTGATGGTAATTATAAAAGTTGGTAAGACAAACATGAAGAAAGGAAAATGACTCAAACACGGTTAGACTAATAGCGAGGAGTCAAGTTTTACTTAGCCCATAATACATATATGATGTGTACGACTAATGGGGACGGTTCAATTGGTGTCACAATACGCCACGTCTTTTAGTAGTAGACCCATCTTAAAGAAGTGATTTATAATTGGTGTTTTATCATGCCACGTCTCTTAGTATCGGGCCATCCTTTTATATATCCAACGTTACGCTTTAACAAATAAGGAGGCGAACATGATTACATGGTACACAGGTGCAATGCACCGGTATAAACAGGGTATCCTAATTATGATTTTGCCACTATTCCCAAATAATTATCTATTTTAGAGATAAAATTGCCATTTTCGTGATAAGATATTTCAAGGAGCACCTCCCCGTGTGTCCATTGCCATCGTTATGCTCAACTCATTCTGCCAAATCAACTCCAAGCATATGTACCCGGCCACTGAAATCAGAAATGATCTTCCAAGATTTATCATCCTCTGGTTAGTCCGTATCTGCTTCCCATCATCCTTGCCCTAGAAATGAAGGACTCGCTAGGACATCGCCTAAGATCGGGAGAAGCACACAAGAAGTGCCCTAACTTGTGTACATACTTTATTGTCACAACTTTTTGTTGGTTCACTTAAGTGCAAAAATCAGAAAAAAAATCACTTAAGTGTCTCTAGCGAAAAATTTCAGTTAGATAAATTACGTGGCTCTTATAATTAAAAAATTTTCTGATGTGGCATTTTTTGGCATTGAAATAGTCACTTTTTCATTAAAATTGGTACTAAAGTGATCACTTTGTCATTAAAATTGACACTGAAGTGATCATTTTTTAATAATGATTAGCATTGAAGTGATCATTTTTTTTTGGCAATGACTAGCACTAAGGCGATCACTTCTTAACTTGCTATGTGATGTTGTTTAGGTTTTTTTTTTTTTTTTTTTTTTGGCACTGAAGTGATCACTTTTTCATCAAGATTAATAACGAAGTGATCACTGTAACAACAATTGGTATTGAAGTGATCATTTTTTACAAGACTGATATTGAAGTGATCACTTTTTAACTTGCTACACGACGTCATTTAGATATTATATATTGACTAGGCATGCCTGCAAGTCATGTAGAATTGAGAAATTAATAAAATATTGCCACGTTAGATTTCCGACAACTTACATCGGAGTTAGAACTTAAGTGATCATTTTTTTTTTTTTTTTTTTTTTAAGTGGCACTAAGTAAGTCGACAAAAAGTTGTGGTATCAAAGTGAACGCATATACAAGTTAAGACACTTCTGATGCATTTTTCCTGCCTAGGATCTATTTCACTTATTTTACTGCCATCGAGTGAATCATGCCCTTGCTCCCAGCATCCAGAAGCAGTTCAGGGTCCACTTTGGATACCCAATCTACTTCGTTAATATGGTTGGATCAGGCAAAGAGATGTCCCATGGAAGGTCATTGATTTCCACTTATAAGCGTTCTTTCGCGTTGTGAAATGCCCCCTCAACTGCTTGGAATGGTCACACGGAAGGTACTTAACCACTCCTTTTGCTGGCAGTTGCAGCCAAATCGTGCCATCTGGGAGAAGTTCTACAGCTCGGTTGGCTCGATTCCAAGGTGAAAACTCATGGAAGTGAGGGGGTCCTTGCGCTTACGTGACAGTGGTCTAGCGGAACGACTCAACAGTTGAGGCCTTCCGCAACAAAGGGACAACGGACGGAAATAAACAGATGTCCATACGACATTCCTTTGTCCCATCCAAATATTTATACTTACAAAGTAGATTGTCAATCCAAAAGGTACTGGGGACTGCTTTTGGACTTGGAGCAGTGACTGAGTGCCGTCTTGCCGTTCCTCATCTTTGGGAATGCCCTCACGAGTCCGCCATTTCCAGGCAATGGATGGGGAGATGTACAAAGAAGCGTTCAAAAGATCAGAACAATCGGAAGATGGTTTCTAATTTTGATGGCGGAGAAAACACAAATCGAGTTTATTGGTGGAGCGAGTTGCAACTAAGGCCAACCCTTTTTTTTTGGCCTATCCTATTCCATGTCTATTTTACAAGTTACTGGTGTGCTATATTTTGTGCGCAGGAGTGAGGGAGTAGACTAACCCTTTTGAGGGGTCAAAGCAGGGCAATATAGGAGTTGAATCAGAAGGTAAGCAAATCAGCAGGTTAGGAGAACGACCAAGACAGAACTCCTAATATATTGCAGCTGAAGTCACTGTTTTTGCGGGTCGAATTGGAATAACTAAGTGCATCAATTGGGTTATCTGCTCGTTTATTTATTGTGACTCGTCAGTATTTGAGAACAAGTCGTTTGTGGCAAAATGTACCCTAAAAAATCGCAAATGAAACGCCATTCAATCAATGAAACTCCTATTTTTCTGTCCTTTTCTTTTGGATATTCTGCTCTGCAACTTCTGCTATTTCTTAACTCCTTACGCATTTAAACATATTACGAATTAGCATATTACTGCTCGTGGTCCGATTAGGACTCCATAGGCCACGGAATTGAAAATCATTGCTTTGTCCCTAAATTTTGACCAAATGCTAAATGTCATATTTAAACTTTTAATTCATTCAATGTGTTACATTAATATTTAGGGTATGTTTGTTTCATTAAAAATTTCATTGATGGTAATTGTTAAAGATGGTAAGACTAATATAGAAAAAGCATTGCCTCAACTCTTTAATAAAGAACTAAATGGTGACACATAGTCCCTTTTTTAATAGTTATAATGGTACTATTTCCATTCCCTACATGGCTCCAAACACAAACAAATCAACAGATGAACAAAAATTACCCTTAAAAATTTCATGGATCAAGGAAGGGATCAATAAAGGAAATACGGTTTAAGCAAAGGTTATATAATCTTGAGTTCATTTTTTTTTCAATCATATGCCTCTGAAAACTACAATAGGTTTCTTTGCTATTATTATTTTTTGGGGTGTGTACCTTTTCAAGGGTAATTTTTGTTCATCTGTTGATTTGTTTGAGTTTGGAGCCATGTAGGGGATGGAAATAGTACCATTATAACTATTAAAAAGGGGATTTAGTTCTTTATTAAAGAGTTGAGGCCATAATGCTTTTACTATATTAGTCTTACCATCTTTAACAATTACCATCAATGGCATGCACATATTTCTTTTTCCTTAATTTGTTGAGTTAATTTAAAAAAGGAGGAAGCAAACGTTGATTGCCTATAATGCAAACGGAGCATTTGTTGATTTTGCCATCAGCATAACAAGAAGTTCATTATAAATACCTGATCTAATATATCCATGTTGAGAGTTGGCTAGAATTGTTCCATTTTTAAATTACGAAACTAATGCGTTACGCTATGAGTAATCATATATACCTCCTTAATTTTATTTTTTATTTTAATTTTATCACCCGAAACATGAAAAGAATCCCATTTAATTGATGGTAATTGACTCAAACATTGTTGGGAAGGAAATAAGTAACGGGGAGTCATTTTTTGTTTAGTAGATAAATAATGTGTACAACTAAGATAGGACTGAATCACAGCTGGTGTCATATTGTGTAATGTCTCTTAGTATGAAATCAATCTTAATAGATCTTACGTTACGCTTAAACAAATGAGGAGGCAAATATGGTTACATGGAATAGATGTAACGGACCAGTTCAAGCATAGTGTTCTAATAATAATTTTGCGGATATCCCCAGATAATTATCCATGCGTAGAGATAAAATTGCCATTTTCAATTCAAATTTTTCAAGTAGATAATATTTGCCATAAATGCTGAATTATCTCATTTTGACAGTCTGAAAATGCATATAAGTGAGAAGTATTTGGAGCATCGGCGAGACTCATGGGTTGGCGGCGGCCCCCCACCTCCCATGCGTCCACTCTCCTCGTCATTGGCAACTCACTCTGAAAGAACGACTCCCAGCATATTTCTGTCGCCATGGAAGTCGAAAGCGATCTTGGGAGAGTCATCATCCTCTTGCCACCCCCTTCCGCGTCTGCCCATGCATGGCCTGCAATTGACTGATTCGCCAGGACATCGCCAAAGATAACTATTCCACTTCCATTACCGTCATCGAGAGCCTCAGGCCCTTGCTCCAAGCTCAGAATCGGCTCAGGGTCCAGTTTGCATTCCCAATCTACTTTGTCGGTGTGGAGATTTTGGGTTAGGCAAGAGATGTCACGTGGAAGGTGGTTGATCTCAGTCCTGAAGCGTTCCTTTGCATTGTGAAATGCCTCCTCGACTGCTGAGTCGTTCCACTTAACCACTTTGTCATGTAAGTGCAAGTACCTCCTTGCTTCCACGAGCTTTTCTAGGGAATCAAGCAGACGAATCTGCAGATGCTCACACGGCTGGCTGCCAGCTGCCTGCAGAAAGAGGGATGCAAAATACAAGTGCTTCCATTTTAAGAGAGTCAATAGTAGGACAAAATTTTTGCTCTGATGTCGTCCACTTCTCACGGATTGACCTCCGAAGAATGGTAAAATAATTGAATACTCCAAGCTTATCTTCTTATTCTTTTATCGGTAGAATTTGTGATCACTAATTGGTAAGCAAAAAGAGTACAAACGGGCAGGTGGTGATCGGTGAAAAGTTTGACCTTTTTCTCCAGCTCTTCTTTGAAGTTGTGTCTCGAATTAGTGAACTAAATGATGGTTTCGATTACTTTCGCAGGCTGCGGCAGCCAAACCGTGCCATCGTGGAAGAAGTCTTGCAGCTCAGTTGGCTCAATTCCGAACTGAAAGCTCATGGAAGCAAGAAGCTTCTTATACTTTCATGACAATGGTTAAGTGGAATAGCTCATCAGCTGAGGAGGCATTTCGCAACACAAAGGAACGTGGGCAGAAATAAACAGGCTTCCATGTGACATCCCTTTGCCCGATACAAACATCCACATCCCACGCCGACGAAGTAGATTTGGAAGCCAAAATGGACTGGGAACTGCTTTTGGACTGGGGAGCGGAGTAGCTGATGGTCTTGACTGCAGTAATAGAAGCGGAACATTCATCTTTGGGAATCCCCTCACGAATCAGTCACTTGCACGTGATGGATGGGGAGATGTAGAAAAGGATTCGTCAAAAGATGAGTACAGTCGAAAGATTGTTTCTGATTTCGATGTTGGAGAAAATACATATGGATTTGGTTTGGTGGAGCGAGTTGCAGCTCAGGCTGACCCTTTTGGGGGTCAAAGCAAGGCAATTCTTAGTGTGGGATCAAAAGGTTAGCTGAATCAGCAGGTCTGTTACCAAAACAGAATGTTCTAAGCTGGAGGATGGCCAAGACAGAACTCTTGATGTCTGGAACATATGGGACTGGGGCGACATAAGTAGAGAAATCGAACCTACTCGGTTAGAAATATAGACATATGGAGTGTATTTGAAGGGGCAGACTGCAGGTGATGGTCATTGTTTTAGGGGGTCGTATTGGGATAAGTGAGTGCATCAATTGTGTTGATTTCTAGTTTCTTCACTGTTACTTATCAGTTGTGGAGAACTAGTGCATTTGCAGCAAAACGTGTCTGAAAATGAAATGCCATATAATGTCAATCAATGAATCTCCTATTCTTCTTTCATTTCCTTTCGGGTATGCTGTTTTGCAATTTCTGCTATCTTTGTAATCATTATGCATTCTAAGCATGTTATGGATTATTGTGTTACTGCCAGTGGTCAATGTCATTCTTGGCTTTATAATTCATTTAATGTCACCTTTGAATTATTCCTATACATTTAATATAGTCCCTAAATTTTCAATTTGTTTGATCTAAGCGTTCGACTTTTCATAATAATTTCAAACTAATCTTTCGAAAAAAATTCTTAATTTTTCATATTTATGTTGTTTCATTGAATCCCTTTCCTATATCAACAAAAAAGTACATTGCCTTTTTTTCTTTTCTAACTTTTTTGGTCTTTATAAATATTATAATAGTTCCATTTAACTTATGGTCTCTACATTAATAAAATTAGAAACTCATTTAGAGTTATATCGGGTTGATATTTCTATTATTTTAAGTCTAAGTGATTTAATAAACTATGTAGAAGAGATATTTATTTATATATAGATACTCGTGCTTATATTATTCTAGAAATGACATTCTATTCTTTTCTTGATTGCTATATTGTATCATTTTTTTAAATCATAACATTCGATAATATATTTAGGAAACTATATTAGTGCATTTTTCCTTTGATTTATTCATTGTTTAGAAGTCCAAATTTAATAAGAGGTAAAATCTCCTTAGGTTCTCTCTCTATCTATTTTTAAAAATTCAAATTCAGTAAAATTAGAAGTTTAGATGTGATAGATGCATAAACTAAGAGCTTGTTGGTAGAATATTCGCCATCTCTCGAAAGCCATGCTACTATCACGACAACAAAACGAAGTGTCATGTGATTATTTTAGGGACAAAGCTACATGAACAAACATTTTTTCTAGCCTTGTGGCTTCCATAAAGACAAAGCACAAAGCCATGTGATTATCACAAAGACAAAGCGGAGTGTCATGTGGCGAATAATGAAACAAACATTTTTTGAGGTTCAGTCTTAATTATATGATTTTAAATCAACTTGTACTTTATCAAGAACAACCAGAGTATTTCTTTTCTTTTTTTCTTTTTTTGGCTAGGACCAGAGTATTGCTTTTCACTTGTTTGCATGCATCCAATGCATGGATCTCAAACGAGGGCCGCACGAGCAAGTTTTAAATGCTTGTTTTCCGCTGATTCATGTTGCTGAAAAACACTGCCCTCTTGTCGACTAGAAGAGTTGGTGAATGACTAGATCATAGGAATTAGGAAGCGGCTCGGGGAGGCAGGTGGTTTCTTGTTCCAACAGTGTTGCAGAAGCCATGTCAGATCGAGGTTAAAAAATGTGGATGAACCCAAGAGGCTGTTTGGTCCGAATATGTAAAGGGCGCATGTGATTTAGCTTTTCCAGCGGACTTCTGCGTTTGGTTGAGTTTTGAGAAAATACTTCATTTTCCCTAAGGTCTTGGGCTCAAAGTGTATCTGTTTAAAGCAAAATACCTTGGACATTGAGTTTTGGTGTAGCTTTTTGTTAATATAGATGCACATCTGGGAGATGTGCAAGGAGGCCAAGGAGCCCAGATCCATGACCTCCGCCGCTGATGAGCACGGCTTCATCACCCACGCCCTCGCGTTCTTCCCCACCTCCGACGGCATCGTGCTTGAGAACCTCGCCATCCGCTTCATGAAGGAGGTCCATCTCTCCAAGTCATGCGCTTTCTACGACTTCCAGATCGCCATCGGTAGCATCCACTCCGAGATGTACAGCCTCCTCCTCAAGACCAGCCTCAGGGACTTTGCCGAGAGTGACAACCTCTTTTGTGCGATCGATATTGTACTAGCCGTTGCTCGCAAGGCAGAGTGGGCTCTCAGCTAGATCGACCGCGGCAAGTCCCAGCGCCTCCTTGTCTTCGCCTGCGTTGAGGGCGACTTCTTCTCCAGCAGCTCCCGTGCCATCTTCTGGCTCGGGAAGAAAAACACTCGTGAGGGCAAGAGTGGAATATGCAAAGTATTAGTGTGGGCAATTTTGGAAGAAAAATGTTCATTGGTTCCGGAAGTTGACATTCATTAGACTTTTAGGCCGTGTAAGATAAAATTTTCACTTTTTTATTTTTTTATTTTATTTTACAAAACAGATTTGAAATAAAAATCCGTTTGATAAGGTAATTTGATTTTTTTTAATTTTTGAAACAAATTTCTATTCCAAAAATTTTGTTACGCATACTGTTATCTTTCTCAATACTAAAATTTTCTTAAAGAGGTTTAAATTCCCAAACACCCTAACATTCAATTCAAGGACTTTAAAAAAGTTGAATTTATTTCTGGCCACTCTTGAGAAATATCGACATTGACAAAGCTGAAAGCACAATTCATATGCCGATTTGCTTTAGGTTTTCAGTATGCTATTGTTGGGTTCATGAAAATGAATCTTTTATCGATTAAAATTTGCCGAGATATCGGAAGGGCTTTTAGGATTGTCAGATATAACGTATGAACACCTTAAGGATTTTCGACGAACCAAAGGACGGAGGTATACCTTTTTCTGTCATCGGACGGCGAACCCTTTACATAAATGGTGATTCTTGACCAGAGTCAAAATGCAGGAACGAAGCAGACGTGGGACGATCGGTTGATTCGTGGGAGTCCGGCGGTTGCCACCACCCACGACCTCCACGCTTTTGGCGGTTCTTCCCTCGCGGTTCGGCAAGGTATCGGGCGTGCCCTGCTGCATCTCTTCTTCCTTGCTCAGCAACACCGTACTGCCTCTCTCTCTCTCTCTGAGTGTGTCTCTCTGTGCATTCTTTCATCCATGAGGCAAGCATTTCGACTAGGGTTCAGGGGTTTCGCCACCCCTTCTTTGAGGTTCGTCCGGGTACCTCTCATTTTTGCGTGAACCCAGCGTGAATTTTATAGTCTTTCCTTCCAGATGATTACCCTTTTCACTTCGATCGTTCCTTCGGCAAAAGCGACTGCTAAGCGACAATGCGACGGCAGTTTCGAATCATGGGTTTCGCTCTGTGATGCTAGCCTTGCTTTGGTTCCTTAAAAAGTTGCTGACTTTTTCGCACGTTGTAGCTTCGCGGCTGCTCCGAGATTCTGGGTTGGTCGTTCTATCGCTTTGCTCGGAGCGAGCGAAATGGTGTCCAAAAGGGGCGTGTCGAATTCGTCGAGACCTGAGTCGGCGGCGGCTTCTGAGGACAAGAAAGGGAAGAAATCGAAAGGATTGGTGGCTTCAGTTCCTAGTTCTAGCAAAAGTCATGTCAAGGTATTGTCTTTTAATCGAACCTATCGTTCCACCTGTGTTTTGGGGACTTGACCATTCAGCATTCATTTTTTCTGTAGAAAAATTCTGGTGCAAGCGTCGGTGAAGTCGTGTTGCCTAATAATGACCCGGCTGAAATTGAGGCGATGACATTTCAGGAATTGAGAGCTACATTGAGGTGGGGATGAATTGTTTTAGTTGCAAGCATGTGATAGTCGTTATAGTTATAGTGTTTCTTGCGTAACCTTTACAGTAAGCAAAAATCAAGTTTTTCTATTTGATGCTTGGGAGATTATTGAGCAGGGAAGTGAATATTACTGATGGAAAACCATGAGGTCTTGAGAATTTGCCTTCAACAAAGAGCAATGTGATTATGAAAATGAAATTTTTGCATCACGTTTTTTCTCAATATGATAACGAAACCTGTAAGTCCTTTTTTGTGTTTCTATGGTCATTTGAGAGGCTTGTAAGTCGTTATTGTAAAGCGTGTGGGAAGAGTACACGGAACGACTGGGTTGAAGGACTGGCTCCCTACCTACTGTTGCAGTTCAGAGGCACAAACTGCACCTTCTCGGTTGTCCTGCCAGTTGGACTTACAGTCTAGCACCCTCTTGGAATTGCACATGAACTGCCTTCATTGATTCCCGAGTTTTATTAACATTAAATGAATAACTAATTGATGGGATGTTTAATGGACAACATAGATGCTCTCATGACAATATTAGAAATATCATCTGTTTAGAGATACATAAATATAAGGGTATGCCACTTGAAAGAGTTGGATAAATAATTTCTATTGCATGATTGGTTCCCCAACTGTGTAACATTCTTTGTATTATCTTAAAAGCTGTTTGTTTTTGTTTGAGAAACCTGCAAAATATTTTTTAATTGCATTGCTTGTTGTTTTTTATATTCTTCTGATACCAGGAGAATTGGAATCCCGGCCAAAGGGCGTAAACCGGATCTAATATCTGCCTTGAAGTGTTATTTCAATCCAGAAAAAAAGGGTACCATCTCTATGGTCTATTTAGAGTTTATTGATAGTTCATTTGATTCCTGTCAGGCAGAGCAAGATTAGAATTTTTCTCACAACTGTACATATTTGAAATACTTTCACTTATAGCGGCAGCTTTTCACGACAGCTTGAAATCTATTTCATGTGCTCATTGAATTATGTTAAAACTTTCTAGGAAGAAGCTTTTGTAGCAGTTCGCAATCTTCTTTATGCAATTCTAGTTGATGGGAACACATTTTAATGCCTGGTCAACTATTCTATATTCTGTTTCCTATGTTGGACCCATTGAAGTGCAAAGATGAGCTCCTCACTATTGTGGTTGACAAGCATGGTGGTTGTCCTATATTGGCTCTTGTAGGTGATAATATTGGGGGAGCAGAGGATCAAGCATCTTATGGGTTCTCTGAATATATTTCAGTTTCAAAGAGGGAAGAGAACTCTAATGAGAATACTTGTGTTGGAGCAATTAGCTCTGACTCAAAAAATTCTAGAATGCAAAGAAGTAAGAGGGTAAAACAGTCTACCAAGGACAAAACGATGCAAGTTGATGGCACAGTGGTCAGATCGAAGCAGATGCAGTCAACTGAAACTGATGAAATTACTGGTAGGTGAAATATCTACTGTTTTACTGATATTGTGCTCATGCTGTTTGCATAGTTCACTTAATTTAAATTATCAGGTGAAATGACGAAAGGGAAATCGTCATCCATTTCGAAGAAAAAAGTTGCAGGAGTTTGTATTGAAGAAGTAGGAGCTAAAGTTAATGGAACAATAGAACCATGGACAATTCTCGCACACAAGAAGCCACAGAAACGCTGGGTCGCTTACAATCCTAGAACCATGAGGCCTCCACCTCTTTCAGGGAATGTGAATTCTGTGAAGTTGATGTCTTGGAATGTCAATGGTTTGAGAGCATTGTTAAAGATGGAGGGGTTTTCTGCTCTTCAGCTTGCTCAAAGGGAAAACTTTGATGTATTGTGCTTGCAGGAGACCAAACTGCAGGCAAGCATAGTTGTTTTTCTTCTGAGTTTGTTGGCACCATATCATTCTAGTGGAACATTCAAAGCCTACTAGTTAGTCCATGCAGACATCAAAATCATTTTATCATGAACCACTTTATGGATCTGGGTTTGCCAGGATTCACTCAAACAGAAGATCCATGAATTGGTGCATGGTTTGCAATTCGTGGTTCACCAGAGACTTGGTACTCTGAGCATTCTGGGTGGAGTAAAGGAAAATAAGGGTGAAATCATCTATCGATACATACTACATATGTATCTACTCTAAACATATACTATATATGATTTAACTAAATAAAGAAGATATCAATTCATCAAATGTGCTCTAAACATAACATATTTCTTAAATTACTAAAACTTGATCTCTGAAAATGTTCTGCGATGTGATGTTTGAATTTGAGTCAGAAAAAGCATTCCAAAGAACCCTACCCCCTTCATTCTGCATTCCAAATACATAACTTTCCCCATTCTTATTTTCTTCCATGTACCAAATTGAACTGCAAACCGGGGAATTTTTCCAACTTAAGGGAAAATATTAATATATCCCTCCTGAGCATCAATGATCTGACTCCTAGCTTCATGTGTGTTTGAGGTTGTTAATGATTAAAATTTGCCTATATCCAGGAGAAGGATGTAGAAGCAATCAAAGATCGGCTTATAGAAGGTTATGAGAACAGCTACTGGACATGCAGTGTTGCCAAACTTGGTTATTCTGGTACAGCAATCATCTCACGGGTATGCTTTATTTTGCTTTTCTTATATACATCTTGAGAATATATTTTGATGCCCGCCTTAGTTGGAGTGCTGTACAGCTTTTATAAGAAAGGTTTGATTTTTATAATGAGAGAGAGCTTGATTATATCTGGCTGTATAACATACACATTCTGTTTCAATCTGCTGCTTTTGAACTATGTTGGATGTAGTTAGTAGGAAATAAGGAAGAATATGGTTACTTCTTGAATAGAAGAAACAAAACAGATTGATGGAAGCAACTGATTGTTGGCATATTTGAAAGAAGAATGAATAAAGTCTGAAAGCATCAGTCTGTCCTCGAAGAACGGAGAAATGAGATGGCATGTCATCTCACAGTTAAATTGTTTTAAGCTGGGAATGAGCAGAAACATACTTTATGTGATTCACCATGGATTGAATGAACTCCTTAAAACTAGATATCTTGGGAAAATTTTCATCATCCCAGTTTTCTTCATTTCTCTCCTTTAAAGCACTTTGAAGGAGTGATTTGAACCCATTCAGCCATAGTGCCTTCATGGTCCTTTTGGCACCTCATAGCATCCAATAAACATCTTAATGGAAAAGGTTGTAAGAATGTAGAAATTCAAAACAGTCCCATAGATTTGTTACAGCGAGTGCGTTCGACCCCAATGAATTGTCATATTTTGTCCGAGAATGTAGGAGTCTGTATAGATATTCTGATGTTTCAATCTAGTTAGTTGATATAATAATATGCTTGTAGTAGGGTTAGTCCATTTGCTTTGTGTCTATTCAAATGAAATGCTTCTTATCTTAAATAAAGATCACAGCCAATGATCAGTTAAGGTGCTTATGAGATATAATTAGCATCTCAAGTGATGTTGGATGAATAATGAAATTGACATAAGTTGCAATTTGTATGTCAGAAATGCAAAAAGTACTACCTTTACTCTATATTAAATTGTGTAAGGTGGATACCATGCCTTCTGGCTTTCTCCTACATTTGGCTTTTTTGGATTATTATTTCTGAGGTTATTACTAGTATTCTTTTTGTGCAGATAAAGCCCCTTTCAGTTACATATGGCTTGGGCATATCAGATCATGATTCTGAGGGACGGCTTGTCACTGCAGAGTTTGATTCGTTCTATCTCTTGTGTGGTTACATTCCTAATTCTGGTGATGGCCTGAGAAGACTGGTATTAATCTATTTCATCGGTTTACTCTGTTACACACTTTCAAGTATGACTCATTAACTCTGTTGTTTATTTATGTCAGACATATAGGATTTCACAGTGGGATCCGTCTCTTGGTAACTACATAAAAGTATGTTTAGCACTATGTAGCCCTTTTGTATTTTGATAAAGCTATTTAGCCTTTTGTTCTGGAGTCATTATTCACCATATCATGGATCAGTTCTACAACCTATAAACTATTATTGTTCTGTTGCAATATTGTTTCATCTCTTACTCAAATTTGTGCTTGCTGTTGGCAATACAGGAACTTGAAAAGTCGAAGCCCGTGATTTTGACCGGCGATCTGAATTGTGCCCATCAGGAAATAGACATTTATGATCCTGCGGTAAGGGAAACAGTCAATGTGCCTTTTCTGCCTTTGATTGACTAGGTGCATTAATAATTTGCATGAGCTTTTTAACTGTCACAGTACAATGTCCTGGCCACACCATATGCCCCCCACCCCACTTAAAAAGAGGGGAAAAAAACCCAAAACAGAGGACTGTAATCAGGCTTTTCCTCCATCACAATTCAGGCCATTTGGCATCCCGAAACAGAAGTTCTTAATACGTCTAATGTTTCTTATTTCTGTCATTAATCTGATTGTCGTGAGACTCCAGGGAAATAAAAGAAGTGCTGGATTTACAATTGAAGAAAGGGAATCTTTTGAGACCAACTTCCTGTCGAGGGGCTTTGTTGATACCTTTAGAAGACAGCATCCTCATGCTGTTGGTTATAGTTATTGGGGTTATCGGCATGGCTTGAGGAAGACAAATAAAGGTATACATGGATCTACTTGATGGAACATTATATATCTGTTACACTTATCTCCTGTAATGGTGATAATATGAGCAATGACAAGCTTTTGCTTTTTATCGAGTCATTATTCATATCATTGTCTTATCAGATGAAGCATATGGAAATAGGTATTCTCACATGTTAACTATCCTCTTGTAATCTACAGGGTGGCGGCTCGATTATTTTCTTGTTTCAGACTCTATAGCAGACAAAGTTCATGACTCGTACATCCTTCCTGATATCACCGGTAGTGATCATAGTCCTATTGGCCTTATTCTCAAGCTTTAGTTCTGTCATCTCTTTTGGGATCTTGGTGAATGGATTCTGTGAAGGTAGTCGGGCAGCGTCATCTTAGATGCTGGTTGGTGAAAAGTATCGAGCTTTTATTGTCATTGTCACTCATGTTGAAGCCACTAGCAAGGGAAAGTTTTTTTGATGAAATTTGCTTAGCAAAGGGGGCAAAGAAAAGGAGGACGAGATGAGAGGGCTGACTGTATTTACTTTGTGTGGGCCCTGTGGAGTGATTTGGGTTTTTCTAGATTATTTTACAAGGCATCTTTTGGAGGAAGAGTTATGATGGAAATCGAAATCACTTTCGAAAAAATCCATGCAAGTTTTTGGACATACATTCTGATGCCGAAGCCGGTAGGGGAATAATGCTGAAATGCTGAGTGCAAGTTGTAGGTACAACCGTTCTGGTTCGCACTTCAATCTGATTATCTGGTGGATGTTTTTTTTTTAATTGAAAAGGAAGTCTGGACAGACCGTTGTCTACAACCGTATGCTGCTCAGTCTTTTAAGGAGTAAGGCTGGGCGTACGATGACTTATCATGGATCCTTGCTTGCATCTTGTTGCTAGAGATCCTCAGAGGAGCACGTATCAGCAATATGTGGTTTTTGGCTCTTGAATTTTGTATATGAACGTGGTAGACCTGAAGGTGATGATGTTCCCATAATTAGGTGCGAAAATGTTGGCAATGTTAGTGTATTACAGTTTGCTTGATTCCTTGACAACTACGAAGGCTCCTAGAATTTGTCTTTGCATGATAAGGAAAATTTGCTTGGAATTGTTATGTTGGTTATACAAGGAGGTCCCAGCAAGCTTCACGAAGGCCAGGATAAAGCCCGAACTGCTAATTATTATCATCGTCCGTTGACATGTTTTTGCCAAGTGAGAAGACGGAGGCCAAAGCTCGAAGGGCACAGTAACATCGAGAAACAAATCTACCTCGTGCGTTTAATTGGCATGCCCGTTCCTCACACCAAATCAAACATTGGGATGTCAACATATAAACTTAATTACATCATTGCAAATTCCGTGAATGCACGTCCTATACATACTACTCCAACTTTGAGCGATGTTTAGTGGAATTAGAATTACTTAGTGCCGACAGTCAGAATTACTAAAGATCGTGAACCAGTCAAGAGGCCCAAGTACCTGGACAAACTAGTAACTCCACATGCTTAGTTCGTGTCAATAGTCTGGATCTCGAGTAGTTTACACGTGTGATGGGAATTTGATCAATTTGATCGGATCACCTTCAATTTTTGAGCTAAAATCTCTCGGTGCCCCCAGTCAAAATGCCTACGAAGGGTCACTTTCTTTTTTCCCAACTCATGGTTTTGTCAACAAAATAAATTTCAGGCGTAGATACATGTAAGACAAAGGAACAATTGTCTTGTTTTTAACATAAAAATAAAAGGAACTTCAAGGGCTAAAACTTTGGGATGAAGAACCAACGCAGAGAAATAAATTAATAGAGTGAAATTGAGTAAAACTGCTTTACTATTGAGGCATGTCATTTGAGTGTCTCATCTGGATATGAGCTCCAATCAGAGGTTCTATATTACCGTCCAAAACAGAATACAGATCAGGCATTTCAACACCACTTCTTACATCTTTCACATGCTTGCGAGGGTAAAGAACGTATCTTCGGACCTCTTCTCGCCATACGTCGAACACTTCTTTCTTGATGCCATTTATGCCTGGAACTCCTACATCGCTGGCTGCGACAAGAAGTTTAGCCTTCAACCGGTTGAGGGCCTTAATCTTATTTGCAAAAATGCTCCTTTCACCTGTGGGATAAAATTTTGAGATCTTATTTCTCAATCACAAAATGTCGTACCAGACAGGCAATCATGAACGTGTGTTGAGGAACAGGCATTTGCTTCTTTGTAAAGTCAACCGGATTGCGGAAACCATTGGTAAACAAATTTGAGTTGGAAGGTCAACCCTAACAAATAAGCAAATAGACAACTCATTACCTGAAGATTGGACGACAAAACCAGTAGGAACGTGCTGAATAACAACTCCAGACCGGCCTTCACTGACTTCTACTTCAGGCGATGACGATGGGCACAAAATTAGCAAATCCTCCTCACTAATTTTTAGGTCAGGGGCCGAACCACGGAACAGAGGAATTATATCGACAGCTGCTAGGCTAACCTGCAAATTTTGAGTACTAAAATGAGGAACTGACAGGAATTTAGGGGCCAATGATGTAGCAGAACATAAACACATTACACAGAAAAGGCTCGTCTCAACCTTCAATTCACTTATATAAGAAGCAGATATACTATAAAAAGAAACAACTTGAATGGCAGGATCCCATAAAATGCAACAATTCCCTTGGCTATGTTTTTGAGTGAACTAAATCAACCTCAAGCTCATGTGCAAAATTAATCCACACGCCATTTGAAGTTGCATATCTTATATTTTTTAGCCAATGTTAGACTCTAAGGTACATGTATACATCTAGGTGCCACACAAATATCTAAAGTGTGCAGTTAAGATAAGATCAAGAAAGAATTTACCCAAATATATAAAATAAGGCACCATGAGTACGAGTTCATATTTAGCTGCTTTGATTCAAGAAAGAGCCACAGAAACAATCAATCTTCCAATTCCATTGTGTTTTTCTTTGCGCATGGTCATTTACATGTTGGTCATGTTTTTAATACACTTTAAATTGTTTCTTGATACTAATGATGCACTAACAAGATGCCTTTTTTGCCTTCTGAAATCTCCGGAAAGTGAAGAAACAAATCATTCAGAGCTCATTGTTAAAAAGAAGTCAAAAACCAATAGCAATATACAAAAGTCAATGTTTCATCAAAATGAAAATGATAATTGTAAACCTACCTCATCAATTGTTGATCCAGTTTCTGAACCACTTATCATTCGATGAACACCCCTCTCCCCTTGAAGACAACCATATGCATAATCAAATTCAAATTCAACTGTTGCAGAAGTGATTCCACCATTCGCTGCCCGATGCTTCTCTACAATCCTCCCTCTATAACCTTGCTTCTCAGCCCATTTTTGGTACATTCTCAGTAGTTTTTCAGCCCATAACTGGATTAGCAAATGCATGAGAGACAGAGAGATTGGAACCAGCAGAGGCATAAGCCCAAAAGACTTTTTTTTTTTTTTTTTGGGTCAACAAAACTGAGTAAATTTCATTGAATTAGGTAATGGAAAAGGAATATATCCCCATTATAGATGAATATTACAGTCCGCTATTTTCCAGGATTTCATCTGTCATATGCAAATAGATTGGCAACTTATCATTCCCTGTCCTAGTTCATACTGATGTCAAAATGAAGTATCCTCATAGTGGAGAGTAATATCGAATCGAACCACTATCCATGCTGATCAAATTCTCACTTTCTTTTTTCTCATTATTCTTTTGATAGCCACCACATTATCACTCAATGTTTACTTCTGAGTTGGAATTCAGGGGAGGGACATGCAAAATACCTTCCACAGGAAGAAGGATACTAGACAATAAATTAAATATCCGCTAAACCCTGGAGAAATCCCACAATTGATTTTCAAGACATCTAAGTCATCAAGCAAAGAGATTCGTAGATAAGTAACTGAAACGGTGATGCACACAAGCATACATATATACTAACAAGATTCCACTAATAATGTCCCACCCTTAGATGTACATATATATGCAGTTTTTTCAATCTCAAGTTCTTTGAAACTCCTATATTTTGGCGTAAGTATTATAAAGAAACAGGAACCAGAGACTGTGCATCCATTCTACATCGATGTATATTACAACGGAAGAGTATGATATAACCATCATCTCTTTGCGCATGCATAATTATTCTAGAAATGAAGTTAAATTATCAAACCTCATGGTAATTGCCATTGGATTCAGCTTTGATGACCACTGATGCTCCATCCACATCATATGGTCCCTTAAGAAGCTTTAACATCTCATAACGGTCCAAAAACTTACTCATATCCAAAGACGAAGTGTATGCCTGCTCGAAAAGAGCATAATTAATAGCATCCATCTCCACTAGTTGAGTTATCAGCTTCACTTCTTCCGCCTGCAAATTTCAGCAGATAAAAGTCAACTAAAGCCCAGCAACTGCACTCACTTTAATTGATACAGTTAAACTAGATATGACAGTCATTGACACATTAAGAATCAAGTTAATCTCAGAAGAAGAGTCAAGAGTCAAGACAAGTATGTGTGCATGCTTTCAGGCTTCGGCACAGATAATGGGCAAACCAATGACCCAACAATTGCCCAACTTAATCCACACCTACTGGGTGGAAAAGCTTATTTTATGAGATGGATATGGCATTCCACATCACCTTGTAAGTTAAATCCCTCAGGGCATCAACTGCTCTGGCGATGTCTGCCAACTTCACAAGAACATCATAGGATTTAGCAGGGTCATCCCAAAGGTCGTAATCTCGAATCAGTCCATCAAGCTTAATCCATTTAGCTTCTTCAATTTGCAGTGCAGTAGGAGCCATCTTCTCAGTGCGTTGAACTGCATCTTCGATCTTCCTTTTTAGTGAAAACAACCCTGGAGAAAAAGAATTATAAATTTTACATAAAAGCCGAACTGCAAAGATTTTTACCCCACCAACATCCCAGAAACACTTTTGCTTACATTTCTCAGAACTCACGTCAGATTATGCAAGAAAATTAAACTTTGACTTCAAGTCCTCTGACAGGAGTCACATTTTGCAAAACTCATCTATTTCCAACATGTTTGACATAACTTCCTCCCAACAGCAACCATAGATATCAAATGAACCTGGTTCGAAATTCCAAAGAGCAAACTCCGAAACCAAGCATATTTGGAACACCGAGGAACAAGAAATGAAGAATCTTTCCACTAGGGTGATAACTTAAAAGGCAAGAACCACTCACATATGGGAGTTCACCTAATGTGAATAAGACAAGCAAGAGGCCTCATAAGAAAGATTCAGGCCCAAAAAATACGCACTGACTTCAAATTTTACGCGAAAGACATGATTGTCTGACCAATAAAATCCGGAAAAGTTCACTCTTTCTCTTTCATTTTACCACGAACCGGTCTGGATTTCTTCACAAGCAGTCTAAAACAACACGTCAAAGAACTTCTCAATAAAGCAAGAACCATCTATCATCTTGAGCATTTGCAAATGAACCGAGCAATCCATCTTAATCTGACCAAAAGAAGAACTACCCACATGAAAGCATTCGAGAAAGACCAACATAATGGAATTGGGCGAGAGAGACGGACCGAGTTCTCTGTAGACCTTGCTTCTGCCGTCGACGGAGCTACAAGCCCGGACCACACAGCGCGAGACCGCGGACTTGTGCAGCTGTGCACTCAGCTTTCTTGACCCGAACGAAGCAGAGCTTAAGCTTGTTCGAACAAGGACAGCTTCTGCCGCCATTTTCGGATGGGGAGAACAGGAAAGAATTTGAAGGAAACAGGGCGTACCGTCTCTTCAAGACCATGAGAAAGAGAGAGAGAGAGAGAGAGGGAGAATCGATTCGCAGACAAGAAAATGCGTCCAGACCATTACATTACGTCGTCGTATGTACGGGGATGGCGTAGCGTTGGGAGGTGCGACTCTCCGATACCACCTGGTCTGCCCCCATTTCCTTCCTTGCGCTCCTTATCCTTTTTTTTTTTTTCTATTCGAGAAAATATCTAACTTCTCGAAAAAATAATTTCAAGATTAGACTATTTGAATTAAAAGTAGCAATCACATTCTTATATTTCAAAAAAGGATTGCCAACATCCCAAATAAGGAGGTGATTCAACATATTCAAATGAACCGATTCCCGAACATCTAAAGCTTAAGGGCATTCTGGAGGGTTGGAAACCATCGCTACTGCCGCCCCGATTAACATCTCGTCACTTTCGTCGCCCTACCTCCGTTCGTTTAAGCTGCTTGACCCGCCATTGTGTCTGTCTCTGTCATTGCCGCCTTATTCTTTTAAGGCAAGTTCATATTGGAAGGAGCTGTTGTTGATGAAGGACAAGAATTTCCCAATCGCCTCATTAATGGTCCTTTATTTGACTGTGAGTATCGATCTAGGGTCAACCTTGGACCGACCCTAGATCGACCCAATCCTGATCCGATTTTTAGGGAGACTAAGTCAATCATTGGTCATGGAATTCCTAAACCAGTACTATACGGGTTGGTTCTTGATTCTGAGAATTTAGAGTTAGTCCAACCTAGACGAACTTGACTGTATATATATTATATATATAATATTATTTATAATTTTTTATATAGAAAAAACCCTAAAATAAATAGTATCAACAACATTAAATAGCACCTTAGTGAGGAGTCAAAATAATTTTACACTATTTTTAATAACTTAGATTTTTAATGTCTTTTACGCCGTCAATAATCATAATTTATAAATGAGGAAAATGTTTTTGTGAGGAGTCATCATTGCATCTAAAAGGACATAAACAGCTCCTCATGATATTCTCCTCGTTCTTTTTCGTCTTATTTGTCCTCTTAATCTTCAATTTGTCAAAATCAAAAGAAATAAATTGTCTGCTCTTCACTTGACACTCGCTTCACTCGCTTTTGGTCACTCGTGCCACTTGCCGCTCGATACTCACCTTCCTTGTTGCTTGCTGCTTGCCTCGCTCAACGCTCGCCACACTCGAGGCTCGCCTCTCTTAGCTGACCTCGTTCATCACCGAATCCATTGGGTCAGTCTGATCTTCGGTTGCCTTTTTAGGGAGTATGTAAAGTGAAATAGAAAAATTATTGATTGGTCCCGAGTTGATCTTGAAACCGGACCAATCCTTTGAGTTGGTCCGGTCATTGGTCCCAAACTCAATAGGGTCAATTATCGGTCCCAAATAATGACCAACACTGTGCAAGTTGATCCTAGGATTAGGGGTGGATTGGACCAACCCGACCATGCTCACCCCTATGACTTAGCTGTTTAATATTGTCTATGACTTAGCTGTTTAACATTGTCTAGGAGTCTTGCTTTTGTAAGTTTCGATTTTTTGATTATTGAATTTGACTAAAGAGGTTCTGAACTTACTATGAAACCTTTTAAATTGATTTGATATGGTCATATAACTTTACGTGAAAATTCAATCAATCAAGTCGTATCGTGACTCGCAATGATTACTCGGAACAATGTCGCTTTCCTTAATTCTCTAATTTTCATTTCCCTTTTTTCCTTCTCTTTCCTTGTGGTTACGTTCTATCTTCATCTTCTTTCTCTAATTATGCTGCAAAACAAGCTCAATCTGCAGAACTTCCTTTGTGTAATTTAGACCCGTCAAAGGGTTTTAGAACTACATTAGATCACTTCAAAGTTTAAGGACCTATAGCTCAAGATCTGATGACTCAAATCTATTTTGTCTGAGAAAAAATAGATTTTTTCAACTTTTACTTTGAATAAAAACAACAACAACAACAACAAAAGATCCTCCCTTTCCATGTTTATCAACCGACATGTAACTTTCCTACATCAAGCTAGAAAATTCTGCAAGTACCTCAAACCATCCTCCATACTCGCATACCTCCAACTCGCCATGCTCAGAATCCCCACGCTCGCGCTCTCCACCCTGATTTTCCCCCCAGCCACCCCACTGCTACAGAACCCTAACTTCATGTCCGCCACGAGCCCACTGGCGGCGGCGCTCGAGCAGCAACCCGGCAACGGCAGCTCCTGCGAGAACCACCCCTCGGCCCCAGGAATGAAGCTCGCCTTCCCGTCGCACTCCATCATGGTGAACACCGCCTTCCACCCTCTCAGCGCCACGATCCACGTGATCCTCACGTGATCCATGATCTCCATCGCCGACGAGCACTCCTCATCGGCACTGAGCCCGAACCGGAACAGCCCGTTTGGGTCGGGCGCGATCTCGTCCCCCGGCTTTGACACGGTGGTGATGTGGAGGTCCTCAGACCGCACGTCGACGATGAAGACGAGGTCGTCGAGGGACAGGCGGGGCTTCGCAGGGGAGCGCGCGCGGCACCTGGAGGCAGCGAGGCCAAGGGCGTAGATGCGGCGGTAGGGGAGGGCCGGGTCGGTGGACTGGAGGGCGGAGAGGGAAGGGAAGTGGGAGGCGCACGTGGGATTCCAGAGGTTGTCCGAGGACATGGAGGCGCGCCACGACTTGCAGACGCAGGAGGCGACGGCCAGGGTCTTGGGGTCGAGGAAGTGAGAGACGAGGAGGACGACTTCCCACGGCGGCGGGGGGTGGTTCCGTGGCGGAGGAGCGACCGACATGGCTTTGGCTCTTCGCGAGTTTTTTCTTGAGGTTTTCGTCTGACGAGAGGAGGAGGGCAGTTTTATGGGGTGGTGTTTTTCATGTGGAGTTTGGCTTGGGAGGTTTTGAAAGGCGTTGGCACGTGGAAAACGGTGGGGTCTTGCATGGCGGGGAAGAGCCACGTGGATTTTGTGTTTGATCGCGTGTGTCGTGCGCACTCAATACAAACTCGTCAATTTGTGGAAAATTTATTGCAGTGGAGCACAACCGGATTTCAGCCCCCTTAGGTCCAGGAAATCCCATAAAAGTCAAACAGATTCAACTATATAAACTTTTACAAACTTTTACGCTCATTTACACACCAACCATGCAAGTTTAGGGTTCATCAAATAATCAGGTTGACTCAGATCGAGTCATCGAGTCGGATAAAAAATAGTCCAATTCAAATTGATACATTTATATGTGATATAAATTTAGTGATCCATATCAACTTAATTTATATCCAATCTGATCTATATTACTAAAAAACATTCATATTTAATCCTATTATGAAAACTCGTATTGTACCTATTTGATGCGCATTTCTCGAGACATTCTTATTATTCAATCAAATTCGCTGTTATGAGCTGAGAAACTTTCCTAATTCCTTCGAACTCAGTGGCCTTCATCCTATTTTGTGTAACAATGGTTTCTCTGTAAACATATACATATGGAAGGAGTTAGAGAGTAGGAGCTATAGGGGAACCATAAACACCATGAAATGCGGAGAGGCCAAATTGAGCAAAGATGTAGGGAATCGACGACAATTGAGTTACTCACAGCAGGTGCTCGAAGTCAGATTAACCAGAAAGCAAGGAGGCCTATGATGCTGGAGACAAATGAGTTCAGCTCACCGGAAACGGGCGGTGGGTGGAGACGTTGGAGATAGGCGTTGGCGACGGTGCGACATTGATAAGTTGGGATCAAAGAGGAGGGGGAGACCTCGTGAATGACGGTCGAAGGAGAGAGAGAGGAGACTAGCAAAGAAGCAAGAACGAAGATGGGCTAGACCCATATTCTTTTACTTTACTCTTTTGATTTATTTTTTTTGGTTGGTACTTTACTCTTTTGATCATATGAACTGAAAGTGGGTTTCATAACAGACCGGTTGTATTTGGTTTGACTTTTTCAATGGGTTTTGGAAAAATGCAAGACTTTAAATTAAAAGAATTTTCTGAAATGCAAATGAAGTTTGATACATTCTAACTTAAAAGTCATTTATAAAGCAATTTTAGGTTAAATAGTGTTTGCAAAACTCCTCTTACAAAGGACTTTGGCTTTCTTTTTTCTATTTTTTATTTTTTAAAAAAGAAAACACAAACTCTTTGCCAGCACGCCAGATTTGGTGCTGGTGACTATTGTCTGAGGTCACACAACCTCAGGTAGCCCCTCGTGACCCTTGATGAGGGCCGCCTAAGGTTGTGCAATCTAGATTGCCCTTGCTGGAGTCACGTGACCTCAAGTGGCCCTTGCCTGTGGTCATGCACCCATAGGTTGCCCTCATCTGGGGTTGCCTAGTTTGCTAACCCCAAGCGGTCAATGTTTGGGTTGGCAACCTCGCCAGCTCCTTGCTGGTCCTTTGTAGCTAGTCTCGCCAAGTGCTCTTATGTAGAGAAGATGAACATTAACAATAAGGACAAAACTAGAAAATGAAAAAAAAATTGTAAGAGTAGTTTTGAAAAGAAAACAATTATTTAACCATAGAAAAAAAATTGTTGTTGGTTAGAATTAATGAGCTACAATGTGAGGAAAAAAAATCCATTCTTCCTTATTCAGATTTTTTTTTAAGGCCACATTTACTTGGAAGATGTAGAGTTATTTCTTTGGTCTTTTAGAATTTGCTTGGTAACTGGCCAATTTTTGGTTATTTCTATTTTTTTTTCTTCGAAACAAAAAAAAAAAAAAGAAATTCATTTGGTAATGTCAACTAATATTTTATTCATGTGAATAGATTTGTTCTTAGGAATAGATTTGGAACATAATTAAGAAGTATAAAAAGTTATTTCTTTGTTCCTAGGAACGATTCTAGAATCAAGTCATTTTTTTTAAAATTATTTTCTTCTTCTTTCTCTTCTAGTCGGTTGCTTGGCCAGTGACTAGCCAGAGATGATGTTTGGTGACCTCCCCAAAGCCTCCTTGGACCCCCCACCACCGAGGTTGGCGAGGTTGCCAGCTCTCGTCTATGGCCAGTTGTTGGCATCATTGAGGCTTGGCTACTGATTAGAAGAGAAAGAAGAAGAGAAGAAAAAAAGAGAAAAAAAGAAGAAGAAAAATCTTAGAAAATTACTAAATATTAAAATAAATTCTTAGTCACCAAAAAAAAATAAAAATTGAGGATCATACTCGAACACATTCCTGTTTATTTCTAATTTGGGAATAGACATTTTGTGCAATTACTAAACACGTTCGAATGTTCAGAAACTTGTCCAAGGAATAGAATTAGAAATTTTTTTTTTAGTAAAAATTATTTCCAAGAACAAAATGATTAGCAAACAGACCTTAATAACTATTTTTAGACATAAGATAAGAAGAGAGCTCATGTCCAGCTGCAAGAAAGAGCTCTAAAGAATAAAATGGCAAGTGGAGTTGCTTGATTTCAACCGCATACATGGATCTATTTGTTTCATGAAAAATCAATGATTTGAAATATATTTTCTTAAAAAATAATTGTTTGTAGATACAAAAAAATGAACAAAAAAATATTTTCATAATTCACAAAAATGTTTAAACATAAATTGTTATTGATAATAACATTATTTTTTCATTGATTAATTATTTTAGCGAAACAAACAACTATTTTAAGAAAATATTCTCTAAATCATTTATTTTTCATGAAGTGAATGAAACCCGAGAGTCCTCTTATTAGCCATGTGGAGAGCTCCAAACACGGGTGGATTTGTTCTTGAAGTTCTATACTCAAATTGCATTATTATTATTATTATTATTATTATTATTATTATTATTATTATTATTATTATTATTATTATTATTATTATTATTATTATTATTATTATTATTATTATTATTATTATTATTATTATTATTATTATTATTATTATTATTATTATTATTATTATTATTATTATTATTATTATTTTTTTATTTATTTATTTTTTTTTTTTTTGCGAGTGTTTTAGATTCGTGAAGCAACTTTCCATGAGGCTAAACACTGGAAGTTTGGATATAATTTAGGGTTAGGACATAATTGAGTCTATAAGCGAATGCAACTCTATAATTCTCAGATTGTTTAGTAGATTATGTGCTCCTAACTCTTCTTGTTGAGTAGGTATCGATAAATAAACCGAACTATATATACATCTCGTGTTCTTTATCGTTTGCTCTTTAATTTTATGGTGATTTCATTGTTTAGTGTTGATTTAATATATGATCCGATTAGCTGCTACATTAATTTACGACAGTGTGGATATCATTCTACAATTACATCCCCTTTGTAATTGCCGGACCTACGTCTACCCAGTACCCAATCCCACATAGACCTCTAGCATAGAAGAATTACTTTATTACTGGACTTGGAATATTCCCTCTCGTGTTTCTAAGACATGTTGGTCGTGATATGTTAGATTCTTCCATAGACATGACAAACATGTGTCCACCGTAGGATGTTTAGATTCTTCCGCGGACACGATTAACCCCGTTTTCAAAAATTGTTTGTTCAAACGTCAAATTGTCTAGTAATTATTCTATGGTCTACAGATTATGTGGACTAATATCTTCTAAATCGTCAATTATAGAGATCCCATCATGGAATCCACATGATCAACGATTATGATGAATTTGATCTATATTGTCTAAAAATCATAGTAATCTTTCAAATTGGTCTATAAGACCAATCTCTAATTTTTTCTTTAATTTTTGTTTCTAGATATGTGACATAGAATTGTGGATCCGTAGGGTTTGCATATAAATTTCCTGACAATAAACAACTTGATATCTCATCACACGGATGTCATAAAAGATTATGTTCAAACTTCTAGAGGGACATGCATTTGATTGATCATAGTCATACAACAGATCATAGTCATAAATCAATCACTCTCGTCGGAGGAATCCTTGAAGTTTTACAGGAAAAGAATAAAAAACAATACTTTCGACGGGGCCACAACAAATAGCCTCTCTACTACTCACAACTTCAAACACGTTCAACAAAAGTAGGCGCAACACAGTATTTGTGGAAGCCTGCGAGCAAAGCACAAACGATCTTCCGGCGAAAACTCAAAAGCAAAATCAATCAGAATATACTACTGAAGAAGCGCTTATTTGTAAAGTCTCTTCCGGGTAATCACAGTTCACATCGACCACGTCAGGCTTGCTTCGGCGTGTCCGAGACGATGGGCCATCGGCGATGGAGTTCTCTCTCTCAGTGGTTGACCGAGAGAGTGCTACTGATGACGTGGCGG
The DNA here is from genome assembly GCA_014182715.1 of Eucalyptus cloeziana. Taxonomy (NCBI): domain Eukaryota; kingdom Viridiplantae; phylum Streptophyta; class Magnoliopsida; order Myrtales; family Myrtaceae; genus Eucalyptus; species Eucalyptus cloeziana. The sequence continues at coordinate 18,030,714 of CM024644.1, read as the reverse complement.
AAGCAGAAGTGGAGGAGGGCTGTTGAGGAGCGCTCTTCCGACCGACGAAACTGTCTCCGCCGTCTGCCCCTTTCAGGGCCTGCACGGGAAGGACGGCCGGGGTGGTGCCGCCACCTGGAGACCGGCCATGTGAAAAATCAGAGGATTTAATGGATTCTCGACCGCCGCTGAACCTTAATATAAGAGCACAAGTTTGGAGTTCGCGAGCCGTCGTAGGTGTCGGACCTTCTTGTCGTTGTTGGTGGTCGCCGCGGTGTTTGGCCAGTGGTTTCACAGGGGCGGAAATAACGGCGAATAATTTGGAGGGCTACGTCAGCTTTGTCGCTCCCGTGGTGTCCCGCGCGAGGTCCGTTTGTAACTTTGTGTGAAGAGAGAGAGAGAGAGAGAATTGATGTTTTCGGGAATTCTAATTTGGTGGTCCAACCACTGGGGGTCCGCCCCATTGGCCACCCTTCCATCTTGGAAGGGGGAGGTTGGGGATTCAAATCCCCACATTCTCAGGGGGGATTGGGGGTGGGGAAGATTTCATTTCAGGAGTGGGTTTCGACTCTCACGCCCTGCAAGGAAGCAGGGCAAATGTCTGAGAGTGTGCAGTAGGGCAAACGTCTGAGAGTGAGTGTTAAAGTATGATTAGCGTAGGATTGACCAAAAAAAAAATAAAAATTGGTGGTCCCACTTGTCGTGCCACATTTTTGGCCCTTCGGTTAGTCCATGGGGTGGAATATTCTGCAAAGGGTGGGAGGAGGACCTGTCTTTTGTGGAAATGTTTATGGTCAAGATGAATTATTTTCCAATTCGACAACCGCCATTTTTGCAGATTTACGTTTTAGGCGGGCTAGGGAAAATCTACAATTTCGCATGTAGATGTTTAGTTGGGTAACGGGACAAAAGGCATCGTTTACAATTTTTTTTTGTATTGATTTTAGTCTTTTCATCAAACATATGGAGGGAAATCACTAACATGGCGAACCCCAGCATGTCTTGACCATGTCAATCCCGATTGACTTAAAGATTTCGTTCAATTTGTGAAAGATTTCAAATGTCATTTTGTAGGATAAGAATAAATTTTTTTGGTGTTTAGTTGAAATATGAAAATGAACATAAAATTATTTTCCGTCGTTCGAAAAAGAAAACTTGATATTATTTTCTAAAAGAGACATGTACTATTTGTGAGAAATAAGAGATACCCAACCGCTTGAATCCCAATTGTATGAGCCGGGTTTCTTGAGCCAACCACTTGGAACTCGAATACGAATGCCACAAACCTAGGCTCGACCTTTATGAACTCAGGCCCGAGTGTTAGTAACTTGGGCTTGAGAGTTGGGTGCCATGCAAGGGGGTTGGGATTCGTGCCCAAGCACTTGAGACCTAGTCATGTTTATGGGGTCTCAGACCATAAAACTTTTTGGTGTTTGGCTGAAATATGAAAATGAATTGGAATCCATCATTTGAAAAAGAAAACTTGATATTATTTTCTTAAAGAGACATGCGCTATACATGAGAAATAAGGGATACCCAACCGCCTGAGTAACGAACTTATTAAATTAACAAAATTGAAATTATTTTTCAATATATATAATATTTGAATTCTAATTTAAGAAATTAAAAATAAAAAAATGTACATGATATAATGTGAATATATCTTACTTTAATACTGCGATTCACTAAACAATAGACATGATATAAAAAAATCTCAGGATTTCATATCCTATCCTATCTAGTCATATCTTGATTAGAAATCTGGATGACCAAACATAACCTAAAAGTCTTACCTCATAATGAGAAATGTCGTTTGCCGATGACAATTTGGGGCATAGGCACATAGCAACTATTTTGTAGATCATGTTGACTTTAAGCGTCAGCATGCTCTGCAATATCTTATCTCCACGGACTAGCTTGAGACTTTCAAAAATAAAGGAATAAGCCTCTGTGTGCTTTACAGGGAGTTTTTGAAATTAGCAGAAAGTGGAGTGAATCAAGTCAACTAGAGCTTCAACAATGACGGTGTAATCTTGCTTGCCAAATATAAAAATGAAACCATCACGGTTTGGAAAGCAAAGATTGGAATAAAACATCGCCACAACATTTGGATAAATTTCCTCTTGAAGAGTGCAGAAGAAATTGGTAGTTTCCCAAAATGGAGTCTATTGCAGTCGTTATTTCACTGAGGCAAAAACCCAAAAGCTACTTATATGATACCTTTCTCGGTTTTTCAGCTATGGAGCCCAGTCTTGTCACAGCTCTTTTCTATATCATCAACAGTCACCTTCAGATGCATTCCCCACCATCATAAGTGGTAACTCATCATTAGTACGATTTGATGCTCTTCATTAGCACGTATAGATTGTAAGTAAGGTGATTGACGATCTTTAGTGATGATAATAATGAAATGATGTGTGATGATAGGATCAATGATCCTTCCACTTTTATTAGTGACCAAAGACTTTCAAAAACACTAGCTTGGCTCTGGTTCTTCCAAGTTACCGCGAGATACCACTCACATTGGTACTTGTTTATCTAATCGTCACGACCTAGCTTCTTGTCTTTGTTGATATAAAGGAATCATTGACACCTACAAAACTATTTAGCTATGTGCACTTATCATGGTATATGTATATTAGTGCCAAAGACAGAATTTTGGAATCATTACAATTTCATAGAGATGTTTTCCCAAGTTCCAAGCCATCGTCATCAATTACTAAGAATGTAGTCTCGGCCGTAATGGCTGGGACGACCACAGCTATTGATGGTGAACTTGAAATAGGATTTGATGTGCCCGCTCAAACCGAGCCTGGCACTGTTGAGACACACTAGATATGCCCAATCTCTTGAAATGCAGAGTTCTCTCTCTCGAAATGCAGAGTTATTATCTGAATTTGGGTATTTCAGTTTTCGTTCAAATCCTCGCGTTTCCAGTCAAGTAGCTTCCTATTTGCCCTAATTCGCGCGACATGCAGCGCTTAGAAAAACTATACTGATAGTCTAACTTCTCCATCTTTTCCCTAATTCCTTCTCTTGCACCATCGGCCAACCGGAGCCCTGTCTTCACGCGACCACATGCTCATTCTCTCCGCGAGGGAGTTCCCTGTTTTTCGTCGGGTTTTGTCCCCACTTTTGAATTTCGCTTAAGGTACCAATCTATAGCGGACTCTTGGAATCCCATAAGTATACTTCCCTTGGTTGCATGCATCGGTCTGGTGTGAGCTTCAATTCCGAGGTCAATTCATTTCATCTTTTCCTCTGGTTTTATCTCTGTTTATCCATAGTCTGCTACAATTTGTCCGACGACATGGTGGTCTGTTTGGATCTCGGCCTCTGCTCTTTAACTTCGAATTAGCTCTGCCTTACAACATCTTCGGATTATGGCTTCGGATAATCAGGAAGACTCTGTGCGCCTGGCTGCTTTGTGTCAAAGATTGGGCCGACTATGCTCTGCACAGGAAATAGAAGTATGGTAGGAGGAACCATCACCAGACATTTTAGAAGAATGTAGACTGAAGTTAGTGGGTAAAGTCCTCACACAATCCTCGGTTAATTTCCAGGCATTACAAAGTACTTTAAAGCGTGTATGGAGGAACGACCATGTTGACTTTGCTCAACAAGAGGGTGGCTTATATTTGGCGAAATTTCGGTCAGAAAGTGAGAAGCAACGAGTATTAGAGGGTGGTTCATGGCTCTTTTCTAGTAACTTAGTCTGTTTCAAGCCTTGGATTTCTCACACACTGTTACATTGTTATGACTTTACCTGTTGTGCATTTTGGGTGCAAGTTATTGGTCTACTCTTGGAATGGACAATGGAATAGATGCTAAGAAAGGCAGTGAATCATATTGGCGAGGTTTTAGAGGTAAGAGTAGATTTTAAAGAAGGTTCGGCCTTACGGGCTGGGCGGGTTAAAGTAGAACTTCAGTTGAAGGAACCTTTAAAGACTGGCAAACTAGTTAGGATTGAAGGGCGAATGTTGTGGCTGGATTTCCGTTATGAACGGTTGTCTCATTTCTGTTACTCATGTGAGAGAATTGGCCATTATGCCACGTACTGTGAAGAATATCCTTTTGATGAAGCCAAAATGGATGGTAAAGAGAAGATGGCCCTTGGTCCTTGGTTAAGAGCAGAGGTTCAACAATCTAGCCCTTATTGGCATGCATTCTACAACCCCCCGGCAACTCAGGCGCACAATGAAGAGACTGTACCTAAGACACCCCCAGCTCTATTGCCGACTGTTCCTCTACTGCCCACAACGGCAGATACTACTGCAGTAATCACTGCTTCGCCAGTAGCGTAGCCTCAGCATGTCCCGAGCGCGCCTCAACAGCAATCCCAGCACCCATCTCTACAGCAGGGACATATCATTACGACGGCATTAATCCCTGTACAAGCAAAACAGAAAGGTCAGCCGAGCAATCTCATGCATTTTCCACAACAGAAGAAGCTGAAAGGCACCCGAGTTAGTCCCAAGCTGGGACTAGCAAAAAAACAGAAAAGATATGCTCCTTATGAAATGAAAAATGTCATGACAGATAATTTTGATGATACTCAGTTAATGGAAACACCTGTGTTAGAAGCCTCGGAAGGGAATTAGTGGGCTTTGGTGGCTAGCCCCAAACAGCCATCGCCTTACAAATGAAGATGGTTTGCTAGAACTGTCAGGGTTTGGGCAATCCCTTGACAGTTCAAGCTTTAAAGGCCTCGACGACCAAAGAAAAGCCCAACTTTTTATTCTTAATGGAGATAAAGAAGCATGAGATAGTGCTTCATTGTCTACAACGATCCTTACATTTCAGTCACTCTTTTGTACGTAATCCCGAAGGCCTAGCAGGAGGCCTGTCAGCTTTTTGGAATGACATAGTATCAGTAGACATCCAAAGCTCTTTGGCGGAATACTTTGATATTACCTGTCGGGATCTAATGGAAGATAAGCTCATGCGTCTTACTTGTCTCCATGCCCCATACTCCTACCATAATTGATAGATGCTATGGGATAAACTTCAATTGATCAACACATCAAACAATCTCCCTTGGATATGTGCCAGAGACTTTAATGAAGTCCTATATTCTTGGGAAAAGGTAGGCAGGAGATCCCCGGACAGGTATAGACTTCAATCTTTTCGAGATGTTATAAATGATTGTGCCTTTATGGAGGTTGAAAGCAAGGGATGCACGTTCACGTGGTCGAATAATAGGGACGGTCCAGAACAAGTTAGAGAATGGTTGGATCGTGTTATGTGCACGACGAAGTGGCAAATTCTTTACCCTGAAGCCCAAGCCTTTGCATTACTAGCCTTGGGGTCTGATCATAGCCCTCTTATTTTGTCCACATCAATACCATATTCAAGAGGCCAACGACCTTTTGTTTTTTAGGCTTATTGGAACCAAGATCCGGAGTGTCGAGGGGTTATCGTTGATACATGGAATTTAGTCCAAGTACGCAATTCCAATCTAATGAACAAACTCAAAATTGTCTCTTATAATCTATGGAAGTGGAGTAGGTTAAAGTTTGATAATGTTCAATTAAAGGTGCCAGCACTACAACAGCAGCTCCAATCTCTTATTAACAAGCCCTACATTTCCATCACTGATATCGAAGAAGTAGAACATGTGACATCTTGATTTTCCTATTTCTATTTGTAATAAATTGAGACGGGCATTTCATCTTCACGCATATAGTTCTTTTCCTTGGGTTGGTCAATCATGTGAAAACTAGTCTATCAGGTGAAGTCGGTAAGAAATTATAATGCATTAGACTCGAGAATTTGATCAGGAAATGACCTTTCGACCGAGCTAATCTGCAAGGGTCATTATGGCACAGTTAAAAATCGATTAGAGATCGGAGATAGGTTGACTCGACAGAGGCATATGATCAAGTGTGGGTGATTCCACCATATTGCACTATTCTTGTTGGTCGGCACTAGATCGGCTTTTCTGTTGATTGGGTCTCCTGTGTTCGTATTTGAAACCTTAAGATTACTATGATAACTGAGAGTCGCCAACGTGTCAAAGATGTATATTGTGGCTTGAAAATAATCAACCATAGGTCAAATGCATGAAAATTTCTAAAAGTTACCTGGTAGGTTAAGACGCGCTAATATTATGCCAGAATGAAATTAACCGTGAAATTGAAAGCGAATTCAGAAATTGGGAGTCTTGTTGTATCACAAATATTATTAGGAGCATTGGATTATTTTATGGACTTTAATTGGACTCAATTGGAAGAGAATTGATTGGAATTGAGAAATTTAAGGTACAAGATTTTATGCCCCAGCGGAAAATGAAATTGAACCTATTGGATTAAGGTTGTGGGAGATTAGAGATAGTGGAAGATGACATCAGGTGATGTCATGGTGGTTAGGGCCAAGTGATGTGAGTTTGACAAGTGGAGGGTGGAGATTGAATCTCCAAAAAGGCCAATCAACTCCATCTTCAAGCTTGGGAAGAGAGAGAAAGAGGAGGGAAAAAGCTGGAATCGGTTGCAAGGGGGGGATTCGAGCCAACAGCTCGTTCGACGCCGACCGCCCTTCGTCTGCCGTTCGTCACCATCGCTAGTGTCATTGCCATCGCCGCCGTTCAGTTCGCGCGTGCTGCCTCGCCCCTGCGCGCCAGCTCGCCGGTCGGCTCGCGCTCAGCCTGCGCCTCCAGCTCGTCGTCCACCATCCCAGCGGCCGTCGTCGTCGTTAGGGTCGCCGGAGACTCGCTGGAGTCGCCGCCAGCCTCTACTCGAGCAGCCGTCGTCCCTCTCCGCCGGTTTCGCGCCTGAACCGCTGCTGAAGCTCCTCCGTTCAGCCTTGGATAGTGGCCGGACTTCCAGCCTAGATCTAGAACTTCAAGGCCCGTTTCGGGTGTCTTCCGGTTTTGGTGTCGCCCCGAGAAGATTTGTCGACGGCCTCGTCGTCCTCTTCGCGGGGGACTCGTTGGAAAGCGATTCCAGTGAGTTTAACTCACTAAATCTTGATTAGAGGGTTAATGATGCCCTAAGTGTGCTTAGTCTAAGTTAAGTAAGCTTAGATGGTTAGATTAGTTTAATTGGTTGAGGATTAGATTAGGGTGTTTAATTAAATTAAAGTGTGTTTAGTTTAAAGTTAAGTAAGTTTATTTTAATATAAGCCTTGATGTGACATAATATGTTTTATTTTTGATTTACTTAAATGTTTCAAAATTCTGGAATTTTAATAATATATTATATTTTGAAACTATTAAAATATTATCATTTAAAAAAAAAAAAAAAAAAAAAATTATTTCGACCTCAATTGCTTAGAATTTCGTGTTGATCGCTGCTATGCATTTAGAATTTGAATTTGATGAATGAATGTGGCAAATTGAGTGTTGATTGTGATAAATAGAGATTTTAATCATAAAAACCCAAGTGTCAGGTTTTGATGTAAAAATTGGATTTTTAAGGATTACTAGTGTAATTGGAGTATTTGAATGAAATGTGGAGTGTCCGGGGGTCAGTATTAAATTGTCGTGTGTTGGTTGAAAAACTCGGTCGCAGTAATGGTTAGGCCAACTGGACTTTTTTTTCCTTTAGGATCGCCGTCAACATAGTGACGAGGCTCGGGTCGCAGTAGAGGTTAGGCCAACTGGACCTATGCTCCTTCAGGAATGCCGTTGACGTAATGACGAAGCCGTGCTCTAAGGGGGAGGAGGCGATGCCTAGCATTAATGTTAGTGGATAGCTGAACTACGAGTAAGCTATGCCCTTGTGTGGCAGTAAATAATAATTGGAATGCGTATTGAGTGCGATTGTGGTTTATATGAAAGTGATGTCGTTCCAATTGTTTAAATTCTTATTACTACCTGAGATTATGTGATATAAATTGTGCTAACCTACAGGAAATGAATTAAGACGAGGTAAGTCTTTTTGTATGATGTGGCTAGGCCATCCGGGGTGTATTTTCTTTCTAATAAGGGTTTAGGGGGTTGAACTTGCTGAAACAATGTCTTACCCCGTTGTGGGCCAAAATTTCAGGACTGTAGATGGCAGAACCCCCGGAGCGTTATGGTCTTCCCGTGCATAGTACGAAGCAGAAGTTCAGTTGTCCCGATCTCGATGACCATTGGATCTATGAGCTTGTTAGGACCACGGTTTGGGTCTAGGAGGGCTTGGCTGTTAGGGTACCTCATAGATATAGGGCTTGGTTCCGTTTTGGGCTCAATGGTTTCAGGATTAGTCCTCTTAGTAGTTTTGATATTCCATATGTTGTAATGGAAGTCATCCTAGGAGAAGGAGTAGCTGACCCTCCTGATGGTAGGCTGGAGGACCCATCGTCTCCAGAGGCTGTTCCGTCTAAAGTGGGATCGAAGAGCGAGTCTAACTAGTAGTCTTAAGACCGTTCCTTCTTTTTGGTGGATTGATCCATTTTTGTAAGCTGGCTCTTTTTGGCATGTATGTAAACTTTGGGAGGTTGTTCATTTATGAAAGTACGTTTGTTTATGAATGTATTGATTTCCTGCTTTCCTATCCCGTGAGCTTCTGTCAGGGGTTTTATAACACGTTCCGCATGCGCATAATTAATTAATTGGGTTGGCGACACTACCTGGGAATGTCACTTTTGTATGATCATGGTGGGTTGTTCACGTGTCTCAGGGGTTAGGGCGTGACAGAACATCTCTGTGGGGAAATCAGAAACCTATGGCAGCAGGAAGAACAATTTTGGGCTATGTGTTCCAGAGTCAACTGGTTATGATGGGACGACAAGAATAACAAATTTTTTCACACCACTACGGTTCATAGGAGGCAGCGAAATAGGATTGGGATGTTATGAGACGAAAGTCTCAACTGGGTGAGAGAAATCCCGATCCTAAAGGAGATGATGTATGATTTTTTCTCACAATTATACACCTCTGTTGGTTCTCGTGATTACAAACCAATACTAGCTCAATGTCAACCGTTAGTGACAGAAGAGATGAATGAACAGTTAATTGCTGTGGTCACAATGGAGGAGGTAAGAAAGACAACTTTTCAGTTGGGCGTGACGAAGACACTAGGTCCTGACGGTCTGAATGGACTATTTTATCAGACCCATTGGGATATCATTCAGAATGACATATTTAGATTAGTTCAAGAGTTCTTTAGTTCGGGGGTTATGCCTGGGGATCTCAACAAGACGGTTCTCGTGTTGATTCCTAAAATCAATCACCCTGAAAGCCTGGATCAGTTTAGACCGATCAGCCTGTGTAATTATGCTTATAAGATTATTTCTAAGGTATTGGCGAATCGCCTAAAACCTTGGCTTGGCGAACTAATCTCAGTAGAACAAGCTGCCTTCGTGAGTGGGCGTCAAATTCAAGATAATGTGTTAATTGTGCAGGAAGTTATTCACCATTTCAAGACAAGGATAATGAAGCGTCATTTTAATGCACTGCTCAAGATGGACATGTAGAAGGCCTACGATAAAGTTGAATGGGATTTCCTACAGGATTATCTACTTACTTTGAGTTTTCATCCCTTATGGGTTAGCTTGGTGATGCAATGTATCACAACTACATCTTTAAGCGTACGTTTTAATGGGGAACAACTGCCCTACTTTCGGCCGTCAAGAGGATTACGTCAGGGGGACCCGCTATCCCCTTATATTTTCATTTTAGTGGTGAACGTTCTTTCCACCCTTATTCATCAAGCCGTCAATATGGGCCACCTCCAAGAAATACAACTAAACAGGTTTTGTCTTACCATTTCCCATCTTTTCTTCGCCGATGATTCAGTTTTCTTCCTCAAAGGCACCCTTATGGAATGTCAGAATCTGGTTAATATCTTGAATCAGTATTGTCTAGCAACTGGCCAAGTCGTCAATAGGAATAAGTCTGGAATGTTTTTAACAAAATCCTATCCGTTGAGCCTTCAGCACAATCTGGCGGCAGAATTTAGGGTGTCAGTGTTGCAGAAATATGGGAAATATTTAGGCATTCCTTCTGATTGGGGAAGATCCAAAAAAGAAATGTTTGGGTGGATATTAGGAAAGGTAAACGCCAAACTTGAGGATTGGAAAGAGCTTTTACTGTCGAAGGGGGGTAAGGAAATCCCACTTAAAACTGTTGTACAAGCTATTCCACAGTATGCTATGTCCATTTTCAAACTTCCTATATCACTTTGTCATAGGATTGAACAAAAAATCTCCAATTTATGGTGGAGGAATGATAAAAGAAGGGTTGGCGTTCATTGGTAGAATTGGGATTTGTTAAAAACCAGCAAGGAGAATGGTGGGCTAGGGTTCCGAGATCTATTAGCTTTCAACAAGGGGCTACTTGATAAGCAGGCATGGCGTCTACTTCAACAACCTCACTTGTTATGGTGTCGGATTTTCAAGGGTCTATACTTCCAAACAAAAGAATTTCAGTTAGCTGATCTTGGAATGCGGCCATCCTGGGGCTGGCAGAGTATCCTTTTTGGCAAAGATGCCATCCTACCTAATGTGCGATGGTCGGTAGGAGATGGGAAGAATATCAAAATACGTGAGCATAACTGGTTACCAATTGACCCTATTGGAGGACCAGCTACAAGAGAGGAACCAGGGATGGTGGCAGGTCTTATTGACCATATCCAACATACTTGGAATGTTCCTCTTATATCAGAGTTATTTAATAATAGTATCATGACAAAAATACTCAAAATCCCTATCAGACCATTACATGCTGCTAATCAGTTCGTGTGGACAGCCACTAAGGATGGACATTACACATTTAAAAGCAATTACAAGACTCTCGCTAGCAAAATAGACACGCAAAGGGGCTACCAAGCCTCATCATCATACCAACCACCCACCATACTTTGGCGCAAAATATGGACACTCAACACAGCACAGAAAATCTGTATATTCTTATGGGCAGCATGCCAAAATGCTCTTCCTACCAAGGCTAAACTTTTTTCTCGGCATATCATTTCTGATCCTATCTGTGAAATCTGCAATCAGAACTCTCCAGAAACGATTGAACATTTATTCTTCTTTTGTTCATGGACAAAAGGGATTTGGAATCATTCGCAGCTCAACATCTCAGTATCTCCTCTAACTATTCATTGTCTAGATGAGTGGGTCACAGCAAGAGCAACAAATTTGAAACTTGTACCTGGACTACAGACGATCGCCCATGTCTTGTGGTAGATTTGGTGCTTGCGCAATAATTGCATCTTTCGCCAAATCCGTCCGAATCCAACCCAAGCTGTCGTAGACGCTCTTGCACAAACACAGCTCCATTGTCTTTCCTCCCCACACTTTTAGCAATCGGGGGACTCCAGAACAAGGGACTCCACTGATCGTCGACCACCTATTGTCTAGACACCTCCGCAACGTGGATTCGTCAAATGCAATATAGATGGCTCTCACTTTCCAGGCAGTCATCAAGGCACTATGGCCTGTATAAGCAGAAATCATCAAGAAATTCTTACCGATGTTTACACACGAGGATTTATAGCAGTTTTAGCTTTTCAAGCCGAAGTACAGGTGCTCACTCTGGCTCTTCATCATTTGTTGCAACAGGGCCTCAATACGGCAAATCTTATCATGGAAAGCGACTGCTTGTTCTTGATCGAGATACTTCAAGCGAAACGAAGGCCGCCGTGGGGAGAACGTGTGATGTTCGTTGAGATCGAAATCTTGCTATCCCTGTGCCCTAATTTGCGACTACAACATTGCAAGAGAGAGGCAAATGGAGTTGCTGATTGGGCTACCAAGGCCCACGGTAGAACTGATCTGGCCCATAACTGGAATATCTTTCCTCCCTTTATGTTACAAAGCTTGGTAGCCGCCGAAGCCAGAGCTTCAGGTTGTAATGCCCAGTTCTTTTGTAATGCTGCCTTTTAGTAATGAAATACCTATCTTACCGACCAAAAAAAACAAAAAAACTGTCGAGCCATCACATCCAGAAATTGCTATTACTCGGTCCGACACTTCAATTAACCAAGAGTCTCCAGTGCCATCGACAAACGAGCTAGCAAATCAAGTACTTATTTTGTCAAATTCCGGGACATCAACTCTCAAGGTCATAGAATATCCACCAGTGATATCAGTTCTTAATCAAGTTGAGTTGGAGGGTGTAAGGAAAATCAGTCAATAAGAGACAAAGAAGCCAAAAGTTCCACCTGCGGCTAGTGTCACCGTTAAAATTCCTATCGAAATAGTGAAAGCCAAACGGAAGGAATTCCTTAATTTCATACAGGGTGTCACAAGATTTCCAAGGAAGCCGATTGATACAAATCTGATTTGGATCGACAACAAACGGTGAAGGCCCAATGCCTCGCCGAAAAGACCAAATTAGATAATAATTGAGCTTGCCTTAGGATCGCTATCGAAAGGTTTTTTAAGACCCGTAAGCTTGCAATTTGACAGTATCAATGAACTAAATTTTCGTTCATTTCTTTTCCAATGTTCACCTCTACGGCTACTTCTATGTTGTCTTTAACCCAATAGACAATCCCACCGGCAGGAGTACCATCCGAAAGCTTTTTGCATTCACAAAGAGGCATGTTTAACTCTTTTTTTTGTAACGGTTGAACACGAGAAATAGCCTCTCATCCACAAACAACTTCAAACACGTTCAAGAAAAGTAGGCGCAACACGATATTTACGGAAGTCTTTGTGAGCATAGCACATACGAACTTCCAACATAAATTCAAAAGCGAAATCGATCAGAATATACTACAAAAGAAGCGCTTATTTATAAAGCCTCTTCCGGGTAATCACAGTTCACCATCGACTGCGTCAGGCTTGCTTCGGAGTGTCCGAGATGATGATGGGCCGTCCACGACGGAGCTCTCTCTCGATGGTTGACTGGGAGAGCGCCAGCGATGATGATGTGGCGGAAGCAGAAGCGGAGGAGGGCTGAGGAGGACTCTTCTGACCAACGAAGTCGTCTCCGCGGTCTAACCCTTTCACAGCCTTCACAGGAATAACGGCCTTGGAGGCAACACCGTCGGCGGGGGACGGCGATGGCGCACGAGGGTAGAAGAAGTCGGTGGGGAAGAAGTAGTACTGGAGACCGGCCATGAAGAAATCAGAGGATAGAATGGAATAGTGATCGGACACTGAACCTGACTATATGAATGCACGCTTTGGAGTTCTCGAAACGTCGTATGCTGGTGGTGGTGGTCGCTGCGGTTTTATGGAGGCGATTGTGTGGCGCGCGTGGTATCATACGTGTTCCCCTTGTCATGCCACTTTGTTGGTCATTGCTCCACGGGCGAGGAATATTCTCTATTGAGGAGGATCCGTCTTCTCTGGAAACTTTTACGGTCAAATCAATTTTGCGTTTACGGCAGGCTAGGGAAGGTCGACAATTCTACACAACGTTTGACTATTTGTCGAATTTTGAAAACTTGTGAATAATACGAAGGTTTTATAATAATATAAAAAGTCGAGGAACTAGGGAATGCTCGAACCGTAGCATGGTCGAAATGATAGAATAAAATGAATATTTCTGGATTAAATTGTATATGCTCTAATGATTTAGGAATTAGTGATGACTTTATCTCTTTCTTGTTTTATATAACTCTCTTTTGCAAATAGAATGTGATATGATAAGTTATATAGACTTCTACTCGCATGACATGTAACTTTGTGTGGGGATCTGCGTAGTGTGCGCTTGTGCAATGACACTACAATGCTTTAGAGATGTAGACATTTGACAGGTTCTCTCAACTTTAATGATGTAATCGAGTAAGATGAAGTTATTTTAAGAGAGGGAAATGTGCGATTGAAAATTGAAAATGAGAGGAAAACGTCTTGAGCGCTCATTGAAGCTAAATAGTAGAAAATGTGTAGGTTTAATAAAAATCCACTATATTAGGGTTAAATTTATATAAAAAGAAAGTAAGATGAAACCGGAATTTTGCCTTAAATATATAGAAAAAGATGGAAATATTAGATTGGCTTTATGGAGCTTGCGTTTTGTTGTAATTTTGACTTTCACAAATTAAAATTTGGAACCAATTTTGCTTATCCTAAGAGCAAGTTGCCTCATAATTTTTGACTTTTAAAATTAGGAAATTCAAAAAAAAAAAAAAATCTTTTGTTCGCTTAAAGTCAATCGAAGCATGCGCTTGGGCAAACGCGAAACTTGCATGCTTCACTTATGGGAATAAAGAAATTTGTCAAAGATTAATTACGATTAAGCGGAAGTCTACACGAATTGAATTTAAGACTAAGACGGCATGCTTTCTTTAAAAAAAATAAAAATAGAAAGCTTCATTATGTTTTCAGAACTTGAATGTGTTTGACGACTAAGTGACGTGGGATCCAAGTTGCTCACCTATGGCAAGATAATCATATGGCTTTTTGTTTTCTTTTTTCTTTGGTTGGCTTAAAGTTGCTCCGATGAGTTCATCGAATATGTTAATATATTGGTTCATAAATTATAACAATATTTAAAAAAATACGTGGTCAACAAGCGCCATGTTTCTCCGCAGCCTTAATATGGATGATAAATAAATACCAATGAAAGCTGCGTAAATTAAAAGAATTTGTCGAAGTTATTATGCCATAGTTGAAATTTGAGTATATAATATTTACTTGGGGTAAGCACTCGGTCAGTTCAACTTGGAATCTAGAAGAATATTAGGTTCAAAGCTGATTCTAGGAGACCTGATTTGGTTTGATCTAAGTCCGATTCTAAGGCTAGAACCATTGGTTTTACTCAAGAACTAACTCAACCAATTTGGCACTGCATTCACCTGATTCTGAACCGGCTTTCAAGCCTCTATTAAATAAGAAACATACTTTTGCAGCCATTGAGAATTGAATAATAATTTTTAAGATGAGCAAACAACAATTTAACCATTTGATCAATAGATATTTGTGGCAAATAGAACAACTTTTATTATAAAAATTTGATTTTGTTTACCCAAAATGTAAAGTGAGCTGATTATTGGTTTCAAAGCAGATCAGTACGGTTCGTGATTTCAATTTTTGGAACTGGGAGTCATAGGATTGGCAAGGTATTAATTCACCATGAAACCAATTACCTCTAGTACTCACATTATCTTTCTTATGAAGTCGTTGAAATGATTGAATTTGTAAATTTATGTATACCTATGCCATAATGGAGATGAGAATTGTATCACTACATTAAAATCAGCTTCATACTATCTGCAAGTTTCAAGTTTTTGCAGGTTGATTATATGAACGAAAAACACCTAGTCTTCTGTATTTTAACCCAGTTTAGACTAAGAGTTGACAAAAAATGATGGAAAACATATTATTTGATCACGTATATAAGTAAGTATGATTGTACTAGTATGCATTCCTAATTCTAAAATTTACACTTTGAACTTACAATTTGACTAGAGATACATACCTTCCATTGGAGTTTAGCTACCATATTTTTTGACAAGACAATCACATACGGAAATATCACCCCATATGACCAACGTCCAAAGACAACCTTTAGCATACCAATTAGAAATCACTTGTTGTAAATAAGATAAGTCTTGCCAAGAACTACTGACTCGCTATCCGACAATAGTGAAGCTACGCTACATTGGATCTTGCTGTAGTTGATGAAAGAGCTGTAGTTTATGCTGTAGCATTGGTTATTTCTCAGGTTACGAATGACCCAATCTATCTATGGCAACCACCCCTACTTTTAGTAGATGGACAATAAAAATTACCCAATCAGTTCTAAATAATTCAATCATAAACTTTCCAATATTACTTAGTCCTAAACCACCATAATCATTCTAGTCAATTTTTATCGAAAATTACTCATAATGTGATCTAGTCATTGCCGGCTATCCTATGTGATACATCGCCATGTTAGCTATTTCCGGTGAAAAGATTCCAGATGAACTATATTAGAATTCCGCATAAAAGTTTAGGACTAAAGTAGTAAAATCGAAAAATTTAAGAATGAATTGACATCCGTATAATAATTTTAAAATTAATTGGACAATTTTCCTATGCGCTTTTCACCCCTTCTACCGTATTCAAGTTAAATGAATAAATTCACTCTCTCACTACTTAATAATGCTACCGAATCTAACATTTGGTGAGGTGTCAAAAAAGAAAAAAGAAGAATCTTTATGGAAATCATGGACTAACTTCTTTATGAAAAGGAATGGTCGACATTGGCCCATAAAAGAAGGCCACGGACGGTCCAGGGTCTTGCTTTAATTAATCAACCGAAACCCGAACGAAAGTTCCGAGACGGATATAATAGGCGAGCACCTAATTATAAAATGGAGGACATCATCCAGTGGCCCCATATTACCTGAATTTTTACAATAGGAAAATAAATAAATAAAAACCCACTTTATTGCAGGGTTAAGTCTGCAATTTTCGAACACGGATTAACACGTTTATACGCGATCATACAGTTAAACCGAATATGACACTATTCGAAGATGCATAAATTTATAGCGTTATACATGGTTACAAAACCCTGTTATGATGAGTAAGCACGAGCAATTGGTCCTATTTTATGATTGTTAGAGGCAATGTGGCATGATATGATACGAAGGGAAATAATATCTTTCGAGAAAAGTATCAAAAAAGTCTTAAACCTATTGCATTTGTACCAATTCAGTTTTAAATCTTTTAATTAGACTAATTTAGTGTTAAGTTTTTTATATTTGTATTAATTTAATATATCTAGCTAATTTAAGTTAGAAATCATTGACATGGATATCGGCTATCCTACATGAGACAAACACTATTAAATAATTTTTTTAAATATATTTTAGATATTTTTTATAAATTTGTTTTTTAAAAATTTCCTTTTTTTTTTCCTATCATTTTTCCTCTGCACTATGGCTTGCATTGGCAAAGGTCGGCGGTTGGCCATAGGCAATGGCTAGCAAGAGTGTCGTGACCCTTGTGGGCTGGGTGAGGGGGGCCCTTGCTACTTGGGCGAGGGCTTGACCCTTGCTACTTAGGCCAAGGCTCGACCCTCATCGCCCTTGCTAAGTTTGGTGTGATGGGAGAACAGTAGCAATTCGAACAATATCGAATTGACGCAGCGGAATAAAATAATCTCCCCTCTTGTGTAAACCTAATAGGAATCGATATAATAGAGTAAAATAAATACCAAGCACGCGGACACAAGATGATTTTTACGTGGAAAACCCCCTCGATGTGAGGAGATAAAAACTACGGGACCGGAGTTCATCCGAAAATCTTCACTATCAACAAAATTGGGTGAACATTATTCTTCTCTAGCAAATACTAGAGATACATAGCAGCAAAGACCTTAAGAATATAATTCTTGGCAATACACTTGAACTTCACAAGAGATTAAGGATAAATCTGACAAAAAAGACAGGTTTTGATTAATCCACAAAAAACCTGATGTAGGGAGTTTCAGATGAAAATCAAATTGTTTAGATTCGAGAAAATTGTGCCACAAACATGCTAACAAAATTTTAGCTCAATCGGATCATGAATCGACCTCCGATGCCAGCTTGATATAAATCAGATATTGCCTCAACCCCTCGATTTTCTGCTTTCTCTTTTTCTCTTGTTACTATTTCCTTTTGCGGCTACCACTTTATGAAGATAGTGAGAAACCTTATTTCTCCATATAACTTATTATATGGGCTCAAGCCCTTTTTGGGCTTGCAACTCATTGGGCTTCCTCCACATAGGAGTGAACCCAGCTAACAAATCTCCCCTTCACGACAATGTGGAGAGATTCACCATCCCTGCTAACAATTGGCAATGTTCAAGTTTCTGTCTTGGTAGAGTCTTCGTCATCATATCAGAGCCATTATGATCTGTATGAATTTTCTCAAGTTCTAACAACTTTTCATATAGAACATTCCTTATCCAATGATATCTAACATCAATATGTTTTGATCTACAATGAAAAGATGAATTCTTACCAAGATGAATTGCGCTTTGATTATCACAAAATAGCACATACCTCTTTTGCTTGAACCCAAGTTCTTTTAAGAACTTCTTCATCCATAGCATCTCTTTACTAGCTTCAGTCACTGCAATAAATTCAGCTTCGGTTGTAGAAAGTGTAACACACTTTTGCAATCTTGACTTCCATGACACAGCTCCACCCGCAAAACAAATCAAATAACTAGAAGTAGATTTACAAGTATCAATATATCCTGCCAAGTCGGAATCTGTGTATCCAACTAACTCAAGTTTTCCGATCCCAAAACCGAGTTTCAAATTTGAAGTTCCCCGAAGATACCTCATAATCCACTTCATTGCATTCCAGTGCTCTCTGCTTGGATTTGACAAATAGCGACTAACAACGCCAATTGCGTGCGCCAAGTCTGGGGGTGTACATACCATCGAATACATTAAGCTTCCTACAGCTGAGGCATATGGAATACTTTCCATATCTTTCTTCTCTTTATTAGTCGTAGGACTTCACTTCATATTTAACTTAAAGTGGGCAGCAAGAGGAGTACTAACCACTTTAGCCTTGTCCATGTAAAATTTCTAAAGGAGCTTCTCGATATATTTCTCTTGCGACAAAAACAACTTCTTAGCATCTCTGTCTCAGGTGATTCTAATGCCAAGAATCTGCTTTGCCGAGCCCAAGTCTTTCATGACAAAAGACTTGCTCAACTGTTTCTTCAATAACTCAATTCTTGAAGCATTCCTACCAACAATCAATATATCATTAACATAAAGCAAGAGAATAATAAAGTCATCATCAGAAAATTTTTGGATAAACACACAGTTATTCGAGGAAGTCTTCTTATAGCTCTGTTCTGTCATAACTGACAAAAACTTTTTGTACCACTGCATCGGTGCTTGTTTTATGCCATAAAGACTTTTCTTCAATTTGCACACATAATCCTCTTTTCCCTTTCACTTTAAAACCCTCAGGTTATTCCATGTATATCTCTTCCTCTAAGTCACCATGTAGGAAGGCTGTTTTGACATCCATTTGCTCAATTTCCAAATCTAGGGTAGCTGCCAAGCCTAGTACTACACGGATAGAAGACATTTTCACTACCGGAGAAATATATCATCAAAATCAATACCCTTTCTCTGACCGAACCCCTTAACAATCAATTTAGCTTTGTACCGTGGTTGTGAAGTATATTCATCTTGCTTCAACCTATATACCCACTTGTTCTTCAAAGCTCTTTTACCTTTAGGTAACTTCACAAACTCAAAAGTATGATTATCATAAAGTGACTGCATCTCATCTCGCATTGCATCAAACCAATTACTTTTGTACTCATCTTCTATTGCTTCAGCATAGCACTCTGGTTCACCTGCATCAGTCAATAATACATACTCATCTTCAGAATACTTGGTGGAAGGTCGTCGGTCTCTAACGGATCTCCGGATTGGAACATCCAGTGGAACATCTAATTGAGCCTCTGGTTCATGAATAGTATTATCTGTTTCAACATGTTTAGGAACATGTGCGTTATTTGGAACATTGACTTCCTGCTGCTCTTCATTAACTTGTGTAGGAATATTTGTAAGAGGAACTGGATCCAAATCAACCAAATTATCACTAACCTGTGGTGCTGAAATCATCTCTACTTTCTCAATATCCTCTATTGTTTGATCTTCCATAAACACAATGTCTCTACTTCTTATAGTTTTATTTTCAACCGGATCATAAAATTTGTAGCCAAGCATATCCTGCCCATAACCAATAAATATGCATTGTCGTATCTTCACATCAAGTTTAGACCTCTCATCTTTGGGAATATGCACAAGTGCTTTGCACCCAAAGACACACAAATAATCATAAGAAACATCTTTGCCTGTCCAAACTCTATTAGGAACATCAAACTCTAAAGGAACACATGGAGTAGGATTTAATACGTGCACAACTATACTTAAAGCCTCACCCCAAAAGGATCCAGGTAGCTTTGATTGTGAAAGTAAGCATCTTACCCTTTCAACCAGTGTTTTGTTCATTCTCTCAGCTAAGCCATTTAACTGAGGCATCTTGGGAGGTGTCTTTTGATGTTGAATACCTTGTTGTCTACAATATTCATCAAAAGATCCAATATACTCTCCCCCATTATCAGTTCTAATGCATTTCAATTTCTTTCCAGTCTGTCTCTCAACTGAAGCCTAAAATTGCTTAAAAGCATCTAACACTTGATCTTTAGTTTTCAAGGTATGAATCCAAATTTTCCTTGAAAAATCATCCATGAAGGTAACAAAATAAACAGAGCCACCAAGTGATTTTGTTTTCATAGGACCGCAAATATCAGAATGCACTAAATCCAGTATACGTAACTTTCTTGAAGGAATGGAGCTTTTAAATGCAACTTTGTTCTGTTTTCCTGCTAAACAGTGAGCACACTTCTTTAGCGCCGAACTTTTCAATCTTGAAAGGAGCTTCTTCTTGGTCAATATTGACAAACCCTTCTCACTGATGTGACTGAGTCTCTTATGCCATAACTCAGCTACACCTTCGCTGTCTACTGCATTAATTTTGTCTGTGGACAACTTTGCTTGCATAATGTACAACGAAGAATATTTTTCACCTCTAGCCACAACAAGAGAACCTTTGGTGAGCTTCCATTGACCATTACTGAAGGTGCTGCAATACCCATCATCATCCAACTTGTCTGTAGAAATCAAATTTAAGCGGATATCAGGTATATGTTTAATATTATTCAATACTAATCTTGTGCCATTGCTGGTTTTTAGTTACACATCACCGATGCCTACAACTTGAGCTAACCCATTGTTTCCCATATTCACAGATCCGAAGTCACCTGACTTGTATGATGAAAAGAAATCCCTACGAGACGTAGCATGTATAGATGCACCACTATCAATTACCCAACTGGTCTCATGAGATACAAAATTCACCATATCACCATAAAAAATAATGAGAAAGTCTTCTTTAAGTGCAGCAACACGATTGTCATCACTGTCATTATCAGTTTTCTTCTCTTTACCTTTCTCCTTTTGTTTCTCCCTTTTTAACTGGCGACAAAACCTCTGAATATGCCCTTTCTGATGACAATAATGACACTCAACATTAGCAAATTCATTATACTTATCTTTGTTTTTATCTCAGCTTTTATCTCTATTTCTCGAACCTCGAGACTCATTTCTTCCTCTTTTCTCAACAACCAAGGCATCAGAATGTGAAGAGGACGATCCTTGTGTCTTCTTTCTCATCTCTTCATTCAAAATACTACTCTTGACCAAATCCATGGTAATCATACCATCCGGGGCGGAATTAGACAAAGATGTTCGGAACATCTCCCATGAGTCCGGCAAAGTACCAAGCAACCATAGTGCTTGTATCTCATCATCAAACTTGATTCCCATCGCAATCAACTGATTTATAATTCCTTGAAATGAATTTAAATGACCAGTCAAACGAGTACCATCTTGATATCTCAGAGCCATCATCTATTTTATAAAAAATAACTTATTATTCCTAGTCTTTCGAGCATATAATTGTTTGAGCTTATCCCATAAACTGCATGCATGTGTTTTCCTCAATAATATAGTTCAAAACATTATCATCT
Organism: Eucalyptus cloeziana; assembly: GCA_014182715.1. Taxonomy (NCBI): domain Eukaryota; kingdom Viridiplantae; phylum Streptophyta; class Magnoliopsida; order Myrtales; family Myrtaceae; genus Eucalyptus; species Eucalyptus cloeziana. Next base: position 18,009,307 of record CM024644.1, on the reverse strand, counting down.
ACCCACTGCTTGATATAACCACACACTTGACGATGAAATATAGACCATCCAACATCAATTTTATTCTCCGGTTTCTCCTCGGCAAATACGGGCAAATAAAAATCTTTCACATATAAAAGGTCTTCCATCTTCCCTTTCCAAATATGATAATTCGAACCATTCAGTGTAACCATTCTACTTGTATTCGTTTCCATTGTTTAACACAAGGCAGAAAAATCAAGCAATAACCAGATGCTCTGATACCACTCTGATGGGAGAACAATAACAATTCGAACAATATCGAATTGACGTAGCGGAATAAAATAATCTCTCATCTTGTGTAAACCTAATAGGAATCGATATAGTAGAGTAAAATAAATACCAAGCACGCAAACATAAGACGATTTTTACGTGGAAAACCCCCTCGATGTGAGGAGATCAAAAACCATGGGACCGGAGTCCACCCGAAAATCTTCACTATCAACAAAATTGGGTGAACAATATTCTTCTCTAGCAAATTCTAGAGATACATAGCAGCAAAGACCTCAAGAACATAATTCTTGGCAATACATGGTGGGGGTCGCCCTTGCGCCCAAGCAGCAAGGGCCCCCCTCGCCCAAGCCATGAGGTTTGTGTCCTCACTAGATCCGATGAGGGCCGCAACACCCTCGCTAGCCCTTGCTTGTGGTTAGTCGCCAGCCATGACCAAGACTGGCAATGCCCCAAAGGAAAAAGGATAGAAAAAAAAAAGAGGAGAAATAAGAAAAAAGTAAAAAAATTGAAAAATTACTTATAAATATCAATGTTGGCGCCGACTGTGTCACGTAGAATGGTTGACGTTCCCGTTAGCAATTTCTAGCATAATTTGGTCAAATGAACTTAATTGGTATCAATGTGAAAACGTTTAGGACTAAATTGATTTAATTGAAAAGTTTACGACTAAAGTAATATTAATGCAATAGGTTTAGAACTTTTTTAGTACTTTTCTTGATATCTTTTTGGTGTGAGAAGTTGGCCAATTAATTTAAAGAGAGGCGTGATGCCCTTCCTGAATGAGAGACCAGCATGCACGACCATTTTCTTTAATACGTTGCTTAGGAACATAATAATGACTTTGCCTTTACAAATAAACATCAATTGGCGAGCGAATTTCCTAATCTTACGAGTTTCTGGCGAGGTATATTTCATGTTTTAAATAAGATAAGATGCGTCACTTTCTATTTCAATTAGTATTGTAATGTTCTTTTTGTTGTTGTTTAATATATTATCATTTGAAAGTTTAACTTGTATTCGAGTTCGTGTCCAAATTCACTCACACTTTTTACTTAGTCAAAATCTTGTGCATTTAAGCTGTTTTTTTTAATCGGAAACACCTCAAACAAGAAATGTTGATACGTGAATTACCATAATATTTTGATACTCATTTAAAATTTAGTTGACATTGGCGCAAAAGCCAAAATAATAATAATAATAATAATAATAATAATAATAATAATAATAATAATAATAATAATAATAATAATAATAATAAATCTTACTTTGATTAGTGTCAAGTAAACAGCCTATTCGTTTATCATTGCCGATGTTCTACGCCATGAGCGATGGTGCACTTATATAAGTATTAATTCAAGAAGCAACTAGGGTGGATGTATGAAGAAGTGGAGTTGAAAGTTATGGGACTGCCGATGGGCTTTCCCGATTTCACCATTTGGAAGTCATCACGCCCAAAAGTTTGCTGTCTGCCCTTTTGCTCTTTCAAAAGTTCCCTAGGTTCTGTTCACTGTTGTCGTTGTGGGAATTACTTTTCCTCAGATTTGAGGTATTATGTCCTCCCATAAGCAAAGTCAGCAACAAAAAATAAAAACCGTATTGGGCCCGTTTGGTTCGATTTTGGGGAAATGTCCTTGGGAGAATGCAAATACCTTTGAGGTAAAGGGGTTTTCCGAAATGATAGACTGTTTGGTAAACTATAACTGAAAAATGCTTTAGGGAAATGCAAGACTGTTTGGTAAACATATATTTGAAAAGCTCTTTAGTGTAACCAAATTAAGTTTTTTAGATTTAGTATTTTTAAAATTGTAAAAAAGAAACAATGATTATATAACCTTTTACATTTTTATGTTGAAAGTAATGTAAAAGATATATATATATATATATATATATATTAGTACATTTATTTAAAAATTATATTAAAAGAAATTGATTATAGATTAGATGCAAAGCTCAACTTTTAGCCTAGGGTTCTTTTAGGTTTGTTTTCAACTTTGAATAATTTTTTTAATTATTGTAGTATTAATCATCTTCGTTAATTAATGATCATTCTAGTGTATTGATAAAAAATTGGGCTATTGATTGTCAAAAGATAAAAATGACAAAAAAAAAAAAAAAAAGTGAACCCAACATTTGCAAAGGGTTTTTATTATTATTTTTTAAAAAATAAAAATAAAATTCGATGAAACTCCGTCGCCGATCAACAGGAGTTGGGGTGTGGGGAAGATAATCGGTTTAAAAAAAAAAAAGTCAACGGATAAATAGTAGATGTGGACTTGCATTTTCCAAATGCTGAAAGCCCAAAGCAGGTCCCTACCTGCTTTGGGCTTTCAACATTTCAAAGGCCAGCATTTGGCTAATGACACCTCCAAATGCTGAACCAAACACCTAAATTTTTTCCCAAGAGGCTTTCGAGGCTAAAAGCCCATTGGGATTGCTGAACTAAACGGGGCCATTAAGGTGTCAGAGGGGGCTTCCTTTTCTCGGCTTTGTGATTCTCAAGTCGTGTCGAAACGTTAAACAAGAGCAAGAGCAACAACCTTCATTGATCCGAAAATGGCCATAGCCCTTTACTCACTTAGAAAAGATTGCCTCATTCACAAGTATATAACAATGGTTAAGAATATATATATTTCTTTCATATCATATCTCTAGCTAGAGAAAGAAACTCAATAACTACAGGTTCATCTGTGTCACGACCTCCCTTTTCCTTTCAACAAGAGGAAAAAGATGAAGTTTAAGAAGGAGAAGGACAATAGAAGTACCAAAAGTTATGTATGATACTCACTTTTGTGTCAAAAGATTTTTTCGAATCACTTAAGGCGCGTTTGGTAACGCTTCTGTTCCCGGGAACAATTTCTGATAAGAAATGATTCTTTTTTATTCTATTCTCGGGAACAATTTCTAATAAGAAATGATTCTTTTTTATTCTGTTCCTGGGAACAATTTCCAATAAGAAATGATTCTTTTTTATTCTGTTCCCGAAAATAATTATTAAGCATTTTAAGACGTTTGGTAATTGTCCAAAAATTCAATTTTCAGAATAGAATTGCATTTGGTATTGTGCTCAAAATTTCTATTCCAAATCATTTTCTTTTAATTTTTAAATAATTTTATTACTTTTTTCCTTTTTTCTTCTTTTCTTCTTTTTCTTTCTTTCTCCTATTCTTCTTCTTCAAGTGGTTAGTTACTGGCCTTGGTATGACCGGCGACCGGCTAGACAAGGGCCGGCGACCTCACCAAAACGTAATCGGCCCTCGGTGAGGCCGGCCCTCGTCGGCCGAGCCTTGGCGGGGCTACGCGAACCTTGGCAGGGTTGGGCGAGGCTCGCTTGGCCACCGGCGAGCTTGCTAGACCTTGCCCTAGCCTAGCGAGCCTCCGGCAAGCTCGCTGGACCGGTTATCGTCAACCGACAGCGGTGGGCGGCTGACGGCAACCGCAGCAATGGCAGTAAATGAAGAAGAAGAAAAGGGAAGAGGAACAAGAGAAAAGAAAAAAAAAAAAAAAAGAGAAAATATGGGCTTGATTCTAGAATTGTTCTTGGGAACAAAAAACAACTTTTTTTTCTTATTCTTAATTCTGTTCCAAATTTACTTCCGAGAACAAAAAAATAGAAATTTGTTTCCGGAAACAAATATTTTACCAAATACAATTCTGTTCCAAAACTACTCCCAAGAACAAAAGAATATAAATTTTTACTATTTGGCCGATTACCAAACAGGGCCTTAAGTGCCAATTCCAATCTTATCAGAAATTCTACATTGTCATATTTTATTAATTTCTCAATCATACGTGGTTCTCGCCATGTTGAGTCAACATATAACCCCAAACAATGTTGTGTAGCAGGTTAAAAAGTAATCACTTCAGTGTTAATCTTTATTAAAAAGTGATTACTTTAGTAGCAAAAAATGCAAACTCAGATAAGATTTTTAATTATAAAAGCCATGGAATATCTCTTGCCAGAATTTCTCACTAGAGGTACTTAGCTGATTGTTTTTTCTCTGATTTGACATTTAAGTAAATTGGCGAAAATTTTTTTCATTAAAGTGAACGTTATACACAATTTTTAGTACTTCTAATGTCCTTCACCCAAATTTAGGGATATTGCCTAAAAGAGGGCCAACGGCCCTTGATTAGACATGAGCTATTCCAAGTCCTTATCTTCCCTAACATTTGATTTATTTAGGTTCCATTCAGCTTATGAATATTCTAGGCGAGAGGGGAGTTGTTACTAGTTTATTGGGGCCGGCTAGAAACTGAGTGAGACACGGGAGATTGTCTCACTTCCGACACAACCAAATTTGATCTAAGATCAAGGACTTGATTACGCTAATAGTCTAACTAATGCCCTTTCAATATCTCTAACTTGGTTGGATTGTTCATCTAAGTAATCAAACAATATTTTCCAATTATGAGTCCTAAAGGTCGTTTGTGTATGCCACAAAAAAGGCATCCCAAGATGTCCAAAGCTAGAATATAGAATGCAACAATGGAGAAAAAGAGATTTGCATACTTGATTTGGAATCTATCATTTTTTTTTTTTTATGTGGAATAGCATGATTCATAACTCAAGTGCTTCTCCTATATTGCTTTTGTATCACTCAATGAGATTGCTTCTCACGAGTTATGTTTTGTAACTGTTCCTTATATGAGATTATTTTTACATCAAGATTAGAAGATAGACTTGAGAACTACTAATATAATATTCAACTACGGATGTTCTCATCACAAGCAAGGCTCTATTTGGGGCCAACAAGCTAGCTTTATATAAGACTAATTAAGAATATTTATATCTTAACTTATGATCCTAAGGCTTTATCTAAGGCTATGCTAAAAGGAAAAGAATATTTAATGTGTTAAAAGCTCAGAAACGTTGACACTCTTCATGAGCTTTCGTGTCGTGTTGGACACTCCGATACATGTCTGATACTCTCGGACACTCGGTCAACACGTGTCGAAAAATTTGACATCTGTTCAACTTTCCCGACACTCTTTGATACTCAAGTCAAAATTTCGATATGCGAATTTTCGACACGTGATTTAAACATGCAAGGTCAATTTTAAAATTTTTTAATAAATCATGGGTCAAAAAGTATATATGTGAAAAAAAAAATAGAAATAATAAATGGGGAAAGAAGAAAAATATAATTTTCTCTCCTCTTTTGACTCTCACTTCCCATGATACACAATTAACCCCTTGAGTTTTTTTCTCTTCTCTTTCGACATGCCTAACATGCGAGTCCCAAATGTGAATTGTTTGTTTTTTTCTTCAAATTTTATAGATTATTGTAATGGAGTTGAGTTTGTCAAATTAAAACAATGAATGATATTAATAAATTGTATATCAATATTTTTAGTATAAATTCATTCTATGCTTTTTTTTTATTTATTTATTTGTGAATTTGAATCAAATTAATTTGATTAAGATAATCATAAAAATTATAATTTATCATGCAATGAGATTAGAAGCTTATGGCGGGAAGGATGGATTACGAATGGGATGGGGAAATGAAAGCTTTTGACGGCTGGTGAGACTGGGTGATCGAAGTAATGAGCGGCCATCCAATAGGGCTTGTGGGTTGGGAGGTAGAGGGAAGAACTCTTGAGGTCGGAGAATTTCTATTTTTTGAGAAATGATGGTCAGCGCGTCGTGATGTGTCATGTGTCGATATCGATGCTACTTAGATTAAAAGTGCGGTAAGTAAACCATCAAGCATTGATAACACCTAAAATAAAGTATGAGAAATAAAATCCAATACTTGGCTGGCAAATAATATACATGACCTTGTTATAGAGCCTTGAGACAAAATTCCCCATGTGCTAAATGAGAATTTAAAATGCATGAAATTACTTTTTTTTTGTCAGTCCTACTCTACTCCTATTCTAACTCTCACTCTCAGACTTTTGCCTTGTCTCCTTGCAGGGCGTGGGAGTCGAAACCCACTCCCGAAACTAATTTGTCTCCACCCCAACCCTCCCTGAGAAGGTGGGGATTCGAACCCCCCACCTTCCTCTTCCAAGTTGGAAGGGTGGCCACTGGAGTAAACCCCAGTGGTTGCATGAAATTACTTTAAATGCGTGAAATTACACTAAATAATTTTAATCTTCTCAAATTGGATATTAGCAAAAATGATTTTTCTAATCCATGAAACACCACAAAATAGCACTAAATTAGGAAATTACTCTATCCAAACCCGATTTTTAAAAAATGTGGCAAAAAGAGTAAACAAGATAAAAAAAAACGTGCCAAAATTTGACAGACAAGTGATCCTCTTCAAATTTCGTGTTTTAGCTTTTCTCAGAAGAGCCCTCCATGTCCGACGAAATTGCAAATTTTACCCAATTCGCGGTGTGGTAAATTACCCCATGTAGTCAGTCAGTCCCGAGAACCTTTCAGAACCTCCGACTGTGCTTTTGGGAAGCTAGTCCGGTTGATGATCATGTTATCCTCCCCATGACCAACGCTAGCCGCACTAGATTCTCACAGTCGCAACTGCAACCCAAGAAAGTGGCTGTGATCATCAACAAGCTGATGCATGCACCAGGAGGCGGAGTCGGAGACGCCGGAAGTGATAGTGTAAGAATGACCATGCTAACGCTGCTTGTTCAGCGTCATTCTCAATATATCACGTAATTCCGGGATTCTTGGAGCGTTGATTAAACTATTAGCACTAATAACGCTAAATTTCTTGAACAAACAATTAGATAAAACTTTATCCGATCTTGATGAGGTTGATAGGCCCACTACTTGGCCGAATAACCCCTTGGCAGGCCACTCAATAAGATACAGTAGTCTCTCGTTCATTCATGAACCGTAGGAATCCGTCAAAAGGACACAGAGAAATAAAGAGAAGATAATTAGGGACAGTTTCCAAGAAGTTCATTCGATTGTGTTTATTGCAGTAACGAACTCGGAGCTTAGATGCCAATTAGTAACCTCCAAATAAAGAAAAAATAACAACCTAAAATATGCAAATTTCAATAAGCGATGGCATAATCCGACCCAAAAAGTAAAAAGCAACGATATTGTCAAATTCCTATTCTAGATAAGAATAATCCTAAAGAAATTAAAAGGGATAAATGTAATAAAAGTCCTAAAACTTATTAGGAAAATGCAATTGAGTCATAAAACTTTCAAAAAGTGCAATTAAGTCCTAAAACTTATCACGAAAGTTCAATCAAGTCCTAAAACTTTCAAAATGTTCAATAAAGTCTTAAAACTTATCTCGAAAGTGTAATCAAGTCTTAAAAATTTCAAAAAGTGCAATCAATAGAAGGGTTTAGATTGAACCATTTTGATAAGTTTTAAGACTTAATTGTACTTTTTGAAAGTTTTAGGACTTAATTGCACTTTGTGACAAGTTTTAGAACTTAATTGCACTTTTTGAAAGTTTTAGGACTTAGTTGCATTTTCATGATAAATTTTAGGACTTCCCATATACTAATCCCAAATTTTAAAATCCTAACTCACAGCGAAGAAAATAACAACCCCCTAAATTTACTGAATTATGCTGGTCTATGACACCAATTGGACCGTGAATCTTTGGCCAATCTGAACGGTGGCTTGACCGTTACCCACGTCATCACCGATTTTGTAGATGGATTTAAGTAAGTGGGGCATGAATCTTTGAGATAATGACTGGTTGCTCCAGTAAAAGAGCACATGTTGAATTTATAAACCTCCAGGAGGAAAGGTCCCTTTGTAATTTGTTGTGAGGCGGGGCATATCAAAATAGCAAATCAACACCATCTATGACGTTCTCCCACTCACGTGGGACATGTAATGGATGGTTTTATTAATTGGTATTGAAAATACATTGCAAGCGATTTCACATTAATTGGTATTGAAACTACATCGCAAGCGATTTCACCACTACCCGCTGGGGGACCAAATTAGAGCCCAATGAATGATGTGTTTGATTGCATGCATGCCATATGTAATGAATGGTTTGATTAATTGGTATTGAGAACCTTCTCCGAATTCTTCCATCGTGGTTAGAGTTTTCTTCTCCATTTGTGATGATATACTTTCGTGGTGATGGAAATACTCTTGTATTGTTGATGTTGAACCTTTATTATTCTTGGTGATTAGTAGAAATTTTTGGACAGTTTGTGATTTTTCTATGTAACATCTTGATATTGTTGTTGGCTTTGTATTCTTTTCATATCGGCATTATATTTACATATTCCACAATGAGGCATGAATGGAATCAACAGCCAGAGAGATGTTTAAGCTCAATGCAATGGTTTGTCCAAAGGCATCAGCTAATAATCACCTCACATTGATAATAATAGCCATCCACCACATTTCCGGTGCTTGCATCCTCTATCTCTTTTGCATTCCAGATTTCAGAAACATCTTATAACTGTATTCCTATCCAACTTTACTTGATTACTGGATAGATGACATATGGTAAAGGGAGTGAGACTTGCTGCTCCAACTTTTCTTTTCTTGTTTTTCCGTAACACAAACAGATTCAATACAATACTGCAAATTGCAAGTTACAAGCAGTCACACTTAAATTACATATTACGGATCTAAAGATCAGTCCGCCATTATAATCATAATAGAAAGCGAATTTCGCCGCATCAGAAACAATTACAAAGATACTATTTAGCTTCAGCATTAGTTCTGCCTAGTTTTGCATGACCGTCCGCACACATGGTAGCGTTTTCATATGTGGGAGAGTGGCTCTCTCATTTCAACTCTCCACTTCAATCTTCATTTTTTTTTTCCTTTTTCTTGTTAGGGAAAACATCGATTACCACTTTCACACAATATTTCAGTTTGCATTGTCACACTTGAAAATTTGCATCTCCCATCTTGGGTTTAAGAAACGAAATTGACTGGTGATGGTGGAGCCAAAATGCAATAAGAGTACTTCTGTTTGTATGCCTTCTAAACAGGTCTAGACATGCCGAGGAAGGCTGACGTGCCAGTAATCTGCGAAGGCTATGATTATACTGTTTGCCTCTCCCGGTACAGCATCACTTAATCAGGCGATTTACACAAAGGCAACCCGACTAATATGCCTTTGGGTATAGTATAAACATACTGATCTAGCTAAGTGAGATATCTCATGAACGGGGCTATGATGCAGAAAGAAACATATGACTTGCTGTTGCAGATATAGCCAACACAACCTCGATCCATCTTAAGAACCAATAGTCCATTTTGCTTTTCAGGTGATCTTCTCGACATAATAATTTCCAGTCGAGTCCAATGTTGCCATTTTTACATTGTCATTCCCACATTTGCCAAAAGGATGGCCACATCTCTATTTTAAATGCTTGCCCATATTCCACTTGCACCATCAGTAAAGAAATCAGCCAAAATCCATCAAACGAACTCGTTTTGCTTAGTTGGTGACGACACATATGCGGAGGTGGGGGTTGAGAATGATGGATGAGGAGTTGAGAGGCTTGGAATATCCTGCCAACGTAAAGACACCTACAAATTGGCTAGAAATGCAAATGCATAGCATTAAGCTGTGTTTTGTTGATTAGAAACAATCACAAACACTCAGCAAAAATGGGTGCAATTAATACTCTCTCCTTGTTATTTACTTCAGTTTCGGGCGGAGATGTGAAGCAAATCTACTTCACAAGAATAGCCATTTGCCATAGTAAATCTGACCAGGTACGCTTTGGAGCATCCAGAGACCATAACATTAGAGAAATAATCGTGCTTTGTTTTCTTTTTCATGTATATATTCTTTGGGTTATCATATTCGGAAGAGCCGTCGGTTCCTGTTAAGAAATAACAAGCAGTCTGCTCTCATCTGTTTAACGTTTCACATAAACCAAAGAGTCTTAGAGGTGTTCTGAAAGTGTGGCCTGCATTGTTCATACGCCTGCCCGCGCTTACACAATCGTTCAGCCACATACAACATTCAAAGGCTTTTAAAGCGGTTCAAAAAACTGAGATGAGCTGGCAGTACATGGGAAATGACAGCTTGTCGTTGTCGGGGAGTCAATGTAGAATGGCATGATCCGTGCGGACAGAGAGAGAGAATGAAACCTGGGCCGTTGGAATGACATATATGGGTCATTGTGTGCTCATCATGGTTCATTGTGGAGAGAGTGTCCACTCAATGCATTCACCGTTCATTAATTGTTTCGAGTACCACGCTGAAAAAAATAAAATAATAGAAAAATTGTCTGTCGCAATGGATACTTTTCTTCAAATGATTCTTGGGCCGTAGCCTTTGGGTGTAACTTTTATCGTTCATTTTTTGGCGACCTTGGCCCTGATATTCTCCACTTAAAGTTCAAAGCAGGACTTTCTCATTATTCTTGTTGATCTAGAAAGGCGTTCTGTATCATGATCCATAATATCCAACAATTATAACTCTGTAGCTTTCTAATTCATTGTGCCTCCATCTACCAAACCACCGCCGAGTAGTCTCACAGACAGACCATACTTTTCGCAGCATACAGTGACGAAGATGGCAAGCTCTGGTGGCAACAGCTCTAATATGAGCACCGCAAAAAATAATGATCAAGTACAGAGCCCCTGTACATCCTCTGAGCCTTGTATTCATCGGTTTCAGCGTGATCAATTGCCAGTGTCACAATTAGGATGCAACCAAAGCAGTTTTTCCTCAAATCTGGGCAGAAGTGGATTCTATACAACGGACAGCAAGTCAAGCAATAACACATCTTCTTCTTCTGTCCCTACTGCAGTTACATGTTTGCAAGTTGAATTAGATGCCTGTAACCTATTTTCATGTAATTTCCAGCAGTCAAGATCAAGAAATTGTGAATCATTGGTTTATGATCATGTGGAAGACCAGCAGAGCCTTGCTCTTCAGTCCCCTGATGATCTTCAATATCTAGTGAACTTCCACATTTACAACAAACGCAATGACCAAAGTTATCAATTGCCACAGCCACAGAACTGCACTAAACCTGCTGCTTTCAGCAACAGACGAAAGCGTAGGGAATATCTCAATACCACGGTATGCAACATGATATGAACATCTTAGGTGTATGTACACTGATAATTTTTTAAAGGAGTGTCTATCATCTTCATGCAAATTTATGTGTCTTAGTTAGAGAAGGGGTTTCCAATTTCAAGAAATGAAGCTACACCTGATGCCGATCCTGGTGGAAACTCAAATTTACTAGCAGCAGCTATCTCTAGTGAAAGACGAATTAGATGGACTCAACATCTTCATAACCAATTTCTTGAATGCGTAAATCATCTAGGAGGAGCTGAAAGTAAGTAATGGATAGAGAATGTCATTTTCAAGTCAATATCTATATTAACTTCAACTGACGTCCAAGTCATGATTTATTGGATGGCCACAGGAGCAAAACCAAAGTTAATTCTGAAGCTAATGGATGTTGAAGGGTTGACAATTTTTCATATTAAGAGTCACTTGCAGGTACTGCAACATAATGATTTTCCCTCTATAAGCTGAGAATCAATTTCCATTCCCTGGCATTTTGTTCAGAATTTCAAACCAAAACTTTATTTGTCTATTACATCACAGAAATGTCGCATCGCCAAGTGCATTGCAGAATCTAGAGAAGGTAATTCTCTGCATTCACTGTGATGAGCCCGAATGAACATTTCTGGCAAGAGACAGGAACTCTATTATTATTTAAGACATATCCATGCATCACTAATTTTTGCTTGGCAGCATGATAACTTATTTTATGTGCATAAATCAAATTGTACATGCAGGAAAACCAGAGAAGAACAATTTTGACACAATGCCCATCCATGACCTCAAAACGTAAGATTCGACTTGTTTGTTATTTATTAACTTCGGTATCCAGACTTAAGAAGAGCAAAACCAATTATGAAAGTGCAAGTTTCAAGTGTTGAATGTCTGTTTTGAACTAGGAAGTCATGATATGAGAAAAATAAACGTATTGAATATTTGTTGGCAACAGAGACAAGCTGATTGCAGAAGCTTTTCGCAAAACCTTGCAGATGCAACTGAATGTACAAAAGCGACTACTTCAACAGTTGGAGGTAGCTATTCTGAATATTTTACATTCTGTCACATTCACACAAACACGCACATGTAAACTTTCAGAAGTATACACACAGAAACAGTGATATGAAACTAAGTTTTCATTTCATTCTCCTTGAATTAAACATACAGATGCAAAGAAGTTTACAGATGAAGATTGAAGAACAAGGAAGGCAGCTAAAACGTTACTTAGAGCAGCGTCTTCACAACAAAAATTAAGCAGCCCACTCAGATCCTCCTACAATCTAGAATTTCTAATGTCTTATTTGAAGTCAACCTCATGCTCTTAGGGTCAGATATGTGCCATCTGGATGCACAATAGGAGGTAGAATTCAACTCCAGAGCATTTGGCCTTCGCCTTTCACTGTCGTACTTCCAAAGAAATCAGATTCAAAGTTCCCAGTCTTGACTAGAGAGATTGAGTTCTATGGTCAAAACTTGCAGTTGTAATTCTATCAATTATTGGTTAAGTTTGGAAATCAGATAGTACTTTTACTCAATCTTACTAGAAATAAATTTGATGACAGTTGGAACTTCTATATTCATGCGTTGTCATGCTATGGAGAAGGTATTTTGTTCTTTTATTGTATCATGTTGCAGTTAATGGTGGAGCACCCAGCTAATCAATGACAAGATTTGTTAATATCTGTACATAAATGTTGTTGAGATTCATACTACACGAGTATCATGATTCGCTCGTCACATGATGTGAGCCATGCAATTGAGATGTAAAATAGTTTCTAAAGCACTTTGACTATCGACCCTACAAGTAATATGCTAGTTTAGAATAAAATCATGTAATGACTTGGATCAGTTGTTTGATCTACCGTTACAATTTACATACTAATAGTTCTTTATGGAGTAAACGAAATGTAACAATAGGAGGAACAACCTGAATTCATATTCATGACACACAATAAAAGAAGATGAAATGAAAGAACGCATCAGTTCAGCATCTACTGCTTGAGGGTACTGATGAAAGGAGCCACATCATCAAGCTTGCGGTTGTAGAAGCGTTGCAAGTATTCAGAGTGCGAAAGGGTTTGGAAGAGAGGAGTGAGTCCAGTGGCCGCGAGGAGCTGTGGAGAAGGTCCAACTGGAAGAGAGGGGCTGGGATAGCAGAAGGTCACTATGGATACCCTCTCCTTCTCTTTGTTCACCACCGCTCTATGATCTGGTGCTCTGTATGTGCCGTTGCTGTAAACCTCCATGATTTGACCTAAGTTCACGACTATGCTGCCAGGAACAGGTGGAACTGTGACCCAGCGGCCGTCCCTGCTGATGACCTGAAGGCCAGGCATGTTGCCGCACTCCATCAACATGGTGATCCCTGAGTTGTCAGAATGTGGCGATAGGCCCATTGCCCTCTCAGGTTCCGGGCATGGTGGGTAGTAATTCATCCTGACCTCATACCTCCCTTCCCAGAAACTTTTCATCAACAACTCCAGTTCACCTTCATGAGTCCCCAGTGCCATTCCAATATACTTTACTACCGCCACGGCCACTTTCCTCAAATCTTCACTGTATTTATCTAGTGCTATCCTGATAGATTAGGTATTCATAGTCACCATCATTTGCTTAACTTAGCTTACTAGAAATGCACAAACATGATAGAAACCCAAAAGATGGAAACTAATTGCCTGAATTCTGGGGGATTTTGTGGCCACAGATCAAGATTTCTTGCATGAGAAGGGAGGCATTTGAGGAAGATCATGTCATTCCAATCCAGCTTCTGCTCGTGAGAGGTGACGAAAACCTGCCCGTAACCTTCGAGACTTCCTGGCCTCTGTGACGACTTTTGCTTCTCATGGTAAGGCAGTTTGAAGAAACCGGGCACGTTTTCCTTCATCAGCCGCATCCCTTCATCCGACACTTCGTGGTTCACTAACTGCACATTGATGGCAACCTCACAAACTTCTGCTTTTTCAAATTCAACCCCATTCCCATGAAGATACGATACTGATTCTTTTATTTTAGGAGACAATGGTTCATAGCATATACGAAGATAATGCTGATCAATGAAATGATGCTAATCATGTTTCCAAGAGATCATTTCAATGGATTCAAACTTGTTAACCATATCATCAACATGAAACGAATCACCAACATGACCAACTCTTTTAGACGCAAAATAGAGAACACAGCTGGGAATCCACATGCCGGATTGGATACAATAATCAACCATAAATGAGATTACCTGGAAAGCTTTCGAACAGTGTGGTTAACCCTGTTTTGTATTAGCATGTAAATTGAGCAGTGAAAAGGAATGGCATTTAGATACTTCATTCGATATATACAGGTAAAATTCTGCAGGTGTACTGTCTGAACATAACTGGATCAGATGGCATCAAGTTCTTGGTTTAAACGTTATTATGCAGTAAAAAGAGTGGGTATCGTAGCAGTAGGTAATTAAGCTAATGAGCAAGTAGAAACCAACCAGAAAGAGACCCCATTGGTGGCAGGCAGAGTGAAGGTTGTGGAGCTCGGTGGATTGAGAAGAAGGGTCCATCAGCTTTCCCAGGTCGATGCAAGGTAAGCCCTGTGATGACTCCGGCGAATGATCAGCGGGCGCCACATCATCACGGACGTACCTTGGGGGCAAAGCATCCGGCTGTCCCTGCCTCACCAGCTCTTGCACGCTCGGCACTGGCAGTGACCATTCCAAGTTCACCCTCTCCTCCTCCATTTGCCTCTTCTCTGATCACCCCAGCCCCATTTCCTGCATTGCCGGCTCATATCTACGTTGACTTTTTCACGCATTCCCTTTCGGGCGACAACGATCAGTCAGCGGTCAAAATTTGGATATCTCCTCCTCCATTTGCCTTTTCTCTGATCTCCCCAGCCCCATTTCCTGCATTGCCGGCTCATATCTACGTTGACTTTTTCACGCGTTCCCTTTCGGGCGACAACGACCAGTCAGCGGTCAAAATTTGGATAGATTGGACCATCTCCAAATCCACACCGCTTCAAATGAAACTGGGAAAACCGACCCAAAAAAAAAAAAAACATGAAACTGGGAAAGTATGGTGAGAGGACGACCTCTAGCTATATACGCCAAATTCATTTAAGATTTTTTTTTATCATAATAGTCTTTAAATCTTAATGCTTCCCGAATTACTTGCTAAGACCCCAAGATTAATCTCGAGAAAAATCTCTTCATGAATCAAACTCTATCACACTCTTTTCTAAGTGCACTTTGGTGTTGGGTATTGACCATATTGGCCAATTTCCATGTATATGTGATCTGATTTCGTAAATATGTAGTTTGACGACAAACTAGTGTCGAGATTCCTATGTGCCATCGTGGATACAATATGGACAATGAGAAAGGAATCATTTTTTGGGAAAAAAAAAATTACAGTTATGTTTCTTAATGGATGCAATGACCCTAGGTAATTAATAAATACGTGTGAAGAGAGATTACAATGCTTGATTCTAATCAGTTTTAATACGATTTGATGCCTTAACATGAAACTGAAAAATCACACCGATTGCAAACTGTGATTGAAACATCTGGTCCAGTCCGGTCCATCTCCATCCAGTCTCTGGTTGATTTAATTTGGGCATGAAATGTGAAAACCGATTCACCAACTAGCACGTTAACTCCTTTGAATTCTCTGAAGAAGAAGTGAGAAGAGAAAATCCTGCAGACTATTGAGTGCAAGAAAGTTATGGTCTTTGATTGGAACTTGGAAGTAATCGAAATGGATGAATGGGCATCCTCGAAGAAGAAGTGCATCTGGGCCTTAGGGTGGATCAGGACCTTGTCGGGTGTAACTTGAGTTTGACTTTGTAGTGCAAGCTCCTTGGTGGGTTCCGGCCCTTCCACTTCTTCAAATTTTTGCGACTTCCTCTGCTTGGTTTCAGAAGTGGCTACGGACTATGAGCCATACAACAGCAGCGGTAAGTTCTTCTCTTTTTCTAAAACAAAAGGAAGAAACGAGCCTCCATTCCCTTGCTAATTTAGGTTTCCTGAAGTGATCTTTAACTGTTTCCTTTCAGATTTAATGCTTGAGTCGTTGATTCTCTTGGTCTTTCCGACTTCAGGGTTCTATTAACGTCCGCTTTGTATGTGCATTCTGCATTTTGTTTGAGCTTTTGTATGATCTGTGTTGAACAGGTCAAAGTCGTCCACTTCAGCTCCAACCCAGATCAGGTTACCACGTCACCCAAAAAGTTTAACTATTCCTATTCTCCAGCGCAAAATCCACATCTATAACTCATTCAAACTTTAACCGAATCTGGTTATATAGATTCTTTGCAAGTGTATATGAACCCATCATCTCTTTGTAAATCATAAGTGTCTATCAATCAACAACATTATTTGAAATCTCTGTTTCCGTTCTCTGCATTATCTCTCTTTCACTATTCCTTGTCTCTAGTTTTTCTCTCCTCCTCTTCGGTTTTGTCTAAAGATCCTACTTTCAGTTGGTATCAAAGCAATTTGGCAAAAGGCTCATCGAAAACCGATGGCATCTTTTTCATCATCCCTGGACTCAGAGCCCCTTGTTTCTGTTTTCAGTTCAGGCTCCTTCTACACCTTTGATTGCAACTCCCACCCTTATCTCCAGTGTTGTATCCAGCCCCGCACTTGGTGAGAGGTTTGGTGGCACAAATTTTGTTGTTTGGAAAGCTCATCTCACTCAATTTCTTGTAGCTTCGCAGTTCATAGTAGACAGCTCGAAGCCAGCTCCATCGTAGTACCTCCAGCAGTAGGGCGACTCAGGAGCAAACCCCACCCTAAACCAGCCTACACTTCGTGGTTAATACGTGATCAAATGGCACTTACATGGATTTTAGCCACCTCAACCACATCGCTCTTTACTCAACTCACCGAACACAAGACTTCAGGTTCGGCTTAAAATTATCTCTCCAGTGCATATGCGGCTCAATCCTCTGCAAGAGCTACATCTCTTTGGATACAGCTACATGCCCTGAAGAAAGGAACATGCTTGGTTACCGAATACATTCGGCAGGCTACAGAGATTTTGGATCAACTATAAACAATTGGTGAAACCATCTCTGAGAACGAAGATCACACCCACCTGTTTCCGTGGACTTGGTAGTGAATAAAATCAGCTGGCGACGGCAATATCAGTGCAGACCTGAGCTTCTCCTTTGAGTAGAGAAGATCTTCACGTAACTCTTGTCCTATGAAGGTTGTCTTGAACTTTCGACATTTGATGCAGCCCAACTACTGCCAGCAGCATTTGTAGCCTACACCGGAGCCTGCTCACCAGTGTCGCCACAGAGCTTCAATTCTTTGGCCAACCAAAGCCACCAGAACCCATTTTCACAATCTCCCCGAAACTCCTCGAGGTATAAGTTCATGATAATACGGGTACAATATTAGATAGCATGGATGCAACCCAAGACAACCAACGACCTGGATCTCTTTACTCTTTAGCCCCTATGGAACATTCTATCTTCGGAAACATATTGGTTGTTTTCTTGTAGTCCTCATTTTATGCCTTACAAAGGGTTGAAAAGAATGTATATAAATTCATATCTAAGGAAAAAAGTATGATAAGCAATCATAAAGCAATCCCTAAGACTAGAATACTTTTTCTTATGTTGAAGTAAAGAAAAACTTATGTAAAGAAAAGAGCTATGAACGAATGCAAGCACTTTTACTGACCAAAAAAAAAACAAGTGCTCATCGGATTAATTACATCTAACCCGTCTTATTCCCTTCTAATTCTTCATTTTCTTTTCTCTCCATCTCATTCCCCCTACCCAAACAAAAATAACTTCAAATCTTTTATCTTCCCTCTAATTTAGCTCTGTTGAACATATTGTTAGTTTTGGCTACTTGCAATTTCCAGTATCTCAAATAGAATTGATGTAGTTAAAAATGAATTGATATCGAATTTCTTTTATTTTAGTGCAGCCGTTGGGTGATATACTGCGTCAACCTCTGCACATTAGATTAAAACTACCGCTTCAATCTAGTTGAAGGCAAGTCACCTACACCGGAATTAAGGAATTCACAAAGATTTACTGCTTTGTGATTTGACCCCAAGTGACGAGTCAATAATGATTTATCACCCTTGTTTTTTTGGTCGAATTATTACCTTTATTAGACACCAGAATGTTACAAATTACTTATTGTTGTTTTACCCCCTTGAGGCAAAAGCGGTTACCAGCTCCGAAAAGGCCTAAGTTTTTTTTTTTCCTTTTCCTTTTGCTTTTGCTTTTGTTCGTCAACGCCATGATTACATGAGAGATGCAAAAAGAAGCGACAACAATAACAATTGAATTTGCTATGATGATCATGTTCAGACATAATGCAACCACTACAAGAAAGCAGATGTTATAGTTATCATTAATACAATCTACTGATATGCAGAGACTATAAAGGCAGAAGCATACAAAGAGATTCTACGGTTCAAAGAAATTACAGTAAAACAAGACAGACAGAAAATCCAAAATCAAAAGAATCTCAATGCCTAGTTTTGCATGCTTGGTGACATGATGAGGCAACGAACAACATCTGTTGACATTCCTGATTTAAAATGAGACTGTGAAAGGTATGGGCTTGATCTCAAACTGAACAGGTGCAAGGTGCAGAAGACAAATGAGTAGGATTCGATGTAAAAAAATCCATAAAGATTGGTTGAAAAGCATTCTAATTCGGAAAGATCATCAACTAGAAAGAATAGAGTCACTAAGTCAAGGTACTGATGAGGAGAAAAACTAATGCAAGATTGGTCTACAGTCAAGAAGCTTGTCAACCATTGACAACAACAATCAAGGCATATACTTGCTAGGTTAACTTTATTTAGATTTAGACATAACAATTAAGTTTTTAAAGAACAAGCAAGTAATAGTATATGCAAGGCAATAGTGTTAACTATTACTAACACGCATGAAACACCTAATTGACAACAAAGTAGCAATAACCATAAAAAGGGCAATAATTAGCATTAAAAAGTACCGATAACTTTTACTAACTACAAAGTGATTACACATCTTAGTAGAATCACGAAAAGCTGATGTTCATATTTCATTTGCTCTAAGCATATTAAGAACAGGAAGTTGTGGTGGATCCCACGATGAAATATAAAATTAAACGTCATCCTTTTGTTGTACCTATTTTTCTTCAAAATTTACTCCCTCATAACTCAGCACCTGGCACAAACACCATTGCCTTTGGTCACCCATTCAGATTTCAATACGTGTCTTACCTGGTCAAGTGGGACGTTTCATGGCCCAGTATTTATCTATCTAAGGTGGAGATCCTCATGAGCTGTTATAAGTTAGACCTGCCATTCAAAATGCATTTCATCTATCCGTAGTGATTAGAATGCTTAGCTTAACTTCTCACATTGCAATCTATTACTTTGTTACTTGTTAGAAGTGCCTTCAAAAACCTGAATTTGGAATCCCTTTTTGGCCCATTATAGTTGATGAATACAAGGACTACAATACCATGATAGACACTGAATGATAGGAAAGACAGGACCATCAGGAAACACATGAACATTTGCAGCATTCAGGGGAAAGACAGAGAGATTTGCACCCTTCCAAAATGCGCACTTCGTCAGACATTGCCCTCCGTTTCATCGATCATTACCCTAGGCAAAGGCTTTCGTTAACTTCAATCGACTGTGTTAGCGCCAAGGTCCCAAAAGTACACAAAAAATCAAAACACTCTTCCTCGAAGCAGCCTATCAACTCATTGAGGCGTTCTTTCGCAGATATCGAGTTGCAATCGCAGAAAAAAGCAACAAAGAACTCATCTAATTTCATACCGCATTTCCAAAACAATCAAGCAACCTGAAACAAAAAAGCAGGATTACTGGAGCGGTCGGGACTCCAGGTGTGGCAAGTGGTGTACGGAGTGAACTGGTGAACCGGGACCGCCGCCATTCTCGCCCCTCTCGCCTCTCTCGCCTCTCTCTCTCTCCTCTCCAATCAAAGCACCATCATCAAAGCAGGAAGAAGAGAGCAATCCCACATCGCCAGCCAGAAAGTGTGCAACCCGCAGCGGTACGGAGGAGCGAGGCCTTCAAACATGTGCCAACGTCCACCTTTTGCTTAATTAATTAATTAATTAAGATAATTTGTTATTATTTTTCCTTTGCTCCCAATAGAGGAGTCCAATCATTTTGCCTCGCTCCCAACCCAGGTTGGGAGTTCAACCGACGAGTCCATCCTGGTGGTTCGCGGTTTGCGGATATAATTTCTTTTCACATCTTTTTACTTAATTAATTAAGATAATTTGTTATTATTTTGCCTCCCTCTCCCAACGGAGGACTCCAGTGGCCCATATAATTCATTTTCACATCTTTTTGCTTAATTAATTAAGATAATTTGCCTCTACCTTTTGCTTAATTAATTAAGATAATTTTTGTTATTATTTTTCCTAGCTCCCAACCCACCGAGGAGTCCAAACCGAGAAGTCCATGGTGCTTTGCATATATAACTCATTTTCACATATTTTTGCTTAATTAATTAAGATAATTTGTTATTATATTATTTTACCTCGCTCCCAACCCACGAGTCCAACTCCTTGGAGCCCAACTGAAGGAGTCCATGCTGGTGGTTGGTGCATATTATTCATTTTCACATCTTTTACCGTCGAGTAAATATGCAATGGACTCTCCTTGGAGCCCAACTGAAGGAGTCCATGCTGGTGGTTGGTGCATATGATTCATTTTCACATCTTTTACCGTCGAGTAAATATGCAAATATGCAGAGTATGTGGTAAATAGTAATGAATCAATTCTTTGTAAAGTGGTGATGAACTTAGGCCGGATACTTAGAGCTAAGCTAGGCAAAACAATTGCAATAGTTGTAGATTCAATTGAAGCATCATGTTGTGGTAGAATAGTAGAATAGTGCGGTATGTCTGTCAAACGCCAATGCCAAAGGGGCCAGGGCTAGGGCCACGAGGTATATAAGTTTGCAGACTACTTCTGCTGCAAATATCTCTCTATAAATTTCAGCGCTTCTCATTCTGAGATGGACTATTTTTCCAAGTTGGT
Organism: Eucalyptus cloeziana; assembly: GCA_014182715.1. Taxonomy (NCBI): domain Eukaryota; kingdom Viridiplantae; phylum Streptophyta; class Magnoliopsida; order Myrtales; family Myrtaceae; genus Eucalyptus; species Eucalyptus cloeziana. Next base: position 17,988,081 of record CM024644.1, on the reverse strand, counting down.
GGCACCATTCTTTGGGATTGCATGGTACGTTACTATATATTTTTGGAAGAGTTTGTGTATTTTTGTATGATTTGTGGTATTTGTATGATTACATCTCATCCACGCACACAGTACCAAAGTTGTTAATTATATTTGGGAAACTTAATCCCCATATTTGTGGGCCCACCAGGTCAGTGCCTTCTCCTCCTCGTGATTCTAGACACACTGTGCGACTTAGGCCCCGTTTGTTTTCGTTTCTTTTTTCTGTTTTTAAACAACTTTTTTGTTTTTTTTGTTCCTCGGAACAAAAAGGAACAAAACGTTTGTGTGCGTTTTTGTTCCAAAATTATTTTTTTTGTTCCCGAAACACATTTGGAACGTAAACAAGAAACAAATTTTTTTGTTTCTTGTTTCTGAACAAAATTTAGAAACACTTCTTTTCTTCTTCTTTTTCTTCTTCTTTTTTCTTCTTTTTTTCTTTCTTTTTTTTTTGGCCGGTCGCCGACCTCGGCCATGGCCGGCGACCGGCCGTCGAGGGCCGGCGACCTCGCCGCGTCGCCGGCCCCGGCGAGGCCGAGCGTCGGGCCCCGTGGCCCGGCGACGCCGAGCCTCGCGAGGCCGAGCTGGCGGTGGCCCGGCGACGCCGAGCCTCACCCGGCCACCGGCCTCACCGGATCTGGGCCGCTCGAGCTCGCCCGAGCCAAGGCGAGGCCGAGCCTCGCCCAGCTATGGTGAGGCTTGGCCTCGTCGGGGGCCGGCGAGCCTCGCCGTGGCCGGGCGAGGCCGCTGCCCCCATGGCCGGCGACCGGCCAAAAGAAGAAAAAAAGAAAAAAAGGAAAAAGAAAAAAATGAAAAATAAATAAGAAAATAAGAAAGAAAATAGAAAAAATAAAATAAAAATATTAAAAAATTAAAAGAAATAAAAAAATTATACAAATTTACCAAACGTGTTTCTGTTCATTTTTTATTTCCAGAACAAGTTTACCAAACGTGTCTTTTTGTTCAAAAATTGTTCCCCGAAACAGAAACACTTTTTTCTATTTCTGTTCCCTAGAACAATTTTTAAACAGAAATGTTACCAAACGCACCCTTAACGGTGGATTTGGTCGGAATGGTGTCCTCGCGGGAAGTGATCCCTGGATCTTGCTTTAGTCTTCTTTAGGGTACATCCACTCAACCTCGACAGCAACATGCAATCGCTTCTTGTTTATCAAGAAAATTTCTCTTGGGCTGGCCTTTCTCTTCTTTCCTTTTTTCCCCTCATCTTTTCTTTTGCCTTGCTAGGTTGAGGAGGCCTTCCTTTATTAAATTTATGTTTTCTATTGATTAGCTCTACAACTATTTCATGCCACTTCCAGTTCTCAACTTGCATCAACTTGCATTTCTTTCGGGAAAGATCCACCATTTAAAAAATTATATTCCTAAGTTTGATTGCTCATATCGTTTGCAAAAAGTTTTTTTTTTTTTTTAATACTAGACGATTATAGAATTTTCTCAAAAGACTATAAAAGCATCATCATTTGCATAAATATATGCTGAATTGATAAAAGAGTAAACTTTTCATATTTTCGTTCTTGCATACAAGAAAGAAAATTAATTCATTCGGGACACGTCACCCGGGGCACTGCGCACCGGGAGTTCGTTCGGGCTCACAAAATTGTTGTGTTTTCTCTTTTTCCCGCCTAAAATTCACAGCTGGTCATTCTTCTTTTTGTTCCTCTTTGTCGCACGGCTCTCGCAGGAGGTAGAGGAAAGCTTCCGATCAGATCGCACCTCTCCTCCGATCGCCTCTCCTCGCCGCACCTCTCCTCCGATCGCTGGAAAGCTTGTTTCCGTCGACATTGGAACGTGTGCTTGTCTTTCGTAGGTGCATTTCTTCTTCTTCATCCGAGTTCCTCCCCGCCCGCCCCCACCCCCTCGAATCAGGTAAATCTGTTGGTGAGCTCGTTTGCATCCTTGTTTCCGTCAGGAACGTCTCTCGTGTGATTTCATAGCCATTCATCTCCTTGTCCTCTGTCGCTCGAATCAGGTAAATATAGTCAAGCTCGAATCAGGTAAATACAGTCGAGCTTGTTCGCATCGTTACGTCGTCAGGATTTAGGAACTGCTTGCCTCGTAGGTGCATTTCGCGGTAGCCATGATTTTAGAAAAACACAAAGTTCGGGAGGCCTCTCAGCACGTTTGTGGAGTACTGAACTTTGATTTATATGTGGTTAGAAACTACTTATTACTACTTATGAGATACACAAAGCATTTTACATCAGTTATTATATGTGGTTAGAAACTAATAATAACCATTGATAAACATAAGTATTATAAACATAGGATAACACATATATAATGGAGATAACGAATAAATAGTATAATATGGACAACTTATATTATTACATTATCGACTATTGATAACATATAAAATTGATGTGGCTAAAATAAGATAAGATGTCTGACTTTAAATCCGTAGTTCACTAGATCTGGCGATGGCGGCCTCGCCGTCGCTGGGTGAGGCTCACCTTCGCCGGTGGCCGGCGGGGGTGAGCCTTGCCCAACCATGGCGAGGTCGAGCCTCGCTAGATCTGGCGACGGCAGCCTTGCCAGTGGCCGACGAGGCCGCCATCGCTGGGCGAGGCTCGCCTTCGCTAGTGGCCGGCGAGGGCAAACCTCACTAGTGGCCGGCGAGGCTGACCTCACTAAATTGACACAATTGTAAAATGATTTAAGACTAAATTGGGCCAAAAAAAAAAAAAGTTTAGGACTGAATTGGCACAATTGCAATAGGTTTAGGATTTTTTTGGTAATTCTCCCTACAACTTTTAGGTTCTGAACTTCCGATCTTGTCTTTTTCTTTTGAATGCATGGTTTATATCGATAACCAATTATAGATTGGTCCTATTCAGATTTCTTTTGAATACTTGGCTTGTTTTTCCTTTACCGTTATCTAATCAAAATATTGCTCTTAGTGAAAGATCTCCCAGGTTGTATTGACAAATTAATGATTAACTTGGAATTTGCTTTGATTTTTGTTACGTAACTTATATGTCACTTGCTTCCTTACTCTGCATGACAAAGTGGTATGTTTTGCTTCAGCCCTACATATGCACTTCCTCTACACTGTCCTATCAATGATAAATCAAATTGATGCCATACCAAAATGCAAGCATCTGTTATTTATTTTTTTTTTCTTTTTACTAATGTCATTTGCTTATGCTCAAAATGAAATTGATTTTGTTTCTAATATTTTCTTTGTGCATCATTAGAGATGTTGAAGTTAAATGGAAAATTCAGATTGAATATAAAGCCAAAGTCTTGAGAAATGCATGAACTCTCATAATTCTTGAGGCTGATGTGCTGTATTTCATGAATTCTTGGTCATGTTTGAATTGTTTTCTTGGTGGAATTGGGTTCAAGGTGTTTGTCAAGAATTTGCAACCTCTTTTTCAGCTTGTGACAACGAATAAAATAAAGGCCGACTACTTGGAAATCTACAAAAAAAAAAAAGAAGAAGCAAAAGGTTTTTGAGGTCTTGGATAAGTTGCCTGGTAGAATCAACCTTAGTATAGATGCTTGGGCTAGTTCCGATGATGTTTGATACTTCTATTTGGCCGCTTATTTTGCATACACTCCTCAACTTGATATTCTATTTACTTGTGGGTCATCAGCTACTTTCTATGCCTTTTCATACATAGGCTAGGCTGGTAATTGTGAGATGGCGCTCTATTGGAGGTTTGTGCATTTTCCTTGGTCAAACTCTTAGGTTGCGTTTGATCGACCGGATAAAAACTAGAATAGGATATGTTTTATCCTATTCTATGTTTGGTAGCTATCTAGGATAGGACAAGGTCGGATATAGAAGGGATATAACTCGAATAAAAAAATTTGATGAGGAGGGTGGAATAAGGTCGGATAGGATTTCTTTTATCCAAAACATATAACCTTACACTTTTTTTCTTTATTCGTCGTTCACCCACAGATGACTCCAACTCCTATTTTTAAATGAAATTTTAATAGTCCATCTATTTTAGACAAGGCGGGGAGAGGATGGTCTTTAGTTTGAGCTTTGATTAGCAATACAACTTGCCCCTGCATAAATTTTTTACATTATTTCCATGCAAAGGGCTTCTTTTCCAGAATTGTTATTATGCGTTTGTGGCAAAGAGCTATGGTAGAGAGATTTTTTATTATATCCCTAATTTACGATGTAAAAGAGAGTTTTTTTAATAATGTTCAAAGCTGCATATAGGCCCCAATTTACTATTGTGATGTATGGATGCGGACATGCCCTGGCTATACATTGGTGCTTCTTCCTTGGTGTTTTGAGATTGAATTTATATTCGAATTCTGTTAGTCCGGCATATCGAATTTTGTTTTATCTATAAGCACATGATGGGATTCATTGAGATAAAGCTATTGTGCAGTCTACTGCAGTGATGTATAGATGTAGACATGCCCAGCTATAGATTAAACCCGTTAATTTGAAAAAGATATATTGGTTTGGATGATTTTGTGAATATTAAACTTGCAAATTTGTACTTGCCTAATGTTATTGTTTTTAAAATATCCAACTTTGAATCTGTAGTTCACCAAACGATAGGATGGATAAAATACGAGGATATCCGACTTTAAATTCGTAGTCCACCAAACATTGGATATGATATGAAGAAATCAATGGATTTCTTATTCTATCCTATCCAGTATTATCCTGTTTAGAAAGCCAAACGACCAAACGCAACCTTATTCCTTGAAGCTCTCACAAGCAACGAACTGTAGAACGTTCCAGTACAGAAGCTGCACACAAGTGTTTAGCTAACACTACCGCAGAGCTTATGTGGACTATATATTCTTGAGAGATCTAAATGCTCTTCCACCCCATCCACCGACTCTTTGGTGTGATAATTTATCAGCCAACTACAAATCTTGTATTTCATGCTTGCAAAAAAGCACGCGAAGATTGATTATCATTTTCTCGTGAACGACTAGCTCGTGGGTAGCTCTCTCTTTTCACTTCATTAACTCCCTAGATCAGCCTGTTGACATTTTCACTTAAGGACTCTTCTTTGCACGTTTTCAACTTCTACTCTCCAGACGGTTTGTGCTGTCCCATCAGCTTGCAGGGATGTTGAATAGGTCAAATTAGTCCACATCAATTTCCAACCCAGATCGAGTTACCACGCCACCCAAGCAGTTTGGATCTTCCTATTCTTCAACACGAAATCTATATCTATAACTCATTCAAACCCATTTAAACACAAACTGAATTTTGTTATATAGATTCTTTGCAAGTGTACATACACTCATCATCTCGTTGTAAATTATTAAATGAAGAAAGCAATCTCCTTTTACCGTCTATAATTCTCATTTAAGGATAAGAATTATCATATAATGTAACTTAAATTCTAGAAAGAAAAAAAAAAAATATGTGAACCCAAAATAGAATTTTATCTGTCAATCATCTAATTAAAATTTATATATACAATATTATTTTTAAATGTTTATTGCCAAAATATTCATAACTCTATTATTTCTTGTACATTGTCTAGAGATTTATTACCAAAATATTCATTAAAATATACACATATGCTAGGATTGGGTTTTTCTAAAGTAATCTTGAAAATTAAATTACTCGGTAACACTCGCTCGCGGAGAGATATACTCACGCACAAAGTTAATGGGCTTGGCTAACAAAATAAGGGCCTAAGCAGCCCATCGTTACAGGTGGTACCCGCAGTTCTAGTAAGTCAGAGGTGATGCAATGGGCAGGACTAGGAGTACCGTCCGAAAGCTTTTGCATTTAGAAAGAGGCATGCTAACTTTTACAGCGGTTGGCCAAGAGAATTGGCCTCTTATCTACTAACAACTTCAAACACATTCAAGAAAAGTAAGCGCAACGCGATACATGCGGAAGTCTCCGTGAGCATAGCACAAGCGATCTTCCAACAAGAATTCAAGAGCGAAATCAATCCGAATATACTACAAAAGAAGCGCTTATTTATAAAGCCTCTTCTGGGTAATCACAGTTCGCACCAACTGCGTCAGGCTTGCTTCGCAGTGTCCGAGGCGATGATGGGCTGCCCACGACGGAGCTGTCTCTCTATGGTTGACCGAGACAGCACCAGCGACGACGATGACGTGGCGGAAGCAGAAGCAGAAGCCGAGGAGGGCTGAGGAGGAGGGTTCTTCTGACCAACGAAGTCGTCTCCGCCGTCTAACCCTTTCAGAGCCTTCACGGGAAGAACGGCCTTGGCGGCGGCGCTACCGTCGGCGGGGGAAGGCGACGGGGCACGAGGGTAGAAGAAGTCAGTGGGGAAGAAGTAGTACTGGAGACCGGCCATGTAAAGATCAAAGGATGGAATTGAATTCGTGATCGGAGACCGAATCTGAATATAATAGAGCGACCTTTGGAGTTGTCGAAATGTCGAATGCTGTTGGTGGTGTTGGAGAGGCGCGAGGTTTTATGGAGGCGGAGGCAATGGCGGATGACTCGGAGGGCTACGTCAGGCTTTGTCGCGCGCGTGGTGTCATACGTGTCTACCTTGTCACGCCGCCCTTTCTGCCGACTTTCTTGGCCATTTGATAGCTCCACGGGGTGGAACACTGCCTATTGGGTGGGAGCAAGATCTGTTTTTTTTTTTTTTTTTTTTTTTTTTTTTCTCTTGTGTGGAAACCTTTTATGGTCAATTCAATTTTGGGTTTCCAGCAGGCTAATGAAAGGTCTACAATTCAACGTGTAGAATGGTAAGGTCGAGTATTTGGAGAAATTTTGGAAAATTGTGAGCAATTTGAAGGGTTTAAAGAAATCCAAGTTGAAAAGTAGAGTATCTATGATGTGCTTGAACTATGACGTAACCAAAATTATAGAACAAAATGAAAGTTGGTGGTGACTTTATCTCTTTCCTTTTTAGATAACTCTATTATATGAATAGGTTGGGATTAGCTTGATAGTGCTCTCGTTTTGTTGTAATTTTGACTTTCACAAATTAAAGGTCGGAATCAATTTTGCTTATCCTAGGAACAAGTTACCTCAAGATTTTCACTTTTAAATTAGGAAATTCAAAAAAAAAAAAATTCCTTTGGTTCGCTTAAAGTCAATCGAAGCATGCGCTTGGACAGTCAATCGAAGCATGCGCTTGGACAAACGCGAAACTTGCATGCGTCGCTTGATGGGAATAAATAAAATTGTCGAAGATTAATTATTATTAAGCGGAAGTCTACACGAGTTGAATTTGAGACTGAGACAGCATGCTTTCTTGAAAAAATAGAAAGCTTCAGTTTGTTTTCAGAACTTGAATAACTCCTTATAAGTATTTATTATATGCGTGTCTACATATACATACATACATACATACATACATACATACATACATACATACATACACAAACACATATATATACGTGGGATCAAAGTTGCTCCCCTATGGCAAGAGAATCATGTGGCCATTTGTTTTTGTTTTTTTTTTTTTTTTTTTTTGGTTGGCTTAAAGTTGCTCAGATGACTTCATCGAATTTGTTAATTTATTGGCTCATAATTTTTAACAATATTTATAAAATGTGTGGTCAACAAGCGCCATGTTCATGGGGGATAAATAAGAAAGCTGCGTATATTGAAAGAATGCGTCCAAGTTATTAAGCCATAGCTGAAATTTGAGTATATAATATTTACTAGGGGTGAGCACTTGGTTAGGTTCGACTCAGAAACTAGAAGAACAATAGGTTCAAAGCCGATTCCTGGGAGAACTGGTTTGGTCTAGTCTAAGTCTGGTTCTAAGGCCGCAACCACCGGTTTTACCTGAGAACCGGTTCGAGTAATTTGGGACTGCTTTCGCCTGATTCTGAATTGGCTTTCAAGCATCTATTAAATAAGAAACATATACTTTTGCAGCCATTGAGAATTGAATAATAATTTTTAACGTGAACAAACAACAATTTAATCATTCGACTAATAGATATTTGAAGCGAAATGGAACGATTTTTATTTTTTATTATAAGAATTTGATTTTTTACCAAAACATAGGGTGAGCCGATTACTGGTTTCGAAACATATCAATTTGGTTCCTGATTTTAATCTTTTGGAATTGGGAGTCATAGGATTGGCCCTGTATTAATTTTCTATGGAATCAATCACCTCTAGTACTTACACTATCTTTCTTATGAAGTCGTTGAAATATTTGAATTTTTAAATTTATGTGTACATAATGGAGTCGAGAAATTTTGTCGCTACATTCAAATCAGCTTCATACTATATGCAAGTTTCAAGTTTTTGCAGGTTGATTATATGAACGAAAAACACATAGTCTTCTACATTGCAACCCAATTTAGACTAAGAGTTGACAAAAAAGGATGAAAAACATATTCTTTGATCACGTATATAAGTTAGTATGATTGTACAATATGCATTCCAAATTCTAAAATTTACACTTTGAACTTACATTTTACTAGAGATAGATACTTTGCATTGGGGATTAGCTACCATATTGATTAACAAGACAATCACTTATGAAAATATCACGACATATGTTAAACGTCCAAAAACAAACCTTTGCCATACCAATTAGAAATCACTTGGTGTCAATAAGATAAGTCTTGCAATGAAAATTATCCGATCAGTCCAAAACAATTTAATTCTAAACTTTTCAATTTTATCAATTTAATCCTAAATCAATGCAATCCTTCCTATCAATTTTTGCCAGAAATTACTAACATGGTGGTCTAGTTATCGCCATCCGTCCTACGTGATACATCGTTATGCCAACTATTTGTCGATGAAAATTGGCCAGAAAGACTATATTAGAATTATGTACAAAAGTTTAGGATTAAAGTGGCAAAATTGAAAAATTTATGATTGAATTGATATATGTGCAATAAATTTAAAATTGATTGAACAATTTTTCTTGTGCTTTTCTCTCCTTCTACCGTATTCAAGGTAAATGAGTAACTACGCTCTCTCACTAAGTAAAAGTTAATAATACTATCGAATCTCATATTTGGTGAGGTGTCAAGAAAAAAAAAAGTATCTTTATGGAAATCATGGTCTACCTTAACTCTTTATGAAAAGGAATGGTCGACGTTGGCCCGTAAAAGAAGGCCAGAGACGGTCGAGGATCTTGCTTTAATTAATCAACCGAAGCCCGAACGAAAGTTCCGGACGAATATAATAGGTGAACACCTAATTATCAAGTGGGGGAGGACAACATCTGGGGGCCACACAATACCTGAATTTATTTGGAGATTACAATAGAAAAAGAGTAAAAAAAAACCGACTTCATTGCAGGATTGAATTGGCAATTTTGGACACAAATTAACACATTTATATGCGATCATCCGACAAACCCGAATACGACACGACCTTAAACTACAAGTTTATAGTGTAATCAATAAAAGCACACGATTTGACATGATTACAAAACCCGATTATAATGAGCGGGCATAATCGGTCCTATTTTATGCTCGTTAGTGGCAATGCGGCATACCGTGGTACAAAGGGAATGATGTCTTCTTGGTAAGAAGATGGCCAATTAATTTAAAGAGAGGCGTGGAACACTTCATCAACGAGAGGTCAGCATGCACGAGCATTTGTTTAATACAATGCTTAAAAGTAAAGTGACGACTATGGCTTTTTAAATAAACATCAATTGACGAGCAAATTTCCTAATCTGACAGTGTTTCTACGGGGTAGATATCATGTTTTAAATAAGATAAGATGTCTGACTTTCTATTCAAATTTCGAATTGTTATGTAATTTTGATTGTTTGACATATTATCAATTTCGAAATTTTATTGGAATTCAAAGTTTTACCATTTACTTAGTCAAAATCTTGTTCATTGAAGCTTTTGTTTTCATCTGAAACACCAGAAACTATAAATGTTGACAAATGACTTACCATACTTATTTTGGCGCGAAAGAAAGAAGTAAATTTACTTTGATTGATGTGAAATAAACAGCCTATGGTTTGTCATTTTGTCAATTTGTTTCATCAATGCTACTTATAAATAAGTCTTTAAGACTATTATTGGATTATTGATTTTCAAAAGTAAGAATAATGTATTTTGACGTTTGACCAGACAGATTGTACGTGTCCTAACTTGTATTTGACGGATCTTGTTGATGAACGTCTTTCTCTCTCTTCTTTTCCTGCAAACTGTCACGGGTTTTGAAAAATTCTTCGTTTCTCTGCGCCTGAACGCTCATTGGACTGCTGGCAACTCGGGCTGTAATTTATTTGAGGAATGAGGAAATATAGAACAGTCGCTACTGAAGATTTGTGACCTTCAGGAGCTTATAATTGGGTTCCGATAGTGTCACACCCCGAATCCTATAGGGATAGGGTGACACAGCCATCTTTTGATCCAAAGGACGCAGCTTCTAACCACTCAAACGTCCAACTCCCAGAAATGAAAAGATAAGGAAAAATAGGGATGTACAACCACAATTCAGTTAATAGTACATATCAAATCATATACCAATTATTTCATTTTAACAAGCTTTATACAATTAAAAAAATACTCATTAAAATTATTCATAAATATCAATGATTAAATCCATTAATCAATCTCATCAAAATCACACATCAATGGTTTATCCATTGATTTATCTCATATCAAAAATCCATTTGATCAATCTCATAGCACATCATTTCTCAAAGCCCTAGAGGTGACTTCCATGAGACGACATCATCGTGTAGTACTTAGCACTTGAGTTGTATAATAGCCTAGAAGTAGCTCCTAAGAAATTACGTTATCGTGTAACACTTAGTTCTTGACCAACATATATTAAGTACAAGGCCTTAGATGTGGCTTCCATGAAATTATATTATCGTGTAGCACTTAGTCATTAAAGAAAATATATCAATAGTACAAAGCCCTAAAAGTGGCTCTCATGAAATTATGTTATCATAATAGCACTTAACCCTTCTATAAGACTTTAGAGATGATTCCCATGAAATTAAATTATCGTGTAGCACTTAGTCCTTTACCTGTTTATATCACAATTGATTTCACAAACATTTCACAAATCAATTCTTGCCACAAAATCAATCTAGAATCTGCAACATAAATCGATTTCACATACCAAATCAAATCACTTTTCATTGAACCATAATCCAAGTCAATGTAATTCTTTCACAAGAAAGTTTCGCAAACCCAAAATATATCATTTCACAAACATTTCATTGAACCATACATTTCATATGGTGCATCTCACATCATTTTCATAACCTATTTCATAAACCCGCAACATTTCACAACGCATTTCGTAAAATGTTTCTCAAATTGTTATGGAACTCATATCATAAACCAAGTTCACAAATTATATATTGTTTAGTAATACCTTTCTTAAAACATTTCTTAAATCATTCAAAGTTATCAAAACATAATAATTGTCCAAACCCCTCAATGGGTTCATAATCATATTGAGCATAAACAATCATTCTCTAATATCAAAAATCAAATCTAGAAATCAATCTGTTAAACTAAGCATACAACTTTTTGCAACATTTCTCATTGATTTCTCAAATCATTCATAAACATTTCCATAAAACAATGCACATACATAAACGTCATGACATGTTTCAAAATATGTTTTTTAAACTGTTTTCAAATAACAAAAAGATAGTGAATACTCATCCTTCTTTATGCAATAAAAATGCTCTTTTTAATTCAATATGTATGTGTGTTTGTGTCTATATATATCTTCAAGATGTGATTATACAAAACCAAAAAGATATAGTACCACTCACTTTAGAATGCCTACAATCAAACAACGAGGCTCACTTGAATCAATGAATTTGCAATCCTATCATATAAACTAGAAATAATATCAAAACTAAATAAAATGTCATCTCAACTACGGCTTAGCTAAACTAATATTAAACGCTAACAAAATAACTTTCATGCATCAACAAATCGCTTACCCAAAGCGTTTATTCAAATCTAAACATAATGCAAAACTCGCATGCGAAACCCCAAAATCACGCTTCCATAAAACCATTGTTTCAAATCAACGAGAGTCAAACCCCACAACTCTACATCACAATCCACCATTCCCAAGAAATTCCAAAACTCGACAACTCAAAAATTGGACTTTGCGACTCGATTTTCACAAAACTTCCAATATATGACCAAATTTTGAAGACCACCCTGATTGGACAAATGAGAAGCGCGAATATCTACTGAGCGTTGTGTTATGTAGTTGAGTCGACTTAGCGAAGATCTCAAAGCACAAAACTCCTCCTCCTCCTTTCTCTCTCTTTTTTTTTCATTCCCTCTTTTTTACTTTTCAAACCTATCTTTAACAGGTAGTTTTTGCTCAAATGAGGAATTGTGAGTGCTGGAAACACTTTCAGGGGCAATGTGCTACGCCATGAACGATGGTGCGTTTTCGTAACTATTAATTCATGAAGCAACGTGGATGCATTTTGGAAGAACTCGGGTTGAAAATTAAGGGACTGCCGATGGGTTTGCACCGTTTCCCCATTCGGAAGTCATCACACCCACGCCGGCCTTAGTGTGCGACAACATTCCGAGGTTTTCATCAGTGTTGTAGTTGTAGGAATTACTTTTCCTTAGATTTGAGGTATCATGTTGTGGCATCCCAAAAATTAGAGGCAAGCCCTAAGATGTCTTAAAGCTCATAAATAGGTAATGAATTTACCTATGGGTTATGCTTTAGCCTTTAGTTTTCTCTTAAGGCTATGTGTTTTGTGCTTGTGTTCTTAATTTATTTTTGAAATTTGGATTATAGGGTAAATTAATGAGAATAATCTATGCTTGGCCATGCATTTTATAGACTAAGTTTCCATAGATAAAATATTATAGGATTTTTGGCTATGTGGAATTTAGTAATTAAATTCCAATTTTGGTTAGGCCTTAGGCCCAAGAGTGGACCTTTAATGGGCCAAGTTGGCCGGCCCATTAAGGCCCACAAGAGGGCTGCCGTCGACCAAGGAGGGGAGGAGTGGCCGGCCCACTTCTCCCAAGCCCAACCCCAAGCCCATTTCATGGGCCTTGCCAAGTGGCAAGAAGGCCTAGCATGCATTGGCCCTTGGGAGGCAACCAAATGATTGCACTTTGGGGAAATTAAAGGGAGAGAGAGAGACCGGTTGGGGGAGTTGTCGCCCAAGAGAGAGGGGAGAGAGAGAGAGTGTTGCGAGAGAAAGGGAGAGGGAGGCCGAGAGAGGAGGAGGAGCCGCCCGTCGCCGCCGCACGCTGCCCGTTCGTCCGCCGTGTGCCGCCGTTTCCCTTTGATCTAGAGGCAAGTTTAGGGTCTACTTCTACTCTTGCATGTGTGTCTTGCATGTGTGGTTGAATTTTTGGGTGTTTAGAAGTTAGGAACCGAAGCTAGTGTAGTTTGTTCTTGAAGAAGCTTGCTGTTTTCGCATGAACCACTGGAGTCAGGATCTTGTGGGAGGTTGCATGCATATTTGGAGTTCGATTTTGACTTTGATCTCTTCATGAAAGTTGTAGCCAATATCTTAAACTACAACATACTAAAATTTGGTGCAAAATGATGGAAATTTAATGGGTCAAACCCCCATCTTACGGAGACTCTAGATCTGGAACTATCTTGCTGACCTTGTGGTAGATTTGTGGCTGCATGTTGATTTTTACCAAGAATCTCTCTTCGACTCCTTGATAAAACTTGTAGAGAACATCTTAAAGATCAACATACTCAAATTTGAAGCAAAATGAACAAGTATAGCTTAGGGAATCGACCTATTCTTGGAAATGGTTAATCTGGAGACGCGGTACTAGACACCCGAGACTTCATGGACTCATATGGAGGTTGTTCTTTGGAAATATGACATAAGTTCCTTCATGAAAGTTGTAGGGGACCTCTGGAAGTAAAACATATCCAAATTTCAGAGAAAACGAAGAAGGATAAGTAGGTTAAAACTCAATATTTCGGACATAGGGACGCTGGACGTTTCGGTGTTTTGACCAGTAGCTTCGAACGACGATAGAAGTTTATCTAAAACAGATCTGGCCTAGAATCCTTCATGAAAAATCTAATTTAGTGTCTTAACTATAACCTGGTAAAATTTCATAATTTTCGGAGGTCGTTTGGGCATTTTAATTGAATTACTTAGAAAACTGCACATTCTGTCTTTATCCGAGATTCCATGCGGTGATTTTGTGAACATTACCTTTTGTGTAGAACTTGATTTGCCATGTGTTTTTTTTAGAAAATCACTATCTTTTTGTCTTAAATTATCATATGCTTTAATCTCATGATTTTGGGATTCATGTGAATATTTAATTTAAATATTTGCAAAATAGGATAAGCTGGAATTTAAATTAATTCTAAATCGACATGGTAAGTAAATTATTTTGAGTGGCACACATTCCATAAATCTAATTGCTATGAATGATTGCGTTTTGCTGCATGTATAATGATGACTGATGATGCATGTATAAGAATGAAGGTGATTTTGTTTTACCATTACATCATGTGCCATGTTAAATTGAGACCTAAATTGGCAAACATGAACAATGATAAATGAGGAAACTGTTTGTGGAGGATGATAATGCCGGAATGTATAGAGATACATAACCGGATAGCCCTGGGAGTATCGGATGCCCGGAATGGTTGGGTGCCGGAAGCCTCGGAGGTCTTTGCCCGAGGGAATGCCTCGTGATGCCGGTTGGGATGCGAGATGCCCGGGATGTGGGGTGCCGGATGCCCGGTGGCCATGAATGGCTGAACGCCGGAGGTTTTTCTCGCGATGCCAGGATGGGATGCGAGTGTAAAGTTTGGGATAAAAAAAAAAATAGATGATCCCGAGAAAGAGTGATGTGGTGATTAAATTAAAAGTTAAAGGTGGAAAATTGAATCATGCATATATGACATGATATGATGATGATCACCTATGACATGGTGACATGTATATAAGATATGATGATGACATGCATATATGACATGATATGATGATGAGCACCTATGACATGATGACATGTATATAAGATATGATGATGACATGCATATATGACATGATATGATGATGATTACCTATGACATGATGACACGTATGTAGGACATGATGATGATCATTCATGGCCGATGATATATATATATATATATATATATATATATGTGTGTGTGTGTGTGTGTGTGTGTGTGTGTGTGTGTGTTGTAATTGGGATGATGATATATGATAGTATATACATAGCTTCGAGGTAAGTATGCTTTAATGTATGAACGACATGTATGATATAATGATCGTATTGTTTGATGCATTGAGTGGTTGTTGGATTCCTTTACCTGCTGAGTGGTTGTACTCACCCCTTCGGGGACCAACATTTCAGATTAGTACGATGCCACTCCCTATCGTCACGCGAGGTGTATTTTATGGCCTTCCTTCTGATGTGGAGGTCGAGTTGATGGAGATTGATTGTCCCGCCGTCCCTGGTCTGACGTTCATAGGAGTTTGTGCGATCGTGACGTATGACGTGGGTCTGTCTGGGGGCCCGGTCATTCAGGAGTACGTGTCTGTTCACGTTCGCCGAGATGGAGTGATGATGGGGATGCTACCACCCCCATCGCCTGATGCATCGGGGTGGGTGTGATGGCCCACGCGTGAGGAGTAGGAGTTGCAACTTTTTGAGATATAGCCGACACTAGCAGTCCGAAGGGGAGGATTATACACGTGAAAATAGTGGGTCGAGTGTTCCTTTTTGGGGTTGACGGCCGAGCATAGGGAGGAGTCTTGGCCTATCTTTTGATGTACCGACCCGTGAAAACCCTTCGTAAAAATATGTAAATAAAAATGGTTCGGCCTTGTGTTTTCTTTCATTGAAATAGTTGGTGTGCATTGTGCTGTCGTTAAGGAAGCGGAGAGATGATGAGACTCGCCTCTTATTTTTCGCTGTGAGCTGCGCTAACCCCTAAAGTCTTTTAAAAAAAAAAAAAATCTTACGCCTAAACCTCGGTCTAATTTATAACTCCCTTTTTACTAACGTTAAATAAGTATTGTTTATGCTTTAGAGTTAGATGCTTAGTATCTGTGGCGACCCTATCGGGTTTTGGGGGTGCCACACATGTCCTACAAAAACTTAAGTTGGCAACAAAAATGATAACCATATTGAGGTATCACTAGGGTTGTGCAAAAGAACCGGAACCCGCCCGGACCGCTCGGAACCGGTGGTTCTTGAGGGAACCGATCCGGCTCCCGGTTCCAATTTATGGGAACCGGTGGGTACCAGTCCGGTTTTCGGTTCCATGGGCAGATCCGTCCACCCGCCCATCCAGACCAGACCGATTATATTAAAATAATATATTAATTTTAATATTAAAAATTACGTCCCAAGCAACTTACCCTAAAACAACAGGATGGTCAAATGCGAACATGAAAGACAATTCCAGCAAAAGATAAAAACACATAATTGTACGCTTCTACACCAGATAGTGAACTTTCCAAAGCACATTCCATGTAATCACATGCAACTCAACCATGTACAGGATGGCTAGGACTAGAACACTCAATATTCATTCCCGATGTATTTATCGGTGCCTGAAAGAATGGGATAATGAATCCTATGCACTCCTCAATTATATCACACTAGCCTAAGACCAGATTCCGATCTTGATTCTATCACCCTGGACACTGAACCAAAAAGAAATTCACTCAATCGCCCTAGGAGGCCGTAACGGGAAGAAACCCGAATTGTGACCACAAAAGACGAACAGAACAATACCTGAAGCCAGAGCAAGAACAAAGCCAAAAACAATGTGGGGAAATGGACCCAGAAAGCGAATCGCAAAAGCGAAAGACGGCATACCCATTAGAGCAGAGCAGAAATGGAGGCGACCCAAAAGGGAGGGAGGAGTTGAGGGGTAGAGGAACGCCGGCGAGCTTCGCCGCCGCGATGATGGAGAGAGGAGGGGAACCTGTTGGTATCGGTCCGGTTCCCGGTTCCATGGTTCGGCCGTCGGGTATTGATATTATTATTATTATGAGACCGGTTCCATGGATTCACCCAGGAACCAGACCAGACCGGCGGTCCGGTTCCCAGGTGGATCCATGCAATTAATAGGTGGATTCTTGTTCCAATTTTTCGAAACCGGTCCTTAGCGGGCGGTTCCCAGTTCTAGGTCGGGAACTGCCCGCCCGGACCATGTACACCCCTAGGATCACCGCGGGCTCCCTTTCCTTGGCTTTCTGATTCTGGAGTATGTTGAAACATTGACAAGAGCAAGAGCAACAACCTTCACTGACAGGATTGCGTTTCTGCAGGTAAGTAAATTCCAGAGGGAGTGATACGCTGCTAGGGAAGGTATAAAGTATGCAGGAAATCATCTGAAAAAAGCCACACCCTCTACGCACTCCAGAAAAGATTGCCTCATTCATAAGTATGTAACAAATGGTCAAAAATGTGAAAAAAAATAAAATAAAATAAAATAAAAATAAAAATAAAAATTCATAATCACACTCCATTATACCTCTAGCTGGGCAAAGAAACTCAGTAACTACAATTTCATCTGTACATTGACTTGTAAATCGATTCCTGGTGATATCAAGATAGGAATCATATATCAATCTATGCAAATTAAAACTCTATCTGAGGTGAGAAGAGCTAATAGCCCCCACTTACATGTTATGACACAATTATTGAAGGACAATAAATGAACCGCATATCTCCTTGGATTGCCCAAGCGTTCCAATTTGATGAATCCAATAACACTCTGAAGTCATGACCATGAATTCTCTTCACTGAAGAGACCTCGCTTATTTACCTGTGTGCAAAAATTTAGAAATGGAAGAGTTAGAACTGTTCTACCAAAATAATTGCAATGAGTAGGAAGTACATCATGATTTATTATGGACAGAAATCGGTTGTCCTAATTGCAGGTAAGTGCCATTTGGTCTAGATGAATCATACAAACGTTCGTTACCTCGATAATAAATGAGGAATAAAGGGATTTGCATGACTCAAAGGTGTTCCTTGTGCCTGAAGCATGATCACTTCCCAACTGGAGGACTAACCGTTTCGAAAGCTTCTACAAGTAAGTGAACTTTTCTTCTCCTTGTCGGAGTTAATTTGGAGACAACTTGCTGAAGGGCATAATCCAACATCCATTCCTCAGTATTTTTCCTTCCATCCATGTCCTGATTCCTCAACTTGACTTTTTCTGGCTCATCGTCTGTCTGAGGGGGAAGATATTGCGGCTTCTGTAGGTTGAGGTTCCTCATTTTCTCTAATGCCTTGACGAATCTATTAAGGAGAATTACCTTCTTCAGATTGCTCCAATTTTTCACTGCTCCTTGGGTAAATTTGCGTGCCACCTTGGGCTCCGTTCTATCTTCTTCTTGGGAAGCACCACTAGCAGTAACAAATTGGAGCTGTGTTTCTTGATCTGAAGCGCTGGGTTGTCCTGTCCTTTCAGGTTCCACCCTTTCATCATCAGCTGAATTATTTGATGCTGAAATGAGAGTCTCTGCACATTCTGTCTTCTCATATTGAATATTCTTACCAGAATATTGACCATAACTTTCCTCCACTTCCGGAAGAAGGATATTGTCAATTGCTTCTTGCACCAACTTAATGGCCTCAATCTTTCTGAGTTCCATCTTTTCACAATCAGCCCTCTGACCCAGAGATGCTTGCTGATCTTTTGCTTCTGGTGAATCGCGACGAGGACAAGAACCATACCTTCTGTCCAATTTATTCTCCTCTTCTTCGTCTTCCTTGCTGGATCCATCAAGAGGTGACCTGCTTCCATCTTCTGTATTAAGACCCGATACCATATGCTTGTGTATCAAGTACCAGAGATTTGAGTAGTTCTTGTTCTCCAACTGTACTTCCTGTTCTGCATTAGTGACACATATAGGCATGGAATCCTCAAGTGGAGATGAATCAGAGAGGACCTCATCTTTGGGATTTGTTCCATGTTTACCTTCTTGACTAGTTGTCATGGGCTCCTCCAATGTGTCATCAACAGAGGCCGAAGGGGACAAACCTTGGATGTGTGTTGACTCTGCGTTATTATCTTGTGGTGAATTGCCTTTAGAACTATTGAATACTGTCACTGTTTTGCCCAAAAAACCTTTGGTCTCAGAGCTTTGGCTGTTTGATCCAGCATTAGCACCCTCAGGTGGCGAATTTAAACTTGGAGTTTTCCTTGCACGCTTCTGTACATATTTGCTGTTTTCTGCCTTAATGCACCAATCAGATAGATCACCTGGGAAGACAGACTTGCTCAGAACCTCTTTAGGACTTGAGAAACTTATTTTCCTGAGGCTTTCATCAGTGACCGCCCTGCTTAATTCTCTACTGATTGTACAAAAGTCCTGACCTGTTCCTTTGGCCTCAGAGAATGCCACTGGATTCTGTTGTTCTTTAGTTGGGGAATTGCTGCTTTGGGCAACTGAATAAGTGCTTGATGACTTCCCAGTCAGAGTCTCAGAAGAGTATCCATCCTCACTGGGTATTATTTTTTCATCATGGACTGAGCAATTCATGTTGGCTTTAGCACAGCGAACAGGATATGAAAATGATATATTTGGACTTATGGGAGATTCACCTCCTTGTGTTGGGACAACAGTTTCAAAGGCTTCTACAAGCAGAGTAACTTTTCTTTTCTGTGCAGGATCCAGGTTGGAAATGACCTTTCGGAGTGCATAATCAAGCATCCATTCTTCAGATTTCTTCCGCTCTTCTGTAGATTGCTGTCTCAAGCTAACCTTCTCTGATTCTGTGGAAAGTTCTGAGGACGGGCTTCTTGGCACTCTTGGCTTGAAGTTCCTAGTTTTCTCCAATGCCTTGACAAATTTCTTGAGAAGGATGAACTTTCTCACACTGCTCCATCTCTTAAGTGTAGGCTGGTTAGGCTTGTGCCAAATCTTAGTTTCTGTTTGTTCCTTCGCGGTATGCAGATTTTCAGTTCTGACCTGCTCTTCTTTTGAATCTGATGCTGCACTATTCTCAAGTTCAAGGGAAGTAGAGACGCCTGATGATTCAGTTTCGCCTCTGCTTCCATCCTTCTCATCAGAGTGATAACGCTCCTCCAACTTTGTATCACTAGCTGTTGACTGGCCATCAAACTTCTGATGTACACTTTGGGAAAGAAGAATTTTGTTAATTGCTTCTTGTAACAGTTTGATGGCATCGCTCTGGCACAGTTCCATCTGCTGTCGATCTTCATCATCAGTTGCTTCCTCAATGTCCTGACCCCCTTCAGAAACCTCTTGACGATGGTCAGCTTCATCCACGCAAGGCAGTGTGCTGCCATCTTTCACATGTTCTTTCTCATTTTCTAGATTGAATGTCTGCAATCCTCCACTGTCGACTATGTCCGAGACCATGTGCTGATATATTAGGTGCCACAACCCATTATACTTCTTTCTTCCAACAGGAGATTGATCATCTGGCTCCAATACTTCTTTATCTTCAGGAGAATCACCTTTAGAATCATTGAGTATTGTCACTGTTTGACCCATTAAACCTTCAGTCTCAGAGCTTTTTCTGTTTGATCCAGCATCAGCACCCTCAGGTGTTAAATTTGAACTTGGAGTTTTCCTTGCACTCTCCTCCTGAACATTTCCATTGCCTGATAATTCAATGTCAATTTCATTTTCACTGTTTTCTGCCTTCAAGCACTGATCAGATAGATCACTCGCAATGGTGGACTCAGTCATAACCACATCAGGTCTTGTAAAGCTAATTTTCATAGTGTTTTCATTGAAGTTCGCCCTGCTTAATTCCCTGTTTATTGTACGAAAGTCCTGATCTGTTATATTGGCCTCAGAGAATGCCACTGGATTCTCTAGTTCTTCAGTTGAGGAATTGCTGCTTTGGGCAACTGGTAAAGTGCTTGAAGACTTCCCAGTCAAAGTCCCAGAAGAGTATCCATCCTCCGGGCCTCTTGGTTTGTCATCCGGGACTAAGCAATTTGTGTTGGCTTTAGCACAGTGAACAGGAGATGAAAATGATGAATGTGGACTAATGGGAGATTCACCTCCTTGTGCTGGGACAACAGTTTCAAAGGCTTCTACAAGGAGAGCGACTTTTCTTTTCTGTGCAGGATCCAGGTTGGAAATGACCTTCCGGAGTGCATAATCAAGCATCCATTCCTCAGATTTCTTCCTCTCTTCTGTCGATTGCCGTCTCAAGCTAACCTTCTCTGCTTCTGAGTAAAGGTCTGAGGATGGGATTCTAGGTATTCTTGGCTTGAAGTTCCTAGTTTTCTCCAATGCCTTGACGAATCGCTTGAGAAGGAGTAACTTTTTCACATTGCTCCATCTCCTAAGTTTGGGCTGGTTAGGCTTGTTCCAAATCTTAGTTTCTGTTTGTTCCCTCTTGGCATAGAGATCTTCGGATCTGACCTGCTCTTCTTTATGTTCTGGGGCCACACCATTTTGAGGTTCAGGCGAAGTAGAGACTCTTGATAATTCGATTGCACCTCGGCTGCCATCCTTCCCATCAGAGTGACACTGCTCCTCCATATCTGTATCATTACGAGTTGACTGGCTATCAAACTTCTGAACTGGGGTTTGGGAAAGAAGAATTTTGTTAATTGCTTCTTGTAACAGTTTGATGGCATCACTCTGGCACAGTTCCATTGGCTGCCGGTCTTCCTCATTGGTTGGCGTCCCAGTGTCCTGACCACGTTCAGAAACCTCTTGACAGCGGTCAGTTCCGTCCACTCCAGGCAGTGCACTGCCCACTTTCACATGTTCTTTCTCATTTTCTAGATTGAACGGCTGTGACCCTCCACTTCCAGCTATATCTGAGACCATGTGCTGATATATTAGGTGCCACAACCCATTGTGCTTCTTCATTCCCGGAGGAGTCTCAAATGGATCATCCGGCTCAGAGTCTCCAAATTGAGCTGCTGCGTTTTCTCCCTTGGCTTCACTCGCCAAAGATAATTCATCCTTTAAGGCCTCAGCAGATTCTGTACTGCTAATACATACGTCTGATGTGCATGCTAGCTCATCAGCCATGCTATCTGATACAGTGGTGTTTTCACCATTCATTGCTGGTTCAGTCAGGTGAAGTTCTGACTCCAAACATGAGGGCTCTTCTTCGTCAACTTTTCTGACAATGTTGACATCCTGTGGGTCTTCTGAATGACAGGTTTCTGTGATATCAGTCAACTTGGAGGACAGGTCATGGGACACACCACCACCATCTTCAGGTTTCAGTTGGCAGACCGCTGGGGATGCAGCTTGATCTTCATCAAAAGCAACATTCCCTCCTCCAGTATTGCAACTAACCGATGAACTTTCCTCTCCATGCTTTTGTGTGTTTATAGAGTCAGTAATGCCCATTTCATATTCACTTCCACTTTGACGAAGTTCCATTTGTGTCTCCTCGTTGAGGGTCAGAGGAGGCACCGCCTCATGCTGCTCCTCACTGTGAAGACATGCTTTCTGAATACTTTCTCTAGAACTTTCATGAGGACTCATAATCTCAACAGACTCTGTTTCAACTAAACCCAGAGAATCAGAGTTAACTTTGCCTCCATCTTGAGCTGCAACTCCATTTGGATCTGCTTTTGGTCCAGTGTAGATTTCTACATGAACTTCCCTCTTGAGTTCCTGAACAGTGGGAGTGGCATTCCCTTTTTCTTCAACGGCTTGCTGTCCCCGGTGGACTATTTTGCTCAACTCATTTCCCTTTACCGAGTTGCGTGTATTGTTTACTCTTCGAGAGGGCTGCCCTTCCAGTTTCTTGCTTCGCTGTGCACTCACACGCTTTCTTGCCGATTTCAGACGCTTCAATGTAGGAGCTTCCCCATGCCGGTGATGACCATGAAGAGAACAGTAGCTATACCGACAAAATTTCTTCACCAAAATCCTTTCAGATGAATTACCCTCTTGTGGATCCTCTGGCTGGTCTGGAATCTTTGACCTCCTAATAGCCGACGAACAGGTAGGTCTATGAATGCTCGAGTCGGGGGACTGAGAAATTTGCGGCTCTTTCCATACAGAAGGCCTCTTCGGTTTCAAACTGGCCATTTTAGTCAGAATCCTCACAGGTCTGAGGGTAGGAGTTCTGGTAAAGCCTTTAACAGATTTATTACTGGAAGGACTCTGCTTTGGCTTAAAGCTACTCGAGAATTTTCCATTCTGATCACTGCTGCGGACAGATATCTCAGAATCACGATGACTCGCTTGAGAACTCACCTTCTTCACGTCAGAACATCTTGTTGACCTCAAATAATTTGGCAATGCATCCAGGTTACTCAAGGAACTTAAAGGCTGGTCACATAGCAAACTTGGGTTTCTTCTAGATGGCCTTGCGGTCTCATACCCCGCAAGCCTGACAGATCGCAACTTCTTCAATTTCTTCTTTTGAAGATCTGCTACTACAGTGATCTTTTTTGAAGAAGACCTTCTGAGTCTTGAACTGGACATTCTTGTCAATCCCCTAGCCAACCTTAAACTAGATCTCCTAGTTAATGTCCTCAATGGTTTCTGTTCATAGAAGGCAATAATACATATCCGTAAGCTATTAAGTTACTGCCATATTCATCTTACCACCCAGATATCATACCTTTTCCCCCCCTTCATTATTGGTCTGGTAATTATTGCTAAAGGAAGAGGATTTGGTGGAATTACCTGCAAATTATATGACTTCACACCGGAACCTGCCGGTGCCTCTGCGCAATCCGGCGATGCATCCGACGTCTCAATGGAAGTAGACCATTCCGAGGCTGCTCCATCACTGGAACAGTCGAGCAGCTCGTCGTGACCAGATTGAGACTCTCCCGATCTTCCCGAGGACTCCATGCTCGGCCAGCCCGAGAGCGAATCCATCTCCATCTATTCAGATCCTTATTTCAGTTTAGCCTCCCCTGGTTCAGCGGTCGTCAACTTTTTTCTGGTTCAGGAAACGGCCCAGATCAAATTTCAAGAAGCAGTCCCGGGAGCAGCGTCAGGATTGCTTCAATCATGGAGGTGCGATGTGGAGTTTCCTTGTTGGGAAGGTAAGAGAAAAAAGTGTTCCAGTTTTCTTGTGGGCAAGGAAGAAAATCTTAAGCCTGGGAAAGTTTCTTGGTGAACGGGAGGAAACAGAAGATCACAAAGTAGGCTGTTGGCTGTAGTGGTTGGTCTTATGCTCGCCAGCTTGACATTGATTTTTCCTGCGACATTACTGCACTGACCACAGGAGAACACGGGTTCGGGAGAGATGATCAGGAGATTGGGAAAGCTTCAATGGATGCTCTGATTTTGTACAAGAAAGGCTGTTTGACCAGGCCTTCCTTTGCTCAACTGACCTGTATTTTGGATTCTTCAGATGGGAAAAAAAAAAAAAGCTGCTGAGGCCCATGTTCTAATCGGGTGGTGGTGATTATGACTGCATTTTCTTATTAAACACACACACGTCATGTCATCAAATATAATATTGGGTTGAAGTCACTGTACATAGATCAGTTATGTCACAAACACGGCGTTTCATAATAAATGATTTGTCATGATTCGCTTTTTATTTTAATGTACCTGTGTTAACGTACTGTGCATCTTCTTAATTGGTACAGTATCTTTATTCTTTATGGAGCTCTAATTCCGACTCTACACCTTACTCAGGATATAAAAGATTAGTCATGTTACAAATAATTTCTTTCCCGACGGATCCGCAAAATGCTGGGAAGTTGCAAATTGTGAACGCAGGTGGACCCATGAATGAGGGAGATAGCTTCCCCTAGGTTGTGGACTCGTTTGGGCAAACGAAAATCCCAGTTAGAGATGCATCATAGGTTCTCATGCAGCCTACAAGGCTACAACAACCCACATCCAGTTGAAACGTCCACTTCAGACAAGACCCGATTCATATTTTAAGGCGTTTACTTTTGATCCGTGATGTTCGTGTGACACCGTCAGCTCCAAGGTCCGATTGGAGAAGAACCCACGAGCAACATCTCTTAGGTCATATCGAAGCGCCGAAAGACGAACCGATTGGTTACTAACGATGGCCGGTAAGGCCTTCCGCAGTCTTCACTCCACTAGAGCATTTTCCTTCTTCCCCTCTAGATTCGCCGGATCATGAATTGCCCTAGAGGGACTTCGTAATTTCCAGGATTTGTCCGTGAACGCGTGCGAAGACCAGCTGGAGAGTCAGAATTGGAGAGAGAGAGGGAGAGAAGGGACACCGAATTTGCATCGACTTTGCACTGGCGATGGCGAAGCGCGTGGGGTCAGGCATGGCGTGAGGGCCGGGAGGGATCGCATTGCGCCGCCGTGCAGGAATCAGATCCACAAGTATGAATTCGTGCTATGATTTTGTCTGAAGTGGGACCCGCAAAGGAGGAGAGGCTAGGATTTAGCAATTCTCGATTCGCTTTGTTTCGTGCGGCACAGCCCGACACGTGGGATGTTAGAAATGTTCAACATAAGTTATCGTGTATATTCATAATCTAGGTGTATTAAAGTATATTTGTAGACCGATTAACTTGTCGTGGCTGATCGGCACCAAACACGGTGCCACCATCGACATGTCTCGCAATCATGCTCGTATCGTAGAGTCATGTGAGACCATTTGTTAAGCTTGTTATGTTTGTATCGAGACAACTTTCATCAAACGTGTCATATTCAATTTTGACATAACCTTATTATATATATTTTGAGATGACAGGAATCATATGAAACAATGATAATTACCTGACTCTCGATGGGTACTCTTGTTTTGGCGCAATTTTTTTATTTTGTTTATGTCCTCACAAGAATCTTGTGCAAGTGGACAAGGCATGTGTCGGCCATGAACCAAGAAAAGAGTCCGGGTACAAATCTCGTCCTGCCTCTCCCGGTTTTTCCCACCGCGGGCAATTACAAGAGGAGGAAAGAAGAAGAAAAAATTGAACTTTTGATGTTCTGGATCCGGCTGAACAAGGCCGGCGACGGTGGCGACAACTTTGACTTTGACTTCAAATCCGACATATGACATGATCACTGGCGAACCGTTCAATTGCTTATACTGTACATTCTTTCAACGTTGATTCAAGACTTCGGAGTCGAGAAGAGCAGTCCTGTGTTCCGACGGGGAGCATAGATTATTAAATGCCTTGAAGTGGCTTACTTCCTGCGATAGAGAAGGCAGGGATGAGCGTATGATGGTAGAATATACAGTATAACAAAGGCCTGAATTTCAAAAGTCCAATTCGAATTTCGACACTTGTGCTGATTTCTTTTATCATCTCTTGATTTTTAGGGTGTGGTTTATTTTCCCATGGACAGAGGTCCTCCTCCCAAGAGAGTGGGCAAGGGCCCGGGACTACCCTGAGTAGGACCCCTAAGCCGTCATTAGTAGTTCGGACTTGAGCTCACGATATCTGCTTGATATATATAATCTCTTTATCTTATAATTGGGAAATGTAACAGATAGGTATGATATGCTAATTATAATGAAATCATTTACTAGATGTAGCTCTAGTTTAAGAACATGTAGCTCTAGTTTAAGAATGAACTAGGATAAAATTTTATAACACAAATTCTCTTTTATCACTTTTACTCTATTTCCTTGTATTGTGCTCTGAATCATAACATTGATATGTTTCGTTGCATGTGCTAGCTCCATGGCAAGAACAGTTTAAAAGGAGAACTAAGAAATTAAAGGGTTCGTCTAGTTCAAGGATTATTGCCTTGCCCCGTGGTGCTCCTGTCTCGTCGCATCGCCTTCTGCCTCCTCCCTTCTTTTTGCTGGAGAATTCGCCCCCATCCATTTGACAAGGCTGCCATAGCCTATGTCAGCATTACCGTTCGTGTATTTTGAACAGAAAGGTCCAATTGAACATAAAAAAGTTAGAGACTCACTCAGACAAAAGAAAAGTTCAAAAATTAGATTGAACAAATTAAAATAGTTTAGAACTACGGTATCTTTATAATAAAAGAAAATTTCTAAAAGTGATCAACTAAGAAATTAACGACTTTTTTTTCGAATATGCTGAATTTCATTACTATCCCATAAAAGGGCCACCATAAGATGGTGAGTCTAAACATAATATGGAAAGTAAAGGATGAGGAGGAAAAACATCCCAATTGCTAGGAAGAGAGTTGGTGCGGTGGGATCTGGCCACCCAATCCGCAGCTTTGTTTAATTCTCGTGGTTCGTAGGAGACTGAAACATCAGCGATTTGGCCCAAGAGTTGGGTGCAGTCAGCAACAATAGATTGGGCCTGCCAAGGAGGCTCTTCGCGGCCCAATAAGCTTTCCACAAGGGATAAGCTATCTGAGATTATGTGCACGTGCAGATAAGTTGGAGGAAGTCTTCCGTTCGTGGCTTCTGTTCGTGCGACCAGTTCTTCTCTTCGTTGCTTAACCCACAGCAGAGCTTCTCTCATCGCTAGGGTTTCTGCAACCCATGCGCTCGAGGCAAAGATCTTCTTCGTAAATCCGGCGAGAAGGAGACCCGAGGTGTTCCGGCAGATACCCGCAATCGATCCCTCCGATTCCGAGTGACACCACGCAGCATCGACGTTGAGCTTCAGCGTATTTGGAGCAGGTGGGTTCCATCGTTCCCAGTTGTTCTTTGCTGGTTGCTGTCGGTTTGCTCCAGATTTACCTAAAGCTGTCCATTTTAGACACAGATCTGCGAGTGTTCGAGCTTCTTCTTGGGTGTTGATCGGACTTGGCGTCTTTCCTTGGAAAATCGCACAGTTTCGGGTCTTCCAAATCTGCCATAGAAGAGCAGCAAAAAGAGTTTTCGATTTTGAATCGATTCTTGAGGTGAGATGTACTAATTAACGACTTTATTTAGTTCAAGACGAGATTGGATTCCTCCAAGAATGAGATTCTAATTCCTACATTTTTCATTGTTAAAGGAAATCAAACCATAGATTTGGATTCCGCATAAAATAGAATTCCTCGAAAATTGTGTGATTAGATTGCCTACTAAGACCAAATTTCTACAACTGCAAAACTATGAACAACCGAATTCCATCACCAACATTGCCACATCGTTTACCGTAGTCACGATCGTCGATCTCTGGACCTCAAAAGTTGTTGCCAATCTTTGATCGCCAATTGCCATCGCCACGTGCAAAATCACCAATCACTACTGCTCCCTTAGAAATATTCTAATCTAAAAGGCCAAAATATTGTCATCCATATTTCAAGAAACGATATTCACGACACCAAGAGAATTGGAGCCAAATGATAGAAGATTGGTAAATGATCAGTATATAAAATCCTACACACAGATACAAGTATAGTTGCTTGGAAAATTTTCAAAAAATGATCTAAAGTGTTTTTCACAAAAGAGTGCAAAGAATAAATATTATTTTAAATAAGGGGTTAAAGTGGCCGATTTAATTTCAAATTTCAAGTGCGACTGACATGCTTATTCCGATGGCAACAATAGGGGCAAATTTGTCAAAAATGTTCTATTTTTCTCCCATTTGAAGACGCCCCCAAATTTAAGCAATTTCACTGAACCCAGTCCACTAAAATCGTATGAACTTGTTGGGTGAGTTGAACAAATCTGACCCTAGTCGGATCGAGGAACCAAAAATGACAGACATGATTGGAACATAGAAACTACTTCAGTGATATTAGGATGACAAATGCTCTCAAAGAACCCTAGCTTCAATTTGGGCCAAATCAACACATTTCGAGCAAAATTGCCCCGAAGTAAGCCGGCCGGTGAGAGGCGCATTTGGTGAGTTTTAGGGAAATGCAAAGTAGTTTTTCCAAAGACCTTTGAGCCTACATTTAGTCAAAACAAATACTATTTGTTAAGTGACTTTCCGTATGTTTTTCACAAATTAGTTATGAAGTTAGAAAAGAAAAAAAAAAAAAAACAGAGGGCACGGCGACTGTTCATCATCTCCATTGCGGAAGCAAACCCGTCAAAGCAAACGATGACGGGTGAGGCCCCGTTGAGATCAAGAAATCTCTCGACAACGACTTCCACTGCGAAAATCTTTGACCTTCTCACAAGCTCATTCCAACACTCAAAATGGGAACCTCTACTAGTACTACCTACCACAGCAGAAATGCCATAACTCAACCGACAAAATCAATAAATCAATCATTACCACTAGAATCTCTCTTCCTCCCCCACCAGTTCATTAACTAAATCCACACAACCACATCCACGTTTTACCGAATTGTCCAAACCCAATTCGTCGAACCCATCCAATTAAAAGGAAAACCAATGAAAACCGGATGAAATCCGGACTTTTCCATGTCGCAATGAACCAAAATAAATGAACAGAGAGAGTTTTATCTGGGAGACGTGAAGCCTTAGCCCATCTCGCTTGTAAGTATAAGGCTTGTTTGGTTTCACTTCAATGGGCACGCAATCAATGCAAAACATACCAAAACTGTCGTAGCTCTGGTAAAGTAAAATCAATGCGACGGTCGACGACTGTCAGCACGCTGAGCACACTAGTCATCGGGGTGTCAAACCGACGTCCAGATTTGGGTTTAGCGAGGGAGAAGATGAACCCAATTCCGTTGAACCCCGATCTTGACGACCGTCAACCCCTGGGGATACTCGACTCTCGATGATTGTCCCCGGCGATCGTCAACTCTAGGCTCGCGTCGATGGGAATCTGGAGCGAAGGATGTCGAGAGAGACGATAAACGGTAGAAATGAAGGCAAAATTGGAATTCAAAAATGTCGGTGGGGACAAAGCCTGAAGTTAAAAAAAGTTCATTAAACTTGAAAGTTGACTTTCCAAAATGCCGAAAGGTCAAGGCACATCCACCTACTTCATGCTTTCCAGAATCGCCAATGTTGACTTTCACTCAAGCTCTCCAAACAAATTTTACCGGATGACTCACCTTTTTTAATCAAGAGACTTCAATGGCCCAAAGTCCTTCGAAAAAGCCGAACCGAATGTAACTAAAGATCAAGCCTGGCCGAACTTTTTGGGCCCAGTACACAACGAAACGGATGCAGACGATCTCATTCAGCAATCCCGGGCCGACTGCTAGGCCCATTGGGCTGGAACATCTCCCTCATCCGTGTCGTTTCTTCTCCGGGCCATCTCCTCCTCCGGCCTCCTCCCCTCCTCCGCCTCCGCCGACGTCGCCACCAATCTCCTTGTCTTCCTTCCAAGCAACAAAAGGGACACCTGCGGTTGCGTACACACAAGACGCAAGTAAAGCAAGAAACACGAGTTTGAAAAACCTTCCCCTGGCTCACCCGCACTGCCCCACGACTTCCGCAATGCCGAATGCCCGATCTCCCTGCGACGTAATAATGACAACGCTCGACCCTTCTCCTGTCTTCTTCCTCCGTCTTCGCTCCCTGCCATAATTTCCGAGAAAGCTCCTCCGTCCCGTAGCGACGCTCGCCATCTCCCTCTCTCTCTCTCTCTCCCCTCTCTCTTATCCTATCCGTCTTCTTAATTGCGATCCGTCGCCATCGCTGCTGATTCGGCTCCGCGTCATCAACCCGTTGTCGGGTGAATCCCTATCTCTTCCCGGATTCGCCATCGTTCTTGGGTTGGTTTAAATTCTGCGCTTCTGGGTCTCGCCTCTCTCGCCTCTTCCACTTCGGCCCACGTCTTGGAATTTGATCTTGTGAAGTTGTAGCTGGGGATTGCAGTGAGAATCCCTTTGCCTGAGAGGACCCTGCCTTTTTGCGATTCGAAGGATCTTTGGCACCTTGATTCTGCTGATTAGGAGCTTTCTTGGTTCTTGATGTTCCTGATGACTCGATAAATATCACGAATTTCAGGTCAGCTTGAATAATTTAGCTGTTGTCTGGGTCAATGTTGTCGACTCTTGCTGGGCATTTAGAAGCACGATCTGTCTCTGGAATCTTTTAGTCTGTTAATTTGCTCAAAACAGCGTCTTTTCTGGTCTTCTGTGAAATTGATTTATGCCCTTCCATTTGGTATTCCATTGTCCCCTCGGGACCATCTTTGCGCCTTGTGCTCATTGAGGTTTTTCCCTACCTTTTTTTCGCTGTGGGTAGTGGAAGTCTGCAATTTATTCTTTCGTTCCTTAGGAACCCATTTGATAATTTGGCATACCAAAGCATCTGGAGATCAAGGGTGGTTGTTACTCAAGAAATGGATATAAGTAATGAGGCGAACATTAATCCGTTCTCCATCGGCCCTTCCACCATTCTTGGTCGCACCATTGCTTTCAGAATCCTGTGTTCTCGGTCGATGTCACAGCTGTCACGACAGTTCTTTCATGTGGTGTTAGATTATGTGTTTAGGACTGGGAACTTTGTTGCCACCATGATATCGTGGTTTCATCCTAGGAATCCACAAGGGATATTGGCAATGGTCACCGTTATAGCATTCTTATTAAGACGGTACACTGCTGTGAAAGTGAGGGCCGAAATGGCTTATCGGAGGAAATTTTGGCGGAACATGATGAGAGCTGCATTGACTTATGAGGAATGGGCTCATGCTGCTAAGATGCTTGATAAAGAGACACTGAAGATGAATGAATCAGACCTTTATGATGAGGAACTGGTTAGAAACAAGCTTCAAGAGCTCCGCCACCGTCGCGAAGAGGGGTCTCTTAGAGATATCATCTTTTACTTGCGAGCTGATCTGATCAGGAATCTTGGGAATATGTGTAACCCTCAGCTTCACAAGGGTAGACTTCAGGTGCCCAAGCTCATTAAGGAGTACATTGATGAGGTCTCAACTCAGTTAAGAATGGTCTGCAACTCTGATTCTGATGAGCTCACTTTGGAGGAGAAGCTTTCTTTCATGCATGAGACTAGGCATGCCTTTGGTAGGACAGCGTTGCTTTTGAGTGGGGGAGCTTCTCTGGGAGCCTTTCATGTCGGTGTGGTTAAAACACTGGTTGAACTTAAGGTTTTGCCTAGGATAATTGCTGGCTCCAGCGTGGGATCCATAATGTGCTCTGTTGTTGCCACCAGGTCTTGGCCCGAGCTTCAAAGCTTCTTTGAAGATTCTTGGCACTCATTGCAGTTTTTTGATCAGCTGGGAGGCATTTTTGCTGTTGTCAGGAGGGTCATGAGGCAAGGAGCTGTGCATGAGATCAGACAATTGCAGTGGATGTTGAGGCACCTTACCAGTAATCTTACATTTCAAGAAGCTTATGACATGACAGGACGAATTCTTGGGATAACAGTGTGCTCTCCGCGGAAGCATGAGCCACCTAGGTGCCTTAATTACTTAACCTCACCTCATGTTGTCATTTGGAGTGCGGTGACCGCTTCTTGTGCCTTTCCTGGCCTTTTTGAAGCCCAGGAACTAATGGCCAAGGATAGAAGTGGAGAGATTGTTCCCTATCATCCGCCATTCAATTTGGACCCTGAGGAGAACTCTGGGGCACCTGGCCGTCGATGGAGAGATGGTAGCTTGGAAATTGATCTGCCCATGATGCAGCTAAAGGAACTATTCAATGTGAATCACTTTATAGTGAGTCAAGCAAATCCTCATATCGCACCACTATTGAGAATGAAGGACTTTGTGAGAGCTTATGGCGGGAGTTTTGCTGCCAAGGTATCATCTCTAAGATCTACTGGCAGTTTTCTTTAATGCCATCTTTAATTCATATCTCTATCGCTTTCTCCTAAATGGTTTGCCCCTAAAGAGGCCATACCTGTTATCTAGTGGTTGTTGATCCAGTTTTTTTTTTCTGAGCAAATGGTTTAAATTGTTCAAGGCAATAAGTTTAGCAGGTTCGGTTACAATATCAAAAGTTCCCGATTTCTAAAAATATGAGATAGGCCTTCTAACGTTTAACAGGAAGATGTTTTTGCACCTGTTTTACTTTGGATATATTTGCTTCAACATCCTAAACTCTCTCTAGGTAAAGAAAGTCCTGTGTACTATTTAAAATTGAAGAATGCTTCCTCTACTCATCAGTTCTTCAGTTGTCCCCCTGTCTTGAGGTATAACATAAGATAATGTCGTATGCTTCAGAGAGATTGTAAGTTGACATCTTTATTTCAAAAGTTTTCTAAGTAACCTATATAAATGAAACAATGTTTATCTACTAGCTGATCTGAAAGTCGGTTACAAACCATTTCTAAATGGTACAATAGGGGTTCCCTCACAAAAGAAAGAAACAAGTAAAGGAAAGTTTCAAGGATTCTGATTATGATTGATTCAAACAATGGAGTGTTCTTCTCATTTTTATGTCAACCTTGGAACAATTCTTTTCGGGTGTCTAGATTGTTACTCTTTCGAAGACTTGTTTTAATCTTTTGTTGGTTCATGAGAAGGAAGGAATGGGAACTCAGGTTTGTGATTTTGATGGTGGATAACTGGATATCTTGTGCTATGTGATGTAGTCTTCTCTGTATATAGAGGCACAGGAATGATCTGTTTTTTAAATTCTTGTGGAACTTTGTAGCTTGCTCAATTAATTGAGCTGGAGGTGAAACATAGATGCAACCAAGTATTGGAGCTTGGTTTTCCTCTTGGGGGTATCGCTCAGCTCTTTGCGCAAGAATGGGAGGGTGATGTCACTATTGTTATGCCTGCCACACTTGCTCAGGTACGTGCAATATAATGGCCCTAGACCTCCTTGTGAAAACTTACAAAGCACTTTTGATAGGAGCTTGTAAACTATGGACTTTCTTCTTCCCTAAGCTTCTGGATTGATTGGCCCATTTGCACTTCTGCTTGCCCATGAATTGCCAAACTCCTTTTTATATATATATATATATCTATGTTGCAACTGATTTAAGCATTTGTCAATTGGTGTTTGTATTATAGTACTCAAAGATCATCCAAAACCCGTCCCATATGGAGCTTCAGAAAGCTGCCAATCAGGGGAGAAGGTGCACTTGGGAGAAGCTCTCCGCCATCAAAGCAAACTGTGGCATTGAGCTTGCACTTGATGAATGTGTTACGATGCTCAACCATATGCGCAGGCTCAAGAGGAGTGCAAAGAGAGCTGCAGCGGCTTCTCTTGGCCTTGCCGCCACTGCCAAATTCAGCGGGTCTAGAAGGATCCCTTCATGGAACTGCCTTGCTAGAGAGAACTCAACTGGGTCCCTTGATGAAGATCTCCTGACAGATGCTGCTTCCTCATTACATCAAGGAGTTGGAGGATCCTTAGGTAAGAATTCCCGGCCTTATCGTGGTGGGCATGATGGAAGTGACAGTGAATCCGAGAGTGTAGATTATTCTTGGACAAGATCTGGTGGGCCCTTGATGAGGAGTAGCTCCGCTAACAAGTTCATTGACTACATCCAAAGCTTGGACTTACAAGTTGACCTAAGTAAGATTGCTAATTTAAACTCAAATGTTGTTCAAATGGGAGGAGAAACACACTCTCAGAGCTCAAGGGTGACAACACCTGATAGAACTTCAGAAAACACGGAGTTCGATCTGCGGGACTTGAGCAATAGAAGCAGCTCAAGCATCACTGTGACTGAGGGAGATCTCTTGCATGCTGAGAGGGTTCAGGAGGGTATCGTGTTTAATGTTGTCAGGAGAGAGAACCTTCCAAACAGGAGTCATGATACTGAGAGTTACAACTATGAAGTCGCCGAATGTTTGCAACTTGATTGTCCAGAAAAGGAGATGGACGGTAGCTCGGATTCAGAATGCGGGGATGGCGGAGATCATGTGGAAACAGCTTAAGCCAATAAAAGGAGAGGAGGGATTCATAGTGCTATGGTTCAAATTGGTTCTGGTATAGATAGCTGAAAAGGACCAGAGAATCTCCTGACAGTATGGTTTCTACTTTGCATCACCTTTGTTATTCAGCATTCACAATAGTTAAGAGGTTCCAATGCTTCTCTTACCTTTGACAGGAGAACGGGGAGCTTTACTACATATCAGAGCGTTGCATAGAATTGTAATTTAGCTGTGGCTGAGTTTCTAGACCGGGATACGGCGCGGTTCTCTGGAAAAGCCCTGGCTTGTAAATACGTTAACATGTTCAATATGTAATCTTGTTTTCACTGTGCAGCCAAGGATGGCTCTCTCTCTCTCTCTCTCCCCTCCCTCTCGCCTGCGGGTGCACGTGCATTAGCAGTTGCACTTTATCGAGTGACCGTCCGTATTTTTCATTTTCTTCATCCTCGAGTGACGGCGTAACTTTTCTAGCATCATGTCTTCACTTCCCCTATCCCTTCTGTACTTCCATCTTTCTTGAGACCAGTTTGCGTCACCTTCATCCTTAAATCCCACATTTCATCAATCTATTACCAAGCAATCCCCGCAGGTAAAATTAAGGGGGAATTGCTTCGCACTCTAGTTATTTGTTTAGCATCCATCATATGGTGATCACGCTGTAAGGTCAGCACAAAGATTCCCGACCATATAGGGTAATCTTAGTGAGTTTGATACACCATCAGTCGATGAAGTCGATACACGAGGAGACCTCGACATGCGACAGATAATGCAATTTCAATACATCACAACACCAACCATATGCACACCACATGTCGACAAAATACTTCTCTAGAACTCGTTTCTAAAAAAACCAAAAGCTAATGGATGAAGGAAAAAGTCTAAGTCAAAATGGGAACAGCCATTTGTTTACCTTTGTATGAACTTTGGCATGCTTTGTGAGCCCGCCAAGGTGGGAACTTAGGGCAGCATTACACACTCACTGGCATGAAAGACGAACCTTCACGGCGCATTTTGATCCGGACCCGAAGACAAAACGGATAGGCTTTTCGTCTTTTTCCCACGTCGAAACACACGTTGTTGGTCCAATCTTTGGTGCTTTTTGTATGGCCCTTGGCCAAACTTTTCAAAGCAAAACGAGAAATTTCTTCTGACTTCAATTTCTGGAAGGGCCGCCCAATTGTTCAACGAAGAACCTTGGTTTATCTAACTTGAGGGGACCAACTAATTATATTAAAAATGCATCGAGTCTCGACCTTCATAAAAAATTTTAAAAAAAAAAATAGGACAACCTAGAAAATCAATATTAGTTCGTCGGCATGTAATAACTCTGTTTACATTTATCTCTATTTTTCGGTCTTGACATGTTGAGGTACAATTTCGTCGTGCCTTAAACCGAGCATTCCAACAGCTGGTGAGGTAGGTCTGGACCCCGCCAGAACCCTTTTCCTTGTGATTAAAATAGAAAACTTAGCCACTTGCTAAAGTAGGGTGAAATACTTTGTCCACGTTGGTGTGCCAACGCCAATATTAGTGATTCCAATCAAAATTAGATAGAAGTATTATATTCACAAATTCTCAAAAGATTTATGACTAAATTAATTATTTTGGTTCTCTGTTTTCTTTTTCTTGTTTTCCTTCCATTTGGGGAGCTTTTCTCTTCCGATCTAGTGTAGATTTGGAAGTTTCTCTCTCTAATTTTGAGAAGGGTTTTATCTTGATCTTGTTTAGACTTTAGTTTTTTTGCAAGTATGATTTTGAAGTTTCGCTTCCCTCCGGTTTCATTAGCGTACAAGTGTTACATTTGTACTCGTTCAACCTTTTTCTATTCTAAATGGCAATGATATTGGGGACATGGTACCAAAGCGCACCAAAAAGCAAAGCAGTTATAATAAATGGATATTTCAATGTATGCTCATTGCTAAAGATGGATTGGTGATTGACTGCTAATTTTTGTTTGAAAACGTTATAGATTTACTATTTGAGCATGTGATCCTTAACCTTATTTTGATGATTTATTTTTTTATTTGGCACTTATTTTGTTTTGATGATTCGTCTTGAATTGCAGTTAAATTGCATCGTACCTCTCTAGTATTTTTATGGAAAACGTCAAAAGAGACCTAAAATTAGCTGGAAGCGGCTATGGATTGAATTCAATTGGGCCATAAATGTCGATCTACTTGCAGGCCAAAACGTGCAATGGACGAGCAGAAAAGGAGTGGATGCGAATTGGTCAGACATAATTTCCCTGTCAATGGTGTCCACTGACACATCATAATGACAGTACAAAAGGGCAAACTCTTTCCAATTTGATACAATGCGTTTTGAATGGGTCAGGGGCCCCGTCTCTTTTCACACATTTAAAAGGACTTTCATGTGAGCACAACTTTTTCCTCGGGTCCCTCTAAAACTTCTAAATATTGACCCCAGTGTTCGGATAAAAAGCCTAGTATGTAATGCTTATATCGCATCACGTACCATTGATACGGACAAAAATAATAAAGTGTTCTCATTTGCCCCATGTGTGCAGTTTTGGGTAAAAAATTACTAGAAGTATTATTAGTTATGTATGGTACTCATTTTAGTGTTAAAATTTTTTATCGGATCACTTAAGTGTCAAATTGAAGAAAAAATTGATAAAGTGTCAACGGCAAGAAATTTTGACAAAAAATAAGGCATGGCTTTTATAATTAAAACTTTTATATGACTTTGTATATTATTTAAAAAATCCAGTCCACATGACATTTTCACGTAGCGTGCTTGGCATTGAAGTGATTGTTTTTTTATCAACAACTAGCATTGAAGTGATCACTTTAAACAAAATTTAGTACTCAAACGATCATTATTTGTCACTTCTAGATAACATAGTTTAGGGGATATATGCTAACTAAGTATGCCAGCGAGCTAAATAGGACTGAAAAATTAATAAAAAATTTCTACGTCAAATTTTCAGTAACCCAAATTAGAGTTGGCACTTAAATGATCTCTCTCTTTTTTTTTAAAAAAAAATATCACCTAAGTGATCCAAAAAAATCTTTTGGCATCAAAGTAACTGTAGTACACAACTTTTAATACTTGTAATGTCCTTTTCCCACGGTTTTGTTAGGCTTATTTCTCTTAAAAAGTGCCAACTTTAATTCAAGTCTCAATTCTAACCCAAACTTTTTAATTTGTCTCATGAGAAAGCATTAACTTTAAATTAAACCTCAACTCTAGCCTATACTTTTTTTCATCTCATAAAAGAACATCAATTTTAGGTTGAGTCCAAGTTTTAACCCAAACTTTTTGTTGTCTCATAAAAGAGCGCAAACTTGAAGTTAGTATCTAAATCTGGATCCCATCAAGTTTTAGTCTAATCACGCCATTAAGGATTTTGCATGTGTTATTTCATGTGTACTTGACAAGACCAGATTTGGATATGAAATAAAAGTTGATACTTTTTAATGAGATAAAAAAAAAAACAAAATGTAAGCCATAATTGGGACATGAGGTAAATTTGGGGTCTTTTTGTAAGACAAAACAAAAAGGTTTAGGCTAGAATTAAACTAGATATAAAGTTGATTTTTTCGAGACAAAACAAAATCAAGGATTAAAGTGAGACTAAAGCTGAAGTTTGTACTTTTTAAGGGAATCAAACTGTTGTTATTATTATTCTATGAGTACCGAGCGGGAAGACTCGGTCGATTTAGCACTAATGCGTAGGTGAAATACGTGGTATAGAAGCAAAATACCTTTTCCCCTTCTTGGGAATAATCATTACTTAAGAAGAATCTCGACGAATTGGTAAAACCACTTTGGAACCACTTTCTATTGAAAATATCTCAATCGGGCAATTAGCAAAGTGTTAGAATCTCAATCCCACTTTAAAGAGAGGATCTTGACTCAATCAAAGGCGAGTTAAGCTGAGTCAACAAGCCGAGTAACATGGGAGATACCGAGTGTCGGATTGTTTGTGCTTCTGTGCTTCTTTTTGGTTAGATATGAAAGTATAGATCAGGCTTTGAAGCTATCGATGTTTACTTATAGATTAGACGCAGGATATAGATTCAATGACTAGCAGTATTGGTGAGAGAACGTGAAAGTAGGAAAGGTAACTTGTCGTCTACTGCCAAAATTCCTGAAGCGTGGGACCTGCCGTCGCGCTTTTCTTCTTTTGGGCAGAGGGGTGTCGCACTTTTTCCAAAGGTGTGCTTGGGGAAGAAAATGATCCCTGCCTTAAAAGGAGGTCCATTGATTATAAAATTTTTAAGATTTTGTAGGATAGGATACTTTTTACAGAAAGTAACCAGAAAAATGCCACAAATTACGGTCCGTCGCGATCCGAGGATCCGTTTCCGACGGGCCGTAGAACAGTCCCGTGTCGCAACAGGTTATTCACAGAGCTCTAATGGACTTAGACTACAAGTCAATTGATCCTGACCGGGAGAATCCCAAACATGTTTTAGAGTGCTGTTAAGTCAACTCAGCCCCAAAGAATGGGGCTAGACCAGCTTGATCTTTGTCTTGGAACAATTCAATTGCCCATAACCTGAGTGTTGAACGGGTCTTAGGGGCAAGTTTGATGAGTCATTGGATCCGCATAACAAGATAATTCAGTATGAAAAAGCGAGACTAAACTTTGGGTCTGGTTATCATATTTTTTCTTCCCATTCTCTTCCACCAATTAATTTAAGTATCGGAGGATGAGAGCGATGTTGAGATGTGATTCATACTTCTCATTCAACAGATAACATGGGGATCTCGCTCTCCAATGAGCGGATAGGAGTTTGGGGGTTGCCACGGCGGGAATCACGGGGACAACGGTCATGAATAGCTACTGGGTATATATAATTGTCACGACCTAACCTCAAGTGCACCATTTAGGGTTTGGCTAATGGACTACTATGCCTAGACTTAGCTGAGGCTCTC
The DNA here is from genome assembly GCA_014182715.1 of Eucalyptus cloeziana. Taxonomy (NCBI): domain Eukaryota; kingdom Viridiplantae; phylum Streptophyta; class Magnoliopsida; order Myrtales; family Myrtaceae; genus Eucalyptus; species Eucalyptus cloeziana. Next base: position 17,948,738 of record CM024644.1, on the reverse strand, counting down.
TCAAGCTCAAACTAACTCACGACTTAAAGTTCAATTTTTTAACATGTAAATGATTTTTCAATTAAGAGTTGTTACTGATATATTTTTGGTGGGTTGATTAGATACCCAAGTAAAGTAACATGAGATTTACTTTACTCCTGTAAACTAGAAATTGTGAGTTCAGAGATTTGATTACGTTCTCTAACGCCGTTTCAGTATCTTTCTATTTTATTCTGAAAAAATGTTTTGCAGATAACTTGAATTGATCATAATTTATTTTCCTAACATGTGAAATGATCATACGGGTGCGCAAACCACCAATTTAACACCCAAAATGAAGCAATAAATAAAAATTACGAGACATACCTCATAGCAACGAAAGTATCTGCAATATTATATTATAATTCACATCAACAATCCTAGATATGATTTCTAATTAACACACAATCACTCAATCTTTTTTAGGATTTTCTCTTAGCTTATGTGGAATGTAATGCAATGACATGCCAAAATGTCTAACTAAAATGACATATGACATGCAACCTATCATGCAAACTATATGTCATTTGTCATTAATTATTTAACATGATCTAATTACAAGAAAATATTAAATGCAACTATCCTAATATGTCACGTGCTCAAATGATCCTAAACATGCAATGACTAGATAACAAAATGACCTAATTCTAGGTGACACACGATATTTTTTTTTGGTCTTCTTTTCCTTTTTTATAAAATTCGAAATTAAAATTGCCTAATAATTGAACATGCAATTTAAATTAATGAAAAGAAAATCTAACATCCTCACTTAATATTTTCGGTGTTTTTATTTCAAAAATTCGGAATAAATGAAATGCCTAATCTAAATAAGCAAATTATCCTAAAACATGCAATTCTAGCATGAACCTATATATATATTCTTGGGCTTTCTTTAAAGGAAGCAAAAGCAATCCAAGCAAAGGCATAAACAAAACAATAAGGCAGCAAATTAGGCAAGACATGATCGATATTTATCTAATAAATTCACGAATCATATCTCACACATAAGATCGGATTGGCCAATTTTCTACGAAATCGCAAATCATATTTTGGGCATGAGAATTGTATTTCAAGCATGAAATCGAACTATCAATTATGTGCACATTGTGAAATTAGGGAATAGTCTCTAATTTAAAATGGTATTTGATATTGCAGACATGATAACATATCGATAATTTCAATTACGTGCATCCACGATATTTAATTAAGGAAACGGAATATTCGGAAATTGAAATAGATAAGGTTTTCACCTAGTTCGAATATAGGCTTCCAAATTTGGATTCTCGCGGCTCGACGTGGTGGTGCTTGGCAAGGCTCGCGGTGTAGCTGCTCGCCAGGGGTACTGTCTTGGTAGGGAACCTCGCTAAGGAAATATGGAAGTTTGCTACCAGCGTTGGGCGAAGGAGTAGTCGTGACCGTCTTCTCTTTTGGCGTTTTCTGCTTGTGCAAATTGTCTCAGTGGGTGCGGTACAGCTCTCCTCTGTCTCCACGTTTTCCTCCTTTGGCCTTTCCTTGGTCATGTGGGGGACGTGAAGATGAGGTGATGATGAACGTGGATCTTCACAGTGGCCGAGAAGAACTCTTTAAGACTTCTTGACTCATGCTTCTTGGATACGTCTTGTGCTTCATCTTCTTCAGTTGTTCTTCAACAATCAGCGCCTCTCCCTGTGTTATTTCTTTTGACTTTTCTCCCAGAGCAAGTGCTGGAACTCACGGCTCTCGGATGTCTCGTTAGGGTTGATGGAGACCGGACTGGATAGCGCGTCACGCAGCAGACAACGTTAGGGGGGAAACAACAACCTTCGGGGACTGAGCTAGGAAACTCACCCGGGTTGTTGATGGTCCAGCGAGAGGGTAACAGTGCGCGGCTTTGCTATTCACGACGGGGTTTTGGATAACAGCGCCGTATGATCAGCGTCACGAGGAAACTGCAACGTTGGGAGAGCAACAGCGTCGTCGGGAATTTGCTGAATCTCGGTTTGTGGACGTAAGCAGCAATGGCAGCAGCTTCAAGCAGGCGATGTCGGGATCAACAGGAGTGTCGGTTCATCGGCAGGGCTTGGACAGCAGAGCGGCGGGGCTCCATTGTCAGGGTCTCGGACAGGGAGAAGCGTCAACCGTCGCGTTAGTTGGGCCCAAGCTTTATTCGTATGAAGACGTCGTAGCTATGCAGGGCTTCTCGTGGCGGGGAAGCAGTGTGGTCACCGAGCAGGGAGGTTAGAACGGCAGCGATGCAGGGTTTTCTTGGTGCAAGCGGCGGTTGTCTCCGTTGGTCAACGTGAGCCAACCCCGCACCTCACAACTTTCTCCTCCATTTTCTCTCTATTGCGCTCCCCTCAACGTCCCCCGTCCGTATCAATTGTGTCGCCTCCCTATATAACCGAGGGAGGGGCTAAGCTCTTCAAGGAAAGAGAATAAATTTTGCAAATTTCAGCTCTTTCATGCTCACGCACATTGATGATATATTGCCCTAAATATATACCTCTACATGCAATATTCCTTTTTTATTTTTTCAATATTTCATCCGAAACCTTCCAATCTTTTGCGAAATATATCACTTAATGTAGATATCGCATGAATATATAAAAGATTTACCAAATATTTGAAGGATACCATGAGTCCTTTCCAAAAGTATCAAATCGTTATTCACAGTCTTGGGCCACTTTGCTCTCTCCGTTGGTTTAGTCCAACTCATCAAATTAAAGCTCAAAACATCAAGTCAAGCTCATCTGTCACCGGTCTAATGCAAATGCAATAATAATAAAAAAAATACTCATAAAACTATATGTTATGCAATTTAATTCTAATATTTTTTGTTTAGGGATTAAAAATTAATCTCTAATTTTTATTGCGGCAAACAACTAATCGGGTTACAAAAATTTAGGTGTCAACAATAATTTCTTTCTCTTATAATTAAGGGATGTAATAGAGTGGTGCAATGCACTAATTATAGTGAAATCATTTGCTAGATATTGCCCTAGTTTAGGATGAATCAAGATAAAATCTTATGTCTCAAATTCTCTTTCTCGTATTTTATTCTCTATTTCCCTATGACTGTGCCAAATCCTAACAAACAAGGGACAAAGGGAGAGACTTCATTTGGGTCTAGCTATCAACTTTATTCATTGCATTCTCTTCTGCCCATTGATTCAGAGTAGTGGAGTTCCAATTCGGGTCACGAATTTAGACGCCTTATCTATCTGCATAGACCAAATCCCGACTGAAGATCCGGTCGACTCGAGAGCAAAAGATAGCACATTGTCATGGACCGGTTAGATGCGTAGGGCATGTTCAATCTCATGCGGGTACTATCAATCTCTTAACGTGCATCCCCTAACCAAAAGCAGAGAAATTGACAACGTTAACCATCGGCGATGTTCCAATTTGCGACTGGTCAACGTCGGGTATCTCCCGGGCAACGATATGTTTCCACTAGTGGCTGCTACATTATTCTTTCCAAAAAAGTGGGACAAACTAAACTCCGATGAAACATGGGTCGCAAGTAGTTCTATTCTTAGGTCAGATTTTATAATTCATATGCGCAGAACCCCCCATGTGATGTGCTGATCCCTCTCTTGTCTTGCTTCGAGTAGGTCCAATCTCATGCTCACTAGAATATGCGGAACTCACAAATAATTAATAAATGCAAAAAAAATAATTAAAAATATATAATTGAAATCCGATTGGATTTATTACAATTTACATATAAAGTACCTAGAATAACTTACTTTAATCATCTCTTTGACCCGTCAAAACTGTATAGTTAAAACCCACATTGATCCACGCTCGATTTTCTTGTTTCAAGTTGTATGAATTAATGATTAATCTGATCAATTTGCGAGTAATTAAAGTCAATCTGCTGAGAAGCCCATCCACCCAATCATTTTTTTTTTCCAATTCTGAGAATATGTATATCCATAAAATATTAAAATAGTTAAAAAATTATCAATAATCCAACAAATATTCTTCTTCCCAATGATTGCCACCATCCCCCATGTGCCCATCAGATATGCCAAATCTGCTCCATGATATAAAATTAAAAAGAAAGATTTGGAATATGAAATCAATATCGGATGTCTAATTAGTATTAGGAGATGACAGTACAAAAAAAAAAAAAAAAAAACTAAAAAAGAGATTTTACTATGCTTGATGGCAGTTTCGTGAATTTATAATCATTTAAGGGATTAGGGGATTTATCCTTGAGAATAGAATAGACTATGCGTGGTTGAGAGAGGGGGAAGAAGTGGGCGGCATGTGTGTTAGTTTTTATTGATGAGGGGGCATGAATCAAATCATTTCCCCAATCTTTTGATCTTCTTATTGATTATGTGATCACACTGAGTAATTAATTAATTGGGGATCACAATTAATTTCTTAATTGTTTTTTAATAATATCAATATTTTGAGTTTCACACCAAGTTGAATCAGTTCCTGAATCTGTTAGAGGCAAGCCATCCGCATCTATAAAAATCATTTGGTGCTCTTGGAGCACAATATACTACTATACACTAGAGATCGAGTACAAATTCTTAAATGGAAAAAGATGGTACTTGAAATAGTCCGGTCCAATCATAAACTAATGCCAACAAGTCATTGAACCCCAAGAGTTATGATTTCTTAAATTTCTTGGGAAAAACTACTAAAAATCCCAAATTATACTCACTATGGTATATTTATTTTAATTTTTTTTAATGACACAAAAAAATCATAAATTTATATTTGTATAACACATTTATCTTTTGTCCATTAACAAATATGGACATGGAAAACAAATTGTATTGACATCGCTTTCACGTAACTTAAATGATATAAAAATGATGTTGTTTTGACTGAAAAAATATCTAAATTAAAATTGATGGATAGGGAATGTATTACATAGGTAGAAGTTATGGGTTTTTCACGTCATAAGAAAAAAATTTATAGTAAATATATTAAAATGGGCATTTGAGGTTTTTATGCTACGGTTTTTTTTAGGGTAAATGTGTAACGGTGGATATAGTTTGAGATTTGTAATGTCATGAAAAAAAAAAGTTTAGGATAAATGTGTTATAGTAAGTATAATTTGATATTTTTTGTGGCTTTTCCCTAACTTCTTTTTACCGATCTTTGATTGCTTTGATCTTGTGCTAATGTGGTGCTCCCGTATGCATCCTAGTATTTCAGCCTTCTATTATGGGTGCAAGCTTGACCCATTAACAACCCATTTAGTTATAAATGGGTTTATAAATGGGTCATTGACCCATTTTGATACCTCTACCCAGCGTTCCCTCCTGAGACGTTAAGTTAAATTCGCAAGTTCAGTCAACCAATCAATACTCCACGCTAGTATGTCTCGACATTTCTCTCGGGCATCGTTAACGATATTTCCGTTCCGGATCCTAAGTCTTTCCGGGCGGATCTAAGTCTTGCTAGATCAAAATTAAGTCGAAACCCGAAAGCGATTGGGGATGGGCCCTTTCTAAATGGGAAGGAAGCTGCGCGGAAACATCAGAAATCGTCCGAACGAAAAAACACCTACCAATCTTTTTCTATGTGCCGACTTCCTTGTTTCTTCTGGTAAAGGCGTCGTTAATTTCCCTGGGGCCCAACTAAGATGCGAATAATCGCTAGAAAGGTCCGCGAAAAGTCGAGATCCTTCCCAATTTACCCTTTCCCCACTGTCAAATCCGGATCCAATCTCCCTCAACCAATCTCCTGGAAACAATGGCGACGACCGAGACAAAACCCTTTAACGACCAGCCCCACCTCCGCTTTTCCCCTGCCCCGTCGTCGAAGCCGCACGACACATGAACGGAAAAAAATAACATTAATATCACGAAAATCTCATATTAATACATTTATAATAAATTTATTTTCTTTTTATTTATCACGAATCAGAAGCGTATCAATTTAGGGTCTTGACAGTTAAAAAAAATTAAGTTTGAGATAAATTTGATTATGTGCGTACCAATTTGGATTCTTGCTGGTGTTAACTAAAGTAATATTATAATGAGGAAGGGAACTTACAAACAAATTACTTAGACCCTTTTTTTTATAGTATTTATTTAAATATGCCACTGGACAAAAAGTTGGCACCCGTCTCCCTGGTTATTCTGAGCAAGGAAGCTTCGCGGAAGCTGCAATGGCGGTCTGTCCTCCACACACCCGTCTCCTCCATTTAACCCCCGCCCCGCTTCCTCTCTGCTTCCCTCAAGCCCATTCCCACTGCCCTTCTCTCTCCTCCCTCTCCTCCCTCTCCCTCTCTTTCTCTTTCTACCCATTCCTCTCTCGCCGCCCCCCATGAAGCTCACCGTCAATATCAACCGGCTCAGCCCCAAACGCCTCTTCGGGTCCAAGAAGGACCGGTCGGACCGGTCGTCGTCGTCGTCGTCGTCGTCGGCCTGCTCCTCGGCCGCGTCGTCCGTGCACAAGCGCGGAGAGGCGAGGACGCCCACCAGCGTGCTCCCCCCGCAGCTCTCCGGCGAGTGGTCCGACGTGGCGTCGTCGTCCGAGATGAACGGCCAGCTCGTCCGGGCCTTCACGTACGTCGACGGCGACAACGACGGGGTCCTCTCGCGGGACGACCTCGAGGCCCTGCTGAGCCGGCTCGGGGCCGAGCCGCTGAGCGCCGACGAGAAGGCGCTGATGCTGCGGGAGGTCGGGTGCGCCGACGACGGCGAGGTCGCCGGGGTGAAGATCGAGGACCTGCTGAGCCGGGTCGGCTCGTCGAGCGGGGACGCGGAGGCGGACGCGGGCTGCGACGTCGAGATGCGGCGGACGTTCGAGTTCTTCGACAGGGACGGCGACGGGCGGATCACGCCGGAGGAGCTGCTGGGGGCGTTCGAGGCGATGGGGGACGGGCGGTGCACGCTGGGGGAGTGCCGGCGCATGATAGCGGAGGTGGATAGCAACGGGGATGGGTTCGTGTGCTTCGAGGACTTCAGCCGTATGATGCAGCTGCAGATCTGACCGTTGTAGTTCATTTATCAAGAAAAGAGAAAAGATGTGATTATGTGATTGGATCATCATAGCGCTTCTAATGCTTAAATTCCGCGGTTATTTTTCTTTTTTTCTTTTTAAATATATTTTTGCCCTTTTTTCCTGCTCTTCTTTTCTTTTTATCTTTTTAATCCTGTTGGAGATCTCGAGGAAAGACAATTAATCGAACCCGTCTGATTTTTCGGACGGCTGAGATCAAATGATCTCGGAAAAAGAAGATGCATTTCGATTTTTTTCCGTACAGATAAATCAAGAATTGATTTTTGGCGCTCTTCACTCAGAGGATGCTTCGGGCATATGTTAGAATGGTTTTTCGACTAAAATGCTGTTGGTCCAAATATGACGCGATAAATCACACTACTAATATAAATATGATGGAATTTACCAACGAAGAAGGAGTGCAAATGCAATTATTTTTTCAATTTATGACATTAAATAATCATATTAAGATTTTTTTTTTTTTTTGATGACCAAGGATCTGCTTCATTGCTCCATAAGGCTTACACCCGAGTATCCACGACTATGTCTCGAGGGGGACTAGCACAGGAACCCACCACCATGTGGCCCCCACTTAAAGGATGAAACTGAGTTGGGAAGAGTTGAACTCTCGACCTCCAGCGTTAGAGGGAGGGAATGCCTTCACCAACTCGGCCATGCGCCGGTGGGTATCATATTAAGAGTTAAGATCACAAAGAATCTCAAATTAATATATATGTAATACATTAATCCCCAAAAAAATATCAAACATGTATATCTGTAACAAATTTACTCTCCGTTAATTTTCATTAAATTTATTGTGAGTTAAATGACATGTGTATAGTTTAGAGTGTACCATCTATTTTGTCTCGTGCATATTGATTTGTGATTTTTTGTAATATTAATTCAATTTAATAGAAATTAACGGATGATAAATTTGTCATAAATGTATTAATTTGGGATTTAATTTGAGTAAATTTATCAAGGTTGTATCAGTTCGAAGTATTTTGTGGTAAAAAAAATTAATTTATGATAAATTTGCCACAAGTTTATTAAATTTGGAGTTTTTTGTGATATTAACTCTAATATCAAACTCTAAGCATCAACAAGTTTTGTTTTCATGGTCTGTGATAAAACCTCTAATAAGAAAAAATTGGCCCAAATTAAGTCGAGTAATGTTAGATAATTAGTTCTCTTCCAAATTGGTTTTGGATCCTTTATAAGCATCATCCTTTGACATTTACGAAACTCGGTGGGAACAGTGAACTTGGGTGATACTCCTGAAAGAAATCGCCTTACACCCTAAAAATCGGGTCGAGGCCTTCAAGTTTTTGTGTTCGAATCGACCCCTTGATGCTTAAATCAGTAATTATATGTGTCGTGAGGAAATTAAGAAGATGAAGATAGCCGGTCCGGTGCCTATGTGCTTAAATTTGTACTTATATGTTTCCTTTTCGGTGGGCTGTTAGGTAAAACTTGATTAGCGGCGGTGATCGGATTGACTAGTGAATAAGATGGCTAGACGAATGGCATTCCTATCGATTTGATGAACCAATGCAGGTTTGGTTTAGCCCTTCAGAAAGAGGTTGCACCGTTTTTTTTTCCCAATGAGGTGATCCTTAAGTATGTCTTATCGAGTGCTATCGTTCGTGCAAAGTCGGACCCGGAAATCATGTTTTCATGGATCCTTCCCCTCTTTTACGTGGGGGAGTGATGAAAAAGCACCGAGGAAACCAAGATCTCACAGTTTGGACGGTTAGATTTAGATCGACTTCTGTTTTCCTAGACTATCTTTTCCTCTTGGAACGCACCTGACCTTGCGTGAACATTCCATGCTTTTGTTCCCTCGAAATTTCCATGCAACTTCTTCACCATGGTGGCATGTTATCTCTCCATCATGGGATTAGGTAATGATTGCGTCATGGAGTGGCGTTTCATTAGGTGCTTTTTAAGGACATTTCGCCGTTGGTGTATATTGGTGTTTTACTGAATAATGTTGTTATGCATTATACTAGCTCAAAACCCTAGCAGTGCGAGTAACATGAATACGTCGGTAAGAGTCTGAACATATGCCTGCCATTCCGAAATCATGTACCGTGATGTGTTTGTCATTGAAAGCCTCCGGAGAATCGTCATGCATTTCAACCACTCGGCCTATCATCTAGTAATTTCAGGAGTTATATCGATGTCTTAAGCACTTTCCTTCGGGGTAAAGCGTGCGGGCTTTGTTATTGTCGAGAAGCGAAGATCATCTTGCTGGACAATCATGTGTGTTATAAGGTTATTTAATATAATTTTGTGTTGAAGCTTTGGACGATGAGATCAACTCCAGCTCAACGAATGTGCAGATACAGGTAACTTGGTAGGTCCGGACACAAGATTCTTTGCATAAGAGGCCATGACAAAAGGGAAAGACGGAAGGAAAAAGATGAATTTGATCCATTCCGTCGTCGAGAACGATTCAACATGTGAGTGGTCCAAGAAGAAAGAAGATGGGCAGTTTCTTCGAAACTCACCAAGTTGCGTCCAAAACGTGTTTGGTCGTGCTCTATGATTGTCCACACGAGCTTTTCAACTCAAATCATAAAAGTCAATTCATCCCGGAGGCGGTGGTGAAGATGAAATCTAGCAGATAATAATTAGCACATGAAGTAAAAGATACATGTGGCAATAAGATAAAACGCAGAAAGTGAAAGTGGCTAGGGACTCCATGATTCAGGCGAAAAGAAAAGATAGAAGTTGAAGATGATGTTGGATTTTAAGAAGTCGATTGATATGTAGTATACCTTTGTGCCATTCATGGAGCAGCTTCGGATGAAGGAGAAGGAGGGAACGAGTAGTAAGGTGTCGAATCATGTTCGCTTAGGCTCCAACTGCTCCTACTGCTAGGATCCTGCCCAAGCAATTGGGTTTCAAGCATTCTAATTACTTGAGACATCTCGGGTCGAACCGATGGATCGTCGTGCGTGCACAACAATGCCAACTGAACTAGTCCCTCCGCTTCCTCTTCCGGGTATTTCCCCTGCAATTCAGGATCGATCAACGTTTTCAGCTCGTTCTTAATTATACCTCCGTCCGTTCGCTCTTCCAAAATGATATGTTTGCCAAACCCCAGCAGAAAAAGGTCCCCAGTCGCCTGTCCGGAGACGAGCTCTAGAAGCGTTCTCCCGAAGGCAAAAACGTCATTCTTCAGTGTGCACTTTCCTGTGCACCTGTACTCGGGGGCAATGAACCCCACCACACCATGGATGAAATTGTCATCGTAAACATAGTCATAGCAATTATAGGCTTGAGAACCAGAGTCGGATGCAACTGAATCTTCTACCCGGTACTTTACAGTCCCCTCCTGTACATTTCTCTCGTGCATGATTACAGCAGCGCAGAAGCCTGCTACCACGGCCTCAAATTGCGCATTCAGCAATATACTATACGGGGAAATGTGGCGGTGCATGATCCTGCTATTACCTTGATTGTGCAGGTGCGCTAGACCTCTGGCTGCTCCCAAGGCTATACGCTTGCGAGTTGTCCAATCGAGAGGTCCGGTCGACCGGTCCCGTAGCTCCCGAAGATTAGAAGCGAGGCTGTTGTGGATCATTAAGGGATAGACCAGTAAAAGCTCTTTCTTTGCCCTGCAAAAGCCCCTCAGGTTAAGCACGTTTGGGTGTAATGAAACCGAGCTCGCCACTTTCATTTCCCTTTCAAAGAACTCTTCCCTTTCTTGATCCATAGTGACTGCTCTTTTCACAGCAACTAGAGAACCATCGGCTAAGCGTCCCCGATAAACCATGCCGAAATCACCTCCACCCACGATGTTGCCATGGCTAAAGCGGTTCGTCGCGTCTCGCAGCTCCTTTAGAGAGAAGTTTCTAGGAGGCGTTGGATCATCTTCATCGGCACTGGAGAAACTGAAGGTTCGGAGATTGAACACCATGCTCAAATGCTTGTGCTCTTCATCAACGCAAAGGGATGGAATTCCTTTTTTGCATTGCGATAACAAGACGCGGTATTATTATTATTATTATTATTATTATTATTATTATTATTATTTTTTATTATTATTATTATTATTATTATTATTATTATTATTATTATTATTATTATTATTATTATTATTATTATTATTATTATTATTATTATTATTATTATTATTATTATTATTATTATTATTATTATTATTATTATTATTATTATTATTATTATTATTATTATTATTATTATTATTATTATTATTATTATTATTATTATTATTATTATTATTATTATTATTATTATTATTATTATTATTATTATTATTATTATTATTATTATTAAAATTATTATTATTATTATTATTATTATTATTATTATTATTATTATTATTATTATTATTATTATTATTATTATTATTATTATTATTATTATTATTATTATTATTATTATTATTATTATTATTATTATTATTATTATTATTATCAAGATTATCATTATATCCATTATCATTATTATCATTATCATTATTATTATCATATCTAGAAAATGATATTTTGAAAATTATTATCATTATTATTATTATCTTATCCGTCCTCAGCAAAATCACATAGTGACGGCCGACTAGGGCCAAAATTCATGATGAAACCATTGACTTCCTCAACCGATTTCATCCCTACTCTATTTTTCTTTCATCATTATTATCATTATTATCATTATCATTATTATCATTATCATTATTATTATTATTATTATTATTATCATTATTATCATATTATTATCATTATTATCATTATTATCATTATTATCATTATTATCATTATTATCATTATCATTATTATCATTATTATCATTATCATTATTATTATCGTATAATTCTTTATTACAAGCTCAAATTGAAAATGAATTTTGAAAATGCGAATCAAAGTAATAGTATTCACAAATTGAGAAACGAATCAAAGTAATAGTATTCACACAATAAGAAACAAATCCTACAACACGATTCAAACAATAAAAAATATATGAAAAACTCAGTTACAACTTTTAAAATAGTGGATATTCTTCTTTGGCCAAAGAAAAGGATTATGTGGACATTGTTTGTTGAAGATCACTGCCTCTCTCTCTCCTAGAGTTCTCTAGAGATCTCTCTCTCTCTCTCTCTTTACTCCTCCAGATTTCTCTCTCTCTCTCTCTCTCTCTCCAGACAATTCCTCAACCGCAATTGTTGACAAATGGGTCAACAACTTGCAATAAAATAATAGGAAGAAGATGGTGTGGGAAGTCGGTGGATGTGCCGACTTTGTCCCCCTATAAATAGGGCTCTTGCCCCTTGAGTGTGTGGTGTGGAGTGCGTACGTGAGGCGTGTGGGTGTGTGTAGGGGTCTTGTGTAGTGTAAGTGTAGGGTAATAGGAAGTGGTAACAGAAAGTGAATGGGTGTGTGCAGAGTTGTGTTCGTGTGTGGTTTGTGAAGTGAGTGGGTGAGCAAGTACAATGAGTAGTTGTGAGAGTGTGATGGTATAAAGAGTTTGTACTATTGTTTAATAAGAATAATAATTATTTTACTTGTACATCCACTTTCTTCTTAACAAGTGGTATCAAAGTCAGGTTGTCGGAGGCCGTGCAAAGACAATGGTCGGGGACCATTGTAAGTGAGTAGGCGGTCAGGGATCGTCGAGCCAAGGAGCAAAGAAGTGAAGGACGTCAGAGTTCTGCTAGTGCACAATTTGGGATTGTGAAGTCGGTTGGTTCGGGACCAGGCTTTCTTGGTATAGTGCGAGGCATTATACTCAAGTCAAGATGGCGGAATTCTCAAGTTCAGTGAATGGCATGGAGAAGCTCAACAACTTTAATTATAATAATTTGAGTACCCGCATGCAATATTACTTGCTAGGTCAAGATTTATGGGATATCGTTGGCAGGAGCAACACCACACCACCCACGAATGATAGCGAATTAAGAAAATGGAACATAAAATCAGGTAAGGCTCTTTACGTTCTTGCCATGACTGTTGAAGATGAATTATTGCAGCACATGAAGAGTGCGAAGACCCCGAAGGAGGCCTGGGATAACTTGGCGACGCTGTTTGCGAGGACAAACGATGCCAAGTTACAATGCCTGTCGCAACAAAGTATGACGGTAAGTCAATACTTTTCTAAAGTTAAATCTATTTGTGAAGAAATTTCAAAATTAGATCTTGAGAATGCCATCTCTGAGACAAGAATGAGAAGGATAATAATTCATGGGTTAAGGCTGGAATATAACGGTATTGCTACGGCCACCCGTGGATGGACAAATGAGCCAACTCTAACAGAGTTGGAAAATATATTGGCCAATCAAGAGGCCTTAGATAAAAAAATCCCTAAGGTCACAATTAAAGATGATGAAAGTGCCCTCTTTAGTAATAAAAGAGGGTTCAAGGGCCAGAATAGAAATAGAGCAGGTGCAAGAGATGGCAAACTATGGAAAAATCATGAAGATTGGCGGAGGCAACCGGAAGAGAAGGGTTATCAGCTAGGGGGAGCTCATCAAAATTGTGACGATGACGACGACGAAGGTAAGAGCAGCAAAAGGCATAGCAAATGGTGCTATGTTTGTGGCAAGGTAGGACATATTGCCATATTCTGTTGGTATAGGCGGGAAGAAGGAAATGTCGTCACTTCCTGCAAGAAGGAGATTGAAAGCGAAGAAGAATGGGACTTTCAAGCGTCTGTTGCAGCGAAGGAACAAGAAGAGCTTGCAACCACTTGTATAATTGAGTTGGATAATTCAACAGGTTCTACCATGACCCCGAATAAGAGCAAGCCAAGGAAGAACTCGAAGAAGCGACTAACAATGGCAACAAGCAGTCGTGAAAAGAAACTGCAAGAGATGCAGGAGATGATAAAGAAACTGAAAGTTGAGAAGGCAAAGATGGAGAATATGTTGAAGAAAAGGGATGAGATGATAAGGCAGAAGGATCGACAGCTCAAGGCAAAAGAAAGGGAGCTAGAGAAGTTCCGATGTGAGTTCAAGAAGCTGTAGAAGCTTCAGGACCTCAAGCCCACTATGACGTTCCGAATTAATCATATTGGAAGAGACAATGAACAATTGAAGGAGAAAAAGAAATGTTTCTTTGAGAAAAGGAGGCCATCTACACCCTCCATCCCATGGTATAAGGATCGGTGGAATAAGATCAAGGGGAAGAAATTTTATGAGAAAAAGGATCAAGAGGACTACATTGAAGTGCTTCGGATGGGATTGGATCGATTGAAGCATGAAATGAAAGTCACAAATGAGAGGCTTGATCGAATGAGTTCCAATCTCAAAATTCTTAGAGGAGATATGCTGAATACGAAGATTGAATTGAGTGAGAAGAAGGAAAAGGAGACCAAAGGGCATAATGAATTGGCATTGCAAAAATTCAAGGATCACAAAACTCAATGAAAAGTTGCGGTAGGAGAAGCAACTAGAGATGAAGCCATAGAGCCATCCACTTACGAGGAAGCTTCACAATGTGCTGAATGGAAGAAGACAAAAGTAGATGCCGAAAAGCAACATGACATAGTGTTACATCCAAAAGAGAGAGCAGTCGGTGAGGGGGAGTCTTGAAGATCACCGCCTCTCTCTCTCTCCTAAAGTTCTCTAGAGATCTCTCTCTCTCTCTCTCTCTCTACTCCTCCAGATTTCTCTCTCTCTCTCTCTCCAAACAATTCATCAGCCGTAATTGTTGACAAATGGGTCAACAAATTGCAATAAAATAATAGAAAGAAGATGGTGTGGGAAGTCAGTGGATGTGCCGACTTTGTCCCCTATAAATAGGGCTCTTGCCCCTTGAGTGTGTGGTGTGGAGTGCATACGTGAGGTGTGTGGGTGTATGTAGGGGTCTTGTGTAGTGTAAGTGTAGGGTAATAGGAAGTGAGTGGGTGTGTGCAGAGTTGTGTTCGTGTGTGGTTTGTGAAGTGAGTGGGTGAGCAAGTACAATGGGTAGTTGTGAGAGTATGATGGTATAGAGAGTTTGTAATATTATTTAATAAGAATAATAATTATTTTACTTGTACATCCACTTTCTTCTCAACATTGTTCCCAATTAAAAAATGTTTAATAACTCAAAAAATAGGAATGTAATTATCTTTTCTTTTTGGTGGAATGTGTAATCATCTTGTACGCTTTGAGCTTCCAATTATTCTAGGATTTTGTAATTGAAAAAGTCATAATAAAAGGTTTAGATTATGATATCAATACAAATAAATATCTCCACACCAGCTATCTCCGAAAAACAGCTATACCAAAAACATGTACAACTTGGGCAAAGCCAATACCAAAATAATATAGCCCAAAAGTCCCACGTTGAAGGGCTCCCCTAAGCATCACGGGATAAGGAACCCGGAATGTTAGGGGAAAGAAGTGAGCAACCCATAGCTAAGTAAGCAATACTTATCTCACAATGGGATTGAACACCAACTATGCACATTTTATAAACATTGCTTTCACTAAAACCATTGAAGAAAGCTTATAGAGCCAAAACACATTTGTAGCAATAAATCCATATAGTTCGCAACATGGCAATTCAACTTAAAGTACAAAAAAGGATGTCAATGTTCAAGTCCATTGATGAGTATCTTGTCCATTGTCACACCATGTTACCACATTTGCAAGGCTCACAACCTAGTCCCCGCTAGTGTAGATCATCCCTTTGTGGACTCTATGTACTTTACTTAGGCTTCATTAGTTTCATGAAAAATGGGTGATTTGAAAAATATTTTCCTCAAAATGATGACTTATATAACTTGAAATAATTAGTCAATAGAAAATATTTTTAGTATCGACGATAATTTATGTCTCAATATTTTTTTGGAAAAATTAGCGTTCATTCATTTATATGAGTGATATAAGCAGTCATTTTGAGGAAATATTTTTTAAATCATTTATGTTTTGTGAAATAAATGGAGCCTTAATGTCTAAATCAACATTGCTTGATCGCTCTAAAATATTTCTATTGGTAGTCAATAAGTGAGACGAAAGGCTTGATTGCATCTCTGGTTTGAGCCCCCGATCAAAGTGATCGGCTGTGTCCTTTTCTTCTACAACAATAAGTTGTGCAAATCCGCTTAACTGATTAAAATGAGCCAGATCCTCGATAAAAATAGGATCTTATTTTATTTCTCTCCTCTTGGGGCCTCTCATTTTACATATTGAATTGCAAGATTTAATAGATTCCGTGTTAATTCACAACAAATTGAGTCACGAGACAAACTTTTGGCTTAATAATCCGACAAGTATAGTTGACTGGATAGGATCTAGGCGCCAATATTTCTTACATAAAGGGCGACAACAGTGGTCTTCTGCCAACATTTAGGACAAATAACAAAAGGGAAGACCGAGGAAAAAAAAAAGATGGATTTGAACGAGTCCATCACCAAGAAGAATTCAACATTGAGTTATTCAAGAAGAAGTAGAGGACCGACAGTGATCTTTGAAACTAACCTCCGCGTACAATTGTCAAAGTTCAACATTCATTCACCATTAGCCAATGGAGAAAACCGACTTCTTCAATCTTTCTTTTTCTTCCGGTGGACTTTTACATCTCTCTTTAGACTCCGTTATTACGCGAAAAATGTGACATTTCTGAAAAATATTATCTAGGAAGTCATTTTTTGGAAAAAAATGACAATATTTTCTGATCTTTAGTTGAAATATGAATATGAACTAAAAAATATTTTCTGTTGTTTGTTATAGAAAATATGATTTGATTTTCCTAGGAAAAATGACCAAAATATTTGATTTTTAATTATTTTTTTAAATTATAATAAAAACAAACATTTCATTAACTGAGGATTCAAATTAGAGTGTTGAGGACCTGGCCGCGGCCATTGTGGACCCAATCCCGAGTGTCGGGGACCTGAGCACTGCCTTTGTGGACCTAGGTATTGGGCATGGGCACCAGGGCCTTGGGTCAAGCCTCGATGAACTCAAGCTTGGGCACTAAAGACCTAGTCTCGAACATTGAAAACTAGCTTAAGGGTTCCTATACCCAAACCTAGAGTTTTGGGTTTAAGCATTGATTTCTACTCATATTTTGAAAAATGATTTTTGAAAATGTTTTCTGATATTTTAAAGTGGAAATAATTTTCTTGAATTTAGCATAGGTTTTTCGTTGACTTATTTTCATTTTCCTAAGCAAACCAAATGCTAGAAAATATTTTTTGCGAAACAAACAAAACCTTAGTTTTTAGCTATCACTAACCTTGATAAATTAGGACTTAGAAATCCTTATGTAAAGCACACGACATGGGGAAAACCTTTTGGTACTCTTGATATGAACCGTTCAAACTTTATGTAGGTCCTCTAATGAGCTCTAATATTGCCTTTTTCCTGAAATAATTGGACAGACAAATTTGCTCCAAGAGTAACCGGTTTTTGTTCAATTGAGATGTATTAAAGAAAGACCTTATAAATGGAATTGGAGATAAACATATATGAACTTAGGCAAAACGGCAAGAGGTAGAAGATGAAATTCATGTTGAAGACGTAGTATTGCGTTTGCCAGCCATAGAGCCATTTCTAACGAAGGAGAAGCGGGGCAAGAGTAGTTACGAGTCGAATCACACTCGCTTCGGCTCCAACTGCTCCTACTGCAATGATCCTGCCCAAACAATTGGCTTTCGAGCATTCTAACCACTTCAGACATCTCCAGTCGGACAGATGGATTGCCATCTGCGCACAACAATGCCAGTCGGACAACCTGCTCTGCTTCTTCTTCCGCGTAGTTCCCCTGCAAATTGGGATCGATCAATCTTCCCAACTCGTTCTTCTTCATAAATTCACCAATCCATTCCTTCAAACCGAGACCTTCGTCATACGCAAACACATCGAGTTTTGCAGGTGGCTGTCCAGAGATGAGCTCAGGAAGCACTTTCCCAAAGGCGTGAACGTCATTCCTGAGTGTGCACTTTCCTGTGTGCAGGTACTCCGGGGCAATAAACTCAACTCTGCCGTCGGCATGGGTGGTGTCAACATAAACATCTTTGTAGAGATGATAGGTCGGAGAATAGGAATCAGAATCACCCGAATCTTCTTCGTGGGAAGAGGATGAGACTCTCGCAGGGTGCTTGAGCCTGGCCATTCAATAGTCCCTTCCTTTGCATTTCCGTCTTGCATTATAAGGGCAACCCAAAGATTTCATATCACCGCCTCAAATTGGTCAGGAATGTACTTGACGTGCAAATGTCGCGGTGCATGATCTTGACATCGCCTTGATTATGTAGGTGTCCAAGACCTCTTGCCACTCCCAAGGCTATGCGCATGCGAGTTGTCCAACCGAGAGGTCGGGTGGACTGATCCGGTCTATGTCTAAGATGATATTTTAGGTTCTTGTTGAGCATCAAGGGATAGACCGGTGGAAGCTCTTTCTTGGTCCTGAAAAAGCCCCTCAGGCGTAGCACATTCTGGTGCGCCGAAACCGAGTGTCCCACTTGAACTTCTGTTTCAAACTGCTCTTCATTACATTCAAAGACAGTGCGTGCTGTTTTTACCGCCACTAGAGAACCATCGGCTAAGGGCCCCTGGTGAAGCGTGCCGAATACACGTTCGCGAAAGAAGTCTCAACCAAAGTTGTTTGTGGCGACTCGGAGCTCCTTTAGAGAAAAGCGTCTAGGAGGTGGGGCTGGGGGATCGTCTTCGCTGGAATCGGTGAAATTGACCGATGGGAGATTGAACACCATCTTTAAGAAATCCCAACTCCTCTTCAACACTAATTGGAGGGTTGGAGCGCTAAGATAGCTCCGCGATCGATTGGCATAACAATTCGTCCACCATCTTAGCCTTTTTATTCACACGCCGGAAGCGATCAGCGCGTGAGAAAGAGACGAAGTTGATTGGAGAGAGGGTGACGCAACAAAAGAAATACTTGACCAAACAAGAGGAAGATTTCTTTTCTTTGGATTTTTTCCGTTTTGGCAGGCACACGCAGAGGGACCTTCCAATGAAATTGATGTAAAGCAAAATTAGCATGATTGGTCTTTCTCTGTTCTTTGATTCCTCTGATGATTAGCGTGAGAGTAATGCTCCATATGCGCATTGAAATTTCATTAAAGAGACCTAACTAGGCTTTTATTCTATAAAAACTTGGGAGCATATGAAGAAAAAGGCTCTAAATCCGTTAGTTTTTCCATCAATCATCCTTTTTTGGCAATTATGGTAGTTGAGCCTTGCACCCATTGGTGTGATAGATTAATAGAGCTTTATTAATATAATAGTCTTTGGGCTACTGTAAGATTAATAATATATTGTGAGCCTTGGATTCTTTTAGGAGTAAACCCCATAATAATTTCTAATTATTTGTTCTTTTTTGTGGCTTATTTTTATAGTGAATTAAGCATAGTCATATGAGCAATTCTCTTAAGAATAATACGTGGAAATACGTAAATGAAGAAGCAAATGACTCATTCAATTAGTGTGACAGAACAAGAGACCCCACTTTGAATAGCACTTTCAATTTATGGCCTTCAACTCCTCGGAAATTGTAGAAGAAACGTGGTTACTATTGACTAATTCCTAGACTGGGTCCAGAAGCTCAACGTTATTATTCCACTGTTCTAGAACGACTCGGAAAGCAAAAGCAAGAAAAGTGGTCATTATTGGCTCATGTTTGATGGATCGGGTAGAATACGAGTAATTTTAAGTTTTAACAAGAGATTGGAATGGGTTTATCTCGTTAGAGCCCAGCTAAAAAATGGGCTTTATTTGGGTCCATGAAGAGGTCGAATTTTGCGAGGCATTAACGGTCAAAGGGAGGGCTGGGATATTGTTTGTGGTAAACCTCTGGAAATCAATCAATCTCATCGGCCCAATCCAGGTTGGCCAATCACATTCCGCTAGCTGATCGCCTAAACTTGGTCTGGATGGGGGCACAGGCACACAACCTTTGTTCTATAGGGCCACATACCCAATTTACATCTTTGCATATACCAACAATCTGGTAAGTCCCGCAACTCATTTGGCTGTAATTCATTTTGAATCCTACCATCGGAAATTCATTAGGGGTCATCTGTGTGATGAAATTGCGTGCTTCAGCGAGATCATGCGATATATACAAGTATTTACACTGTGTTTCTCTTCTTTTCTTTTCTAACCCATAATCCCTTCTTACTTGGATCAAGGGGGCATTTAAAATTTGAGAATGCTAAATAGAACTTGTATACCATGAGCGGAAGTAACGTCGTAGTGATTAACGAAAGTTTGGTTACTGGAGAAAGGATTAGGATTTGCAAGATCTTTTTTGTCCCTAATTTCATCCCGATGGTTGCATGGTCCACCGTGCAGGTACGCAACCTTTTTCTATTTTTTTTCTTCTGAGGGGGGGTTTTGGTCTTGGGGCTTTCTTTGCTTTGAGAAGTGTTGCATTTGGTGGGGAATATGTAATTGTTGTAATATATGTACACTAAATCGCTAGAACAAAAACATATTACTTCCACTTAAAATATTTTGAAGTGAGAAATCGGATCTGGCGATAAAAAAAAATTAAATTGACTTGGATCGATAAAGCATGCATTCAGTGTATGTATGGGCATAACACATGCATACTTTTCTAGTACTATATAAGTATTTCAATCTTTATATTTTTATTTCTTATTTTATTTACTAACATCTTTTTATGTTTTTAATTTACCTTTTTACTTTAATATAAAATTTATATTCACATGAAAATATTAAAAAGGATTAAATGGGTGCATATGGGTTTTCATAAGTTAGGTCAAATATGGATTTGTTTAAGTAATGTGATGGATTGGATATGAGTTAAGTTCGGGTGGGGTCAGATTTGAATTGCTAGAATTTTATTGCATGAAAAGGATCAATTTGCATCAGACTATTTTAGGATCCAACTCACACCCGCTCATTTGATGGGCCTCACAATAAGAAAGTGAGAGGAAAGGCTTGAGCGAATCTCTAGTTTGAGCCCTTACACAAAGTGATTAGCTTTGTCTTTTTCTTTCACAAAAATGTTCTTTGATAATTTGCTTAGTCGATTAAAATAAGCTTACCTGATAACAATAGGTTCTCTTACTTATAATTTCTCTTTTTGGTCATCTTATTTTATCGGGATAAGCATACTGAAAGTCCTAAAATTTGTCATGAAAATACAATTGAATCCTAGAATTTTTAAAAAAAGCAATTAAGTTCTAAATCTTGTCAAGAAAATGTGATTGACTCCTAAAACTTGTCAAATTGATTTAATCAAGTCATTCTGTTGATTACATTTTTTGAAAATTTTAGGACTCAATTGCACTTTTGCAACAAGTTTTAGGATAGATTGTATTTTTTGAAAGTTTTAGAACTTAATTGCACTTTTATAACAATGTTTAGGACTTTTAATGCACTTATCCCTATTTTATATACTGACTTGCAAGATCTATTAGATTCTGTGTTGATTCACGACATATTATATTGTATCATGATACAAGCATATGGATTAATATTCTCACACATATAGTTGACTCGAAAGGGTCTGGATACAATTTCATACATAAATGGCCACGTCAGGGTCTTCTGCCAATATTAACTATTAACGACAAATAACAAAAGGGTAGACCGAAGATGAAAATGGATTCGGAAGAAGCAGATGATGGACAATTTCTTTGAAACTTACTCCCATAGAAAATGGCTAATGGAAAATGTTGAGGTAACATTTTTTTATTACTTTCTATTTCCTTCATGGCATTGACGTGACTAAGACAAGGAAGATAAGTCCAAAAAAATATTGTTTTGACATAAATTCGATTTTTAATGATTATTAAATTAAAAATAAACTAATTTTTTAGAAAAAGAGCAAACCAATGAGGGCTTGTAGGTCTTGCAAGCCCTTGTGCCGCCACCCCACCATCGCCAGCAAGGGCCAACGATGGTGGGGTGAGGATTGGTTAGGGTCACTATGCCTCGACTAATGGTCAGTGACTCCGACTGATTGCAGTCAAGAGCATGCAGGTCCTCACTGAGATTTGGGGCGAGGGTTGCAACCCACCTCCCAATTGGGCGAGGGTTGTTGGCCCTTGGTTGAGGGCCGCTGTTGGTTGAGGCGAGGTCGTTGGCCATTGGCCCCACCATAGCCGATGGCGACCCTTGGCCTGATCTAGGCAAGGGTCGATGATGGTAAGAGCCCTATAGGCCCTTTGCTCGTTTGCTGTCTTGGCTGCTTTTCTTATTTTAAAAAATTTAGTTTTTCTTTTAATTTAATTAATATTTATATAAAAATTAAAATTTAGACCAAAACGATGCCATTTTTGAGGTTATTTTGTTTGTTTTAAACACTTTAGCGCCACGTAAGAGAGATAAAGTAATTCATAAAGCCATGTCAACATTTTCTATTAGCCTAATTGGATGAAGTTAATGAGATTGCATAAATCTGACAAAATTTTAGGACTTGATTGCAGCTTCTAAAAATTTTAGTACTCAATTGTACTTTCGTAATAAGTTTTAAGACTTTTAGTGAATATATCCCGAAAAAATATTGAATTGATTAATTTTAGGCATTGATACCCTTAAAAATTCTAAATTGGTACCCGTGATACACATACCAAAAACTATTATTGTCTCACAAAAATCTCAAACCAGTAATGTCCCTAATCTTTTAAAACTAGTTGCGATGAGCCAAATGAAACTAGTTGCAATGAGCCAAAGGGATTATCTCTGCCAAAGAATCGCTAGAACATCAATCAGGTTGAAACAAAATTGAGATAAGTTAAATTTTAAATTCATAGAAAAAAAATCAATCTAATAAGAATCACAATACCCTGCGTAGGCATTTTTTTTTTCAAGACATGAAGGAAATGCACAACCGCACAATTAAGCAAGTCATTAAAACCCCACACGAGTGCACAATCCACTTGCACAACACGGCGTTCAGCACGAGTCCCCTCATTCCCTAACTCGCTGACATCTGGAGAGAGCTCGAGAGAGCTGTAGACGTGAGAAATCGAACTAAGCAACCCTTGATTGTTCGAATGAGGTTAAGGCTAATAATGTCATTGCCCTTGTCATTGCCTCCACGCGAATAGGTGATTATCAAGTAAATTGAGACGAAATGGAGATTCCTCGGATTGAAACGTTGCCCAGAACAGAAGGTAGCTGAAAAATGGCCCAGGTAGGTGTGAATTGTGGAAATTGTATGCCAGAATTTCACGAGTCCCAACTTGAGCGCACAAGTAATTGATGTGCAATGTTGTTTTGTCATTGATGGCTCCCATCACTGAGAAACTTCTTGAAAGCTTCATATGAGTTTATCTCGCTGAGAGGAAAGTCAAAATCAACTAGTCCAACATATCCTCCTCCAAAAGCAGAGAAAAAAATATGAAAGATGCAGGGAGAGATCTAAAATGCCCACAACTTGGATTTTCTTGCATGTACAAGGATTGATGTGCACGAAGACGCATGTGCGACTGATCTTACCTATGTCTTCTAAGGATGACATTTATGGCGGCCTTTAATTTTCGTTAGAACAATAGAACTTTCTTTATAAACTTGAAACATTCATTCGCCATTAATTCGATAGATTAAGAGGTGACACTTTGAATTTTTATTTCAATTTCTAGGTTTCAATTTGATGATAAGTGAAGAAGATAGTAGTTATTGCATGAAGGACATGCTACATGTCTAAAAAAAAGTTGGAAGGAAAGTATTATAGAAAGATCATACAAATGTAAGTGAAGAGGAAGAACACATAGAATATAGGAAGGGAAAAACATAGAGGCTAAACTTGTTGTTGAAGATGAAAGGCAATGGTGATGATGTAGCATTGACATGCCAGTCATGGAGCAATCCCCAGAGGAGAAGGAGAAGGAGAAGGAGGGAAAGAGTAGTATGGAGTCGAGTCCCCGTCACTTTGGCTCCAACTACTCCTTGTACTAGGGTCCCCGTCACTTTGGCTCCAACTACTCCTTGTACTAGGGTCGCGCTGAAGAACCTGGCTTTCGAGCATTCGAACCACTTTAGTCATCTCTGGTCGAATGGATGGATTCTTGTGTGAGCACAACAATGCCAATAGGGCTAGTCGCTCTGCTTCTTCTTCCCTGTAATTCCCCTGCAAATTGGGATCGATCACCCTTCCCAACTCGTTCTTGTTCATGAGGTCACCGATCCAATCCTCCAAACTGAGATGTTCATATGACAAAGAAACAAGTTCTGAAATTGTGGTTCCCGACAAGAGCTCGAGAAGCATTCTCCCGTATGCAAAGATATCATTCTTCACTGTGCACTTTCCTGTGAGGAAACACTCGTGGGCAATAAACCCGCGTGTGCCACCGACTCTGGTATTGACATAAACATCTTCATAGCGATGATAGGATTGAGAATCGGAGCCAGAATCCGCCGACCACCGGGACCACTCAATAGTCCCTTCCTCTGCATTATTCTCATCCATGATCACAGCAAGTGAAAATCCTCCTATCATGGCCTCAAAATGAACATTCAGCAGTATATTTGTCGCATTGATACCGCGATGGATGATCTTGATGTTACCTTGATTGTGAAGGTGTGCAAGCCCCTTCGCTGCTCCCAAGGCAATTCGCTTGCGGGTAGTCCAATCGAGAGGTCGGGCAAAACGATCCGGTCTCCCTCTAAGATTGTATGATAGGTTATTGTTGATCATCAAGGGATACACCAGTAAGACCTCTTTCTTGGTCCTGCAAAAGCCCCTCAGGCATAGCACATTTGGGTGTGTCGAAACCGTGCTTCCCACTTGCAATCCTGCTTCGAATTCGAGCTGGTCTTTGCTACTTCGATAGACTGTGCGAGCTCTTTTTACTGCCACTAGAGAACCATCGGCCAAGCGCCCCCGGTAAACCTTGCCATATCCACCTTCGGCCAAGAAGTTTTCTCCGCTAAAGTTGTGTGTGGCGACTCGGAGTTCCTTTAGAGAGAAGCTCCTAGGAGGTGGTGGGGGATCATCTTCAATGGAATCGGTGGAACTGAAGGATCGGAGATTGAACACCATCTTTAAGCGGGGAAAAAGTAGATTCTTCTCAAGTGCAAAGGGATCGTATGAGCTTGATGGTTTTCCTCTATTGGTAGTGATTGGTTTGGGAATACCTTCTGCATATCCAAAGAGACTTGCTTGTCCACACCGTTTTCATAACTCCAGTTGGGATTATACGCGTCTCAACCACGGGCCACGAGTCACGACTGCATTTGGTCGGTGTGAACGAATGAAATGGTGGGAAAAGTCGTAGGATTGCCAACAGTGTGGAGCCATCACACTCCAAAGCCTTCCTGTGAAGCTTCGTGGAAAGAGAGAGCGAGAGAGGTTTCATTGCCTCGCAGCTTCCGAATTTGACCAAATGTGCAACTCATATAAAGCCTATTCTGCAAAATTTTCCTAGTATTTTTCGATTCCTACGCATTGAAAAATCCAAATGTGAAGAGCACACGTCTTTTCTCTGTACTACATGGGCCGTACATTACATGGAAAAGCTCTTAACTTTTGCATACCATTGAAGATCCATACTTCTGCTTGTATTTGGAACACGTGCGTTATAAGTTGATTGATCATATTGCAATTTCAATGGAAATTTCCGATATCCATGGAAATACTAGTATTAATTTAAGATCATTATTCTGCTTCTCTATGTTCTATCTTTAATAGATAAACCTTGGAAACAAGAAACAAATGCATTAACAATAACAAGAAATCATTATTATGACATATTATAGACATAAAACATATAGTCAGTCGGCATTGCAAAAAAAAAAAAAAAAAATTCAGGATTTATTTCCGCTGGATCTGCCGGGTGATATTGTTGACCAAATATATTACACATAAAACAAATGAGTTCATCTTCCTTGTAAACTCGATGCACAACCACTCTTGACATCTTGCGATTGTCATAGTTTATTTTGTCCAATCTTGTTATGTAAGAAGTAATAACGTTCTTGTCCATCCTTTAAAACATATTTTGTGAAGGAGCTTAGAAAGTTCGTGTCACTAATTTATACATGTACTAATCCAGTATCCTGTGGAATGCAAGTGATCCACGCGGATTTCATTCATTGTTCTTTAAATAGAGTATAAAATATTCTGAGTCAAAAATGTTTCAATAGTAAGGTACCAAAAGAATAGTTTGTAAAAAAGTATTTATAATAGCTATCATGGCTTCATTTAAAGGACGTTTTTGAGAAATTTCTTTGTACACAAAATTTTGTGATGTGCATCATTCCCTCATCTCCATTTAACAAAATTATCTCAAATCTATCTCTAGTTGTTAGCGTGGAAATTGCAATATAAAGTTGTCCATGGCAAAAAAACTGGCTCAAGGAGATATAAGCCAACACAGCTTCAAGTTTGGCCAATGAGAAAAGGGGGGTAAATGCTTTCTTTTAAGAATAAATGGCCAATGCGACTCAGTGGGTGACGTAAATATGCAAGGAATGAACACTTTAGTGCTAAATTTGCAATATTTGGATTAAAAAAAAAAGAGGGGCGGCGAAAAAAAGAAGAAGCAATTCACTCGGTCAACAAGCAGAACAGTGGACGTTCTGCAATAAAATTATAAAACCAAAGCGTGTACGCGCGAATTCCCATTTCTCCTTTCTTTTTGGTTTTCTGAAGGAGCTTCCTGTCTCCTCTCTTTTCTTCTTATCTCCCGGTTGTCTCTGCTCTTCTTTATTTTTCTCTTCTTCTTTCTTCACAGCTCCAGCAGAATTTGAGAGCTCATTAGGTGGGCTAAGTTTGGGCCCATGGGCTTTGGCCCAATTTTATAGTGATAATCTCTAGTGTTGTTGCATGACAAAGTTGGATTAATGTTTGGTAGTCACATAACAGGCATTGCTACTCTGAGTCACGTCTTCACGTGAAAGGAGATCCATCATGTATGGATTGATTTCATCCACTGTCTTTTTCCCTGGATCGAATTAGATCTGGCTATTGCTTCGAGAGGGTTGTCGTACGCGAAAGAGTTAGATTATTTCATCCACTTTCTTCTCCTGTTGTCTAGGCCGTGCACTGCACTTAAGGTCCTGGTCTAACATTGAGGTCTCTCTCCAGAACATTTTTGCAGGTAGTCAGCAGGTGAGAAGAAGGCTCGAGCGAATCTCTTGTTGGAGGCCTCGCTCAAAGTGATCGACCTTGTCTTTTTCTTCCACAACAATGTTGTTTGCAAATCTACTTAGCTGATTAAAACGAGCCGTATACTCGATAACAATAGGCTCTCTTATTTTTAGCTTCTCTTTTTGAGTATCTTATTTTTATATATTGAATTCACAACAAATTGTATCGCGACACAAGCATATGGATTAATAATCCTACAAATATAGTTGACTCAAGAGGGTCTAGACGCGATAATTTCATACATGAAGGGCCACGATAGGAGTCTTCTGCCAACATTAAGGACAAACAACAGAAGGGAAGACCAAGGAAGAAGATGGATTTGAAGGAGCCAATCGCCAACGGAAGAATTCCACGATATGTGACATAAATTCGATTTTTAATGATAATTAAATTAAAAAATAAACTACTTTTTTTTAGAAAAAGAGCAAACCAATGAGGGCTTGTAGGCCTTGCAAGCCCTTGTGCCGCCACCCCACCATCGCCCGCAGGGTTGGTCGAGGTCACTATGCCTCGGCCAATGGTCGGCAACCCCTAGTGACTGTAGTCGAGAGCATGTAGGTCCTCACTGAGATTTGGGGTGAGGGTCGCAACTCACCCCCAAATTGGGTGAGGGTTGTCGGCCCTTGGTTGAGGGTTGCTGTTGGCTGGGGTGAGGTCACTAGCCATTGGCCCCACCATAGCCGATGGCAACCCTTGGCCCAATTTGGGCAAGGTCTGGCGGTGGCAACCCTTGCTTGTTTGCTATCCTTGCTACTCTTTTTATTTTAAAAAAATTTAGTTTATTTATTTAATTAATATTTATATAAAAATTAAATTTGGACCAAAACGATGTCGTTTTGAGGTTATTTTGTTTGTTTTAGCCACTTCAAAGTGCCACATAAGAGAGAGAAAGTAATTCATAAAGCGATGTCAGCATTTTCTATTAGCCTAATTGGACAAAGTTAATGAGATTGCACAAATCTGAAAAGTTTTAGGACTTAATTGCAGCTTCTGAAAGTTTTAGCATTCAATTGTACTTTCGTAATAAGTTTTAGGACTTCTAGTGAACATATCCCAAAAAAGTATTGAATTGATTAATTTTAGGCATTAATACCCGTAAAAATTCTAAATTGGTACCCATGATACACATACCACAAACTATTATTGTCTCACAAAAATCTCAAACCAGAAATGGCCTTTAATTTTCGTTAGAACAATAGAACTTTCTTTATAAACTTGAAACATTCATTCACCATTAATTCGAAAGATTAAGAGGTGACACTTTCAATTTTTATTTCAGTTTCTAGGTTTCAATTTGATGACAAATGTAGAAGATAGTAGTTATTGCATGAAGGACGTGCTACAAGTCTAAAAAAGAGTCGGAAGGAAAGTATTATAGAAAGATCATACAAATGTAGGTGAAGAGGAAGAACACATAATATAGGAAGAGAAAAACATAGAAGCTAAACTTTTTGTTGAAGTTAGAAGGCAATGATGATGATGCAGCATTGACATGCCAGTCATGGAGGAATCCCCAGAGAAGAAGGAGAAGGAGGGAAAGAGTAGTACGGAGTTGAGTTGCCCTCACTTTGACTCCAACTACTCCTTGTTCTAGGATCCCGCTGAAGAAACTGGCTTTCGAGCATCCGAACCACTTCAGACATCTCTGGTCGAATAGATGGATCCACGTGTGAGCATAACAATGCCAATCCGACTAGTCGCTCTGCTTCTTCTTCCACGTAGTTCCCCTGCAGATTGGGATCGATCACCCTTCCCAACTCGTTCTTGTTCTTAAGATCACCGATCCATTCCTCCAAACTGAGATTTTCATCGTCTGCCAACAATTTAAGTTTTGAAATTCCGGTTCCCGACATGAGCTCGAGAAGCATTGTCCCGTATGCAGAGACATCATTCTTCAGTGTGCACTTTCCTGAGTGGAAATACTCAGGGGCAATAAACCCGTGTGTGCCACAGTCGGTGGTGGTATTGACATAAACATCTTCATAGCGATGATAGGATTGAGAATCGGAGCGAGAATCCGCCGACCACGTGGCCCACTCAATAGTCCCTTCCTCCGCATTATTCTCATTCATGATCACGGCAAACGAAAATCCTCCTATCACGGCCTCAAAATGCACATTCAGCAGTATATTTGACGCATTGATATCGCGATGCATGATCTTGATGTTACCTTGATTGTGAAGGTGTGCAAGCCCCCTCGCTGCTCCCAAGGCAATTCGCTTGCGGGTAGTCCAATCAAGAGGTCGGGCAAAACGATCCGGTCTCACTTTAAGATTGTATGATAGGCTGTTGTTGATCATCAAGGGATACACCAGCAAGAGCTCTTTCTTGGTCCTGCAAAAGCCCCTCAGGCATAGCACATTTGGGTGTGTCGAAACCGTGCTTCCCACTTGCACTTCTGCTTCGAAGCTCTCCTTGCAGAACGAGTCGACAGAGCTTGCTCTGTGTACTGCCACTAGCGAACCATCGGCCAAGCGCCCCTTGTAAACCTTGCCACTCCGAAAGTACCCCACGATGTTGTTGCTGCTAAAGTTGTCCGTCGCGCGTTGGAGCTCCTTTAGGGAGAAGCTTTTAGGAGGTGTTGGATCGTCTTCAACGGACTCGGCAAAACTGAAGGTTCGGAGATTGAACACCATCTTTAAGCGGGGAAACAGTAGATTCTTCTTAAGTGCAAATGGATCGTATGAGCTTGATGGTTTTTCTCGATCTGTGGTGAATGGTTTGGGAATGCCTTCCGCTCCTCTCTCCCTTTCTCTCTCTCTCTTTCTTTCTCACGAACGCAACATCCGAGAAGGCATCGCAGCTGATTGTAGGCTGATTTCAAGGCGGGGGGCCATCTCACTCTATGGCCTTCCTGTGAGCAGCTTTGGGGAGAGAGAGAGTGAGAGGCTTCGTTGCCTCGAAGCTTCCTAAATTTGACAAAACGCGTAACTCATACAAAGCAAATTTCGCATAATTCTCCTAGTCTTCTTCCATTGCCGCGCTTTGAAAATTTAGGCAGGCTTGACGCAATCCAACCCGAAAGTCGGTGCAAACTGGCTCGGCCAATCCAGGTTTCCCACTTGAGGGGAAAAAAAAAAGAACTGGTAAGTCAATGTGTAAGATTTATTCTTATTTTGGTAAATTGATAAAATTATTGCACGATTAAAATATAAAACGGAGCATTTCATAGTTTTTTGCTTCTTGTCCATAATCCATCTCTGTTATCTTTCGCATTATTGAGTCAAAGCACCATTTTATCTCCCTCCCATTTCTTTCTGTGTAATAATTGGGCATAAAAGAAGAGCCAAAAAGGCCAAATGTATTTGGGTAAGACCCAACTTAGTTCCTCTTTTGTGCTTGTAAAGTGCCATGAAAGAACAAAGAAAAGAAAGAGAAAGCAAACCGAAAGGGAAAGAAGAAACGAGAATGGGAAATCGTTGTGTCAGAAACTCAAGTAGAAATATAGGAATTGTGTTTCTGTCTCATTGAATTGTACATAGTTACACGAATGTATATATTGTACAAGAAGAATCAATAAAGAAGTAAAGAAAATATTTCTATCCAGAAAATATTCCTAGTCCTAAAATAAATACAATCTAAATCAATTACAAATCTTCAATCCGATTTCATATCTTCAAAACATATCTTCTTTCAACACTCCCCCTCAAGCTGGTGGCTTGTATATATCCAAGACTCCAAGCTTGTTTAGAAGATATGTGTGTTGTCTTTGGCAAAGAGGTTTAGTAAATATATCCGCAGGTTGCTCCGTGGTTCTAATCCCTCTTGTCTCAATGATACCTTCCTTGATCTTCTCTCGTGTAAAATGGCAATCAACTTCTATATGTTTTGTTCTCTCATGTAATATGGGATTTGCTGCAAGTTTGATTGCTAAATCATTATCACAAAAGAGTAGTGTCGGACCTCTAACTTGTATCCCAAGATCTTGAAGTAGACCTCGTAACCATACCACCTCACAGATAGTTTTTGCCATAGATCGATACTCAGCTTCTGCTGATAACAATGATACAGTGGATTACTTCTTTGTCTTCCATGAAAGCAGTGATTCCCCAAATCTAATACAGAAACCAGTAATAGATCTCCTGCTCATGGGACATGTAGCATAATCCGAATCACAATAGGCTGTCATCTCCATACTGCACTTCCGAGAAAGAAGTATTCCTAGTCCTGGACATCTCTTCAAATATTTTACCACCTTCAAGGTTGCATTCATGTGAGATTGTTTTGGACTGTGCATGAACTGGCTAAGAGTCTGTACAGCATAGCAGATGTCTGGCCTAGTCATGGTGAGATATATGAGTTTTCCAACAAGTCTCTAGTAACTTGTCGGATCTTTCAGTAATGGATCATCAGATAAAGACATCCCAGTGTCATAATCAACACTGGTTAATTTTGCATTCTGTTCAATAGGAATGACTGTCGGTTTGCATCTCGATAATCTTGCTTCTGATATAATCTCCATCACAAATTTTCTTTGGCTAAGAGAAATTCCCTGATTAGAATGAGCTATCTCTATTCCAAGAAAGTATTTAGGTGTCCCTAAATCTTTAATATGAAAAGAGGAATGTAGATACTCTTTAAGCTTCCTCATAGCGGAATCATCATTTCCCATAATAAGTATGTCGTCAACATAAATCATCAAGTAGATAGACGACGTACCTTTTGTCCTAGTGAAGAGAGCATAATCATACTTGGACTGCTTAAATCCGGCACCCGTGAGTGCATTAGTAAACTTGGCATACTACTGCCTGTTTTAAACCATAAAGAGATTTGTACCTTAGACTCCCCTTGTCTCCGTAATCCTTGTGGAAGATCCATATAAATCTCCTCTTCCAGATCACCATGAAGGAAAGCATTATGGACGTCCATTTGATGCAATGTCCAGTTGCGAAAAGCAGCAACTGATAAGAAAGAGCAAACCATGACATCCTTGGCTACTGGAGAAAATGTCTTATGGTAGTCAAATCCTTCTCTCTGTGTGAATCCCTTGGCTACCAACCAAGCCTTGTACCTTTCCACAAAACCATCTGCTTTATATTTAATCTTATACACCCATTTACAACCAATGGGCTTACGATAAGGAGGTAATGATACGACATCCCAAGTGTGATTGTCAATCAGGGCTTTAAGTTATGCTTCCATGGCCTTTTGCCATCGTGGATCATGTATAGCCTCATGATAACTAGACGGTTCTTGTTCTTCAGAAATGCGGCTAATGCAACATAAATGTTCTGATGACAACTGATCAAAAGACACATAGGAGGAGATAGGATAACGAGTACCTGATGATTTTGATGAAGAACAGACAAAATCTTTTGTCCAAGCTGGTGGGCGAGTGACTCGACCAGATCGTCGAGGTGGCTCAGTCGATACATCCAACGATGGTTCTTCGATATGTGCAGATTCTATGGAATTGATCACTTGAGGTTCCTCTTCTATGAAATCTGTCTCAAATGAATCTATAGGATAGTGCTCATCAGGTGGCAAAGGTGATACTGCATCCACTATCTGCTGTCTTGGAGGAGAAGCAATAACATAGGATCCTCCAGAAGATAAATCTTCTTCTGACAAAAATCTACGATTAGTGTCTATATCGTTTTCAGAAATGGAAGCAGAATTCTGGAAAGGGAAAGTAGTTTCATGAAAAACTACATCTCTGCTGATAAAGAATTCCCCAGTAGACTGTTCATAAACTCGATAACCCTTTTTAAGATTGGCATACCCCATGAATATGCACTGCCTAGCACGAGGGGCCATTTTATCCCGAGGCCCTACTGTAGTCGCATAACAGAGACAACCAAACACTCGAAGATGATTCAAATCTGGTTTCTTTCCATATAATAATTCAAATGGAGTTCTTCCTTTCAAAACCCTAGATGGCATACGATTTATCAGATATGCTGCCGTGACCACACAATCTCCCCAGAAGTCCTCTAGTATAGATGCTTGGAATTTTAGGGCTCGTGCCACTTCCAAAAGATGATGGTGCTTTCTCTCCACAACTCCATTCTGCTGTGGTGTATAAGTGCAAGTACTTTCATGCAAAATTCCTTTTGAAGAAAAGAAGGAAGCACACTCGCCACTGAAGAATTCCTTTCCATTATCAGTACGGATGCGACGAATTGATTTACCAAACTAGGTTTTGGATAAAGAGATCAAAATTCTAAGGTGAGATAGAACTTGATTTTTTGATTGTATGAGAAAGACCCAGGTGGCACGTGAGAAATCATCCACAATTGTGAGAAAGAACCACGAACCGTCATGATTAATGGTATGATATGGTCCCCATACATCAGCATGAATTAAAGAAAAAATGCTATCAACACTAGTGTTACTAGTTGGAAAGGAGGATCGAGTTTGTTTTGCCAAAGGACAAATAGGACACTGAGGATAAGGGAAAGAGGCAGTGTGACCCAATCTTTGATGATAAAGGGAATTTTTATTGCTAGCAACATTACACATTGATTTATTGAAAGCAACAGAAGAGATAGAATTGCTTGGAAGATCGATCCAAAAATACAATCCTTGATAGATTCTACCCAAGCCCATCAGATTGCCAGTCGAAAGGGCCTGAAATAAACATTTATCTGAGTCAAACAAGGCATGACAAGAATTTTCTTCACAGGCTCTAGAGACTGATATGAGATTAAATTGGAAACTAGGAACATAAAGGACATTTTTAAGACTGATGAGTGGGCTAAGATTCACGGTTCCGGTCATATAAACGTGAGTGGTATTTCCATTCGGAAGCTGTACTGATATAGGAAAGGATAATTTCTTAATATTGGAAAGAAATTTCTGATTGCAGACAATATGATCACTAGCTCCAGTATCAATAATTCAGGTATCCTTTGTAATTGAGTTCATCAAACAATAAGAAATACCTGTGAAACTCCCTGTCTTGTCAGAAGCATCCAGCTTTTTTAAAGCTTCCATCAGCTCCTGATATTCCCCATGTGAAATTGATTTGTCAGCTGATTTTCTCAATACCTGTAAAACAGTTGAAAATTTCCCTTTATCTTTTTCTCCAGGTTTGCCATGAAGCTTCCAGCAATTTTCAACTGTGTGATGTGGGCGTTTACAATAATCACAGTACAGCTTATCCCTTCCCCTTTGATTATTTTTAAGGAAGTAATTGGGCCTATTTACTGCATGGGCCATCGTCGCCCTATACAGTCCATCAGAATTTGCGAGTCGCGGCCCTTCAGAATACATGGAATATTGCCCGTGTGGGCCGTCTGGCCCATATGCATTGGAATTATGTGGACCGTTTGATTCCATCAGCTGCTTACTTCCAGGACCGTCAGATCCAGCGCCTCCAGGGAACGATCGAGAACCGTTCGATCGATCGAGAAGATCCTGGCCGCTCGTTGTTGAGCGATACCCCCTAGGGTTTTCTTCGCTGCTCATTGTTGAGCGATACCCCCTAGGGTTTTCCTCTTGAAACCTTAGATTGGTTTCGAGAGTCTCTCTCCCTCCCGTGCCCCTCTGTAGCGGGCGAGAGAATCTTCTCACCGCTAGAGCCAGGCTCTCGCCATTTTTTCCGTAATCGACTGCTCTCTGCTGGCTTTCTTCTTGAACAGCAAGCTGATAGATGCGGCCAAGGGTCGGCATCGGCTCCATGGTCAAGATCTGTGACCGAAACGAAAGGTAGGTTTCGTTTAATATGAGGAGAAAACGTATCGCTTTCTCTCCGTCCCCCGCATCTGTTTGTATTCTTTGTAAGATGGGCTCGGCCACTCGTATTTCTCCTCGGCTGCCTCCAATTCGTTCCACAGACCTGAAATTTTGTTAAAAATCGCAGCAATAGTCATATTTCTCTGTTTTAAATCTAAGATCTATTGCGTCAAAGAGAAAATTTTCACTTGATCTAGTTTTCCAAACATCTCTTTGATATTTTCCCACATCTGTTTCAAGTCCTCCGTCGGGGGAAGACCGGCCGCGACCTCGGAAGCGATGCAATTTCCGATCCATGTCCGGACCAATTGATTGCATTTCTTTCAGAGTCGTGCCATTCGCTTGTCGGATGGAATCGGAACCGTTCCGTCAATAAATCCCTCTTTATCTTTCGTTACCAGTGCGCGCCGGAACTCGCGCGACCAATTTGAGTAGTTTTTCGATTCGGTTAACTGTTTAGCGATAAGCTTCAGTTCTGGACCGTCGACATTAGTTGTGAAAAGAGGGTCGCCGGGCTTCGGCCGGCCGCTGGCAGCAAAGATCTGGTATGGTAGAAACCCTGGCGATGGATTTGGGTAGGGATTTCCCCCAAAACCCGATCCGCCAGATCTGGTTGCAGAATCCGCATTGGAATGAAACGGACCCGGGTAGGGATTTGTTCCCATACCCGGTTCGGTCAACCCGCCTATGTGCTGTGGATTGATGGTTGTGTCTGCCCCGTTGCTAGTTGGTAGACCTCCATCAGTTCGCACACCATCTCGATAACCCGGCGATGATGTATTTGGGTTTGCCCCATAGTACCAAGGATACGGTACCCATTGGTAAGGCGGCCCTGAATAGGGTTGCCCCATATTAAACTGAGCCGGAGCAGCTCCCCACTGCACATGCTGAGATAGGTTTGGTGGCTGAATTTGTTCTTGAGATACAGTGATCATCGCTGAGGATTCATGGATCTGAGGAGGTGGCGGCATCATTTCTCCTGCGGACTGATCATCGGATCCTGAGGTAAGTGGTTGTGGGTTTGCCATGGTGACAAGTTCCTAAGAATTCTGCAATAATTCTGTCTTGCAGATTTATTTTCGAAAGCTGCTGGATGAAGAATTTCCTGCTAGAAGGCCTTTCGTGAAGCAGGATTGGAATTTGCTGCTAGATGTTGTTCTGTTCTGCAGAATTTGCAGCAACAAGATACAAGGAAGACCGATATGTTCTGCGAAGGTTTGCAGCAACAGAAGTTGATTAGTGCAGAAGCAATGTCAAGATCAAGACATTCTCTGATACCATGTCAGAAACTCAAGTAGAAATAAAGGAATTGTGTTTCTGTTTCATTGAATTGTACATAGTTACACCAATGTATATATTGTACAAGAAGAATCAATAAAGAAGTAAAGAAAATATTTCTATCCAGAAAATATTCCTAGTCCTAAAATAAATACAATCTAAATCAATTACAAATCTTCAATCCGATTTCATATCTTCAAAACATATCTTCTTTCAACACGCTGTTACTGGTCGGAAAACATCGATTGATGCCGGAATCCACCTTTTAAATGTGAATGGTAAGATTTCCTTGCTGTCTTTCCCTCTTACAAGTTGGGTTTTTGTTCTAGGAGTTAAAAGCGTAGTTCTTTCTTGGTCCGGCAAAAGCCCCTCAGGGCGTAGCACATTCGGATGCACATGAATCAAGCTAGGCACTTCCATCTCTGTTTTGAACTGCTTTTGGGTCCCTGGGTGAGATTCTCGGCCCTTTTGACTGCCACTTGAGAACCATTGGCCAAGCAGTAAACCGTACCAAATCCACCCATGCCCACAATATTGTCGCGGCCTAAATTTTGCGTCGCGTCTCGAAGCTCCTCCAGAGAAAAGCATTTAGGGAGTGCCGGGTCTTCTTCAATGGGATTGGAGAATCTGAAGGTTTTGGAACATGAACACATGCGAGATTTCTTTTAGTGCCGATTGATTTCGGATTAGCTTTTCTGTGTCTCGAGAGATTTGGTTCGGCGCGCCCAAGTCTGTGTCTATGGGCGTGAAAGTCGCCCCACTTGGGATCATCTCTTTCTCGTAAGGAGGAGAATCGCCCATGGTTGGTATGAATGGAAGGAGAAGAAAAATGGCGTTAAATTTACGAGCCAGCTCTGCAATCCAAACTCCAAAGTCTTATTTTTTCAGTAGCTTCGGTCGGGGAGAGGGACAGTTGAAAATACTTCAATATTATAATTTGCAGTTCTAATTAAAAAAAAAAGGATTAATACAATTAAAAACTCTAAATTGATAAATCTATCAGAAATTTATCATCCATTAAAAATTTTACTGTCAAATTGACATTCGGCACGAGTCTCCTCATTCCCCAACTCACTGACATTTAGAGAGAGCTCGAGAGAGTTGTAGATGTAAGAAATCGAACTATGCAACTCTTGTTAAGAACACCGCCTCTCTCTCCATTTTTCTAGATTCTTCTAAGACTAATATCTACAATAGGTAGTTTTTTGCTTGTGGTGTTCAAAGTCTCCATGGTTTTAGGTGAGATGAGTGGATGAAAATAAGTTGGAAAGTAGTTAAAACTTATAATTCAAGAATTGGCCACGTTGAGCTCTTGTAGAGCACTTCCTCTGTACTCTGTCGGTGGAAGTCTCCCTATAGATAGGGATGCTCCCTTGCCAACTGAAGTCGAGAGGAAAAAGAAAGAGTGAATTGTGTGTAGAGTGGCAGAGTGATATCGTGTGCAGAGAGGAGTGCGGTGTTGTGTGCGCGTGTGTTGTTTGTGAAATTGAGTGGGTGTGTGATGTGTGAGAAATGTCAGTGAGAGGGCGTGAGTGTAGGAGTGTGGAGAGTTTGTAATATTTTTAAATAATTAACATGCATAACCACTTGCTTTCAACACCTCTTGACTGTTTGAAAGAGGTTAAGGCTAATAATGTCATTGCTCTTGTCATTACCTCCCCGCGAATAGGAGATAATCTACTCGATTAAGATGAAAGGGAGATTCCGCGGGTTGAAACATTGCCCAGAAGTAACTGAAATGGCCCAGGCAAATGTGAATTGTAGAAAGTGCATACCCAGATTTTACAAGTCCCAACTTGAACCTACAAGAAGTTGATATGCAATGTTGTTTTGTAATTGATGGCTCCCATCACCGAGAAACTTTTTGCAAGCTCCATATGAGTTTACCTCGCAGAGAAGAAAGTCAAAACCAACAAGTCCGACCTTATCCTATTCTGAAAGCAGAGAATCAAATTTGAAAGATGCAGGCAGAGTATCAAAGTGCCCACAACTTTATCAAAGTGCCCACAACTTCTATTTTCTTGCATATACAAGGATTGATGCGCACGAAGCTGAGTGTGCAACTGGTCTTATCAATGTCTTCTAAGGACGAGTTCTATGGTGGCCTTTAATTTTCATTGGAACAATAGAACTTTTTTAATAAACTTAAACATACATCACCATTAATTCGATAGATTAAGAGGTGACATTTTGAATTTTTATTTCGACTTCTAGTTTTCAATTTGAAGACAAATGTAGAAGATAGCAGTGATTGCATGAAAGATGAGCTATATATCTCAAAAAAAATCGAAGGAAAATATTATAGAAAGATCATACAATCATACAAATTAAAGTGAAGAGGAACATATAGAGTTTAACTTGTTGTTGAAGGTAAAAGGCAATGGTGATGATGTAGCATTGACGTGCCAATCATAGAGCAATCTCCAGGGGAGAAGGAGAAGGAGAAGGAGAAGGAGAAGGAGAAGGAGGGAAGGAGTAGTACGGAGTTGAGTTACACTCGCTTTGACTCCAACTACTCCTTGTGCTAGGGTCCCGCCAAAGAAACTGGCTTTCAAGCATTCGAACCACTTCAGACATCTCTGGCCGAACGGAGGGATCCTCATGTGCGCACGACAATGCCAGTCGGACTAGTTGCTCTACTTCTTCTTCCACGTAATTCCCCTGCAAATTGGGATCGATCACCCTTCCCACCCCGTTCTTGTTCATAAAATTACTAATCTGTTCCTCCAAGATGAGGTTTTCCTTGTACACCAACTGATTAAATTCAAAAATTGACCGTCCTGAGATGAGCACGAGAAGCAGTTTCCCATATGCAAAGACATCATTCTTCAGTGTGCACTTTCCTGTGTAGATGAACTCAGGGGCAGTAAATTCATGCGTGCCACAGGGGGGGGGTGTCGACATAAACATCTTCATAGCGATGATAGAATGGAGAATCGGACCCAGAATCAGCTGAAATTACTTCTACCAGTGAATGGAATGAGAGAACCGGGTCCAGCCTTGGCATCGGCATGGGCCACTCAATAGTCCCTTTTATTACATATCTCTCATGCATGATCATGGCAAGCGAAAATCCTCCTATCACGGCCTCAAAATGCGCATTCAGCAGTATGTTTGATGAACAGATGTTGCGATGCATGATTTTGATGTTACCTTGATCGTGAAGGTGTGTAAGCCCCCTCGCTACTCCCAAGGCTATCCACTTGCGAGTAGTCCAATCGAGAGGTCGATCAAACCGATCTGGTCTCTCTCTAAGATGGTAATATAGGTTATTGTTGCTCATGAAGGGATACACCAATAAAAGCTCTTTCTTGGTCCTGCAAAAGCCCCTCAGGCGTAGCACGTTTGGGTGCGTCGAAACTGTCCTTCCCACTCTTATTTCTGCTTCGAACTGCTCTTCCCTCCATCTATCGACACGGCACACTCTCTTTACTGCCACTAGCGAACCATCGGCCAAGCGCCCCCCGTAAACTTTGCTGATTTCACCTTCCACCAACAATCTGTCTTGGCTAAAGTTGTGTGTCGCGACTCGGAGCTCCTTTAGAGGGAAGCTTTTAGGAGGAGTTGGATCGAAGTCAACGGACTCGGCAAAACTGAAGGTTCGGAGATTGAACACCATCCTTAAGCGGGGAAAAAGTAGATTCTTCTCAAGAGCAAATGGATCGTATGAGCTTGCTTGTCCACACCGTTTTTATGAACTCCAGTTGGGATTGTGCGCGTCTCACCCCGGGCCACGACTGCTTTTGGTCGGTGTGAATGAATGAAATGGTGGGAAAAGTCGTTGGATTGTCAGAGTGGGGAGCTATCTCGCTCCAAAGCCTTCTGTGAGAAGCTTCGTGGAAAGAGAGAGCGAGAGAGGTTTCATTGCCTCGTAGCTTCCGAATTTGACCAAATGTGCAACTCATATAAAGCCTATTCTGCAAAATTTTCCTAGTATTTTTCGATTCCTACGCATTGAAAAATCCAAATGTGAAGAGCACGCGTCTTTTCTCTTTACTACATGGGCCGGACATTACATGGAAAAGCTCTTAACTTTTGCAGATCATTGAAGATCCATACTTCTGCTTGTATTTGGAACACGTGCGTTATAAGTTGATTGATCATATTGCAATTTCAATGGAAATTTCCGATATCCA
Source organism: Eucalyptus cloeziana (assembly GCA_014182715.1). NCBI lineage: Eukaryota > Viridiplantae > Streptophyta > Magnoliopsida > Myrtales > Myrtaceae > Eucalyptus > Eucalyptus cloeziana. The sequence continues at coordinate 17,908,636 of CM024644.1, read as the reverse complement.
TGGAAATACTAGTATTAATTTAAGACCATTATTCTGCTTCTCCATGTTCTATCTTTAATAGATAAACCTTGGAAACAAGAAACAAATGCATTAACAATAACAAGAAATCATTATTATGACATATTATAGACATAAAACATATAGTCAATCGACATTGCAAAAAAAAAAAAAATCAGGATTTATTTCCATTGGATCTGCCGGGTGATATTGTTGACCAAATATATTACACATAAAACAAATGAGTTCATCTTCCTTGAAAACTCGATGCACAACCACTCTTGACATCTTGCGATTGTCATAGTTTATTTTGTCAAATCTTGTTCGTAAGAAATAATAATGTTCTTGTCCATCCTTTAAAACATATTTTGTGAAGGAGCTTAGAAAGTTCTTGTCACTAATTTATGCATGTACTAATCCAGTATCCTGTGGAATGCAAGGGATCCACGCGGATTTCATTCATTGTTCTTTAAATAGAGTATAAAATATTCTGAGTAAAAAATGTTTCAATAGTAAGGTACCAAAAGAATAGTTTGTAAAAAGTATTTATAATAGCTATCGTGGCTTCATTTAAAGGAAGTTTTTGAGAAATTTCTTTGTACACAAAATTTTTGTGATGTGCATCATTCCCTCATCTCCATTTAACAAAATTATCTCAAATCTATCTCTAGTTGTTAGCGTGGAAATTGCAATATAAAGTTGTCCATGGCAAAAAAAACTGGCTTAAGGAGATATAAGCCAACACAGCTTCAAGTTTGGCCAATGAGAAAAGGGTAAATGCTTTCTTTTAAGAATAAATGGCCAATGCGACTCAGTGGGTGACGTAACTATGCAAGGAATGAACACTTCGAGTGCTAAATTTGCAATATTTGGATTAAAAAAAAAGGAGGGGCGGCGAAAAAAAGAAGAAGCAATTCACTCGGTCAACAAGCAGAACAGTGGACGTTCTGCAATAAAATTATAAAACCAAAGCGTGTACGCGCGAATTCCCATTTCTCTTCTTTCTTTTTGGTTTTCTGAAGGAGCTTCCTGTCTCCTCTCTTTTCTTCTTATCTCCCGGTTGTCTCTCTTCTTTTTTATTTTTCTCTTCTTCTTTCTTCACAGCTCCAGCAGAATTTGAGAGCTCATTAGGTGGGCTAAGTTTGGGCCCATGGGCTTTGGCCCAATTTTATAGTGATAATCTCTAGTGTTGTTGCATGACAAAGTTGGATTAATGTTTGGTAGTCACATAACAGGCATTGCTACTCTGAGTCACGTCTTCACGTGAAAGGAGATCCATCATGTATGGATTGATTTCATCCACTGTCTTTTTCCCTGGATCGAATTAGATCTGGCTATTGCTTCGAGAGGGTTGTCGTACGCGAAAGAGTTAGATTATTTCATCCACTTTCTTCTCCTGTTGTCTAGGCCGTGCACTGCACTTAAGGTCCTGGTCTAACATTGAGGTCTCTCTCCAGAACATTTTTGCAGGTAGTCAGCAGGTGAGAAGAAGGCTCGAGCGAATCTCTTGTTGGAGCCCTCGCTCAAAGTGATCGACCTTGTCTTTTTCTTCCACAACAATGTTGTTTGCAAATCTACTTAGCTGATTAAAACGAGCCGTATACTCGATAACAACAGGCTCTCTTATTCTTAGCGTCTCTTTTTGAGCATCTTATTTTATATATTGAATTCACAACAAATTGTATTGCGACACAAGCATATGGATTAATAATCCTACAAATATAGTTGACTCAAGAGGGTCTAGACACGATAATTTCATACATGAAGGGCCACGATCGGAGTCTTCTGCCAACATTAAGGACAAACAACGGAAGGGAAGACCAAGGAAGAAGATGGATTTGAAGGAGCCAATCGCCAACAGAAGAATTCCACGATATGTGACATAAATTCGATTTTTAATGATAATTAAACTAAAAAATAAACTAATTTTTTTTAGAAAAAGAGCAAACCAATGAGGGCTTGTAGGCATTGCAAGCCCTTGTGCCGCCACCCCACCATCGCCAGCAGGGTTGGTCGAGGTCACTATGCCTCGGCCAATGGTCGGCAACCCCTAGTGACTGTAGTCGAGAGCATGTAGGTCCTCATGAGATTTGGGGTGAGGGTCGCAACCCACCCCCAAATTGGGTGAGGGTTGTCGGCCCTTGGTTGAGGGCTGCTGTTGGCCGGGGTGAGGTTGCTAGCCATTGGCCCCACCATAGCCGATGGCAACCCTTGGCCCAATTTGGGCAAGGTCCGGCGGTGGCAAGGGCCTATAGGGCCCTTGCTTGTTTGCTATCCTTGCTACTCTTTTTATTTTAAAAAACTTTAGTTTATTTATTTAATTAATATTTATATAAAAATTAAATTTGGACCAAAACGATGTCGTTTTGAGGTTATTTTGTTTGTTTTAGCCACTTCAGTGCCACATAAGAGAGAGAAAGTAATTCATAAAGCGATGTCAGCATTTTCTATTAGCCTAATTGGACAAACTTAATGAGATTGCACAAATCTGAAAAGTTTTAGGACTTAATTGCAGCTTCTGAAAGTTTTAGTATTCAATTGTACTTTCGTAATAAGTTTTAGGACTTCTAGTGAACATATCCCAAGAAAGTATTGAATTGATTAATTTTAGGCATTAATACCCGTAAAAATTCTAAATTGGTACCCATGATACACATACCACAAACTATTATTGTCTCACAAAAATCTCAAACCAGAAATGGCCTTTAATTTTCGTTAGAACAATAGAACTTTCTTTATAAACTTGAAACATTCATTCACCATTAATTCGAAAGATTAAGAGGTGACACTTTCAATTTTTATTTCAGTTTCTAGGTTTCAATTTGATGACAAATGTAGAAGATAGTAGTTATTGCATGAAGGACGTGCTACAAGTCTAAAAAAGAGTCGGAAGGAAAGTATTATAGAAAGATCATACAAATGTAGGTGAAGAGGAAGAACACATAATATAGGAAGAGAAAAACATAGAAGCTAAACTTTTTGTTGAAGTTAGAAGGCAATGATGATGATGCAGCATTGACATGCCAGTCATGGAGGAATCCCCAGAGAAGAAGGAGAAGGAGGGAAAGAGTAGTACGGAGTTGAGTTGCCCTCACTTTGACTCCAACTACTCCTTGTTCTAGGATCCCGCTGAAGAAACTGGCTTTCGAGCATCCGAACCACTTCAGACATCTCTGGTCGAATAGATGGATCCACGTGTGAGCATAACAATGCCAATCCGACTAGTCGCTCTGCTTCTTCTTCCACGTAGTTCCCCTGCAGATTGGGATCGATCACCCTTCCCAACTCGTTCTTGTTCTTAAGATCACCGATCCATTCCTCCAAACTGAGATTTTCATCGTCTGCCAACAATTTAAGTTTTGAAATTCCGGTTCCCGACATGAGCTCGAGAAGCATTGTCCCGTATGCAGAGACATCATTCTTCAGTGTGCACTTTCCTGAGTGGAAATACTCAGGGGCAATAAACCCGTGTGTGCCACAGACGGTGGTGGTATTGACATAAACATCTTCATAGCGATGATAGGATTGAGAATCGGAGCCAGAATCCGCCGACCACGTGGCCCACTCAATAGTCCCTTCCTCTGCATTATTCTCATTCATGATCACGGCAAACGAAAATCCTCCTATCAAGGCCTCAAAATGCACATTCAGCAGTATATTTGACGCATTGATATCGCGATGCATGATCTTGATGTTACCTTGATTGTGAAGGTGTGCAAGCCCCCTCGCTGCTCCCAAGGCAATTCGCTTGCGGGTAGTCCAATCAAGAGGTCGGGCAAAACGATCCGGTCTCACTTTAAGATTGTATGATAGGCTGTTGTTGATCATCAAGGGATACACCAGCAAGAGCTCTTTCTTGGTCCTGCAAAAGCCCCTCAGGCATAGCACATTTGGGTGTGTCGAAACCGTGCTTCCCACTTGCACTTCTGCTTCGAAGCTCTCCTTGCAGAACGAGTCGACAGAGCTTGCTCTGTGTACTGCCACTAGCGAACCATCGGCCAAGCGCCCCTTGTAAACCTTGCCACTCCGAAAGTACCCCACGATGTTGTTGCTGCTAAAGTTGTCCGTCGCGCGTTGGAGCTCCTTTAGGGAGAAGCTTTTAGGAGGTGTTGGATCGTCTTCAACGGACTCGGCAAAACTGAAGGTTCGGAGATTGAACACCATCTTTAAGCGGGGAAACAGTAGATTCTTCTTAAGTGCAAATGGATCGTATGAGCTTGATGGTTTTTGTCGATCTGTGGTGAATGGTTTGGGAATGCCTTCCGCTCCTCTCTCTCTCTTTCTCTCTCTCTCTCTCTCTTTCTGTGACATGAACCGCAACATCCATGCAGGCATCGCCGCGGATTGTAGGCTGATTTCAAGGCGTGGGGCCATCTCACTCTAAGGCCTTCCTGTGAGCAGCTTCGGGGATAGAGAGAGCGAGAGAGGCTTCGTTGCCTCGAAGCTTCCTAAATTTGACAAAACGCCTAACTCATATAAAGCAAATTTCGCATAATTCTCCTAGCCTTCTTGCATTCCCGCGCTTTGAAAATTTAAGCAGGCTCGACGCAATTCAACCCGAAAGTCGGTCCAAACTGGCTCGGCCAATCAAGATTTTCCACTTGAGGGGAATAAAAAACAAAAGAACTGGTAAGCCAATGTGTAAGATTTATTCTTACTTTGGTAAATTAATAAAATTATTGCACGATTAAAATATAAAACGGAGCATTTCATATTTTTTTGCTTCTTGTCCATAATCCATCTCTGTTATCTTTCGCATTATTGAGTCAAAGCACCATTTTATCTCCCTCCCATTTCTTTCTGTGTAATAATTGGGCATAAAAGAAGAGCCAAAAAGGCCAAATTTATTTGGGTAAGACCCAACTTAGTTCCTCTTTTGTGCTTGTAAAGTGCCATGAAAGAACAAAGAAAAGAAAGAGAAAGCAAACCGAAAGGGAAAGAAGAAACGAGAATGGGAAATCGCTGTTACTGGTCAGAAAACATCGATTGATGCCGGAATCCACCTTTTAAATGTGAATGGTAAGATTTCCTTGCTGTCTTTCCCTCTTACAAGTTGGGTTTTTGTTCTAGGAGTTAAAAGCGTAGCTCTTTCTTGGTCCGGCAAAAGCCCCTCAGGGAGAATCTGAAGGTTTTGGAACATGAACACATGTGAGATTTCTTTTTGTGCTGATTGAGTTGGGATTAGCTTTTCTGTGTCTCGAGAGCTTTGGTTTGGCACGCCCAAGTCTGTGTCTATGGGTGTGAAAGTCGCTCCACTTGGGATCGTCTCTTTCTCGTAAGGAGGAGAAACGCGCTTGGTTGGTGTGAATGGAAGGAGAAGAAAGATGTGTTGAATTTACGGGCCAGCTCTGCAGTCCAAACTCCACTCCCAAAGTCTTATTCTTTCAGCAGCTTCGGTCGGGGAGAAAAACAGTCGAAAATATTACAATATTATAATTTGAGGTTCTAATTAAATAAAACGATTAATACAATGAAAATCTCTTTGACAAATTTATTATCCGTTAAAAATTTTATCGTCAAATTGTTGAGTTCAATGACACGTGATAATTGACGGATGTATAAATTTAAAGTTTTTCCATCCGTTTGTTACATTTGTACTGGTTTGTGATTTTTTAAGATAATAATTTAATTTAACAAAAACTAATGGAGGGACCAATCTAGGGTTTTTGGTGGCAAAAAAATTAGTTTAAAATAAATATGTCAGAGGTATATCAATTTAGGGTTTTTGATGGTTAAGAAATTAGTTTTTAGATAAATTTATCGCAGATGTATCAATTTGAGATTTTTCATGATATTAACTCTAAAAAAAAGAAATGAAGACCTTTCACGTATTGCTCTACCTCCAAGTATCAAAGCAAACACTAATCCGTCTATAATTTGGTGAACATATTTTAAGCTAGCTAGGTCATGGGGCTCGAACCTTGTGACCACTCTTTTAGGGAATTGTTGAATCTAAATCGATCTAAGCAGATCTGACAAACTAACGATTAGAAAAACGATTGGAAAGCTTGTTCTCTTGTTCGAGACAAAGTGATTAAACTTCCACTAGACAAGTTTTTCAAATTGGATGGAGATGGATTTGAGTGAGAGAGAAGCGTGCTCGCCTGTGAGAGCCGAAAGTGAAGTGCTTGGAATTGAAGTGCAATGACCCGAACATAGAAGAAAATAAAAGAATCAATGCTTGAAATAAAAGAAAATAAACGATAATGCCAAAACCAAAGAAATTAATGGACAAGTACGTCCGAAGAAAAAATTGAAATGCGAACGCTGGAAAGAAACTTCACTGAAATCAAAACTATGACGGTGTACACTACGAACAATAAAATTGATCGTAAAACTAAGCAGGTTATTAAAACCTCTCGTAGGTGCACGATCTGATCGCGTGACATGACAATTAGCAGGAGTCTCCTCACTTCCCCACCCACCGATAGTCGGTGACAGCTTGAGAGAGGTGTACATGGGAACAATCGAACTATCCACCTCTTGATCGTTCGAATGAGGCCACAACTAACAAGGTCATTGCTCTTGTCATTGCCTCCCCGCAATTTGGAGATAATCAAGTAAATTAAGGATCCATTTATTTCACGCAAAATGTAGCATTTTCAGAAAATGATTTCCAAATAGTCATTTTTCAATAAAATGACAATATTTATCAGTGTTTGATTGAAAACTTGAAAATAAATTATAAATTATTTTCCGTCATTTGATATAAAAAAATCTGATTTGCATTTCCTTGGGAAAATTACCAAAATATTCGATTTTTTAAATTACTTTTTATTTTTTAATTATTTTTTTCTTTTCTAAGAATGAACTAGAAAATTATAAAAATATGGGCGATACCTAGTCATATTTTGGAAAATATATTCCGAATTTTTAAAAAGAAAATTATTTTTATGAATTTAAGCATAAATTTTCTGTTGACTAGGAAAATATTTATGGCAACTCATTTTTCTAAATGAACCAAACACCAAAAAATGAGGAAAATATTTTTCCCTAATATGTTTCCCACGAAATAAACTAAGCCTAGGCCTATAAGGAGATTGCTAAAGTTGAAAAATTGCCCAGAAGCAGCTGAAATGGACCAGGTAGGTGTGAATTGTGGAAAGTGTATAGCGGGATTTTACAAGTCCCGACGCCTACTAGAAGTTGACGTGCAATGCTGTTTGGTATTGATGACTCCCGTCGCCGAGAATCTTCTTGCAAGCTTCATATGAGTTTATCTCGTGGAGAAGAAAGTCAAAGCCAACTACAACCATATCTTCCTCTGAAACCAGAGAAACAAGTTTGAAAGATGCAGGTCGAGTATGGTAGTTCCAACAACTCGGATATTCTTTAATATCCAAGGATTAATTCGCACGAAGTTGCACGCGCCACTGGATGTATCAAAATGTCTTTGAAGGACTGCTTTCATCGTGGCATTCAATTTTTTGCGAGAACAACAGAACTTTCTTAACAAAACATTTATTCACAATAATTCGGTATATCGAAAGGTGACACTGTGAATTTGTATCTCAGTTTCTAGTTTTTAGTTCGATGACAAATGTAGAAGATAGCAGCCGTTGCATGAAGGACGTGCTATATGTCTCCAAATATCGGAGAGTAGTACCACAGAAAGATCTTCCGAATGAAACTGGTGGAACATACAGAGTTCAGAAAGCGGTAAACATAGAAGTTGAACATGTTATTTAATGTAAAAAAAGGCAATGGTGATGTTGTGGCATTGAAATGCCCGTCATGGACCGATCACCAAATGAGGAGAAGAAGTGGGGAAAGAGTATTATGGAGTAGTCGATTCACACTCACTCAAACTCAAACTACTCCTTGTACTAGAATCCCGCTGAAGAAACTGGCTTTTGAGTATTTCAACCACTTCAGACATCTCTGGTCGAACAGATGGATCCTTGTGTGCACACAGCAATGCCAGTCGGACAACCTTCTCTGCTTCTTCTTCTTCCACATAGTTCCCTTGCAAATTGGGATCGAACAATCTTCCCAACTCGTTCTTGTTCATAAATTCACCAATCCATTCCTCCAAACTGAGATTTTCATCATACGCCAACGCATCGAGTTTTGCAGGTGGCTGTCCAGAGATGAGCTCGAGAAGCAGTTTCCCAAAGGCGTGAACATCATTCCTGAGTGTGCACTTTCCTGTGTGCAGGTACTCCGGGGCAATAAAATCAGCTCTGCCGTCGGCATAGGTGGTGTCAACATACACGTCTTCGTAGAGATGATAGGTCAGAGAATAGGAATCAGAATCAGCCGATTCTTCTTCCTGGGATGAGGATGAGACTCTCATGGGGTGCTTTAGTCTGGGCCATTGAATAGTCCCTTCCTTTGCATTTCCGTCGTGCATGATGAGGGCACGCCAAAAATTTCCTATCACGGCCTCAAATTGGTCATTGAGGAATATACTTGACGAGCAAATGTCGCGGTGCATGATCTTGACATTGCCTTGATTATGTAGGTGTGCGAGACCTCTTGCTGCTCCCAAGGCTATACGCTTGCGAGTTGGCCATTCTAGAGGTCGTGTGGAACGATCTGGTCTCACTACAAGATGATAATATAGGGTCTTGTTGATCATAAAGGGATACACCCCTAAGAGATCGTTCTTGATCCTGCAAAAGCCCCTCAGGCGAAGCACATTTGGGTGTGTCGAAACCGTGCTTCCCACTTGCACTTCTGCTTCGAAGCTCTTCTTGTTCCCCAGATCGACATGGCTTGCTCTGAACACTGCCACTAGCGAACCATCGGCCAAGCGCCCCTTGTAAACCTTGCCACACGGAAAGAACCCCACGTAGTTGTTGCCGCTAAAGTTGTCCGTCACGCGTCGGAGCTCCTTTAAGGAGAAGCTTTTAGGAGGTGTTGGATCGTTTTCAACGGACTCGGGAGAACTGAAGGTTCGGAGATTGAACACCATCTTTAAGCGGGGAAAAAGTAGATTCTTCTCAAGCGCAAATGGATCGTATGAGCTTGATGGTTTTTCTCGATCTATGGTGAATGGTTTGGGACTGCCGTCTGCTTGGACACTGCTTTTGGGCGGTGCGAATGAATGAAATGGTAAGGAAAAGTCGTTGGATCGAAGGCTGATTTCGAGGCATGGGGCTGTCTCGCTCCACGGCCAATCGTACGCCCGATGTTCTTGTCTTCGTCCGATTCCTGCTCTATATCAGAAATGGACCCTCGATGTCACCCCCCAGTGGAGACGCTCGCGAGGACCTTTCTTTCCACAAAAAGGACAAGCGAACGTTCCCCGAAGTCCAAGCAGCATGTCGTGCACTTCGGAGCGACTCGGGTTCGGATAGTCCAAAAATATCCAGCTTCTTGAAAATCACCTGCTCTTTATGATATTACCAATGGATGCTTGTTTCCTGCTAGCTAGGTAACTTGGGATGAAAGTGATCTTCTGACACCTTCCCATTGTTTCGGGGTCAATGCCAACGCTGAAAATCACCTCCTTCATTTGTCAGGATTCCGTTGCGTTTTTCAGCATCAAGCAAAAGAAGGAACAAACTCTACCCTTCAACGTCATCTTGTGTTGAGATAAAAAAAAAAAAAAAAAAAAAAAAAAAAAAAAAAAAAAAAAACGTCATCTTGTGTTCCACCTTTGATCCGCGAGAAGACAAAAAGTTATGAATGACACTTTCTTTTTGGATCCTTTCGATATTAATTCCATTTTTTTTTTTTGGTCTAAAGAAGAAACTGCATTCATTCACGGGAAAAACAAGTCTTATAAGACATCGACGGATAGGATTCTGAACAGAGGATTTCCGAAAGAAGAAGAGGGGGAGAGCTCGCCCAATTTACAGGAAGTTTTCTAGCTCGGTGTGATCTGGCCACCCAGTCAGCCGCCCGATTTGCTTCTCGCGGACAATAGAGTACCTGGGCCGAATTGTAGAGGATCAGCATTTCTCTGCACCTTTCCGTAATTTCCTTCAAATTCCATGGGGGTTCGGCCCGGCCCAATACCATCTCCACCAAACTGAAGCAATCACTCTCGCACACCCAGCGAACTGGTTGAACAGAGGAACTCCCCACGTGCGAAGTCACTTTTTCCTTCAAGTACAACAACCCGTGCAAGAGAGAGAGGGCTTTGGCTTGTTGAGGTGAAGAAGCCCTAGCTTCGAGAGCAAAACCCTCGACAACCATCCCCGTAGAATCACGGATAATTCCAGTGATTGAGCAAAGAAATTCACTTGGGAACCACGAAGCGTCAACGTTGATTTTCAACTCGTCGCCTTCGAGCGGCGTCCACCGACCAGGTTCGATAGAAATTTTGGATATGTTCTTCGTTTGCTTCTGCCATCGGCTGAAACTTCGTTGCTGTTCTTGTGCAAGATCCATGAGATCTGCTGTTTGCGGGGGCTTGGCTCTGAAGATGAAATTATTACGGGACTTCCAAAGGTTCCACAACACAGTCACGATGAGTTCCTTCTCCGGTAAGCCTTTTTTGCCTGCAAGAGCCTCCATAAGCCACTGGTCGAACCGCTTGATGTTGCTAGGATAGTTGATGATATTAATGCGTGGGTCTGTCCATATAGATGTTGTCCATTTACACAGCAAAAATAGATGTTCGATGGTTTCCATGTGCTTGGAACAGAACGGGCATAAAGGATCAGGAATTAATTGCCTTCTGTACAAGTTCTCCCTTGTAGGTATAGCATTTTGACACAAACTCCATAAGAAGATTTTCAACTTTGGGGGTATAGCAATGTTCCAGATTCTAGTCCACAATGATTGTGGAGGTGTGAAGGAGCAGGATGCTCTGTTTAGGTCAGCTCTGGTAGAGGGAGGGATGGCTTGGTTATAGCCACTCTTCACCGTATATTGGCCTGTTTGATTGCCTGTCCACACGAGACTATCCTTCTGTGGGTGTGAGCTAAGATCAATCGCCAAAATCTCATTCGCTATGGGTTCTGCAAAAATATTAAGTATTAGAGCTTCATTCCAGGTTCCCAAATCTTCATTGATCAAGTCTGATACCATAATAGGATCATGTTGATGTGCTGGGCCTCCTATCACACCCGACTGTAGCCATCGATCTTCTCTGATATTAATAGATTTTCCATCCCCCACTTTCCATTTAACTTCTGCTGCAATAGTTTCTCTACCTATTAAAATACTTTGCCATCCCCAAGACGATCGTTGACCCTTGTTTGCCTTCCATAGATCCCTATTTGGATAGTAAATGCCTTTCAGTATTCTGCTCCACAGAGCTGAAGGCGAGTTAGAGAGTCGCCATGCTTGCTTTCCGAGCATTGCCCTATTAAAAGTGATCAAGTCTTTAAATCCTAAGCCTCCCTCATCTTTCCTGGTTTTTAAAACTTCCCATTTTTTCCAATGCAAGCCTCTTTTTGAATTGCCTTTCTGCCACCAAAAGGCTGCTATCCTTCTTTCTATAGCTTGACATATTGAAATAGGGAGCTTAAAAACTGACATTGCATAAGTTGGGATGGCTTGAACAACGCTCTTAATCAAAACTTCTTTGCCAGCTTTGGTTAGGAACTGTTCTTTCCAGCCAGCTAACTTCGAGTTGACTCGTGCCAATATCCAAGCGAACATCTCTTTCTTAGTGTGCCCCCATTCTGTTGGAACACCAAGGTACTTGCCTGTTTTTTCTATAATTGGAACTCTGAGTTGATTAGCTAAATTTCTCTTCAAGGGAGAAGGCCAATTTCTGCTAAAGAAAACCCCTGATTTGTTTAAATTAATGGCTTGCCCCGTTGCATAACAATATTGATGAAGGATATTGGATAGATTTTGGCATTCAATGATAGTTCCCTCAAGAAAAAATATTGCATCGTCAGCAAAGAGTAAGTGTGTCAGTGTAGGACGAACCATTAAGAGTTATCCCCTTGATACTTCCTTCTGCTGTGGCTTTCTTCATCATCCATGTCAGGACATTTGTTGTTAAGATAAATAAATATGGAGAGAGGGGGTCTCCTTGTCTAAGGCCTCTCGAGGGAGTGAAAAACTGTGATGGTTCCCCATTAATTTTAACACTCAGGGACACTGTTGTAACACATTGCATAATTAGGGATACCCATCTCTCACAAAATCCCATTTCCAGCATGCAATCTCTAAGAAAATCCCATTCTATTCTGTCGTACGCCTTTTGCATGTCCAGTTTCAAGATCACCTGAGATTTCTTCTTCCTTTTGGTGATTTGCAGGTGATGTAAAACTTCCTGAACAATGAGGATATTGTCCTGGATTTGGCGACCTTGGACAAAGGCACCCTGCTCAAGCTCGATGATCTCTGGAAGGTAAGTCTTCAATCTATTGGCTAGAACTTTTGAGATAATTTTGTAACTGAAATTGCACAAACTGATAGGTCTGTAATGGCCTATATTTTCGAGGTTTTTTTATCTTCGGTATCAGAGTAATGTGTGTTTGGTTAAGATAGGGATCTAGGATACCTATATCCAAAAAATTATGTACTAACTGAAACACATCTGATTTGATATCCTCCCAGGATTGGTGGTAGAACAGGCCATGGAAGCCATCGGGACCAGGGGCTTTGAGGGGCTCCATTTGAAAAACTGCTGTCTTAACTTCTTCCATGGTGAGCGTAGCCATTAGGTGCGCATTGATGTCCACATTGACAGGGCTTTGGCATTGAGCTAGAATTGGTTGATAGTTCCTAGGACCTTCTGATGTGAACAGATTCCTGAAAAAAGTCCCTATATGATTTTTGATAGCTGAAGTATCCCTGCACCAGCTGTGATCTTCTAATTGTAACATAGTGATCTTGTTTCTTTGCCTTCTTTGCACAGTAGTTGCATGAAAAAACTTGGAATTGCGATCACCCCATTGCAACCAATTAATACGAGATCGTATACCCCAAAATTTCTCTTCTTGGTTCCACAATTGTTCAATCTGCTTTGTGATTTTGTGGGCTGCCTGCTTGCTAGAAAGATGGGAAGTTTGATTGGTGATTTCTGTTAATTCCTGGTTAAGTGCCTTGATGCGAGATGGAACATGTGCAAATGTAACTTTACTCCACTTAGCAAGACCTGTAGATATATCATTTAGCTTTGCTGAGAATCTAGTCTAACTCAAGGGTGTCTTGTTCCAGGTTTGCCTGATGATATCTCCATATTCTGCATGGTCCATCCAGTATGCTTCCATTTTGAAAATTTTCTTTCGTTTCTGACTTTCAGGATGCAACAGCAGGAGGAGAGGACTATGATCTGAGCCAATTGCTGGGAGGGCTTGTACTTCAACATCATGAAATGTAAGTCGCCAGTCCATGTTAGAAAGGACTCGGTCTAGGCGTTTCTTAACAAAATCATCCCCTTCCCTATTGTTTGCCCACGTTTATGCGCATCCTTTACTGTCAATGTCCATTAGAGAGCATTCATTTAGAAAATCTCTGAAAGCTGCGATTCTATAGTTATCTGCTTCTCTTTTCCCCACTTTCTCACAAACATATAAAATTTCATTGAAATCCCCCATGCAAATCCATGGGAGAGAATTGGAAACTCTTTCAATTGCTGCCATAACTGTAACCTTTTCCCAAAATTTGTTGATGCATGAATAAATGTGATCCTCATTGAATATCCACTATCTGGATCGATGCACTCTAGATCAATGAATTCTTGAGAACTTTCATGGAGTTTTAACCCCACCTCATCGTGCCACAGAACGGCTAAGCCTCTCGCAATTCCATCTGGATTAACTGTAAATAAGTTTGAAAATTTGAGCCTTCTTCGAATTCCTTCCACCATCGATGCTTTGTTTTTCGTTTCCATAAAAAAAAACTATGTTGGGCCTTTCAAGAGCAACTAATGCTTGCAGTTCATGGAATGTCAGGGGGTTGCCCAGCCCCTGACAATTCCAACTAATAATTTTCATTTCTTCAGTGGTGGCTTATTAGGGCTAGCCACCAAAGCCCACTCGTTACCATCCTGAACGACTTGAATTGGGGTGTCCAAAAGGTCCGTGTCATCAATCAATAGGGGAACTTGCTCTGCAGTGCATTTTTGTTTCTTTGCCCTCTGCACCTTCATACTCTTCTTGCTACATTTACCCATTTTCGAGAGAGTCGGTTTAGTAGCTTCAGAGCAGATTACCTGTTTACCATGTTCTGGATTTTTCAGGGGGCAATCAACTTGTTCTGTTATTGTCTCCAGATCATGAGAGCTGTCTGTTCTCTTCTTACTGCAGGTAGGGGCTACTATTTCCATTGCTAGTGCTGGAGGAGGAGTTTCTGGTACTATTTCCTCCACTATATTCTCCTCCTGTATTTTTCCATAAAACGCATCCCAATGTGGGCTATGATCACAATCTTCCGCCTTCAACCAGGGGCCAAATTTGCCAATCTTGTTCACTGCCCAAGGGGATTGGTTATAGGGAATGAGTTCGCAATTTGTTGCATAATGGCCGATTCTGCCACACGAATAACAGTAATGCGGCAACCGTTCATATTTAAATTCCACCCATAGCCAATTAGTGCCAATATCTACTATAGCCCCTGATTTTAATGGAACTGTTAAATCCAAGTCCACTCTAACCCGACCACCTTTATATTGTCCATTGCTCTTGGGATCCACCTGGACTTCTAATACATGGCCTATTTTCTTGGCCAGGTCATGAAATACTTCTTTTGTTCGCCATCCAGGAGGAATTCCTCCAATACGTACCCAGAAAGCATTTCTGGAAAAGTCATAACAGTGCTCCGGAATTTAAGGTACGCATTGTTTTAGAACAAGTAAGTTGCTGGCAAAAGACCAGGGTGCAGCTTGTAGAACTCTCTCTTTTTCCTCCTCTGTATGAAACACAAAAGTGAAAAAACCTGGTTCTTTCTGGAAACAAACCACATAATATGATTTCCAAGCTTTCTCATAGTAGTAAGAAAAGTAGGGAAGTTGATATTAGGTTTAGAAAATAATTTCCCGAATAAAGTACGATTGCATTCTGCCCTCTTTTGTGGGGAAATGTCTGTGGAAACTTCAACTATATCATCCTCAGACCACAGATCACCCAGGCTTTTACATAGTGCAGCTAATCTCAAATCAGTTTCTTCTTTCCCTTCCATGGTATTAAATAGCTTACAGAGTGAGGCTTCAAACAAAGTATGGATAAGAGATTGAAGGGAGCTCAGTAATGGGTACCACAGAAACCAGGGGGGTATTGGAAAAACAATAAGGGCCTACACCATGAGGATTCCACTGCATTCAAACGATGTTCATCCTCCCGATCGAGTAAATAGGAGGTAACGATCCATATATAGAAATAGTAGAGCCGATTGTTAATGGGCCAAACCAATTACTCACGGTACCCCCCCACTTCCACAGCATCAGAAAGCCAAAAATCCAGTGCAGAATCAGAAGTTCCACCGACATCAGAAAACCAGAAACCCAGCCGAATAATGGGTACAAAGCGACGAAAACCTACCGTGTCGAGGCCCCATCAGCAAGATCACCAAGTCAAGATGACACACTTACTAAAGAAATAAAACTATCCAATGCGATCTGCTCACAATAGCCATAAGATGCTCACTCTATATGATCCTTTCATCGACGAATACTCCTTGCCTCACTTAACCTTTTCCCTCCTCAACCTCCTTCAAGCCTGAAAGCTTCTCATGACCAATTTCGCTCTTCCAGTACTAACCCATATGCCCATGGTTAAGGGACTATTGGGCACACCTAGAAAATTTTATTACGCTAGGACTTGTAGGGAGCGAATCGATGTGAAAAAAATTTTCTTGCATGGTGAACTTGAAAAGAAAATCAATATGGGTCAACCAGAAGATTTTCAATTTGAAGGTAATAAAAATCATGTTTGTCTATCCTTGTGGACAGTGGTCGTGACTTGGTGGGACGAAGGCGAGCTCCCGAATCATTGATATTCGAGTCGAGATGATGGCATCGTGTCGCGAGCGGATGGGCTAAAGGAATGGCGAGTGAGAGTTGCGGCCTGTTTTTCGAGTTGTTCGCCGTGCTTGATTTACTAAATAATATGAGAAAAGGTTTAAATGTTGTTGTGCTAAAATAATTTTTTTTTTTTTTTTTTTTTTTAAAAGGATGCTTCTCGAATGCTAAGGAGTTACAATGAGATAGCAAACTAATGAAGGGAGAGAGAAAGGATAATGGCGATAAATTAGTGCATATATGTTTTGCTACTTTAATCCTCGAAGATGACCTATTTCTTTTTCAACTGGGCTAACTTTCTTTCCTTGTTTTTCTTTCTGTGTTACTAAGTCAGGAAGATCGCATTGTACCTAATCTTGGACTATTCTCCAGGCGTACTTGGCTAAGGAAATGAGGTACTCTCAAATCCTATTTCAATTCAACCCAAGTAAATCTGTATAGTACCCACACATGATTTATTTATTAGGATATTATAAAAGCGGTGAATTATCAATTAGTGAGAACAATATACTAAATTTTATATTATTCTAACAGAATTAGTATACATTTATTTTTAATTACAAGAGTAATGTAAGTTGGGCTTTCATCAAGACCAGCATATTAAGATCTCATTTATATTTAACCCAAAACAAAAGCCCAAACTTATATCATGATTTGTGGATGACTTGAGCTAGACTTTGTACAGCACTTGTCCAAAACCCGATCCTTGTGCTCCCTCGTTAACTTAATGAGAATTATTTCACCTATCTATCACCTCTACAACCTACTTCCGTGGTTAAGGACTCGTTTACATTAGCGTAAAATTTCATGATTTTCATATTAAAAAAAATAATTGAAGTCCGTAAATTACATGATTTAAATAAAATAAGAACTAACGAGTAAAAGTCGATCCATTTTTACCCTCTTTTTTTAATAGTTTTTTTTACAAGTTTTGGCGTGAAAGAAGAATTCAAAAGTCTGAGACTACCGAATCACTTGTCCTTCATCATTTAGTACTTGAACTTGTATTCGAAAGAGAGAAACTCTAGAAAGTGATTGTATGAGAGCAGTAAAATCACCTCACTGAAAAGTTGAGATCACAGGGCTGTAACATTCTCTTTCGATTCATAGTGGAAACCAACTGTGAGCAGTTTTGGGGAAAGAGAGAGCGAGAGAGGCTTCGTTGCCTCGAAGTTTCCTAAATTTGACAAAATGCGTGACTCATATGAAGCAAATTTCGCATAATTCTCTGAGTCTTCTTGCATTCCCATGCTTTGAAAATTTAGGCAGGCTCGGCGCAATCCAAGTCGAAAGTCGGTCTAAACTGGCTTGGCAAATCCAGATTTTTCACTTGAGGGAGGGAAAAAAAAAAAAAAAAGAACTAGCTAGCCAATGTGCAAGATTTATTCTTATTTTGGTAAATTAGTAAAATTATTGCACGATTAAAATATAAAACGGAGCATCTCATACTTTTTGGCTTCTTGTCCATAATCCATCTCTTTTATCTTTAGCATTATTGAGTCAAAGCACCATTTGAACTCCCTCTCATTTCTTTCTGTGTAATAATTGGACATAAAAGAAAAGCCAAAAAGCCCAAATTTATGTTGGTAAGACCCGACTCAGCTCCTCTTTTGTGCTTCTAAAGTGTCATGAAAGAACAAAGAAAAGAAAGAGAAAGCAAAACGAAAGGGAAAGAATAAACGAGAAAGACGAAGAGCTTGGAGGAAATCGAAAGAAAGAAGAGAGGGAAATCGCTATGGTTGGTCGGAAAGCATCAATTGATGCCGGAATACACCTTTTTACATGTGAATGGTAAGATTTCCTGCGGTCTTTCCCTCTTACAAGTTTGGTTTTTGTTCTAGGAGTTAAAAGCGTAGCTCCTTCTTGGTCCGGCCAAAGCCCCTCAGGCGTACCACATTCGGATGCACATAAATCAAGCTTGACACTTCCATCTCTGTTTTGAACTACTTTTCAGTCCCCTGCACGAGATTGCTGGCCCTTTTGATTGCCACTTGAGAACCATTGGCCAAGCTCCCCCAGTAAACCATACCGAATCCACCCATGCCCACGATATTATTGCGACCTAAATTTTGCATCGCGTCTCCAAGCTCCTGCAGAGAAAAGCATTTAGGGAGTGCTAGGTCGTCTTCAATGGGATTGGAGAATCTGAAGGTTTGGAACTTGAGCACATATGAGATTTCTTTTAGTGCTGATTGATTTCGGATTAGCTTTTCTGTCTCAGTAGCTTTGGTTCAGCACGCCCAAGACGTCAAGGGGCGTGAAAGTCGTTCCACTTGGGATCATCTTTTCTCATAACGAGGAGAATCGCTCTTGGTGTCGTTGAATCTACGGGCCAGCTCTGCAATCCAAACTCTAAAGTCTTATCCTTTCGGCAGCTTCGGTGGGAGTGAGAGACAGTTGAAAATACGTCAATATTATAATTTGCAGTTCTAATTAAAAAAAAAGATTAATTCAATGAAAAACTCTAAATTAATATACCTGTGACAAATTTACTATCCGTTAAAATTTTTACTGTTAAATTGCCAAATTAAATAATATGTGTTAGTTGATGGGTATACTGATTCCAAGACATGTGCTATGATGTTCAACTAGATGTCACGGCAACCAAATTAAAGGAAGAGCAAACGATGGATGTTTTTAAAAGTACAAGGACCATTTTGAACCAACAAAAAGGAGAGGGATAATTTTGAATAAAAGTATATGGATCGCTAGTAACATTATTCTTATGTATCTACTATCTAATAATAATCATTGCATTTGCCATCAAAACGTCATTTAGAATGCCACTGCAAGGTCATCAAAATCCAGGGTGTTAGAGTACTGTATGCCGATATAGCAAGATTGATGCACACATGGGAAAATGCCGCTCATAACCAGCCACAAGCAACAAAAAAGAAGTTAGAGGAGATATATGGATTGCTAACTGATGTCGATCAAGAAGAATTTAACGTTAGAGTGATTGAGTAGATAACAGATGATTGATTCCTTTCTTTAAAACTTAGGAGTGTACTAACAATATCACTATCTCATGGCATCCTTTATCCCCATGAAGTTGCGAAAATTATCAGCAATCATATCTCCACAATTATGAGAAGACCGTGAGAAAGGGACAATTATCCAATCAGTCCCAATTCTAAACTTATTATATTGGAGTTACTTCTTAATTTTGCTAATTCAATCATAAACTATTGCATAAATTCCAATATAATCTTTCTTGTCAATTTTTGTAAGAAATCACTGATGTTATGATCCAATCATTACTGGTCATCTATGTGGCACGCCGCCATATCTATAATTTCTTCGCAAAAATTTGTCACAAGGACTACATTGTAATTTTATTCACAGGTTTGAGAAATCCCTACTATTTATCTCTTTCTCCGATGAAAGTTCACAGAATGCCCAAAGCACAAGAAGCTGACCCATCATCAAAGTAAGCCCAAGTCCAACCAAGAAGGACCGCTGGATCTATCAATATTCAAAGCCCGCAAAAGGCAGCAGCTATCAAGACCATGCATTCGTCACACTCCCAATGTAACGAGCATGATGCATATAGTCCCATAAATCATATATTATGCACCATATCATAAACTACATGTATAGCATAGCAAGCAAATGTTAAAGTCATTTGATCCCTGATGTCAAGAAAATCCTTTGCTCACGCCTTTTCAGGTTAAGCCTTGAAAATCACATTGACTGTGATTAAACCTTGGATGGTCTATGCACATGTATGTCATATCACGTCTCAATAGGAATGTCAACAATGACCATCAAATCCGTATCACAATACCACGTGCTGGGACATACATTACTGATATAAATAACATTTCATTTTCATAATGTTGCAAATAATAGCAACATGAAGTTAAAAAAAAATAGTACTTTGTCCGGTTTTAAGAAGGAGCCACAATATAATGTATTTTCTATACTTTGAAATACTTGACACAGCATGGCGGAATATGACTCTTCCTCAATAAATCAAGTCATGCAATTTTTAACCATCGGAGGTTAGCCCAGTAGCTACTCTTCCCACTTGAAAAGAGGGAGATGGAGAGTTCGATTCCCCTCTTTCTTGGGAGGATTGGGTGCAGCCATGTGCTAAATAAATCTCCACCCATTTTTCCTTGGACCCGAACACAATTTAGGTACCTTATTGGAAGTTGCACTCTTTAGATATAGCGGCTAAACTTGCTCGGGCCCAAAAGCCCATGAGGAAAAAAATTACGAATATTCCATTCGAGAGGCAAATTTAGGGTCCTATGGCTCCTGTACACACCTCAATCGCTTACAAATTTCTTAACACTATATATCATTAGAACTAATCAATTTTGTAGAAAATACAGTATTTTTCTAGATAGCAAATAAAAGTTATATTTTTCCAAATATGAATCATGCTTGTCTATTTTCTTCAATAACCATATTAGACCTTTCATAGACTTTGAATTACCACCGATATTTATTTAGACTTCAAAACCATTTTCCATAATTTTCACAAGTTTGTAAATCCTGGAAAATAACAGAAAATTCAAATGCTTTCGAAAATTATGAAAAATTCGCAGATTGTACAATTTTCTGTGCCGGTGGCGATTGTGAAAACAACATTGCGATCCGATGTCAGGTTGGATCGCACAAGCTGTCGGAAGCGGTTGTGTGCGCGGACAACTACTCTATGTTGCTAAAGAGATGGGAGTATCACGTCTTTTGGAAATGATTAATTTCCTCGAGGACAAAAAGGCTATATATCAAATCCAAGGAGGCGACTTTCAACTTAGACATGGAACTGGATCTGCAATCGGAGGAGATCCTTCGGCTCGAGCCTTTGCGCATTCGGGAACGCAAGGGGGAAGGTGCTTGCCCTGCATTCCCGAGATTTAGCCGTCCCGAGTTTTGGCCGTCCCATCCACTGAGGAATTTCTTGGAAGCTTCATATGAGATTCCTCGTACCGAAGAAAGTGGAAACCAACTGGTCCAACCATTTCCCCCACTAAAAGAAGAGACACAGATTTGGAAATGCAGGCAGAGGATGAGAGTGACAACGACTTGGAATTCCATTAACTAAGAAGTAAAGCGCGATTACATGATGCTACCTTAGTTTTCGCCTGACATCCTGAAAATTAGAGGGAAGAACACCATCTACCGCGAAGTGTCTACAACCTCAGCTATTGACTTTTGAGAATCCTCCAAGATCCATACTTCTAATTACTCATATTTGGAACACGTTCGTTATATGTCGATTTATCATATTCCAATTTCAATGGAAAATTTTCTATATAAGTGGAAATACTCGTATTAATTTTAGATCATTTTCTTTTTCTCTATGTTCCATTTTCAATAGATAATCTTTGGAAACAAGAAACAAATGCATTTCCTTACTATGAATTAGTAAAGACATAAAACTTATAGTCAATCGATATAACAAATATATGAAAATCGGGATGTTTTTTGTTAGATCTTTCTGAAGGTAGTGTAGACCAAATATTAGAAAAGACAAAAGTACTTGATATGAGTTCATCTTCCTTGTAAACTCCCTGCACAACTACTCTTAATGTATTACGATTTTCATAATTGATTTTTTCAAATCCTGTGACTCAAAAGCTAATAATGTTCTCGTACATCCTTCGAAAACTATTTTCTGAAGGAACATAGAAAATTGGTGTCACTAATTTATCAATGTACTAACCCAGTAACCCCTGCTATGCACAGGATGCACGTGGATTCCATTCGTTGTTCTTTAAATAGAGTATAAAAATTCAAAGCCATCAACGTTACCAAAGTAAGGTACCAAAGGAATATTTTTGTAAAAAGAATATTAAAAATAGCTATCATAGCTTAACCTAAGGGCAATTTGTTAACAAAAATTTTGTACACAATATTTTGGTATGTGCATCGTCTGTCACACCCCGATCCTCGAGTGCGTACCCATCCCTCGGTGGTTGATTAAAATTGTGACTTCCTAGGATGAGTCACCAACCCTTTCATTTTTAATTACACATGCGGAAGCGAAACAAATCCTCTGAAAACAAAAGCTTGGGATAGAAAGAAGCAGGAAACCAAATCACCATTAAAACACCTCTTTTATAAACACATAGGTTAATGTACAACACCGGTCTATCTACAAAAGACCGGCTCAACAAAAATGGGATTGTCCTATGACTAACTAGTCAGACACGTTCGCCGATCCTTTGGTCTCAAATCTTTCCTACAAGTCAGTACAATTCATAAATCCAAGCAATCAATTCGATCGCTCACACAAGTGTGATCCACAGATACACATCGGTCAATCAATTCAATTAATCCAATCATTCATGGCTCACACAAGCATGAACTACTGACACATATTGGTGTATCAATTTAATAAATCACTGCTCACACAAGCTGAAACGCACTAATGCTCACACAAGCTGACTTCTATTAATGCTCACACAAGTTGAACTAGATCATTGAGATCATTGCTCACACAAGCTGACTGATTATGGCTCTCACAAGCTGACTTATACCGATGCTCACACAAGCAGATTGATTATTACTCTCACAAGCTGACTCATATGTTTGCTCACACAAGTTAAACTACGATAAATTACTCTTGGCCAAGGATCTTGTGCTTTGAACATCAATTCCTCAATTAAATACCCAACTTGGCCTAATTTCATTATGTTAAAATGTACCCAATAAAAATAATCGTGTGTGGCTACATGGTCAGCCTAAGCCAAAAATATAATATCTTTATTTTAGAAAATCTAACTATTTATACAGTGTCTGATATAATTTTGGCGTTGTAAACTGACACCCTGGTAATTTCTAATTAATTACTGAAATTATTCAATTTTGGGATAAATTTCGAAAATTACAACTTTCACTCGAATTGCACAATATAGCATTCAATTAAATAAACCAAGTACACCATTGCAATCAGCACAAAATTCCGGTCACCGGCTATCCCGGTCTAATTTTTGGAAATAATAATTAATTAAATAATTACCAAAAATTAATTAATTAAATACCAATAAATGCCATAATTGTAAACTTAGGCCGAAAAAGCCTAATTAAATACCGAAATGGGCACGAAAAATTTCCGAACCAATTTAGATAATTAATCAATCTATCTAGTCTCTAATTAATTTAATCTAACAACCTAACATGCAAAATTTGATAATTAAATTACTAATCTAATCTTACTAACCACCTAAACCTTAATTAACTTAAACTAATCATCACCTAAGCGTAATTAACTCTCTAAGTAGAGTTTAGTGGGTAAACTCACTGGATTTTGCGAGCTGGTGAGTCCATGGTGATAGCGACGCGATGGCGAGCGATAAACTCTGAAGTGGTGGTGCCAAACAGAGATCGAGCTGGGTCGAAATTGGCCACAAGGCTGGCTAGAAAAAAAATTGCGAGTTGTTGGGCTTGGCTTCAAGCTTCGGTGGGCTCAGGGACGTGGAGAAGGCACGGATTTGGCGACAAAGGGCAGCAAAGAGTCAACGTGGGGGCTTCGTTGGAGGCTGAATTTGACTGGTGGCGTTTGAAGCGTGGATGTGGCAGCGAAAGGGGGAGCACAGACCGAACGGTGGAGGGATTTGTTGGGGGAAATGGTTGCTTCAGTGGTCAAAGATGGGATGTCTTGTTGCTGGGTGTTGACTCGGTTTGCTGCAGTCGCATGGATGGCTTCAGTGGACGCTGCTTCGATTGAGGGAACAAAGGATGGTGGAGGGCTATCAGAGTTAGTGAGTGGAGGGAGACAGTGGCTATAGATTCGAAGGAAAATGAAAGAAAAACAAAAGCAGAGACCAAAGGAGTTCGGCAGGCAATCAATCGAAGAAGGAGAAGGGGGAGGAATCGTGCACGAGAAGATTTGGGGGGGGGGTTGGGGGAGAAGTCAAAGATAACATCCAATTAATCATTTCTTTGGACCAAGGAGTCTTCATGGTTATCCCTTTGTCCCCCTATAATACTTTCTTGAGAAGTAATTCCACAATCAATCAATTTTGATGCCCAAAAGTTGCACCCCCATCAAGCACTGAATTTCCTCAACCTTAGGCTTCAATTTCTTTATCAAATTCCTCAATTTGATGTCTCATTTTGTAGAAGAAAAAGCCCGCATAATTTCTACAATTTCCTTTCACCAAGTAGCTCGTTATTTTCCGAACCATTTGAATCGAATTTTTGTAAAAATCCCGAACTCTTCGAAAATTTTTCGAAGGATGAGTCGACATTCCTAAAATAAATCGTAACATGATAGAACATTTAATTTCTGAAATCAGGTTTAAATTCACAGTTAATTTCAATCTGACGTGATTTTAACATAATCTAACACACATAATAGCTTTTAGGAATTTTTAATGCAATTGACCTGTGGTCGATTTATCTCGAGTCACAATGTACATCTTCGACGCATTGGCGACTTTCGGTTGTCGTAAAAATCTCAAGGTTTTAAATACGGGCATATGATACCAAAACGACAGAAAAATCGGCCTAGTGCCGATCAATGAGAATTTTGCAATCTAGTGGAATCACCCACACTCCGATCACATATCTTAGTCGAATCGACCTATTTTCGATCTCTGATAGATTTTCGATTGTGCCGAAATGACCCTTGCAGATTAGCATGGTCGAGTGGTCAATTCTTGGTTAAATTATCAAGTCTATTGCGTTAAAATTCCTTAATGACTTTTTTAGATAGTCTAGTTATCTCATGAATGATCAGCTCAGAGAATAATACTATAGGCGCGTCAATGAAAGACTTGACTCATTCAATTGAAAACATAATTGAATTTTCAGGGTATCACATTGTCTCCCTCATCTTCATTCCGTTCTTGGTTGTTGCTTTGGGAATTGCAACATAAAGTCGTCCATGGCTAGAAACTGGCTTAGGGAGAAATAAACCAACATGACATGAATTTTGGCCAGTGAAAAAGGGGAACCGCCTTTTTTAAGTATAAGTGGCCGAAGGAGACTCGTGGGTGATTTCTGCCAAACTGATAATGTCCCTGATCTTTTGAAACTGGTTGCAACGAGCCAAAGGGATGATTTCCGCCAAAGAATTTCTAGGACATCAATCAGGTTATAATAAATTTGAGATCGGTTAATCTTTAAATTTATTGAAAAAAATGAATCTTTTAAGAAGGAGAATAGCCCATCCGGGAGCTTTATATATATATGACACAAAGGAATTGCACAACTGCACAATTAAGCAGGTCATTAAAACCTCTCACAAGTGCACAATCCGTTTGCACAACATGATATTCAGCACGAATCTCCTCATTCCCCAACTCGCTGACATTTAGGGAGAGCTCAAGAGAGCTGCAGATATGAGGAATCGAACCATGCACCCCTTGGTAGTTCGAATGAGGTTAAGGCTAACAATATCATTACTCTTGTCATTGCCTCCCCACGAATAGGAGATAATCGAGTAAATAAGGACGAAATGGAGATTCCGTTGGTTGAAACATTGCCCAGAAGTAGCTGAAATGGCTCAGGCAGGTGTAAATTATGGAAAGTGCATACCCGGATTTTACAAGTCCCAACTTGAGCCTACAAGAAATTGATGTGCAATGTTGCTTTGTCATTGATATCTCCCAAAACCATCTAGTCCAACCATATCCTCCTCTGAATGCAGAGAATCAAATTTAAAAGACGCAGGCACAGAATCGAAGTGCCGACAACTTGGATTCTCTTGCATAGACAAGGATTGATGTGCACGAGGACGCATGTGCAACTGATCTTATCAATGTCTTCTAAGGACGGCTTTTATGGTGGCCTTTAATTTTTTAATTTTTGTTAGAACAACAGTAACTTTCCCCATAAACTTAAACATTCACTCACCATTAATTCGATAGATTAAGAGGTGACACTTTGAATTTTTATTTCAGTTTCTAGTTTTCCTGACAAATGTAGAAGATAGCAGTCTCTCAAAAAAGTCGGAGGAAAGTATTACAGAAAAATCTGCGGATGCAAGTGAAGAGGAACATATAGAGTTTAAGAAGGGAAACATAGAAGCTAAACTCGCTTTTGAAGGTAAAAGGCAATGGTCATTATGTAGCATTGACATGTCAGTCATGCAACAATCCGCAGAGATGGAGAAGGAGAAGGAGAAGGAGGGAAAGAGTAGTACGGAGTTGAGTCACAATCACTTTGACTCCAACTAGTCCCGGTACTAGGGTACCGCCGAAGAAACTGGCTTTCGAGCATTTGAACAACTTCAGACATCTCTGGTCGAATAGATGGATCCTCGTGTGAGCACAGCAATGCCAGTCGGAGTAGTCGCTCTGCTTCTTCTTCCACGTAGTTCCCCTGCATATTGGGATCGATCACCCTTCCCAATTGGTCTTCATTCTTAAGTTTCCTAATGCAATCCTTCGGCCAGAAAGCTTTGCCATCGAGTACCTCAGTGGGAAAATTGTAAATCAGCTGTCCCGAGATGAGCTCGAGAAGCATTTTCCCGTATGCAAAGACATCATTCTTCAGCGTGCACTTTCCTGTGCTTAAGTACTCGGGGGCAATAAACCCAAGTCTGCCACGGATGGAGGTATTGACATAAAATTCAGCTGAATTTTCTCCTACCGGTGATGAGAATGAGACTCCCCTGCCCCACCTTGGAATGCACGTGGGCCATTCAATAGTCCCTTCCTCTACATTTCTCTCATGCACGATAATGGCAAACCAAAATCCTCCTATCTTGGCCTCAAAATGCATGTCCAGCAGTATATTTGATGCGCAGATGTTGCGATGCATGATCTTGATGTTACCTTGATTGTGAAGGTGCGCAAGCCCCCTTGCTGCTCCCAAGGCTATTCGCTTGCGAGTAGTCCAATCAAGAGGTCGGGCAAACCGATCTGGTCTCTCTCTAAGATCGTAAGATAGGCAATTGTTGATCATCAAGGGATAGACCAGTAAGAGCTCTTTTCTGGTCCTGCAAAAGCCCCTCAGGCATAGCACGTTTGGGTGCGTCGAAACCGTGCTTCCCACTTTTATTTCTGCTTCGAACCACTCTTCACTCTGTTGATCGACATGGAGCGCTCTCTTTATTGCCACTAGCGAACCATCGGCCAAGCGCCCCCGGTAAGCTTGGCAAAATCTACCTTCACCCAACAAGTTGTTGAGGCTAAAGTTCTGCGTTGCGACTTGGAGCTCCTTTAGGGAGAAGCTTTTAGGAGGTGTTGGATCGTCTTCAACGGACTCGGCAAAACTGAAGGTTCGGAGATTGAACACCATCTTTAAGCAGGGAAACAGTAGATTCTTCTTAAGTGCAAATGGATCGTGTGAGCTTGATGGTTTTTCTCGATCTGTGGTGAATGGTTTGGGAATGCCTTCCGCTCCTCTCTCTCTCTCCCTCATCTAACTAAACACCCAAGCTCTCTCTCTCTCTCTCTTTTTTCTCTGTGACATGAACCGCAACATCCATGCAGGCATCCCCGCGGATTGTAGGCTGATTTCAAGGCGTGGGGCCATCTCACTCTAAGGCCTTCCTGTGAGCAGCTTTGGGGAAAGAGAGAGAGAGGCTTCGTTGCCTCAAAGCTTCCTAAATTTGACAAAACGCCTAACTCATATAGAGTAAATTTATTATCCGTTAAAAATTTTATCGTCAAATTGCTGAGTTCAATGACACGTAATAATTGACGGATGTATAAATTTAAAGTTTTTCCATCTGTTTGTCACATGTATACTGGTTTGTGATTTTTTAAGATATTAATTTAATTTAATAAAAACTAATGGAGGGATCATTCTAGAGTTTTTGATGGCCAAAAAATTAGTTTAAAATAAATATGTAAGAGGTATATTGGTTTAGGGTTTTTGATGATTAAGAAATTAGTTTTTAGATAAATTTATCGTAGATATATCAATTTGAAATTTTCCATGATATTAACTCTAAAAAAAAGAAATGAAGACCTTTCACGTATTGCTCTACCTCCAAGTATCAAAGCAAACACTAATCCATGTTTGTAATTTGGTGAACGGATCTTAAGCTAGGTGGGTCATGGGGCTCGAATCTTGTGACCACTCTTTTAGGGAATTGTTGAATCTAAATCGATCTAAGTGGATTTGACAAACTAGCAATTAGAAAAACGATCGAAAAGCTCGTTCTCTTGTTTGGCACAAAGTGATTAAACTTCCACTAGACAAGTTTTTCAAATTGGATGGAGATAGATTTGAGTGAGAGAGAAGCATGCTTGCCTGTGAGAGCAGAAAGTGAAGTGCTTGGAATTGAAATGCAATGACCCGAACATAGAAGAAAATAAAAGAATCAATGCTTGAAATAAAAGAAAATAAACGATAATGCCAAAACCAAAGAAATTAATGGACAAGTACGTCCGAAGAAGAAATTGAAATGCGAACACTGGAAAGAAACTTCAGTGAAATCAAAACTATCATGGTGTACACTACGAACAATAAAATTGATCGTAAAACTAAGCAGGTTATTAAAACCTCTCGTAGGTGCACGATCTGATTGCGTGACATGACAATTAGCAGGAGTCTCCTCACTTCCCCACTCACGGAGAGTCGGTGACAACTTGAGAGAGGTGTACATGGGAACAATCGAACTATCCATTTTTGATCGTTCGAATGAGGTCAGGACTAACAGGGTCATTGCTCCTGTCATTGCCTCCCCCAATTTGGAGATAATCAAGTAAATTAAGGATCCATTTATTTGACGCAAAATGTAGCATTTTTGGAAAATGATTTTCAAAAAGTCATTTTTCAATAAAATGACAATATTTGTTTGACTTAAAACTTGAAAATAAACTAGAAAATATTTTCCGTCATTTGGTATGAAAAATCTAGTTTGATTTTCCTTGGAAAAATTTCCAAAATATTCGATTTTTTAAATTATTTTTTCTTTTCTAAAAATGAATTAGAAAATTATAAAAATATGGGCGATACCTTGTCATATTTTGGAAAATATATTCCGAATTTTTAAAGAGAAAATTATTTTTCTGAATTTAAGCATTGATTTTCTGTTGACTAGAAAAACATTTCTGGTAACTCATTTTTCTAAACGAACCAAATACCAAAAAATGAGGAAAATATTTTTCCCTGATATGTTTCCCACCAAAAATACTAAGCCTAGGCCTATAAGGAGATTGCTTGGGATGAGAAATTGCCCAGAAGCCGCTGAAATGGACCAGGTAGGTGTGAATTGTGGAAAGTGTATAGCCGGATTTTACAAGTCCCGACGCCTACTAGAAGTTGACGTGCAATGCTGTTTCGTATTGATGACTCCCATTGCCGAGAATCTTCTTGCAAGCTTCATATGAGTTTATCTCGTGGAGAAGAAAGTCAAAGCCAACTACTCCAACCATGTCCTCCTCTGAAACCAGAGAAACAAGTTTGAAAGATGCAGGTCGCGTATGGGATTTTTAAGGACTCGGATATTCTTTGATATCCAAGGATTAATTCGCACGAAGTTGCACGCGCGACTGGATGTATCAATGTCTTTGAAGGACTGCTTTCATCGTGGGATCAAAAGGCGACACTGTGAATTTGCATCTCAGTTTCTAGTTTTCAGTTCCATGACAAATGTAGAAGATAGCAGTCATTGCATGAAGGACGTGCTATATGTCTCCAATTATCGGATATTACAGAAAGATCTTACGGATGAAACTGGTGGAACATACAGAGTTCAGAAAGCGGTAAACACAGAAGTAACACAGAAGTTGAACATGATATTTAATGTAAAAAAGGCAATGGTGATGTTGCAGCATTGAAATGCCCATCATGGACCGATCACCAAAGGAGGAGAAGGAGAAGGGGGGAAAGAGTAGTATGGAGTAGTCGATTCACACTCACTAGGACTGAAATCCCGCTGGAGAAAATGGCTTTCGAGTATTTCAACCACTTCAGACATCTCTGGTCGAACAGATGGATCCTTGTGTGCGCACAACAATGCCAATCGGACTAGTCGCTCTGCTTCTTCTTCCACATAGTTCGCCTGCAAATTGGGATCGATCACCCTTCCCAACTGGCCTTCATTCATATGTTTTCTAACCCAATCCTCTAACCATAAAGCTTCGCCATTGTGTACCTCAGGGAAAAAGTCAAAAATCGGCTGTCCCGAGATGAGTTCGAGAAGCATTTTCCCATATGCGAAGACATCATTTTTCAGCGTGCACTTTCCTGTGTAGGAGTACTCAGGGGCAGTAAACCCAATTATGCCGCAGGTGAGGGTATTGACATAGACATCTTCATAGCGATGATAGATTTGAGAATCGAAGCCAGCATCAGCTGAATTTTCTTCTAAAGGAGAGGAGAGTGAGACTCCTGTGCCATGCCTTGGCGTGCGCGTGCGCCACTCAATAGTCCCTTCCTCGACATTTCTCTCATGCATGATCATGGCGATGCAGAAACTTCCTATCACGGCCTCAAATTGCTCATTAAGCAGTATGCTTGCTGCGCAGATGTACCGATGCATGATCTTGATGTTACCTTGATCATGAAGGTGTGCAAGTCCCCTTGCTGCTCCCAAGGCAATTCGCTTGCGAGTGGTCCAATTGAGCGGTTGGGCAAATCGATCTGGTCTTTCTGTAAGATTGTAAGATAGGCTATTGTTGATTATCAAGGGATAGACCAATAAAAGTTCTTTCGTGGTCCTGCAAAAGCCCCTCAGCCGTAGCACATTTGGGTGCATTGAAACTGAGCGTCCCACTTGAACTTCTGTTTCGAACTGCTCTTTGCTACATTGATCGACTGTACGAGCTCTTTTTACTGCCACTAGAGAACCATCGGCCAAGCGCCCCCGGTAAACCTTGCCAAATCCACCTTCGGCCAAGAAGTTTTCTCCGCTAAAGTTGTGTGTGGCGACTCGGAGTTCCTTTAGAGAGAAGCCTCTAGGAGGTGGTGGGGGATCATCTTCAATGGAATCGGTGAAACTGAAGGATCGGAGATTGAACACCATCTTTAAGAAATCCAATTCCTCTTCAACACTAATTGGAGGTTAGCGATTGATTCCCGAAGCCGCTCAAAGGAAGACTATGATCAATTGGCATAGCAACTCCTCCACCATCTTGGCCTTTTATTCACACGCTGGAAGCGATCACCATGTGAGAAAGAGACGAAGTCGATTGGAGAGAGGGTGGCGGACCAAAAGAAATACTTGACCAAACAAGAGGAAGATTTCTTTTCTTTTGATTTTTCCCGTTTTGGTGAAATTGATTTAAAGCAAAATTAGCAGGATTGGTCTTTCTTTGTTCTTTGATTTCTCTGATGATGAGCGTGAGAGTAATGCTCCATCTGCACATTGAAATTTCATGGAAGAGACCTAACTAGGCTTTTCTTCTATAAAAACTTGGGAACATATGAAGAAAAAGGCTCTAAATCCGTTAGTTTTTCCATCAAACATCCTTTTTTTTTATGGCAATTATGGTGGTTGAGCTTTGCACCCATTAGCGTGATAAATGAATAGGGTTTTGCTAACATAATAATTTTTGAGTTACTGTAAGATTAATAATATATTGTAAGCCATGGGCTTTTAAAAGAGTGGACTCCATAATAATTTCTAATTATTTGTTTTTATTTTTTGTTTGCCCAAAACTTGGCTATTATTCTTCTAGTAGATTAAACATAGTCATATAAGCAATTCTCTTAAGAATAATATGCATGGAATACATAAATGAAGAGGCAAATGACTCATTTAATTAGTGTAATCGAACAAGAAACGCCACTTTGAATGACACTTTCAATTTTATAGCCTTCAATTCCTTGGAAATTGTAGAAGAAACGTGGTCACTATCGACTAATTCTTAGACTGGGTCCAAAAACTCTGCGCTATTATTCCATTATTCTAGAACGACTCGGAAAGCAAAAACAAGAAAAGTGGTCATTATTGGTTCATGTTTGATGGATCGGGTAGAATAGGAGTTATCTTAAGTTTTAATAAGAGGTTGGAATGGGTTTGTCTCGTTAGAGCCCACCTACAAAATGGGCTTTATTTGAGTCTATTAAGAGGTCGAAATTTTGCGAGGCATTTTCGGTCAAAGGGAGGGCTGGGATATTGTTTGTGATAAACCTCTGGGAATGAATCAATCTCATCGGCCCAATCCAGGTTGGCCAATCACATTCCGCTAGCTCCTCGCCTAAACTTGGTCTGGATGGGGGCACACAACCTTTGTTCTATAGGGCCACATACCCAATTTGCATCTTTGCATGTGCCAACAATCTGGTAAGTCCCGCAACTCATATTGGCTCTAATTTATTTTGAATCCTACCATCGGAAATTCATTAGCGGTCACCTGTGTAATGAAATTCTTCTCTGAACGCGTGCATCAGTGAGGTCAATTAGACATACAAGTATTTACAGTGTGTTTCTTTTTTTTTGCCCACTAATCGATTATCCCTTCTTACTTGGATGGAGTGGGCATTTAAAATTTGAGAATGCTAAAAAGTACTTGTATACCGTGAGCAGGAGTAACTTCGTGGTGATTAGTGAAGGTTTGGTTACTGTAGGAAGCATTAGGATTTGCAAGATCTTTTTTGTCCCTAATTTCATCCCGATGGTTACATGGTCCACCTTGTGGGCACTCAATTTTTTTTTGTAATGTTTTTTCCGAGCTTTCTTTGCTTTGAAAAGTGTCGCATTTGGTGGGGTATGTGTAATTGTTGTAATATATGTACCCTAAATCGCTAGAACACAAACATATTACTTCCGCTTAACATATTCTGAAGTGATAAATTGGATTTGGCAATAAAAAATTTAAATCGACTTGGATCAATAAATTATTAATTCAGTGCATGTGTCGGCATAACACATACATACTTTTTTTAGTCCTTTATAAGTATTTCAATATTTATTTTTTTATATTTTTTATTTTATTTACCAACATCTTTTTATATTGTTAATTTACCTTTTTAGTTTAATATAAAATTTTATCCAAATAACATAACATGAAGAGATTTAAAAATGGGTTAAATTGGCGTGTATTGGCTTTCATAAGTTAGATCAAATATGAATGTGTTTTAATAATATGGGCTGAGTTGAATATGGATTAAGTTTAAGTTGGATATAAATAGGTGGAAATTAATTGGAAAAAAATGAGTCAATTTGGGGAGGCCATTTTCGGACTTGACCCTGATCCAATCATTTGATGGGCGTTGTTCTCAGGAAGTGAGAGGATAGGCTTGAGCGAATCTCTAGATTTTGCCCTTGCTCGAAGTGATCAGCTTTGTCTTTTTCTTCCGAAAAAATGGTCTCCGAAAATTTGCTTAGCCAATTAAAACAAGCCGCATACAACAGGCTTTCTTCCTTTTAGTTTCCCCCTTTGGGCATCTTATTTTATATAGTGAATTGCAAGATCAATTATATTTTGCATTAATTCACAACAAATTGTATGACGATACAAGCATATGGATTAATTATCCTACAAATATAGTTGACTGGATAGCGTCTGGACAAAATAATTTCATACATTAAGGGCCACGACAAGAGTCTTCTGCCAACATAAGGACAAAAAACAAAAGGAAGACCGAGGAAGAAGATGGATTTGAACGAGTCCATAAATGATGGATCGAAGAAGAAGCAGATGATAGACAGTTTCTTTAAAACTTACCTCCATAGAAAATGGTGCGTCCTGTGAGGAAACTGCGAAGTCTACCGCGTACTAACTTCACAAGAGAGAATAAAAAAGTCAACTCATCTCGTAATTGACGTTGTTTACTCACGAAAGATTTTTATGTATCTAGAGTGACAAGAGGACCTCCTACTTGTTTATGAACCAAGAAATTGAGGAGACAAATTCAATGGTTTTTTATTCTAAGACATACAAATTTGTTAACATTCTACTCTGCTCCATGCTTCTACCCGAACAATCATAGGGCTTTATCGAGTGCATTTGCATTGGTGCACCTAAACTTAATTAGATGGTTCCCACAGAAAAAAGAGTATTGATTATTACCTTTAAAAATTTAAAATTGATGCCATTGATATTGAGAAAACTCCTACCAAGTTTTGAGGCTCACAAAACTTTATGGTTCTAACGCTTATCTTACAAACAAATTTCTTTTAAAGTTATTTATGAGGAACTATCCAAGACTTTTGCCAAAGTCTATTTATCCCTAGAAGTGCTTCCCATTCTGACGAAGTCCAAAGCAAGATTGTGTCTAGAACAAGGAAGAGTCTAGAATCAACCTTACCGTTCTTGCGACACGGATCTTGAATAAACTTATTAGGAAATTATTATATATTGTCTAGCTCTCTGGTGAAGAATTTTACTTACCTTATATAAATGCATTAATGGAACCAATCACAAATTGATGAAATCAATCTTAAAGATAAGTTCATTTTTGGGAAGCATCTACTTATATAAATCAAGATTCTGATTGTATGGGTGATCAAAATCAAGTGGAAATTCTATTCCTGACTTTAATGGCCACAAGATCCAAATTAATTGATTCTATCAAATAGCTCGATTGGAAGAAAGTTCCTTTAGAGATTGCCAACGGCTACTATGGTGTGTAGGAGTATTTAAAGAAGGTCATTCGGTCTAAAAGATAGAAAGAATGTGAATTTGAGATTCTAAAATCTGAGGCTACTCTAATTTTACTTGTCTTTATTTGTGAGCATAAAAAAAGTGTGATTAAGAAAGAAAACACAAAAGAGTGTCTTAGTGAGATAGAGAGTTCTACCACTAAGTATTAGCTTACATAGTTGTAATCTCTTATTTGATTATATAGTAGAATACAGCTAGTGAGCTGTTAGCATGAAAGAGTGGACATAGGCTATATTTAAACAAAACCACTATAAAATTCGTGTGTACTTCTCTCTTTCCTTAACTTTTTTTTTTTTTTTGAAGTTTGTTGTACAAGTCTGGAGTTTCGTATTTCTTATCCTAATCCAGATTTTGCGAGCAATTTATTTTATTCCATACATATTTGTCAAGATTTCTTTTAACTACCTATTCGCCTTCTCTTTAGGTGAGTACTAGATTTATCAATTGATATCAAAGCCCAAGTGCTCGTTTTATTGAAGTGTCTTTACTTCCGAGCTAAAGATCTTCTATACCTAGTATCTTGGCACCAAGGCTCATAGAAGGAAGAGCAACATCATACCATCTTATTTTGATGAAAAAGAATACAATGTGTGGAAAAACAAAATGAAGTCTTTCTTAGATCTAGAGATCCTTTGGAGTGGGATGTTGTGGAAAATGGAATCAATCCAAAGGCTATGTTTGTTCATATAAAGGCAAAGAAGTCATAGACAAGGATGTTGAAGAATCTGATCATGTAGAAATTATCAAGAGACAGGCTCTTGATGCAAAAGCCATTTATTCTCTATATTGTGTTCTATCTCTTACTAAGTATAATAGAATTTCTTTGTATGAAACAACCAAAAAAGTCTGGGATAGACTTCATGTTACTTATGAAGAGACTGATTGTGTAAAATAGACAAAAGTAAATATTCTGCTTGGCCAATATGAGTCAGGAGAGTCAATTAGAGATATGTTCAGTCATTTTACAGAGATTGTGAATGGTCTAGCTTCAATATCTACTCCAATGAAAGTCAACAAACTTCTACAAGGACTATCAAAAGACTAGAATCATGTCAAGACCTCAATACGAGAGACATAGAGAATTATGCCACTCTCCGTTGATGAACTCATTGGCATTCTCCAATCACATGAAGTGGAACAAATCAATGATAAAGACGACTTAAAAGTAAAAAGTCCATTGTACCTAAATCTAATGCTAATTCTGATGATACAAACTTAGAAGATGACTTGGACGATGAAGAACTTGCTCTCTTGATCAAAAACTTTATAAAGCTGGATAAGAAGGGAAAGAAGTTCAACCGGAAGAAACAAAACAAACAAAATTCCTAGAGACGGACAATGGAAGAAGATGAATCAAATAAAGATGTGATATGCTTTAAGTGCAAGAAAAAGGGGCATGTTAAGCCAAATTGTCCTTTGTTGATAAAGAAGAAAGGAAAATACGGGAAGTACAAGAAGGCACCAAAAGTAGAAACGTGGATCGGTACAAAATGTGAAAAAAAGTGACGAAAAGTATGCAAACATCTGTCTGATGGCTAAATTTGTCTCAGACTCAGAATTTGACTCTAACTCTAAATTGGACAAGGAGATTCAGGCACGACATTCTAAAGTTTCAATTAAAGTTTCTAAGTATATTGATGAGCTTTGTTTGAACTTTAAATCATCTCTTAAAAGAATCTCTGAACTGAAGAGGGAAAATTCTAAACTTAAACAATTTGAAATTTCTTGGAAAGAAAAGTTTGAGAATCTGACTAATAATTTTGATGATTTGAACGAGAGTCATGATTCACTTCCCAAAGAAAATGAATTTTTGAAAAAGGAAATTTCAGATATTACTACAAAATTTTCAAATGGATCAAAAACCTTAGAACACATTCTTTTCGTTCAAATTCCTTATTACAATAAATCTGGTTTGGGTTTTAATAAAGAAAGTAATGTTTTGATTGATTTTTCGAAAGTCAAGAAGAGACTCAGATAGAGACCTCCCATACTTGCTTACAAAAATCATTTTCAAAAAGTTTTTACAAAACTTGTTAGTTGAAATGCTCTTAAATGTTTCAAGTGTGGAGACTTAGAACATTTTGAGAATAAATGTCTAAAGTCTGGAGGCCTATTAAGAAGGATTGAGTAAACACAGTTTTTATCACTAACTCTTTAGGACACAAGAAAATTTAGGTACAAAAAAAAGTTGGAGATCTTTTTTTTAATTGCAAGTTACCATTAAGAGAAAGAGTAAATGGTACTTGGACAGTAGATGTTCTAGGCATATAACAGGAGATTCAAGTAGCTTTATCAAATTAGAAAAACAAAAAAGAGGAAATATTTCCTTTGGTGAAAACAACAAGGGAAAATTTGTTGGGCAAAGAACAATGAAATTGGCGGTTTGATCATCAATAATGTTTTCTTACAACCTTCTAAGTATTAGCCAACTATGTGACATAGGATTCATAATCAATTTCCAAGAGAATGTTTGTTCTAGAGTCAATCAAGACTTCTCTCAGACTTTCACCAGACGAAAGCATGGCAACATATACGTTATGGACATAAATCTAAAAAAATTTCTATGCCTAATTTCTATTCAAGATGAGGCAAGTTTATGGCATCGCAAGCTTGGACATGTTAGCATGAAGCAAATAGCCAAACTATTTACCAAGAAGTTGGTTTGTGGTCTTCCAAGGATGGCTTACCGGGAGTTTGAGTTGTGCACCACATGCACTTTAGGAAAATAGGGAAGTTCTTTTTAATCTATAAACCATATCTCTACTAATCCTATTTTACAGCTTCTACACATAGATCTTTTTAGAACAACGAGAACCCAAAGCATTAGAGGTAAGAAATACTGTATGGTAATCGTGGATGATTACTCAAGATTTACTTGGGTTTTCTTTTTGGCAAATAAAGTAGAAACCCTCTCCTATTTTTCAAAATTTGCTAAAAAATTTCAAAATGAGAAGGGCTATGCTATTTCTAGCATCAAAACAGACCGTGAGAGAGAATTTGAAAATCAAGATTTAACAATTTCTTGTGATAAAAATGGTCTTCAATATAATTCTCCTCTCCCTACACTCCAAAGCAAAATGGAGTTGTAAAAAGAAAAAATCGGTCTTTATAGGAAATGGCCAGAATTCTATTAATTTTAACTGAAAGCAGAGTCTCTTTTCATTTCTGGGCAGAAGCAGTCTCCACTGCTTGTTATATAATTAGCAAAATATTTCTGAGGTCCATCCTAGAGAAAACCCCCTAGAAGATTTACAAAGGTAGAAAACTAAATATTTCTTATTTTCACGTGTTTGGTTGCAAATGTTTTTTTTTTGAAAAATGCAAATGACCATCCGAGTAAGTTTGAAGACAAGTTAGATGAAGGAATTTTTCTTGGTTACTCCACTACAAGCAAGGCATATAGAGTCTTCAATAAAAATATCCAGATTGGGGAAGAATCAATGAATGCCAAATTTCAAGAAGTGTTCCGAAATCAATAAGATCAAACTTAACTTGAAGAATCTGAGTTAGTCTCAGACTTAACAAAGTTCGAATCTCCTAAACAGAACTAGCTTCCTGTTGAATTTGTCCAAGTTGTAGAGAAGTTTGAAGAACCCTCTCAGACCCAAGAGACTCTTGAAGGAAAGGACAAATACAACAAAAATTGGAAGCACAAGTCTAGTCATCATCAAGATCTCATTATTAGAAATATAGAAGAAGGAGTTTGTACTAGATCCAAGGGTAAAGAAGATTAAAAAGCATTGGCACTTATCTTAGAAGTAGAACTGAAGGGAGTGGAAGAAGCTTTATCTAATGAAAGTTGGATAGAGGCTATGCAAGAAGAACTTCGGCAATTTACAATCAATGATGTTTGGGAGTTGGTTCCCAAATAAAAAAGAAAGTCTATGATTGGAACTAAGTGGGTATTTAGAAACAAAATAGATGAAAATGGCAAGGTAACCAAAGACAAAGTAAGGCTCGTGGCAAAAGGTTACACACAAGAAAAATGGATAGACTATGATGAGACATATGCACCGATAGCCACGTTAGAAGCCATAACGCTATTTCTTGCTTATGCATGCTTTTATAACTTTAGATATTTTCAAATGGACGCTAAAAGTGCTTTTCTTAATGGTTTCATCCAAGAACAAGTCTATGCAAAACAACCCTTAGGATTTGAAGATCCTAGAAAATCAAACTTTGTTTATAGATTGAAAAAAGCTTTATACAGTCTGAAGCAAACACCTCAAGCTTGGTATGAGAGACTTAACAAGTTTCTAGTGAGTAATAGTTTCAAGAAAGGTATAGGTGACACGACTTTATTTAATAAAAAGGAAGGCAAAGACTTCTTACTTGTTCAAATATATGTAGATGACATCATCTTTGGTTCTTCTAATGAACTTTTGTGCAAGAAAATTTCTAAATCTATGCAAGAAGAGTTCGAGATGAGCATAATGGTTGAATTGACATTCTTTCTAGGTCTACAAGTCAGATAATCTAAAAAAATGAACCTTCATGTATCAAGAGAAATATGCCAAAGATGTCATCAAGAAGTTTGAAATGGAGAACTGTAAGAAGATTGAAACTCCTATGTCAAGCTCTTCCAAACTCAATAAAGATGAAGATGGGAAGAAAGTGAACCAAAAGATTTATAGAAGCATGACCGGTTTTCTTCTCTATCTTATTGCATCACGTCCTGACATCTTATTCAGTGTGTGCATCTGTGCTAAATTCCAAGTTGATCCTAGAGAATCACATCTTAGTGTTGTTAAATGAATCATTAAATATGTTGCCACTAATTCAAAGTTAGGTCTATGATATTTGAAATAATGAGACTTTACTCTATTTGGATACTCAGACACTGATCTAATTGGTTGAAGAGTCGACAGGAAAAGTACTTTTGGGACTTGCCAACATTTGGGAGATATGTTGGTATCTTGGTCCTCCAAGAAGCAAAACAATGCGGCTATCAACCACAGAAGCATAATATGTTGCTCTTGGTAGTTGTTCTCAAATTCTATGGATCAAGCAACAACTGAGAGACTTTGGAATAGAAGAATCTTGTACTGAAATCAATGCAATCAACCCTACTAAAAATCCCAATCCTCATTCAAAAGCAAAACATATCGAAATCCGACACTATTTCATAAGAGATCATGTGTAAAGTGGTGAAATCAATTTTTAATTTGTTGATTCAAAGAATAAACTAGCAGATATTTGATGGTAACGATGTAATTTAGGTGCACGCAAGAGGTACTGGAACTTGTCGGGAAAGCAGCACGCCTTACGGTGAGGAATCGCCGTTGGGGGTAGACATAGCGGCGGCAATGTCCTCACCGACTGACGCCGTCCCAGTCAAGTAGTACTCACTGGACATGAGGCAGCAAGTAAGGAAAACTCATGCGAGATGCAGCGATGGTGGACAGCGAACTGGAAAGCGACACTGTCGTCAACATCGAAGTAGGAACAGCTGACGAGATGGTTCGCTGTTCACGTAACAGGGAGAGGCTTCAGATCTGTAGGCTGTCAGCGCGGGTAGGTAACTCTAGGACAGAGAAAGCAGCGTTGTCGATGTGGGATCGGCGACGGTGGTCAATAGAGCAGGAATGCGGCAACGTTAGCGCGTGGCTACAAGGGTGTCGGCATGCGGCAACAAGGGCGTCGACGGGAAGCTCACAACAAGAAACAACGTCAGGTTGTGGAGATGGAGGAGCTCGGTCGTGGTCGTTCAGGGAAGAAGACAACCCAATCCCCCCACCAACCCCGCCACGCGCCGCCCACCCCCCCCCCCCCCCCCCCCCCCCCCCCCCCCCCCCCCCCCCCCCCCCCCCCCCCCCGCTTTTCTCTCTCTCTCTCACTACTCTTTTGTGCTTTATTTTCTCTGCCTGGTAGTCAGACTAGCCAAAAGAGACCCCATGGATGAAGACGAATTCTATATTCTTCTCTCACGATTTTTCTTTGGGAAAATTCCAATCGAGGGTCACAAATGCCCTCATTTTCTCAACAATGGCATAAAATAGAGCTTGTGTTAGATAATGGTTTAAAGTGATCATATCAGTTTCAAATAAGAGCCTAAAATAATTATGGTAGTTTTAGTCGATCAAAGGGTATTTTTGTCAAAAGACGATTTTTATTTGAAATTTTTATTTTTTCCTCTTTTCTCTTTTCTCTATTTTATATCTCTTTTTTTTGGCAAGGGCTCGACAACCTTGTCAAGGCGAGGCCACCCCTCACTTGTCACTAGCAAGGCAACCCTCGCCTAGATTTGATAAGGGTCAGCTTTGCTTGTAGCTTTTGAGTATGGCCTCCTATGTAGCACGGACACTCTTCGGAAGCCTTCGTGTCATGTCCGACACTCCGACACGTGTCCAACACATTCCGACACGTCCTGACACGCTCTGACACGTGGTCAACGAGTGTCGAAAAATCCAACACGTGGTCAACTCTCTCCGACACGCGAGTCCAGAATTCTGACACGCGATTCCGACACGTACGGGGTCAATTTTAAAAATTTCTAATATTTGAGGGGTCAAAATATAAATATACACAAAAGAAGTAATAAAAGAAGTAATAAAATTGCTATAAATATACACGCACGGGTCAAATTTTTTTTTTTTCAGTTTTTTTTTAAAATTGTTTTAGTTTTTTTAAAAGTCTTTTACTATGAAAGAAGTAATAAAAAAATGCTATATATGATAAATAAATAAATTTAAAAATATCATTTCAGCATTTTTCTTTAAACAATGTTTTTTCCTCTAAGTTTTATGTATTATTGTAACAAATTAAAATAATGAATGCTATTATTTAATATTTTTCGTGTAAATTAATTCTAGGCTATTTTTATTATTATTTATTTATGTATTTATATATAAAAATATATTTAATATATAACGTGTTGGAACATGTCGAAATTCTGTATTTTTAAGAAATGACGTGTCGGTGTGTCGTGTCGTGTGTCGCGTGTCCGTGTCGGTGCTACATAGGTGGCCTCGCCTAGGGCAAGGGTCGCCTCACTAAGGCAAGGCCATCCCTCACCGAGACAAGGCCATCCCTCACCAACGCTAGTGAGATGACCCTTGCCCATTGCCCCACTCATTGGTAAAGAAGAAGAAAAATCCAAAAAAAGAAAAGAAAAGAAAAGAAAGAACAAAGGAACAAAAAATGTAAAGGGTGAAAATACATACAACCAACTAGAAAGTCAGGTCCTTATTTATTAATGTAGTTATTTCATATCCTTATTTGAAACAAATTTCACTTCAAACTCTTATTTAAAAAAATGAGGACAGCTTAGGCTCTTATTTAAAACAATGTCAATTTCTTTTTTCAGAAAATAAGGACATTTCAAGTCCTTATTTGAAATTTTGATTATTTATTTTTTCTCGCTTTTATCTATCTCCATGTGGCTGTGTATTCTATTGTGCGGCCTCCTCTTTTTAGCTATGCAATGGCCTATTTATATTGCATAGGAATCAACCTCCTCATATATTCTTTTCCTCAGTCAATTATTTCTTTCCCTAGTTGACTGATTCCACACAGATATTTTATTTTGAGGTTGTGGATCTCTCTCTGCCGAGCCAAATATTTGCTGCCCATATTTCCTCTTTGATTGACCCAAGAGCATTTGCTTTTTCTGCCCTCTTGTAGATACGCCAATTGCCAATTTATGAGATATCTCAAAGAAAAAAATAATCTGCCCATCTCTCATACATGAATATTCTGGAGTATCCTGCCGATTGCTTTCTTTACCATGTAAATATAAAGCTTTATTGTGAATAATTTTGGCCATGAAGAGAGTAACGGGCTTGAACAAAGTTTAATATTATTATGGGCTCGGTCCAATCCATTAAATTCAAAGTCATTAATCTAAGTCCTTCCACCACCAATCCAATGCAACTATGTGGGTTTAATCATGCAACTAATATGCAAATATGCAATTTAACCTAATATTTTTTTCTAGAGGTCGGGGTTGATCCCTGATTTTTATATGCAATAAACAACTAATTAGGTTGCTAAAATTTAGGTGTCAACAAATTGGAAAG
The DNA here is from genome assembly GCA_014182715.1 of Eucalyptus cloeziana. Taxonomy (NCBI): domain Eukaryota; kingdom Viridiplantae; phylum Streptophyta; class Magnoliopsida; order Myrtales; family Myrtaceae; genus Eucalyptus; species Eucalyptus cloeziana. Next base: position 17,866,277 of record CM024644.1, on the reverse strand, counting down.
AAAGTGTTATAGAAAGATCATTCAAATGAAAGTGAAGAGGAACATAAGGAGTTTAGGAATGAAAACATAGAAGCTAAACTTGTTATTGAAGGTAAAAGGCAGTGGTGATGATATAGCATTGACATGCCAGTCATGGAGCAATCCCCAGAGGAGAAGGAGAAGGAGGGAAAGAGTAGTACGGAGTTGAGTCACTCTCACTATGATTCCGACTACTCCTTGTACTAGAGTCCCGTTGAAGAAACTGGCTTTCGAGCGTTCGAACTACGGCAGACATCTCTGGTCGAATAGATGGATCCCCGTGTGAGCACAACGATGCTAATTGGAGTAGTCGCTCCGCTTCTTCTTCCACGTAGTTCCCCTGCAAATTGGGATCGATCACCCTTCCCAATTGGTCTTCATTCATAAGTTTTCTATCGCAATCCTCCTGCAAGAAAGCTTTGGCATCGAGTACCTCAGTGGGAAAGTTGCAAATTGGCTGTCCCGAGATGAGCTCGAGAAGCATTTTCCCGTATGCAAATACATCATTCTTCAGTGTGCACTTTCCTGTGCGGAGATACTCGGGGGCAATAAAACCAACTCTGCCACGGATGGGGGTGTAGACATAAACATCTTCATAACGATGAAAGGATTGAGAACTGGAACCAGAATCAGCTGAATTTTCTCCTACCGGTGATGAGAATGAGACTCCTGTGCTCTGCCTTGGCATGCAAGTGCGCCACTCAATAGTCCCTTCCTCTACATTTCGCTCATGCATGATCGTGGCAAACGAAAATCCTCCTATCACGGCCTCAAAATTCACATTCAGCAGTATATTTGACGCGCAGATGCCACGATGCATGATCTTGATGTTGCCTTGATTGTGAAGATGTGCAAGGCCCCTTGCTGCTCCCAAGGCTATTTGCTTGCGAGTAGTCCAATTGAGAGGCCAGGCAAACCGATTCGGTCTCTCTCTAAGATTGTAATATAGGCTATTGTTGATCATCCAGGGATACACCAGTAAGAGCTCTTTCTTGGTCCTGCAAAAGCCCCTCAGGCATAGCACGTTTGGGTGCATCAAAACTGTGCTTCCCACTTGTACTTCTGCTTTGAACTGCTCTTCCCTCCATCGATCGACATGGCATACTCTCTTTACTACCACTAGCGAACCATTGGCCAAGCGCCCCCGGTAAACTTTGCAAATTTCACCTTCTGCCAAGAAGTTGTCTATGCTAAAGTTGTGTGTTGCGACTCGGAGCTCCTTCAGGGAGAAGTTTTTAGGAGGTGTTAATTCACCTTCATCGGACTCGGTAGAACTGAAGGTTCGAAGATTAAACACCATCATTAAGCGGGGAAAAAGTAGATCCTTCTCAATGTGGATTGGGTAAGCTTGATGGTTTTTCTCGATTGGTAGTGATTGGTTTGGGAATACCTTTGGCATACCCCAAGAGACTTGCTTGCACACACAGCTTTTATAAATCTGTGGGGATTGTGCGTCTCACCCACGACTGCTTTTGGTCGGTGTGAATGAACGTTGTCATTATTAAGCAGGGAAGAAGTCGTTGGATTGTAGGCTGATGTCAAAGTGTGGAGCCATCTCACTCCAAAGCCTTCCTGGAGAAGCTTCGTGGAAAGAGAGAGCGAGAGAGGTTTCACTGCCTCGCAGCTTCCAAATTTGTCAAAACGTGCAACTCATAAAGCCAATTTTGCACGATTCTCCTCGTATTTTTCGATTCCTACGCATTGAAAAATCCAAATGTGGAGCACACGTCTTTTCTCTTTACTTCATTGGCTGGACATTACATAAAAAAGCTATTAACTTTTGTGAATCCTCCAAGATCCATACTTCCAATTACTCGTATTTGGAGTAGAAATCTATGCTATGAATTATTAAAAACATAAAACTTATAGCGAGTTGACACTACAAACAAATGAAAATGCGATTTATTTTCATTAGATCTTCCTGGAGTTAGTATTGACCAAATATTGGAAGAGACCAACGTACTTGATAATGAGTTCATGTTCCTTGTAAACTCCCTACACAACTACTCTTGGCCTTTTGCGATTGTCAAATCTCATGACTTAGAAACTAACAATGCTTTTGTATGTCCTTCAAAAACTATAAGTGAAGGAACATTGAAAATTCGTGCCACTAATTTATCAGTGTACTAGCCCAGTAGCCCATGCAATGCATGGGATACACGTTGATTCCATTCGTTGTTTTTTAAATTGAGTACAAAAATTCAAGGCCATAAATGTTACCAAAGTGAGGTACCACGGGAATATTTTTGTAAAAGAATATTGAAATAAGCTATCATAACTTAACCTGAGGGAAACTTGTCGAGAAATTTTTGTACACAATATTTTTGGTATGCACATCGTCCCCTCATCTTCATTTAACAATGAAATCTCAAAGAGGGCAGAGAAAAAAAAAAAGGCATTCACTCAGTCGACAAGCAGAAAAGTGGACATTCCGCAATAAAAGGGACCGAGAGTGTACGAGAAACAGAAAGGGAAAGGGGCAAAAAGAAAAGAAAGAAAGAAGGAACAGGAAGGGAAAACCGAAGAAGGAAAGTCATGCGTACAGGCCACGACTCACGAGGACTTAGCCGGATCTACTCCGATTCGCAAGTTAATCCCATTTGTCAGAACGTCCAAAGCGTGTACGCGCGAATTCCCCTTCCTCTTCTTTCTTTCGTTTTGTTTTTTTCTGAAGGAGCTTTGTGTCTCCTCCCTTTTCTTCTTATCTCCCGGTTCTCTCTTCTTCTTTTTTTTTTCCTTTTTCTCTTCTTCTTTCTTCACAGCTCCTGCAGAGTTTGAGAGCTCATCAGGCGGGCTGAGCTTGGGCCCATGGGCTTTGGCCCAATTATTACAGTGACAGTCTCTAGTGCCGTTGCACAAAACCAAATCGGATTAATGTTTCAGTCACATAACAAGGATTATGTATGGATTTAAATCATCCGCTGTCTTATTCCTTGGAGTAAAAATATCTCTTTCCTTCCAAGTGGATCTGGCCATTGCTTCGAGAGGGTTGGTACGTGAAAGAGTTAGATTATTTCATCCACTTTCTTCTACTGTTGTCTACTCCGTGCACTGCACTCAAAGGCACTCAAAGTCCTGTCCTGGTCACCTTTGAGGGCTCTCTGCAGAACATTTCAGCAGGTAGTCAAAAGACAGGCTTGAGCGAATATGTGATTGGAGCTGTTGCTCAAAGTGAGCGACCTTGTCCTTTCCTTCCATGACAATGTCCTTTGCAAATATGCTTAGCTTATTAAAATGAGCCGCATAATCGATAACAATAGGCTCTCTTACTTTTGATTTCTCGTCTTTCAGCCTCTTATTTTACGTATTGAATTGTAAGATCCATTAGATTATTCTTCAATTCACAACAAAATTGTCTTGTGAGACAAACTCATGACCTAATAATCCTACAAATATAGTCGACTTGATAGGGTCCCGACACAGAATTTCGATACATAAAGGACCGCGACAGGGGTCCTCTGTTAATATTAAAAGGACAAATAACAGAAGGGAAGACCGAGGAAAATGATGGATTTGAAGGAGTCCATCACCAAGAAGAATTTCACATGGAAGCGATTCAAGAAGCAGATGATGGACAATTTCTTGGAAACTTACCTCCACAGAAAATGGTGCCTCCTGTGAAGATACAGCAAAGCCTACCGCGTACTAACTTATCAAGAAAGAATCAAAAAAGTCAACTCATCCCGTAATTGACGTCGTTGACCCACGAAAGACAAATGTGTCTCTAGAGTGACAAAAGGACCACCGATACTTTTCTCCATCTAGAAAGAACACCTCCTACTCGTTTATGAACAAAGGAATTGAGGACAACATACCAATGGTTTTCTCCTACGAATCAAATTGGGGCTTTCATGTGCGCCTGAACCTATACTTAGATGAATCCCACATGAAAAGAATATTGAATTGATTAATTTTATCGATCATATCAGGAGTTGATAAAGGAAATTAGATTTTTGCGCAACCAAATTAAAATGACTATCTATCCTAATAGGGAAAATCCCCTTTTTAGATTTTGTGTAGGTCCTCATGAGCTATAATGTTGTCTTTTTCTAAAATGGATGGACCGATAAAATTACTCTAAGAATGTACAGTATTTGCTCAAAAGAGATATATTAGGGAAAGATCTTATAAATAAAATGGGAAATGAACATATGGGAACTTAGGTAAAACGGCAAAAGGTAGAAGATGAACTTCACGTCGAAGGGAAAAGAACAGACGGTGATCAAGATGTAGGATCGTGTGTGCCACTCATAAAGCCATTTCCAACAAGGGAGAAGGAGGGAAGGCGTAGTAAGGAGTCGAATCACACTCGTTTCGGCTCCAGCTACTCCTACTGCTGGGATCCGGTCCGTGCAATCGGTTTTAGAGCATCATAACCACTTCAGACATCTTGGGTCGGATAGACGCCATCTGCACATAAGAATGCCAAGCGGACAAGTCATTCTGCTTCTTCCGCCGGATAGTTCCTCTGCAAATTAGGATCGACCACCCTTTCCAACTTGTTCTCGTTCATACATCTGCTAATCCAATCATTCTGTCGCTGACCGAAGGTGTAAAATGGTTGTCTTGAGATGAGCTCGAGAAACATGTTCCCATACAAATAGACATCAACCTTCCCAGTGCACTTACCCATGCTCAAGTACTTGGGAGCAACGGACCGCATATGTGCACGCACGGTGGTGTTGACATTGACATAAGTACCTTGGTACCCCTCAGGGGAGATGGGCAACAAAGGAGGACGTTTACCAACTTCAGCTGCTTAAAACGGGCCGAAGCCGATGGATACTTCAGCATTCCCCACCGCAGTATCCCTCTCATGCATGATCCTGGCCAAGCCAAAGTCTCCCAATACTGGCTCGAATTCCACGTTCAGCAATATGTTCGAACAACTTACATCACAGTGTATGATGCTCGGATGACATTGATCGTGCATGTGAGCCAGCCCCCTCGCAACTCCCATTACTATTCACACCCAGATCAGCCAATCGAGTGGTCGGACAGCTTTCTGTCTCGAGAGTAAGTTGAGACTGCGGTCGACCACGAAGGGATAGACCAACAACCGCTCTTCCCCCATATTGCAGTACCCAATCAGGCTTAACAAGTTGGGGTGGTGAACAACGCCTGCCACTTCGAGTTCTGTCACGACGCCCCGCTTTTGGGAGCCGGTGGTCCTGCACCAGTTTTCATATATATAAATAAAACTTAGTTTTCGACCAAAAAAAAAAAAATGTGTCATGAAAGAACAAATAAAAGAAGAGAAAGCAAAACGAAAGGGAAAGAAGAAACGAGAGAGACGAAGAGCTCGGAGGAAATCGAAAGAAAGAAGAGAGGGAAATGGCTGTGGTTGGTCGGAAAACATCGATTGATGCCGGAATACACCTTTTAGATGTGAATGGTAAGATTTCCTTGCTGTCTTTTCCTCTTACAAGTTGGGTTTTTGTTCTAGGAGTAAAAAGCGTAGCTCTTTTTTGGTGCGGCAAAAGCCCCTCAGGCGTAGCACATTCGGATGCACATGAATCAAGCTAGACACTTCCATCTCTGTTTTGAACTGCTTTTTGGTCCCCTCGCGAGATTCCTGGTCCTTTTGACTGCCACTTGAGAAACATTGGCCAAGCTCCCCCGGTAAACCGTACCGAATCCACCCTTGCCCAGTGATATGTCTGCCGCCTAAATTTTGCGTCGCGTCTCCAAGCTCCTGCAGAGAAAAGCATTTAGAAAGTGCTGGGCCGTCTCCAAAGGGATTGGAGAATCTGAAGGTTTGGAACACGAACACATGCGAGATTTCCTTTAGTGCTGATTGATTTCGGATTAGCTTTTCTGTGTCTCGAGAGCTTTGGTTCGGCGCGCCCAAGTCTGTGTCTAAGTCTATGGGCGTGAAAGTCGCTCCACTTGCGATCATCTCTTTCTCGTAAGGAGGAGAATCGCCCTTGGTTGGTATGAATGGAAGGAGATTTTTAGGTAAATTTATCGTAAATGTATTAATTTAAGATTTTTCATGATATTAACCCTAAAAAAAAAAAAAAATGAAGACCTTTCACGTATTGCTCGACCTCCAAGTATCAAAGCAAACACTAATCCACACTTGTAATTTGGTGAACAGATCTTAAGCTAGGTGGGTCATGGGGCTCGAACCTTGTGACCGAGCTTTTCAGGAACTATTGAATCCAAATCATTCTAATCAAATCTGACAAACTAGCAATTAAAAAAAAAAAAGCGATCAAAAAGCTTGTTCTCTTGTTCGGGACAAAGTGATTAAACTTCCACTAGACAAGTTTTTCAAATTGGATGGAGATGGATTTGAGTGAGAGAGAAGCATGCTCGCCTGTGAAAGCAGAAAGTGAAGTGCTTGGAATTGAAATGCAATGACCCGAACATAGAAGAAAATAAAAGAATCAATGCTTGAAATAAAAGAAAATAAACGATAATGCCAAAACCAAAGAAAATGGACAAGTACGTCCGAAGAAGAAATTGAAATGCGAACGCTGGAAAGAAACTTCAGTGAAATCAAAACTACTGACAACTTACAAATAATGTGTGACATGACATTTAGCACGAGTCTCCTCAATTCCCAACTCACTAACAGTCAGTGACAGCTTGAGAGAGGTGTACATGGGAAGAATCGAACAATCCACCTCTTGATTGTTCGAATGAGGTCACGATTAACAGGGTCATTGCTCTTGTCGCTGTCTCCCCGCAATTTAGAGATAATCAAATAAATTAAGGATCCATTTATTTCATGCAAAATATAGCATTTCTAAAAAATGATTTCCAAAAAGTCATTTTTCTTTTAATAAAATGACAATATTTGCGAGTGTTTGATAGAAAACCTAAAAATAAACTAGAAAATATTTTTTGTAATTTGGTATAGAAAATTTGATTTAGGAAAAATCACCAAAATATTCAATTTTTTTAATTATTTTTTCTTTTCTTCATTTCTTTTTTTTTCTAAAATGAACTAGAAAAATACAAAAATATGGGCAATACCTAGTCATATTTTGGAAAATATATTCTGGATTTTCAAAGAGAAAATTATTTTCCTGAATTTAGGCATAGTTTTTTTGTTGACTAGGAAAACATTTCTAGTAACTAATTTTTCTAAGCGAACCAAACGCCGGAAAGTAAGGAAAATATTTTCTCCCAATATGTTTCCCAAGAAATAAACTAAGCCTAAGACTATAAGGAGATTGCTTGGGTTGAAAAATTGCCCAAAAGCAGCTGAAATGGCCCAGGTAGGTGTGAATTGTGGAAAGTGTATACACGGATTTTATGTTGAATAGTAAAACAAAATTTTCTTTATTGTGTTCAAAACTTTCTACAAGAATATAACCACGCATATATACACCGACGTAACCATCCTAGAATCTCCTACAAATCTGGAGATCTCCTATAAATCACTACAAATCGGAGATCTCCTACAAATTAGAAGATACATATGTATATATAAAGAAACCTTAAATAGAAAAACTATCCTATTGAGGCCTTAATTGACAGCTCATGTTAACACTCCCCCTTAAGCTGGTGAGAAAATGTCTTTGATACCCAGCTTGACAAGTGAGCTGTGGAAAGCTCGACTCGATACAGCCTTTGTAAGTATGTCTCGCTAACCGGTCTTCAGATTTGATAAATGGAAAACTCACCACCCTATCATCCGGATTTTGCTTGATAAAATGCCTATCAACTTCAACATGTTTAGTGCGGTCATGTTGAACTGGGTTGCGGGAAATTTGAATCGCGGCCTTATTATCACAAAACAATCGCATTCCTGACTTAGGTGAAAAACCAAGTTTTGTCAACAACTTCTTTAGCCACAAAAGCTCAGATAGTCCTTTAGCCATCCCCCGAAACTCGGCTTCAGCACTTGACAAAGCTACTACTTTTTGTTTCTTGCTCCTCCATGTAACCAAGTTCCCTCCCACAAATGTGAAGTAACCTGACGTCGATCTCCTATCCGAGGTATTGCCAGCCCAATCGCATCCGTAAATCCTTCCACCTCATGGTGATTATTCTTCGCAAAGAAAAGTCCTTTCCCTGGTGTTGATTTCAAGTAGTGTAAAATTCGAACTACAGCATTCATATGATCTTCACTAGGAGCGTGCATAAATTGACTTACAACTCCTACAGCATATGCAATGTCAGGCCGGGTGTGCGATAGATAAATTAATCTCCCTACCAACCTTTGATATCGGTCCTTATTGGTCGATACCGATTAGGGAAAACTCCAAGTTTATGATTACGTACTATAGGGGTATCAGCAGGTTTGCAATCCAACATCCCCACCTCAGCCAACAAGTCCAACACATACTTTCGTTGAGACAAGAATATACCCTCTTTTGATCTAGCCACTTCAATACCCAAAAAATATTTCAGGCCCCCCAAGTTCTTCATCTCGAACTCATTTGCCAGTTTCCTTTGAAGTTCTGTGATCTCCTCAAGGTCATCCCCTGTGATGATCATGTCATCTACGTATATTATCAATGTTGTCACTTTGTCATGCTGCCGTTTCAGGAACAACGTATGGTCTGAATTACTTTGAGTGTACCCATACCTTTTCATTGCAGAGCTAAAGCGACCAAACGAAGCCCGTGGTGATTGCTTTAATCCGTACAACGATCGCTCGAGTTTACATACCACTTCCGATTTATCAGCACACGCATATCCTGGTGGGATTTCCATGTAGATCTCTTCTTCCAAATCTCCATGTAAGAACGCATTCTTTATATCAAATTGATGTAAGGGCCAGTCCAAATTTGCTACAAGTGATAACAATACCCGCACAGTGTTCAGTTTTGCAACTGGAGAAAATGTTTCCTGGTAGTCCACGCCATAGGTCTGGGTATATCCCTTTGCTACCAGACGTGCCTTATACCTCTCAACAAAACCATCTGCTTTATATTTGATGGTGAAGACCCATTTACATCCTACTGCCTTCTTTCCATTCGGTAACTCGACAAGTCTCCAAGTCTTATTTTTCTGTAAAGCCTCCATCTCTTCTTGCATTGCTTGAACCCACTTGGGATCCCTCAATGCCTCCTGTACTCCACTAGGAACTCTACTTGCAGAGACATTCGAGACAAATGCCTTTAAAGGTCCCGACAACTGCTTTGTCGAAACATAATTAGTAATTGGATACTTTGACCTTCGTTCTTCCACATCTGGTGAGTACCTATTAGGAGCCTTGCGACGATTATGTCTATTAGGCAATTTATAACAAACAGCTACATCAGTATCAACAGATAAATTCTGTGTGGTAGGAGAACTTACCTCAGGAGTATCCTCAGGAGAATTGTCAGGTACTAAAGAGGGGGTATTTTGAAGTGGAGGGAGCTGTTCTTGAGATTGTTTGTGTGTCTCTTGCACCAAATCAACCTGATGATCAGATTCCTTAGTGTGCTGCTGCTTATTTTCTGTTATCCCACCATGATCCGTGACCACACCATTGCTGGCCAACGCTGCCTGCTGCAGCATGTGAACCCGCTTGTCAACTTGCACCTTAGCTTGTGTGTTACCAGTCCTTGTGTCACTAGGTGTTGGCACTGCGGGGTCATTTTTTTTTAAGGCAAAATCAGGCGCAACCCCTGCCATCACACCACCTTCCCACCAATTTGTCCTTTCACTAGAAGTCTCCCCCTGAAAGGTACAATTGGGTGTGGGAAAAAATAATTCGGACTCGACGAAGGTGACGTCCATTGTGATGTGGGTTTTCTTGGTAGCCGGATTGTAACAACGGTATCCTTTCTGATGAGTGCCATAACCAATGAAAACACACTTCACCGCACACGGATCGAGTTTTGTCCGTTGGTTCTTATGGAGATGGACGTATGCCACACACCCAAACACTTTGGGAGGTAGGTAGTGTCATGATGGAAGGAAGAGGAACATAGGATGCAAGTGCTTGAAGTGGGGTCTGAAAGTTCAACACACGAGAGGGCATTCTATTCATCAAATGTACCGCTGTAACCACGGCGGCATCCCAAAAACGAGATGGAACTTGACCACCTATGAGGAGTGCTCATGCCGTCTCGTTGATATGGCGGTTCTTCCTTTCAGCGATACCATTCTATTGGGGTGTCCTAGTGCAAGACGTTTCATGTATAAGCCCGTGGTCCTGAAAGTAAACTGAAAGATGCTGGTTAATATATTCCCCACCATTGTCGCTACAAAGGACTTGAATTTGAGTCCCAAACTGTGTTGCAATCATCCGATGAAACATACGGAATATTGTTGCCACTTCATCTTTATGCTTCATTAAATAAACCCAAGACATCCGAGTACAATCATCCACAAATGTTACAAACCAACGAAGCGGTGAAGCGCCCCACACGTCCGAATGAACCAAAGAAAATGGCCTGATGCTTTTATTAAAACTCAAAGGAAAAGAGGCACGATGACTTTTTGCCAAAATACATGTCTCACATTGGAATTCAGTATCTGACAAATTATGAAACAAGTCTGGAAATAAATGTTTTAAATACCCAAAAGACGGGTGTCCTAAACGACGATGCCATAACCAAATCGCTCTCTCTTTATTAGTAGACCCACTACTTGTGTGATGTGCTCGGCCTGCATGAAAGTCATCAACATAGTACAGCCCCCCCCTTTTAGTACCACGACCAATAATCTCCTTCGTGAGGATATCCTGGAATAAGCAAAAAGATGGATACATAAGAACACAACACTTCAAAGCATCAGTGAGTTGGCCAACAGAGAGTAACCGGTTAGATAGAGAGGGCACTAATAAAGTGTGAGACAATGATAAAGAAGGTGTAAGATCAACATTGCCAGCCCCAAAGGACAGGATAACTAGTGCCATTCGCATTATAGATACTCTGTCTCCTCGGAGTGGTGTAGCATATAATATCGTTACAATTGGGTGTCATGTGATCTGTTGCCCCCGGAATCAACAATCCACCCCTCCCCGCCACACCGAGAATTACTAATAAGTGCACACCCGAGTGTTACCTTCGGGCGCCGCATCGAAGTATCGGTAGCGTCTACCTGTGGTACCAAGGAAAGGGGTGTGGTCCCGGTAGCCAACGATGCCTGCCCCCGTCCTATAGCATTTTCTGTCTTTTTCTTGTTCTGCAACTCCTTCCACCAATCCGGATAACCGTGCAATTTAAAACAGGTATCTTTTGTATGTTTAGTATTACCACAATGAGTACAGCCTCCGGATGTTGTGGTTTAGCCTTCGAACCTTTGTTAGTCTTCCCTCCACCGGACGCGATATTAGGAGGGACCATCTGGGAGAGCTTTGGACTCATTGTTGGCCTCGAGAAAGTGTGAGATAACATTTCCACCACGCGACATCAGGGCTGCCGCGGTGCTAGATGGTTCAATTGAAGATAACATAACAGCTTGGCGTACATCCTCTCGCCTCACCCTGGCATATGCTTGCTCCACCGTCGGGAAGGGATGCATCTGTAGAACATCAGCCCTGACTTTGTCAAGGCGGTCATCGAGCCCGTCAAGGAAAAGATATACACGGTCTTCTTGCACAAGAGTGTTGTGGCGCTCGATATCACAAGGACAAGTCATGGGATTAGGCTGTCGAAAATCAACCTCCCGCCATAAACCTTGAAGATCATTATAATACTTTTCAATCCGGCCGCCTGCCTGCTTCAGTCGAGACAAACGTCGCTTTAGATCATACACTTGGGAGACATTGGTGCCATCAAAGAACATAGTAGCCACCGAATCCCATATTGCCTTTGCTGTTGGGAAACGGATAAAATTCCCAATCAACGTCGGGTCCATGGAATTGATGAGCCATCCTTTAACTGTATCTTGTCATCAGTCTTCCACTTCCGAAAATTAGGGTCAGTCGGAAGTGGGGGTGGAAAATCCCCATTGATATATCCCAATTTGTCCTTCCCGGAGATATACATCTCGACAACTTGGGACCAAAGGCCATAATTATGGCCATCCAACTTGACTGCAATTGGTGGGGCGGAGTTTTCAGCATGAGAAGGTGGGGCTTGATGGTGAGTCAAGATTTGTGTCAACTTGGACGTCAAGGTTTCAAGGAGTGCATCGGTAGTAGAAGTACCTTCCAGAGCCTGATGCGGGACTACGGTGCCTTCCGCTGGAGCCGGAGGAACTATCTCGATAGGTGGCTTGTCATCCGCCATGAATCTTGATAAAGGGTGCAGTCAGTGTAGCGATCTGCATGAAACCACCACGTGGCTACGCCACAGCAAGGAATTCAGATCGTGATCAGAACACAAAGTCCCTAGATCATTTGCTCTGATACCATGTTGAATAGTAAAACAAAATTTTCTTTATTGTGTTCAAAACTTTCTACAAGAATATAACCACGCATATATACACCGACGTAACCATCCTAGAATCTCCTACAAATCTGGAGATCTCCTATAAATCACTACAAATCAGGAGATCTCCTACAAATCAGAAGATACATATGTATATATAAAGAAACCTTAAATAGAAAAACTATCCTATTGAGGCCTTAATTGACAGCTCATGTTAACATTTTACAAGTCCCGACTGGAGCCTACTAGAAGTTGACGTGCAATGTGTTTCGTATTGATGACTCCCATCGCCAAGAATCTTCTTGCAAGCTTCATATGAGTTTATCTCGTGGAGATGAAAATCAAAGCCAACTACAACCATATCTTCCTCTGAAACCAGAGAAACAAGTTTGAAAGATGCAGGTCGAGTATGGTAGTTCCAACAACTCGGATATTCTTTAATATCCAAGGATTAATTCGCACGAAGTTGCACGCGCCACTGGATGCATCAAAATGTCTTTGAAGGACTGCTTTCATCGTGGCATTCAATTTTTTGCGAGAACAACAGAACTTTCTTAACAAAACATTTATTCACAATAATTCGGTATATCGAAAGGTGACTGTGAATTTGTATCTCAGTTTCTAGTTTTTAATTCGATGACAAATGTAGAAGATAGCAGCCATTGCATGAAGGACGTGCTATATGTCTCCAAATACTGGAGAGTAGTACTACAGAAAGATCTTACGAATGAAACTGGTGGAACATACAGAGTTCAGAAAGCGGTAAACATAGAAGTTGAACATGTTATTTAATGTAAAAAAAGGCAATGGTGATGTTGTAGCATTGAAATGCCCGTCATGGACCGATCACCAAATGAGGAGAAGAAGTGGGGAAAGAGTATTATGGAGTAGTCGATTCACTCACTCAAACTCCAACTACTCCTTGTACAAGAATCCCGCTGAAGAAACTGGCTTTCGAGTATTTCAACCACTTCAGACATCTCTGGTCGAACAGATGGATCCTTGTGTGCACACAACAATGCCAGTCGGACAACCTTCTCTGCTTCTTCTTCCACGTAGTTCCCTTGCAAATTGGGATCGATCAATCTTCCCAACTCGTTCTTGTTCATAAATTCACCAATCCATTCCTCCAAACTGAGATTTTCATCATACGCCAACTTATCGAGTTTTGCAGGTGGCTGTCCAGAGATGAGCTCGAGAAGCAGTTTCCCAAAGGCGTGAACATCAATCCTGAGTGTGCACTTTTCTGTGTGAGGGTACTCCGGGGCAATAAAATCAGCTCTGCCGCCGGCATAGGTGGTGTCAACATACACGTCTTCGTAGAGATGATAGGTCAGAGAATAGGAATCAGAATCAGCTGATTCTTCTTCCTGGGATGAGGATGAGACTCTCATGGGGTGCTTTAGTCTGGGCCATTGAATAGTCCCTTCCTTTGCATTTCCGTCGTGCATGATGAGGGCCCGCCAAAAATTTCCTATCACGGCCTCAAATTGGTCATTGAGGAATATACTTGACGAGCAAATGTCGCGGTGCATGATCTTGACATTGCCTTGATTATGTAGGTGTGCGAGACCTCTTGCTGCTCCCAAGGCTATACGCTTGCGAGTCGGCCATTCTAGAGGTTGTGTGGAACGATCTGGTCTCACTACAAGATGATAATATAGGGTCTTGTTGATCATAAAGGGATACACCCCTAAGAGATCGTTCTCGATCCTGCAAAAGCCCCTCAGGCGAAGCACATTTGGGTGTGTCGAAACTGTGCTTCCCACTTGCACTTCTGCTTCGAAGCTCTTCTTGTTCCCCAGATCGACATGGCTTGCTCTGAACACTGCCACTAGCGAACCATCGGCCAAGCGCCCCTTGTAAACCTTGCCACACGGAAAGAACCCCACGTAGTTGTTGCCGCTAAAGTTGTCCGTCATGCGTCGGAGCTCCTTTAGGGAGAAGCTTTTAGGAGGTGTTGGATCGTTTTCAACAGACTCGGGAGAACTGAAGGTTCGGAGATTGAACACCATCTTTAAGCGGGGAAAAAGTAGATTCTTCTCAAGCGCAAATGGATCGTATGAGCTTGATGGTTGTTCTCGATCTATGGTGAATGGTTTGGGACTGCCGTCTGCTTGGACACTGCTTTTGGGCGGTGCGAATGAATGAAATGGTAAGGAAAAGTCGTTGGATCGAAGGCTGATTTCGAGGCATGGGCCGGTCTTGCTCTCCTGTGAGCAGCTTTGGGGGAAAGAGAGAGCGAGAGAGGCTTCGTTGCCTCGAAGCTTCCTAAATTTGACAAAACGAGTGACTCATATAAGGCAAATTTTGCATAATTCTCCTAGTCTTCTTGCATTCCCACGCTTTGAAAATTTAGGCAGGCTTAGTGCAATCCAAGCCGAAAGTTGGTCCAAACTGGCTCGGCCAATCCAGATTTTTCGCTCGAGGGAGGGAAAAAAAAGAAAAAAAACTGGTAAGCCAATGTGCAAGATTTATTCTTATTTTGGTAAATTAATAAAATTATTGCACGATTAAAATATAAAACGGAGCATCTCATACTTTTTGGCTTCTTGTCCATAATCCATCTCTTTTATCTTTAGCATTATTGAGTCAAAGCACCATAATAACTCCCTCCCATTTCTAGCTATTGCGACCAATTTTTTGGTATGAACCACCTATGATTTGGCTAATGGATTACTAAGCCTAAACTTAACTCGGGCTCTCCCAAGCCCATACCAATTCGCGACTTAGGTTCAAGTTCTTAACATGCAAATGATTTTTATCTAGGAGTCGCCACTAATCTATTTTCGGTAGGTCGATTAGACACTTAAGCAAAGTAACGGGAGATTTACTTTACTCCTACAAACCAGAGACTATGGGTACAGGAACTTGGTTACACTAGATTTCTTTAATGCCCTTTCGGTACCATTCTTTTATTTTCAAAAATGCTTTTGAAGGCAGCTTAAATTGATTTTAATTTATCTCTCTAACATGTGAGGTGATCATACGGGTGCGCAATCCACCAATTTAACACCCAAGAAAGCAATTAAAAAGATGTAGAACTTACCTCATAGCAACAAAAGCAACTGCAGTGTTCAATTAGAATTTACATCAATAACCTTAGATATAATTTCTAATTAACACGCGATTTCTTTTTTTTTGTTTTCACTTGATTAACGGAAATCATGCAATATGCAATGCAATATTAATTAAATGACTTAATTCTAATGACATGCAATTTCTAATTAAATGGACCTAATAGCAATCTTTAAATCACATGCATTTCAATGAATCTAATCCTAATGACGTGCATAAGACATCTTTCTTCTTCTTTTTTTTTTTTTTTTTCCTTAAAAGAATGCAATCTATCCTAGAGAATAAAACTAATTTATTCTAAGACATTTTTTGTATTGTTTTATGAAATTCGAAATTAGGAAAAATGTGAAAATTATCTAACTAGATTAAGATCCTATTCAATTTGTATTAGGAATTAGGTCGAGCCAAATCCTAATTTAAACTAAAATATTATCTTAACCCAAATAATCCTAAAATGCAATTTATCTAAAAAAAATCTATCTAAACTTAAAATTAATTAGGAAGTAAAATTAAACATGCAATCTTACCCTAATATGCAATAATGTGCAAAAGATGCCTTAATCCTATATGATATATACATGATATTTTTTTTTATTAATTTCGAAATTAAAATTTAACATGCAAAAAAACAAAAAAAAAAAAAAAAAAAACTAACATTCTAAATGCATATGCTTTCTTTTTGTTTTCTTTTTCATGATTCAAAATAAAATCTCTATCCTAAACATGCAAAATAAGAAAACCTAATCCTAATTCAATTTTTTTTTTTTTATGAAAATAAAATCACCACAGCAAATCAAATAATATAAGATTGATATCCAAAAATTGGCGAACCATATCTCGCGCATGAGATCAGGTTGACCAATTTTAAAATTAAATCGCAAATCGAATCTCGGGTGTGAGATCGGATTGGCGATTTTCCGTGCGATTGCGAGTCGGATTTCGGGCGCGAAGATCGAACCATCAATCATATGCATGTTGTGAAATTAGGGATTAATCCCTATTTAGAAGGCTACTCGAGATTATGATAACATCATTCGAGAGTTCAATCAAAAATGCAATAATTCGAGGAAGGCAATGAAATATATGAATCTTGACTAAGATAAAATTATTACCTTGTTCAAACACTTGCTTCTCAAAATTAGATAGACTCGACACGGAGAAGAGGTGGTGCTATGACACCAAAGGTTGTTGGACGGGTGGTGCAAGCCCAGCGATTAAGACTGGCTGGTGCCTCTCACGATGGCCAATTGTAGCAAGAAGTTATCCCGCCACGTTCAAAGTGGCAATGGAGAAGAGCAGCACCATCGAGGATAAACTGCAGAGTGCTTCACCTGTAGTAAGTGATGGTCAAAAAGCAAAGACCAAAGTCATCAATTTCAGAACTTGAATAACCCCTTTTTGTCCTTTTCCTCCATCGACTCTTTCACAAAAGAGGCTCTCTCCTTTGTTGTTTTTTCTCTTTTCCTTTTTGTATTCTTTTTTTGGCTGCTCTTCGTCAAGTTCTAAATATGCCCATGGCCACGTATTGCTTTGATGAGTGTCAAGGAGGAGCGGGTTGTGGTTGCTTCGTCGTCTCGACTTGTGATTGGGCTGCTTCGTTGGAAGAGTCCACGGCTTCCCGTTTGGATGGACACGGCGTCAGGATCTTGAGCGAAGCAAGAGCAGGCACGATGGTTGTCTCGGCTAGGCGTCGGGAAGGAAGGTTGTCATGATGTTCACGTTGTTGCTCTGCAAGGATAATCAGGATGATCACGTCTCTTTTGAACGCGGCGAAAGCAAGTTGCTGGACTTCATGCGGTATGCAATTACATGGGAGATTTCAAGTGGACAAACACGCTTGGAAACAAAGAGGCACAACACGTGGTGTTCCACTAATATGAACCAAGACCAAAGGATTAGTCAACTCCTGCTGACCATGCTGGTAAACAAAGAGGCACCACATGGTGTTCCACAACACGTGATTGGTGGGATTCTTGGCATAATTGAGCCGTGAGGATTCGGCTCAATGACTTTCACGATGATGCTCACGGATCAACGTGGGTGGATTGTCAGAAGATCACGGCTCGACCAGGAGACGGAAGCGGCAATGGGAAGAACTCGGCACAACTGGAGCTTCGATCACTGAAGGGAACCGTGAACGCTTCGCAGAGGTAATCGGCAGGAGAAAGTGCTGCAGTCGTAAGGAAAAAAAAAAACCAGCCTTCTCGGCTTGGACGAGCGTGCTTCCTTTTCCCTTTGTAAAATCATTCGTCTCTTTCTCTCTAGTTGAAGCAGTCTCTCCTGATTTTTTGTGTGTGCTGTGCTATGGCCATATGTATCAATATGTGTGGCCCCCTCTGAAACCCTACGCAAAAAACCTTTTTATAGGCTAAAGATTAGGGTTTTAATTTCCTTTTCAAATCAACATCCACGAAGATTTCTTTTTCGCGCGCAATCTCACTTTTTTTTTTCCACATCTCCTGATTTTATCGCCTAAAGATAAGATTGCAACCCGATTTTCTTAAATTCCAAAAATCCATTGTAATATCATTTCAAATCTCCATTTAGGTAATCTTTGTCATTAAAAGAAAATGGGCTCGGGTCAATTTACTTGCTTCGTGGGCTCAGTCTAACTTGTTAAATTAAAATTCAGAACCACCATATCAAACCCATCCGTCACCAGCCCAATGCAAATAAAATAGGAAAATGCTCCTAAAACTATATGCTATGCAACTTAATTTTTTTTTTTTTTTTAGGGGTTAAAAATTAATCCCTAATTTTTTAATGCAATAAATAAACAACTGGGTTGTAAAAATTTAGGTGTCAACACTTTCTATGTAATAATTGGGCATAAAAGAAAAGTCAAAAAGCCCAAATTTATGTTGGTAAGACCCGACTCAGCTCCTCTTTTGTGCTTCTAAAGTGTCATGAAAGAACAAAGAAAAGAAAGAGAAAGCAAAACGAAAGGGAAAGAAGAAACGAGAGAGACGAAGAGCTCAGAGGAAATCCAAAGAAAGAAGAGAGGGAAATCGCTGTGGTTGGTCGGAAAGCATCAATTGATGCCCGAGTACACCTTTTACATGTGAATGGTAAGATTTCCTTGCGGTCTTTCCCTCTTACAACTTTGGTTTTTGTTCTAGGAGTTAAAGCGTAACTCCTCCTTGGTCCGGCCAAAGCCCCTCCGGCGTACCACATTCGGATGCACATAAATCAAGCTTGAACTTCCATCTCTGTTTTGAACTGCTTTTCAGTCCCCTGCACGAGATTGCTGGCCCTTTTGATTGCCACTTGGAACCATTGGCCAAGCTCTCCCAGTAAACCATACCGAATCCACCCATGCCCACGATATTATTGCGGCCTAAATTTTGCATCGGGTCTCCAAGCTCCTGCAGAGAAAAGCATTTAGGGAGTGCTGCGTCGTCTTCAATGGGATTGGAGAATCTGAAGGTTTGGAACTTGAACACATATGAGATTTCTTTTAGTCCTGAGGATTAGCTTTTCTGTCTCAGTAGCTTTGGTTCGGCGCGCCCAAGACTGTCTAGGGGCGTGAAAGTCGTCCCACCTGGGATCATCTTTTCTCATAACGAGGAGAATCGCTCTTGGTGTCGTTGAATCTACGGGCCAGCTCTGCAATCCAAACTCTAAAGTCTTATCCTTTCAGCAGCTTCGGTGGGAGAGAGAGACAGTTGAAAATACGTCAATATTATGATTTGTAGTTCTAATTAAAAAAAAAGGATTAATTCAATGAAAAACTCTAAATTAATATACCGGTGACAAATTTACTATCCGTTAAAATTTTTACCGTTAAATTGCCGAATTAAATAATATGTGGTCGTTGATGGGTATACTAATTCCACGACACATGCTATGATGTTCAACTAGACGTCACAGCAACTAAATTAAAGGAAGAGCAAACGACGGATGTTTTTAAAAGTACAAGGACCATTTTGAATCAACAAAAAGGAGAGGGATAATTTCGAATAAAAGTATATGGACCGCTAGTAACATTATTCTTATGTATCTACTATCTAATAATAATCATTGCATTTGCCATCAAAACGTCATTTAGAATGCCACTGCAAGGTCATCAAAATCCAGGGTGTTAGAGTACTGTATGCCGATATAGCAAGATTGATGCACACATGGGGAAATGCCGCTCATAACCAGCCACAAGCAACAAAAAAGAAGTTAGAGGAGATATATGGATTGCTAACTGATGTCGATCAAGAAGAATTTAACGTTAAAGTGATTGAGCAGATAACAGATGATTGATTCCTTTCTTTAAAACTTAAAAGTGTACTAACAATATCACTATCTCATGGCATCTTTATCCCCATGAAGTTGCGAAAATTATCAGCAATCATATCTCCACAATTATGAGAAGACCGTGAGAAAGGGACAATTATCCAATCAGTCCCGATTCTAAAGTTATTATATAGGAATTACTTCTTAATTTTGCTAATTTTATCATAAATTATTGCATAAATTTCAATATAATATTTCCTTTCAATTTTTGTAAGAAATCACTGATGTTATGATCCAATCATTACTGGTCATCTATGTGGCATGCCGCCATATCTATAATTTCTTCGCAAAAATTTGTCATAAGGACTACATTGTAATTTTATTCACAGGTTTGAGAAATCCCTACTATTCATCTCTTTCTCCGATGAAAGTTCACAGAATGCCCAAAGCACAAGAAGCTGACCCATCATCAAAGTAAGCCCAAGTCCAACCAAGAAGGACCGCTGGACCTATCAATATTCAAAGCCCGCAAAAGGCAGCAGCTATCAAGACCATGCATTCGTCACGCTCCCAATGTAACGAGCATGATGCATATAGTCCCATTAATCATATATTATGCACCATATCATAAACTAAATATATAGCATAGCAAGCAAATGTCAAAGTCATTTGATCCCTGATGTCAAGAAAACCCTTTGCTCACGTCTTTTCAGGTTAAGCCCTGAAAATCACATTGGCTGTGATTAAACCTTGGATGGTCTATGCACATGTATATCATATCACGTCTCAATAGGAAGGTCGACAATGACCATCAAATCCGTATCACAATACCACGTGTTGGCACATACATTACCGATATAAATAACATTTCATTTTCATAATGTTGCAAATAATAGCAACATGAAGTTAAAAAAAAAAAAATAGTACTTTGTCAGGTTTTAAGAAGGAGACACAATATAATGTATTTTCTATACTTTGAAATACTTGACACAGCATGGCGGAATATGACTCTTCCTCAATAAATCAAGTCATGCAATTTTTAACCATCGGAGGTTAGCCTAGTAGCTACTCTTCCCGCTTGAAAAGAGGGAGATGGAGAGTTCGATTCCCCTCTTTATAGGGAGGATTGGGTGGAGCCGTGTGCTAAATAAACCTCCACCCATTTTTCCTTGGACCCGAACACAATTTAGGTACCTTATTGGAAGTTGCACTCTTTAGATATAGCGGCTAAACTTGCTCGGGCCCAAAAGCCCATGAGGAAAAAAATTACGAATATTCCACTCGAGAGGCAAATTTAGGGTCCTATGGCTCCTGTACGCACCTCAATCGCTTACAAATTTCTTAACACTATATATCATTAGAACTACTCAATTTTGTAGAAAATACAGTATTTTTCTAGATAGCAAATAAAAGTTATATTTTTCCAAATATTAATCGTGCTTGTCTATTTTCTTCGGTAACCATATTAGACCTTTCATAGACTTCGAATTACCACCGATATTTATTTAGACTTCAAAACCATTTTCCATAATTTTCACGAGTTTGTAAATCCTGGAAAATAACAGAAAATTCAAATGCTTTCGAAAATTATGAAAAATTTGCAAATTGTACAATTTTCTGTGCCGGTTGCGATTGTGAAAACAACATTGCGATCCGATGTCAGGGTGGATCGCACAAGCTGTCGGAAGTAGTTGTGTGCGCGGACAACTACTCTACGTTGCTAAAGAGATGGAAGTATCACGTCTTTTGAAATGATTAATTTCCTCGAGGACAAGAAGGCTATATATCAAATTCAAGGAGGCGAATTTCAACTTAGACATGGAACTGGATCTGCAATCGGAGGAGATCCTTCGGCTCGAGCCTTTGCGCATTCGGGAACGCAAGGAGGAAGGTGCTTCCCCTGCATTCCCGAGTTTTAGCTGTCCCGAGTTTTGGCCGTCCCATCCACTGAGGAATTTCTTGGAAGCTTCATATGAGATTCCTCGTAGCGAAGAAAGTGGAAACCAACTGGTCCAACCATTTCTCCCACTAAAAGAAGAGACACATATTTGGAAATGCAGGCAGAGGATGAGAGTGACAACGACTTGGAATTCCATTAACTAAGAAGTAAAGCGCGATTACATGATGCTACCTTAGTTTCCGCCTGACATCCTGAAAATTAGAGGGAAGAACACCGTCTACCGCAAAGTGTCTACAACCTCAGCTATTAACTTTTGAGAATCCTTCAAGATCCATACTTCTAATTACTCGTATTTGGAACACGTTCGTTATATGTCGATTTATCATATTCCAATTTCAATGGAAAATTTTCTATATAAATGGAAATACTCGTATTAATTTTAGATTATTTTCTTTTTCTCTATGTTCCATTTTCAATAGATAATCTTTGGAAACAAGAAACAAATTCATTTTCAATACGTAGAAATCTTTACTATGAATTAATAAAGACATAAAACGTATAGTCAATCGATATAACAAATATATGAAAATCGGGATGTTTTTTGTTAGATCTTTCTGAAGTTAGTGTAGACCAAATATTAGAAAAGACAAAAGTACTTGATATGAGTTCATCTTCCTTGTAAACTCCCCGCACAACTACTCTTAATGTATTACGATTTTCATAATTGATTTTTTCAAATCTTGTGACTCAAAAGCTAATATTGTTCTCGTACATCCTTCGAAAACTATTTTCTGAAGGAACATAGAAAATTGGTGTCGCTAATTTATCAATGTACTTGCCCAGTAACCCCTGCTATGCACAGGATGCACGTGGATTCCATTTGTTGTTCTTTAAATAGAGTATAAAAATTCAAAGCCATTAATGTTACCAAAGTAAGGTACCAAAGGAATATTTTTGTAAAAAGAATATTAAAAATAGCTATCATAGCTTAACCTAAGGGAAATTTGTCAAAAAAAAATTTTGTACACAGTATTTTGGTATGTGCATCGTCTGTCATGCTTCGATCCTTAAGAGCGTGCCCATCCCTCGGTGGTCAATTAAAATTATGACTTCCCAAGACGAGTCGCCGACCTTTTTATTTTTAACTACACACGCGGAAGCGAAACAAATCTCTTGACAACAAAAGCTTGGGATAGAAAGAAGTAGGAAACCAAATCACCATTAAAACACCTCTTTTATAAACACATAGCTTAATATACAACACTGGTCTATCTACAAAAGACCGGCTCAACAAAAATGGGACTGTCCTATGACTAACTAGTTAGACACGTTCGCCGATCCTTTGGTCTCCATCTCCCCAGACTCCAGGGCTTCGGGTTCTCCACGACTGCCATCTAAGGACCTAAAAAAGTTGAGCCCACGACGGGGTGAGACAATATCTCAACAAATTCACCCCATAAACACTGACTAGGAAGAAAATATGTCTCAAGAGTTACCTAAGCACAAGCACAGGTCAGAGGACTTAACTTTGCCTCAAATCTTTCCTACAAGTCAGTACAATTCATAAATCCAAGCAATCAATTCGATCGCTCACACAAGCGAGATCCACAGATACACATCGGTCAATCAATTCAATTAATCCAATCATTCATGGCTCACACAAGCATGAACTACTGACACACATTGGTCTATCAATTTAATAAATCACTGCTCACACAAGTTGAAACGCACTAATGCTCACAAAGCTGACTTCTATTAATGCTCACACAAGTTGAACTAGATCATTGAGATCATTGCTCACACAAGCTGATTGATTATGGCTCTCACAAGCTGACTTATACCGATGCTCACACAAGCTGATTGATTATTACTCTCACAAGTTGACTCATATGTTTGCTCACACAAGCTGAACTACGATAAATTACTCTTGGCCAAGGATCTTGTGCTTTGCACATCAATTCCTCAATTAAATACCCAACTTGGCCTAATTTCATTTTGTTAAAATGTACCCGATAAAAATAATCGTGTGTGGGTACACGGCCAGCCTAAGCCAAAAATATAATATCTTTATTTTAGAAAATCCCACTATTTATACAGTGTTTGAAAACAATTTTGGCGTTGTAAACCGACACCCCGGTAATTTCTAATTAATTACTGAAATTATTCAATTTTGGGATAATTTTCCAAAATTACAACTTTCACTCGAATTGCATAATATAGCATTCAATTAAATAAACCAAGTATACCATTGCAATCAGCACAAAATTCCGGTCATCGACTATCCCGGTCTAATTTCTGAAAATAATAATTAATTAAATAATTACCAAAAATTAATTAATTAAATACCAATAAATGCCATAATTGTAAACTTAGGCTGAAAAAGCCTAATTAAATACCTAAATGGGCACGGAAAATTTCCGAACCAATTTAGATAATTAATCAACCTATCTAGTCTCTAATTAATTTAATCTAACAACCTAACATGCAAAATTTGATAATTAAATTACTAATCTAATCTAACTAACCACTTAAACCTTAATTAATTTAAACTAATCATCACCTAAGCGTACTTAACTCTCTAAGTAGAGTTTAGTGGGTAAACTCACCAGATTTTGCGAGACGGTGAGCCCATGGTGACGGCGACGCGATGGTGAGCGATAAACTCTGAAGTGGTGGTGCCAAATAGAGACCGAGTCGGGCCGAAATCAGCCACAAGGCTGGCTAGAAAAAAATTACAGGTTGTTGGGCTCGGCTTCAAGCTTCGGTGGGCTCAGGGACGTGGAGAAGGCACGGATTCGGCGACAAAGGGCAGCAAAGAGTCAACGTGGGGGCTTCGTTGGAGCCTGAATTTGACTGGTGGTGTTTGAAGCGTGGACGTGGCAGCAAAAGGGGGAGCACAGACCGAACGGTGGAGGGATTTGTTGGGGGAAATGGTTGCTTCGGTGGTCAAAGATGGGATGTCTTGTTGGTGGGTGTTGACTCGGTTTGCTGCAGTTGCGTGGATGGCTTCAGTGGACGCTGCTTCGATTGAGGGAACAAAGGATGGTGGAGGGCTGTCAGAGTTAGTGAGTGGAGGGAGACAGTGGCTATAGATTCGGAGGAAAATGAAAGAAAAACAAAAGCAGAGACCAAAGGAGTTCGGCGGGCAATCGATCGAAGAAGGAGAAGAGGGAGGAATCGTGCAAGAGAAGATTTGGGGGGGCAAGAAGTGAAAGATAACATCCAATTAATCATTTCTTTGGACCAAGGAGTCTTCATGGTTATCCCTTTGTCCCCCCATAATACTTTCTTGAGAAGTAATTCCATAATTAATCAATTTTGATGCCCAAAATTTGCACCCCCATCAAGCACCGAATTTCCTCAACCTTAGGCTTCAATTTCTTTATCAAATTCCTCAATTTGATGTCTCATTTTGTAGAAGAAAAAGCCCACATAATTTCTACAATTTCCTTTCACCAAGTAGCTCGCTGAGGAGGCCAAAATTTCCTTCAATTTGGCCAATCCGAATTTCCATTCTTTTCCGAACTGTTTGAATCAAATTTCCGTAAAAATCCCGAACTCTCCGAAAATTTTTCGAAGGATGAGTCAACATTCCTAAAATAAATCGTGACATGATAGAACATTTAATTTCTGAAATCAGGTTTAAATTCGCAGTTAATTTCAATCTGACGTGATTTTAGAATAATTTAACCTACCGAGTAGCTTTCAAGAATTTTTAATGCAATTAACCTGTGATCGATTTATCTCGAGTCACAATGTACATCTTCGACACATTGGCGACTTTCGGTTGTTGTAAAAATCTCAAGGTTTCAAATACGGGCACTTGATATCAAAACGACAGATCAATCGGCCTAGTGCCGATCGATGAGAATTTTGCAATCTAGTGGAATCACCCACACTCCGATCACATATCTCAGTCGGATCGACCTGTTTTTGATCTCTAATAGATTTTCGATTGTGCCGTAATGACCCTTGCAAATTAGCATGGTCAAGTAGTCAAATCCTAGTTAAATTATCAAGTTTATTGTGTTAAAATTCCTTAATGACTTCCTTAGATAGTCTAGTTATCTCATCAATGATCCGCTCAGAGAATAACACTATAGGCGCGTCGATGATAGACCCGACTCATTCAATTGAAAACAGAATCGAATTTTCAAGGTATCACATTATCTCCCTCATCTTCATTTACCAAAAGAATCTCATGTCCGTCCCTGGTTGTTGCTTTGGGAATTGCAACATAAAGTTGTCCATGGCTAGAAACTGGCTTAGGGAGAAATAAACCAACATGGCATGAATTTTGGCCAATGAAAAAGGGGAACCGCCTTTTTTAAGTATAAGTGGCCGAAGGAGACTCGGTGGGTGATTTCTGCCAAACTGATAATGTCCCTGATCTTTTGAAACTGGTTGCAACGAGCCAAAGGGATGATTTCCGCCAAAGAATTTCTAGGACATCAATCAGGTTATAATAAATTTGAGATCGGTTAATCTTTAAATTTATTGAAAAAAATGAATCTTATAAGAAGGAGAATAGCCCATCCGGGAGTTATATATATATATATGACACGAAGGAATTGCACAACTGCACAATTAAGCAGGTCATTAAAACCTCTCACAAGTGCACAAACCGTTTGCACAACATGATATTCAGCACGAATCTCCTCATTCCCCAACTCGCTGACATTTAGGGAGAGCTCAAGAGAGCTGCAGATATGAGGAATCGAACCATGCACCCCTTGGTAGTTCGAATGAGGTTAAGGCTAACAATATCATTACTCTTGTCACTGCCTCCCCACGAATAGGAGATAATCAAGTAAATAAAGACGAAATGGAGATTCCGTTGGTTGAAACATTGCCCAGAAGTAGCTGAAATGGCCCAGGCAGGTGTAAATTATGGAAAGTGCATACCCGGGTTTTACAAGTCCCAACTTGAGCCTACAAGAAATTGATGTGCAATGTTGCTTTGTCATTGATAGCTCCCAAAACCATCTAGTCCAACCATATCCTCCTCTGAATGTAGAGAATCAAATTTAAAAGACGCAGGCACAGAATCGAAGTGCCGACAACTTGGATTCTCTTGCATAGACAAGGATTGATGTGCACGAGGACGCATGTGCAACTGATCTTATCAATGTCTTCTAAGGACGGCTTTTATGGTGGCCTTTAATTTTCGTTAGAACAACAGTAACTTTCCTCATAAACTTAAACATTCACTCACCATTAATTCGATAGATTAAGAGGTGACACTTTGAATTTTTATTTCAGTTTCTAGTTTTCCTGACAAATGTAGAAGATAGCAGTCTCTCAAAAAAGTCGGAGGAAAGTATTACAGAAAAATCTGCGGATGCAAGTGAAGAGGAACATATAGAGTTTAAGAAGAGAAACATAGAAGCTAAACTCGCTATTGAAGGTAAAAGGCAATGGTCATTATGTAGCATTGACATGTCAGTCATGCAACAATCCGCAGAGATGGAGAAGGAGAGGAGAAGGAGAAGGAGAAGGAGGGAAAGAGTAGTACGGAGTTGAGTCACAATCACTTTGACTCCAACTAGTGCCGGTACTAGGGTACCGCCGAAGAAACTGGCTTTCGAGCATTTGAACAACTTCAGACATTTCTGGTCGAATAGATGGATCCTCGTGTGAGCACAGCAATGCCAGTTGGAGTAGTCGCTCTGCTTCTTCTTCCACGTAGTTCCCCTGCATATTGGGATCGATCGCCCTTCCCAATTGGTCTTCATTCTTAAGTTTCCTAATGCAATCCTTCGGCCAGAAAGCTTTGCCATCGAGTACCTCAGTGGGAAAGTTGTAAATCAGCTGTCCCGAGATGAGCTCGAGAAGCATTTTCCCGTATGCAAAGACATCATTCTTCAACGTGCACTTTCCTGTGCTTAAGTACTCGGGGGCAATAAACCCAAGTCTGCCACGGATGGGGGTATTGACATAAAATTCAGCAGAATTTTCTCCTACGGGTGATGAGAATGAGACTCCCCTGCCCCACCTTGGAATGCACGTGGGCCATTCAATAGTCCCTTCCTCTTCATTTCTCTCATGCATGATAATGGCAAACCAAAATCCTCCTATCTGGGCCTCAAAATGCATGTCCAGCAGTATATTTGACGCGCAGATGTTGCGATGCATGATCTTGATGTTACCTTGATTGTGAAGGTGTGCAAGCCCCTTTGCTGCTCCCAAGGCTATTCGCTTGCGAGTAGTCCAATCGAGAGGTCGGGCAAACCGATCTGGTCTCTCTCTAAGATCGTAAGATAGGCAATTGTTGATCATCAAGGGATAGACCAGTAAGAGCTCTTTTTTGGTCCTGCAAAAGCCTCTCAGGCATAGCACGTTTGGGTGCGTCGAAACCGTGCTTCCCACTTTTATTTCTGCTTCGAACCACTCTTCACTTTGTTGATCGACATGGAGCGCTCTCTTTATTGCCACTAGCGAACCATCGGCCAAGCGCCCCGGTAAGCTTGGCAAAATCTACCTTCACCCAACAAGTTGTTGAGGCTAAAGTTCTGCGTTGCGACTTGGAGCTCCTTTAGGGAGAAGCTTTTAGGAGGTGTTGGATCGTCTTCAACGGACTCGGCAAAACTGAAGGTTCGGAGATTGAACACCATCTTTAAGCGGGGAAACAGTAGATTCTTCTTAAGTGCAAATGGATCGTATGAGCTTGATGGTTTTTCTCGATCTGTGGTGAATGGTTTGGGAATGCCTTCCGCTCCTCTCTCTCTCTCTCCTCCTTCTCACACCCACCTCCCTCATCTAACTAAACACCCAAGCTCTCTACCTCTCTCTTTCTGTGACATGAACCGCAACATCCATGCAGGCATCGCGGCGGATTGTAGGCTGATTTCAAGGCGTGGGGCCATCTCACTCTAAGGCCTTCATGTGAGCAGCTTGGGGGAAAGAGAGAGCGAGAGAGGCTTCGTTGCCTCAAAGCTTCCTAAATTTGACAAAAGGCCTAACTCATATAGAGTAAATTTATTATCCGTTAAAAATTTTATCGTCAAATTGCTGAGTTCAATGACACGTAATAATTGACGGATGTATAAATTTAAAGTTTTTCCATCTGTTTGTCACATGTGTACCGGTTTGTGATTTTTTAAGATATTAATTTAATTTAATAAAAACTAATGGAGGGATCATTCTAGAGTTTTTGGTGACCAAAAAATTAGTTTAAAATAAATATGTTAGAGGTATATCGATTTAGGATTTTTGATGATTAAGAAATTAGTTTTTAGATAAATTTATCGTAGATGTATCAATTTGAGATTTTTCATGATATTAACTCTAAAAAAAAGAAATGAAGACCTTTCACGTATTGCTCTACCTCCAAGTATCAAAGCAAACACTAATCCACGTTTGTAATTTGGTGAACAGATCTTAAGCTAGGTGGGTCATGGGGCTCGAATCTTGTAACCACTCTTTTAGGGAATTGTTGAATCTAAATCGATCTAAGCGGATTTGACAAACTGGCAATTAGAAAAACGATCGAAAAGTTCGTTCTCTTGTTCGGCACAAAGTGATTAAACTTCCACTAGACAAGTTTTTCAAATTGGATGGAGATGGATTTGAGTGAGAGAGAAGCATGCTCGCCTGTGAGAGCCGAAAGTGAAGTGCTTGGAATTGAAGTGCAATGACCCGAACATAGAAGAAAATAAAAGAATCAATGCTTGAAATAAAAGAAAATAAACGATAATGCCAAAACCAAAGAAATTAATGGACAAGTACGTCCGAAGAAAAAATTGAAATGCGAACGCTGGAAAGAAACTTCACTGAAATCAAAACTATGACGGTGTACACTACGAACAATAAAATTGATCGTAAAACTAAGCAGGTTATTAAAACCTCTCGTAGGTGCACGATCTGATTGCGTGACATGACAATTAGCAGGAGTCTCCTCACTTCCCCACCCACCGATAGTCGGTGACAGCTTGAGAGAGGTGTACATGGGAACAATCGAACTATCCACCTCTTGATCGTTCGAACGAGGCCACAACTAACAAGGTCATTGCTCTTGTCATTGCCTCCCCGCAATTTGGAGATAATCAAGTAAATTAAGGATCCATTTATTTCACGCAAAATGTAGCATTTTCGGAAAATGATTTCAAATAGTCATTTTTCAATAAAATGACAATATTTATCAGTGTTTGATTGAAAACTTGAAAATAAATTATAAATTATTTTCTGTCATTTGATATGAAAAATCTGATTTGCATTTCCTTGGGAAAATTACCAAAATATTTGATTTTTTTAAATTACTTTTTATTTTTTAATTATTTTTTCTTTTCTAAGAATGAATTAGAAAATTATAAAAATATGGGCGATACCTAGTCATATTTTGGAAAATATATTCCGAATTTTTAAAAAGAAAATTATTTTTATGAATTTAAGCATAAATTTTCTGTTGACTAGGAAAATATTATGGCAACTCATTTTTCTAAATGAACCAAACACCCAAAAATGAGGAAAATATTTTTCCCTAATATGTTTCCCACGAAATAAACTAAGCCTAGGCCTATAAGGAGATTGCTAAAGTTGAAAAATTGCCCAGAAGCAGCTGAAATGGCCCAGGTAGTTGTGAATTGTGGAAAGTGTATAGCGGGATTTTACAAGTCCCGACGCCTACTAGAAGTTGACGTGCAATGCTGTTTCGTATTGATGACTCCCGTCGCCGAGAATCTTCTTGCAAGCTTCATATGAGTTTATCTCGTGGAGAAGAAAGTCAAAGCCAACTACAAACATATCTTCCTCTGAAACCAGAGAAACAAGTTTGAAAGATGCAGGTCGAGTATGGTAGTTCCAACAGCTCGGATATTCTTTAATATCCAAGGATTAATTCGCACGAAGCTGCACGCGCCACTGGATGTATCGAAATGTCTTTGAAGGACTGCTTTCATCGTGGCATTCAATTTTTTGCGAGAACGACAGAACTTTCTTAACAAAACATTTATTCACAATAATTCGGTATATCAAAAGGTGACACTGTGAATTTGTATGTCAGTTTCTAGTTTTTAGTTCGATGACAAAAGTAGAAGATAGCAGCCATTGCATGAAGGACGTGCTATATGTCTCCAAATATTGGAGAGTAGTACTACAGAAAGATCTTACGAATGAAACTGGTGGGACATATACAGTTCAGAAAGCGGTAAACATAGAAGTTGAACATGTTATTTAATGTAAAAAAAGGCAATGGTGATGTTGTAGCATTGAAATGCCCGTCATGGACCGATCACCAAATGAGGAGAAGAAGTGGGGAAAGAGTATTATGGAGTAGTCGATTCACACTCACTCAAACTCAAACTACTCCTTGCACTAGAATCCCGCTGAAGAAACTGGCTTTCGAGTATTTCAACCACTTCAGACATCTCTGGTCGAACAGATGGATCCTTGTGTGCACACAACAATGCCAGTCGGACAACCTTCTCTGCTTCTTCTTCTTCCACATAGTTCCCTTGCAAATTGGGATCGAACAATCTTCCCAACTCGTTCTTGTTCATAAATTCACCAATCCATTCCTCCAAACTGAGATTTTCATCATACGCCAACGCATCGAGTTTTGCAGGTGGCTGTCCAGAGATGAGCTCGAGAAGTAGTTTCCCAAAGGCGTGAACATCATTCCTGAGTGTGCACTTTCCTGTGTGCAGGTACTCCGGGGCAATAAAATCAGCTCTGCCGTCGGCATAGGTGGTGTCAACATACACGTCTTCGTAGAGATGATAGGTCAGAGAATAGGAATCAGAATCAGCCGATTCTTCTTCCTGGGATGAGGATGAGACTCTCACGGGGTGCTTTAGTCTGGGCCATTGAATAGTCCCTTCCTTTGCATTTCCGTCGTGCATGATGAGGGCACGCCAAAAATTTCCTATCACGGCCTCAAATTGGTCATTGAGGAATATACTTGATGAGCAAATGTCGCGGTGCATGATCTTGACATTGCCTTGATTATGTAGGTGTGCGAGACCTCTTGCTGCTCCCAAGGCTATACGCTTGCGAGTCGGCCAATCTAGAGGTCGTGTGGAACGATCTGGTCTCACTACAAGATGATAATATAGGGTCTTGTTGATCATTAAGGGATACACCCCTAAGAGATCGTTCTTGATCCTGCAAAAGCCCCTCAGGCGAAGCACATTTGGGTGTGTCGAAACCGTGCTTCCCACTTGCACTTCTGCTTCGAAGCTCTTCTTGTTCCCCAGATCGACATGGCTTGCTACTGCCACTAGCGAACCATCGGCCAAGCGCCCCTTGTAAACCTTGCCACACGGAAAGAACCCCACGTAGTTGTTGCCGCTAAAGTTGTCCGTCACGCGTCGGAGCTCCTTTAGGGAGAAGCTTTTAGGAGGTGTTGGATCGTTTTCAACGGACTCGGGAGAACTGAAGGTTCGGAGATTGAACACCATCATTAAGCGGGGAAAAAGTAGATTCTTCTCAAGCGCAAATGGATCGTATGAGCTTGATGGTTTTTCTCGATCTATGGTGAATGGTTTGGGACTGCCGTCTGCTTGGACACTGCTTTTGGGTGGTGCGAATGAATGAAATGGTAAGGAAAAGTCGTTGGATCGAAGGCTGATTTCGAGGCATGGGGCCGTCTCGCTCCACGGCCAATCGTACGTCCGATGTTCTTGTCTTCGTTCGATTCCTGCTCTATATCGGAAATGGACCCTCGATGTCACCCCCCAGTGGAGACGCTCGCGAGGACCTTTCTTTCCACAAAAAGGACGAGCGAACGTTCCCCGAAGTCCAAGCAGCATGTCGTGCACTTCGGAGCGACTCGGGTTCGGATAGTCCAAAAATATCCAGCTTCTTGAAAATCACCTGCTCTTTGGGTGCGTTTGGGAAGATTTTGGGGAAAGTCTTTGGGAAAATGCAAAGACCTTTGAGTTAAAGGTGTTTTCCAAAATGCAAATAGTGTTTGGTAAATTGTAATTTGAAAGCCCTTTGTGAAGCACCTTGGAGTAAAATGGTGTTTGGGAGAATTACTTTGTAAAGGACTTTTGTGATAAAAAAAATTATTAAAAGAAAATTAAAAAAATTGATTGGCAAGGGGCAGGCAGCCGCCGGCGATCTCCGGTGACCTCCGGCGACCCCGCCAACCCCCGAAGACCACCGGCAAAGGCCGCTCGAGGTCGCACGACGCCGCCGCGACCTCCGGCGACCTCGGATCTGGGGCGGCGAGGTCGCGCGACGCCGCCTCGACCTCCGGCGAACTAGATCCGGGGCGTCGAGGTCGCGGGAGGACCTCGCCGCCCCCGGATCTGGGTCGCGGCGGGGTCGCGCGACCTCGCCGCCCCGAATCTGGGGCGGCGAGGTCGCGCGACCCAGATCGGGGGTGGCCGCGACCCTGCCGCCCAGATCTAGGTCGCGGCGACCCAGACCTCGCCGCAACCAAATGGCACGGCGGTCGCGCCACCCCCCGACGACGGTCGGCGGCGACTGCCTGTGGAAGAAGAAGAAGAAGACCTTCGCCGGCGACAGCTCGCGGAAGAAGAAGAAGAAGACCGTCGCCGGCGACCGCTCGCCCAAGAAGAAGAAGAAGACGATGAATAGTGAGGGCGAAACCGGAAAAACGAAAAATCAATGGGGATAATTTGGGAAGAAAATTTTTTTTTAGCCCTTCACTGTTGCATGCCGAGAATGCCAAAAAGCCAAAGCAAGGGAGAGGCAGCCTTGAGCTGAGGGCCTTTACAAATGCAAGCATTTCCGAAATGGGCTTCCAAAAGCAATTGCCAAACACCAACGCATTTGCCCAAAGGGCTTTGGAGCTCCAAAGGACCTTGCAAAGTCCTTCCCAATAACTTGGGATGAAAGTGATCTTCTGACACCTCCCCATTGTTTCGGGGTCAATGCCAACGCTGAAAATCGCCTCCTTCATTTGTCAGGATTCCGTTGCCTTTTTCAGCATCAAGCAAAAGAAGGAACAAACTCTACCCTTCAACGTCATCTTGTGTTCCACCTTTGATCCGCGAGAAGACAAAAAGTTATGAATGACACTTTCTTTTTCGATCCTCTCGATATTAATTCCATTGGAGCAAGTCAGAAAAATTAAAGAAATAAAACTATCCAATGTGATCTGCTCTCAATAGCCATAAGATGCTCACTCAATATGATCCTTTTATCGACGAATACTCATTGCCTCACTTTACCTTTTGCCTCCTCAACCTCCTTCAAGCCTGAAAGCTTCTCATGACCGATTTCGCTCTTCTAGTACTAACCCATATGCCCATGGTTAAGGGACTATTGGGCACACCTAGAAAATTTTATTACGCTAGGACTTGTAGGGAGCAACTCAATGTGAAAATAATTTTCTTGCATGATGAACTTGAAAAGAAAATCAATATGGGTCAACCAGAAGATTTTCAATTTGAAGGTAATAAAAATCATGTTTGTCTATCCTTGTGGACAGTGGTCGTGACTTGGTGGGACGAAGGCGAGCTCCTGAATCATTGATATTCGAGTCGAGATGATGGCATCGTGTCGCGAGCGGATGGGCTAAAGGAATGGCGAGTGAGAGTTGCGGCCTGTTTTTCGAGTTGTTTGCTGTGCTTGATTTACTAAATAATATGAAAAAAGGTTTAAATGTTGTTGTGCTAAAATAATTTTTTTTTTTAAAAGGATGCTTCTCGATTGCTAAGGAGTTACAATGAGATAGCAAACTAATGAAGGGAGAGAGAAAGGATAATGGCGATAAATTAGTGCATATATGTTTTGCTACTTTAATTCTCGAAGATGACGGATTTCTTTTTCAACTGGGCTAACTTTCTTTCCTTGTTTTTCTTTCTGTGTTACTAAGTCAGGAAGATCGCATTGTACCTAATCTTGGACTATTCTCCAGGCGTACTTGGCTAAGGAAATGAGGTACTCTCAAATCCTATTTCAATTCAACCCAAGTAAATCTGTATAGTACCCACACATGATTTATTTATTAGGATATTATAAAAGCGGTGAATTATCAATTAGTGAGAACAATATACTAAATTTTATATTATTCTAACAGAATTAGTATACATTTATTTTTAATTACAAGAGTAATGTAAGTTGGGCTTTCATCAAGACCAGCATATTAAGATCTCATTTATATTTAACCCAAAACAAAAGCCCAAACTTATATCATGATTTGTGGATGACTTGAGCTAGACTTTGTACAGCACTTGTCCAAAACCCGATCCTTGAGCTCCCTCGTTAACTTAATGAGAATTATTTCACCTATCTATCACCACTACAACCTACTTCCGTGGTTAAGGACTCGTTTACATTAGCGTAAAATTTCATGATTTTCATATTAAAGAAAATAATAATTGAAGTCCGTAAATTACATGATTTAAATAAAATAAGAACTAACGAGTAAAAGTCGATCCATGTTTACCCTCTTTTTTTAATAGTTTTTTTACAAGTTTTGGCGTGAAAGAAGAATTCAAAAGTCTGAGACTACCGAATCACTTGTCCTTCATCATTTAGTACTTGAACTTGTATTCGAAAGAGAGAAACTCTAGAAAGTGATTGTATGAGAGCAGTAAAATCACCTCACTGAAAAGTTGAGATCATAGGGCTGTAACATTCTCTTTCGATTCATAGTAGAAACCAACTGTGAGCAGCTTTGGGGAAAGAGAGAGCGAGAGAGGCTTCGTTGCCTCGAAGTTTCCTAAATTTGACAAAACGCTTGACTCATATGAAGCAAATTTCGCATAATTCTCCGAGTCTTCTTGCATTCCCATGCTTTGAAAATTTAGGCAGGCTCGGCGCAATCCAAGTCGAAAGTCGGTCTAAATTGGCTTGGCCAATCCAGATTTTTCACTTGAGGGAGGGAAAAAAAAAAAGAACTAGCTAGCCAATGTGCAAGATTTATTCTTATTTTGGTAAATTAGTAAAATTATTGCACGATTAAAATATAAGACGGAGCATCTCATACTTTTTGGCTTCTTGTCCATAATCCATCTCTTTTATCTTTAGCATTATTGAGTCAAAGCACCATTTTAACTCCCTCTCATTTCTTTCTGTGTAATAATTGGACATAAAAGAAAAGCCAAAAAGCCCAAATTTATGTTGGTAAGACCCGACTCAGCTCCTCTTTTGTGCTTCTAAAGTGTCATCAAAGAACAAAGAAAAGAAAGAGAAAGCAAAACGAAAGGGAAAGAATAAACGAGAAAGACGAAGAGCTTGGAGGAAATCGAAAGAAAGAAGAGAGGGAAATCGCTATGGTTGGTCGGAAAGCATCAATTGATGCCGGAATACACCTTTTTACATGTGAATGGTAAGATTTCCTTGCGGTCTTTCCCTCTTACAAGTTTGATTTTTGTTCTAGGAGTTAAAAGCGTAGCTTCTTCTTGGTCCGGCCAAAGCCCCTCAGGCGTACCACATTCGGATGCACATAAATCAAGCTTGACACTTCCATCTCTGTCTTGAACTGCTTTTCAATCCCCTGCACGAGATTGCTGGTCCTTTTGATTGCCACTTGAGAACCATTGGCCAAGCTCCCCTAGTAAACCATACCGAATCCACCCATGCCCACGATATTATTGCGGCCTAAATTTTGCATCACGTCTCCAAGCTCCTGCAGAGAAAAGCATTTAGGGAGTGCTGGGTCGTCTTCAATGGGATTAGAGAATCTGAAGGTTTGGAACTTGAACACATATGAGATTTCTTTTAGTGCCGATTGATTTCAGATTAGCTTTTCTGTCTCAGTAGCTTTGGTTCGGCGTGCCCAAGACTGTCTAGGGGCGTGAAAGTTGTTCCACTTGGGATCATCTTTTCTCATAACGAGGAGAATCGCTCTTGGTGTCGTTAAATCTGTTAGGACTAGGATTAGCACCTAGAGGGGGGTGAATAGGTGACTAAAGCGATTTTAATAATTTAATCCGAATAAGAGATTAATGCATTAAAAACAACAATCGCTACAAATGAAAGTAATGAAAGATAAAATGATTAGGGATAGAGAATCAAGACTCCAAGTTTATAGTGGTTCGGCTTAATCCAAGCCTACGTCCACTCTCCCACGCTAACAACCTTCTTGGCTGGATTCCACTATGCAATCAACAAGAGATTACAACTTTGAGTGCAAACACTTAGTAGTAGATCACACTATCTCACTAAGTCACTCTTTTGGTATTTCTCTCAAGATCACAAACGTTTAAGCTCACGAGAGACAAGTGTATGATAGAAGATCGCTCAGACTTTGAAATTATAAATTCTACACTCTATCTCTTGCTTGCTCATCGGTCTTTCATCTCCTTAAATACTCCTCCACTTCCAAACTAACTGTTGGACAGTATCTTGAGGATCGTCTTCCAATATACCCATTGGACAGCTCTGTATCAAGAAGATTTGGTAGCCGTTGAGTGATAAAGGTAGAATCCCAAATTGATTCCGATCGCCCATACAAACGAAATCTTGGTTTCCATAAGTAAAGCTTTTTCGTATAGAAAGTTCTTGTCTTCAAGATCTAATTGTCAATCAATTAGATTGAGTCAATCAAATCAATCTTGATGTAGAATCCAAACCAGATCACTAGCCGTTATATCTTCAGGGCTTGAGTTACGTTATGTTGAGTCTGGATGTAAAGTCTGAGAGTAATAGACTTTACAATCTGAGTCTGACTGCGATAGACTTTGCAATCTGGGTCTGAACAAATTTAGCTTTAAGGTCTGAACACAGTCTGTTATGTTCTGCTTCAGCATAGAGTTTGTCTTCTAGTTCAGCTTCAGCATAGAGTCTGTCTTCTGGTTCTTCATTCACGTTCAGTCTGGAATTTGTCAGAGTTGACAGACTTCTGATGTAGAACAGACTTTGTCACTAAAGTCTGACAGTCTTCAGACTTTGACACAGAAGTCTGGAAATCTTCAAAATATACTTTGGACATGTATTCCGTTCAGTTTTCTGGTCGTCTTCAGACTTTGATAATATCCTTTACATGTTCTATCATCTGCATGGTATATTACTTAACCATTAAACACGTTAGTAGCCTTTGATTTATTTTGTCATCTTCAAAACATCATAAGGGATTTCCCTAACAAAATCTACAGGCCAGCTTTGCAATCCAAACTCTAAAGTCTTATCCTTTCAGCAGCTTCAATGGGAGAGAGAGACAATTGAAAATACGTCAATATTATAATTTGCAGTTCTAATTAAAAAAAAAAGATTAATTCAATGAAAAACTCTAAATTGATATACCGGTGACAAATTTACTATCCGTTAAAAATTTTACCGTTAAATTGCTGAATTAAATAATATGTGGTAGTTGATGGGTATACTGATTCCACAACACGTGCTATGATGTTCAACTAGATGTCACATCAACTAAATTAAAGGAAGAGCAAACGATGGATGTTTTTAAAAGTACAAAGACCATTTTGAACCAACAAAAAGGAGAGGGATAATTTCGAATAAAAGTATATGGACCACTAGTAACATTATTCTTATGTATTTACTATCTAATAATAATCATTGCATTTGCCATCAAAACGTCATTTAGAATGCCACTGCAAGGTCATCAAAATCCAGGGTGTTAGAGTACTGTATGCCGATATATACATAGAGAGAGAGATAGCAAGATTGATGCACACATGGGGAAATGCCGCTCATAACCAGCCACAAGCAACAAAAAAGAAGTTAAGAGGAGATAAATGGATTGCTAACTAATGTCGATCAAGAAGAATTTAACGTTAAAGTGATTGAGTAGATAACAGATGATTGATTCCTTTCTTTAAAACTTAAGAGTGTACTAACAATATCACTATCTCATGGCATCTTTATCCCCATGAAGTTGCGAAAATGATCAGCAATCATATCTCCACAATTATGAGAAGACCGTGAGAAAGGGACAATTATCCAATCAGTCCCAATTCTAAACTTATTATATAGGAGTTACTTCTTAATTTTGCTAATTCAATCATAAACTATTGCATAAATTTCAATATAATCTTTCATGTCGATTTTTGTAAGAAATCACTGATGTTATGATCCAATCATTACTGGTCATCTATGTGGCATGCCGCCATATCTATAATTTCTTCGCAAAAATTTGCCATAAGGACTGCATTGTAATTTTATTCAAAGGTTTGAGAAATCCCTACTATTTCTCTTTCTCCGATGAAACTCCACAGAATGCCCAAAGCACAAGAAGCTGACCCATTATCAAAGTAAACCCAAGTCCAACCAAGAAGGACCGCTGGATCTATCAATATTCAAAGCCCGCAAAAGGCAGCAGCTATCAAGACCATGCATTCGTCACACTCCCAATGTAACCAGCATGATGCATATCGTCCCATAAATAATATATTATGCACCATATCATAAACTAAATATATAGCATAGCAAGCAAATGTCAAAGTCATTTGATCCCTGATGTCAAGAAAACCCTTTGCTCAGGTTAAGCCCTGAAAATCACATTGGTTGTGATTAAACCTTGGATGGTCTATGCACATGTATATCATATCATGTCTCAATAGGAAGGTCGACAATGACCATCAAATCCGTATCACAATACCACGTGCTGGCACATACATTACCGATACAAATAACATTTCATTTTCATAATGTTGCAAATAATAGCAACATGAAGTTTAAAAAAAAAAATAGTACTTTGTCCGGTTTTAAGAAGGAGCCATAATATAATGTATTTTTTATACTTTGAAATACTTGACACAGCATGGCGGAATATGACTCTTCCTCAATAGATCAAGTCATGCAATTTTTAACCACCGGAGGTTAGCCCAGTAGCTACTCTTCTCACTTGGAAAGAAGGAGGTGGGGTTTCCCCTCTTTCTTGGGAGGATTGGAGTGGAGATGTGTGCTAAATAAACCTCCACCCATTTTTCCTTGGACCCGAACACAATTTAGGTACCTTATTGGAAGTTGCACTCTTTAGATATAGTAGCTAAACTTGCTCGGGCCCAAAAGCCCATGAGGAAAAAAATTACGAATATTCCAAGATGCGTATTTGGGTAGGGCCTTAGAGCCCGGTCAGGATGTGGACTACCGTGGGCCTGCGGGTCAAGCTCTGAATAAAAGCCTAAAGAAAGGGATGGGCTCAACAATTGAAGCGCAATTCGGCCACAACCAGGAAAAATTCCAAGCCCACTCAACCAAATTAAACCCAAACTCGACAAGCCGAACTAAGCCCACCATTATCAATGCCGAATCACACTCAAACTCCCCACATTAAAACAAGCCTAGATTCCTCAAATCTAAAGCGACCAGGGAACGCTCATGGACTTACTGACAACGGTAGCCTGGTCCAACGAGCCCGAATCGGGCCACAAAATCATAATGACGAGGGAAAAAAAGGGGCCGTCGATGGTGCTCCCTAACTGGCTTGGGGGCGGCGAATGAGGGTGAGCTCGATAGATCGGACAATGTCTATTCACCTCGCGCACCCCCGAGCCAGAATCCTCGGGAACTCAACGCGACGCACCCGAAAGAAGAACAAACAAGATTCAAACCAAGACCTACCGTGGCTTCA
This sequence comes from Eucalyptus cloeziana, assembly GCA_014182715.1. Classification (NCBI taxonomy): domain Eukaryota; kingdom Viridiplantae; phylum Streptophyta; class Magnoliopsida; order Myrtales; family Myrtaceae; genus Eucalyptus; species Eucalyptus cloeziana. Next base: position 17,826,337 of record CM024644.1, on the reverse strand, counting down.
ACTCGGGAAGAAGGTTGACATTGGTAAGTTGTTGGCTAGGTTTCAAGTGTGTCTGTCGTCGGAGGACACTCGTTCGATTTCTCACGGCGGACCTTTTTTCCTCTCTTTTCTCTCTTTCTCTGTTTTTTTTTTTCCTTCTATCTTGAACCTCTCCGAACTCCTCGATTAGTGTCCAAAGGCCTCCTTTTATAGGCTCTCGAGTTGTGGAAGAGTCCAATCAGCGGAGACCCTTCACCCTCTGGTCTCTCGTGTGCTGGCTAGTCCTTAGGCTACCCTAACAGTCCCTTCTCCTCCTCCGTGCTCTGGCGTTGACCTGTGCTTTGATGTATAATTTAATGGAATTTTTTTTTTCTTTTTGGTTTTTTTTTTTTGGTCAGTTTTTCTTTTTGGTTTAGAGGGTAAAAATTAATCAATAATTTTTTATATAACTTAACTTTAAGTCGACAACCAAAATTTTGGTGTCAACCACCAAAATTAGAGCAATTGAAAAGACTATTGTCATTGGAAGAACAATATGAAAAGAGGGTTTGGATAAACTGACAATATGAAAAAGGTTATTACGCAAGAAGAGATTGACAAAAGCTTGACAGCTCAATTCTAGATGGATATCCCTACAATCAAGGAAGACTTGGGGTCGTCTCTCTCTCTCACTCTCACATTGAGACATACAAAAGCAAAGAGTCTTTGTTGGTTCTCTCTTTTTTGTGAAAACCACTCACTCCCTCTCTCTCTCTCTCTCTTTCATGAAAACCACTCTCTCTCTCTCTCTCTCTCTCTCTCTCTCTGGATTGAAGGTAAATCTGTGGTCCAAGAAAGTTATTATGCAAGAAAAGTTGGAACCAAAACTCACTCAATTCTGGATGAATATTGGTACGTTCAAAGAAGACTTGAGGTCATCAAATATATAAGAGCAAAAAGTGTTTCTCCACTCTCCCTTTTTTCGTACATAAATGCATGAAGTTAGATCGCTCACTTAACAATTATCTCTCTCTTGCTCCCTCGCTTAGCCAAGTTTTGTTTTCACAGACTCCGATTAAAGAACGGGAGATCTCTCTCTCTCTCTCTCTCTCTCTCTCTCTCTCTCTCTCTACGTTGAAGGTAAATCTGTGGTCCAAGAAAGTTATTATGCAAGAAAATTTGAACCAAAACTCACTCAATTCTGGATGAATATTTGTACTCTCTCTCTCTCTCTCTCTCTCTCTCTCTCTCTCTCTCTCTGGATTGAAGGTAAATTTGCGGTCCAAGAAAGTTATTATGCAAGAAAACTTGGAGCCAAAACTCACTCAATTCTGGATGAATATTCGAACGTTCAAAGAAGACTTGAGGTCGTCAAATATATAAGAGCAAAAAGTGTTTCTCCACTCTCCCTTTTTTCGTACATAAATGCATGAAGTTAGATCGCTCACTTAACAATTATCTCTCTCTTGCTCCCTCACTTAGCGAAGTTTTGTTTTCACAGACTCCGATTAAAGAACGGGAGATCTCTCTCTCTCTCTCTCTCTCTCTCTCTACGTTGAAGGTAAATCTGTGGTCCAAGAAAGTTATTATGCAAGAAAATTTGAACCAAAACTCACTCAATTCTGGATGAATATTCGTACTCTCTCTCTCTCTCTCTCTCTGGATTGAAGGTAAATTTGTGGTCCAAGAAAGTTATTATGCAAGAAAAGTTGGAACCAAAACTCACTCAATTCTGGATGAATATTGGTACGTTCAAAGAAGACTTGAGGTCGTCAAATATATAATAGCAAAAAGTGTTTCTCCACTCTCCCTTTTTTTCGTACATAAATGCATGAAGTTAGATCGCTCACTTAACAATTATCTCTCTCTTGCTCCCTCGCTTAGCCAAGTTTTGTTTTCACAGACTTCGATTAAAGAACGGGAGATCTCTCTCTCTCTCTCTTTCTCTCTCTCTCTGTGCATTGAGCTCGAGACTGAAATGACGACAATTCTCTTCTCAGCTCGATATCTCTTCTTTATGCTCGTCCTTCTTAGCATCACTAACTTAGCTACTGCCACCACTCTTCTACCCCAAGAGGAAGGTGAAAAAAATAAACCCATCGATCTTTTATTGCTTTCATCGTATTGTTCCTTTACCTTTTGGACTCTAACGTATACCAAGTTTTTTTTTTCTTTTTTGGTGCGTGTTTTTCATACATATATTCAACCTCAAGCACACGTGAATCTAACCTTCTTTGTGCTTGTTTTGCATGATACATTGCTGTTCCTTTTGACTTATCGGCTTTTTTCTCTTTCAGTGGATGCGTTGAAAGAAATAGCAAAGATGTTAGGGAAATCGGATTGGGATTTCGACGTAGATCCATGCGGTGTAAAGGGTGGATGGGGTGATGACAAACTAGTTGGTAGAACTACCAACGCCGTCACCTGCATATGTTACACCGACGCCCACAACAACAACATTTCCCACGTCTATAGCATGTCTCTTTCTCCCTCAATTTCATGAATTATACCATCGTGGATTCCTTGCTAGACTTTAATATTAATCATGCAATTGCACACCAATCTTTTCTCTTTATAGAGTTGACTGGTTGCCGAGTTGAATCTCTTTGCACAATATTAATATTTCATTAAAAAAAAAAAAAAAACATTAGCCGATTTTTTGGTGGAAATGTAGCAACAATATGTAATCATTTATCATATTAAAATTACTCATGAAGTAATTATGAGCATAATATTAATTGTTGACGGTATGATTATACAAATTTTTATAAATTTAATCGATACAATCACATATTATATGCTTAGCATTTAATTATATAAATAATATTTTTAGTGATTAATGGGAATGTCAAACTCAAAGATCATGGTTAAATATCAAAGTGATGAGAGTTATATTCCCTCTAACTTTAATTGCAAGGGTAGTTTCAGAATTTTAATGCTATTCTCTCCTTATCACATATGTTATTCATACTTATGCATGGTAGGGCTGTACTTTGAGTGATGCATGCTTTTCATATTAGCTATATATTCCTTTACTTTAAACAAAACCTTCTTTTTTTTAGGCAATTTTTGAAGAATTTTTTCATTTAGAATCGATTGAGATTTATGTATACATATCAATAGATGTAATAAAGCCATTTTGTAACGTCATTTTGATGCCTAGTTTTTAAGTAAAGCTAGAATAAAGCCTTCGCGTCGTTGCGAAAACAGAATTCTTCAGGAGCTATCTCTTGCCGGCACCCTTCCGCCTCGACTGTTCAGATTGCCTGGGCTCCGGTTCTTGTAAGCACTCTCTTTCTTCATTTCCCCTTTCTTCATTTTCGATCTTCTTCTTCTTCATCCTCTCTCTCTATAAACAATGATGTCTCTGGCAACTACCTGAGCGGCACAATTCCTAAAGAATGGGGCATTGCGAACTTGGCTTACGTGTATGCTCTCTCTGTCTCTGTCTCTGTCTCTCTCACGAGTGTATGTTCTATTGTTTGATTGGGGGAAACGCGATGATGTGGGTGCAGTTCTGTAACCGGAAACCGATTGAATGGTCCAATCCCGAAGGAGTTGGGGAACATGTCTACACTTTGGGGATTGTGAGTGACCACTCATCCCGACGCTCGCCTTTGGCCTCTTCGCTGTTTTAAATTTGCTTGATGTTTCAAGATTTTAACTTTCATATTCTGCTCAGAATCGTCGAAAGCAATTGGCTTTCTGGACCTCTTCCTCCAGAGCTCGGGAACTTGTCCAGGTTAACTCGATTGTGAGTCTCTTGATGCAAATTTTTGTGTTAGGCATCGAGTTTTTATTCGCTGATGATTTTGTATCTGGCGAGGGAATTTTATCCATTAGAGTGATCTGTTGAGAGATACAGCATTCAGGTTCTATTAACCAATGTGTTGTCATGGGTTTTTCTTGTTTCAGGGCACTTACGTCAAATAATTTCACGGGGGAGCTGCCTCAAACATTTGTTAACTTCATGGGATTAATGGAATTGTTAGTTTCCAGTATCCACAAACTCAGCTAATATTTAGCCATTTCTATTCTTTCTCCTTCATATGAATCATGTTGTTTAATGCACTGTAGGCGACTTGGTGATAATCAGTTCACGGGAAAGATACCCGATTTTATTCAGAACTTTACAGATCTCAGAACACTGTAAGGCTTAATGCTTCTTCCCCTTTTAAGTCGGTCTCTATAGATATACCCCCAAGACAATTCCATCTATGAATTGTATCATCAGGGTTATTCAAGGAAGTGGATTGCAAGGGCCGATTCCCTGGGATCGCACTTTTGGAGCGATTGAACGACTTGTCAGTATGGAATTTTGGCATTTCGATCTGATCTCTCTTTCTTTAAGATGTTATCAATCAAATAAAGCTCCTATTTGATTTTGATATGCAGGAGAATAAGTGACCTGGATGGACCCGAGTCTCGTGTTCCACAACTTAACAGTATATATATTGAAAAACTGTGAGATCAATGCTCCTTCATAGATAGTTTACTTTATGCAAAAGAGCCAAATTGTCTTAGCAATGTGACAATATCGGTGTTATTTTCTTATAGGATTCTGAGGAGCTGCAATCTCACGGGAGAGTTACCTGGTTATCTAGCAAATATGACAAATCTAAAAATATTGTGAGTAGAAAGTGGCTTTTCCCTTTGGCTATTCGAGGCAGAATAAATAATTTTACCCTTAAGGAGTGAAATTTCTACTAGTTTTTGGTTGACTATTGGTTGCAGTTAAAGAACCCATTTAAGATGGCTTGAAGGTCCCTTACTGACTTCAATGGTGTTTTGATATTTTCTGTTGATATTGCTGAATTGTGAATGATTTGCCATTTAAATTCTTGGTGATTGTGGCCCCTGCTGTAGAATATACAGTTTCGTGCAAAAGTAACTCAAGCTATTAGATGAAAGCGTGGTTTGTTATTTAAATATTTCAACATTCTCTTTGTTTTCACTTTTCCAAGAATAGAAACCACAAGAATTCTTATCTTGGTTGTGGTGCCCATTTCGTGTAATTTACTTTTGCTTTGATATGTTATCTTAACTTCTTAAGAGCATTAATGGAAAATGGAGGCTTCTAGTGGTTGATAGTCTGGAAACTTTCCTCCTGGTGGTTTACATTCTCGAATCTTAGCCCTACAATATCTAGCTGGAGTTTTATGCTCGATTGTTGTACACTTGTCAGACATAACATTCATAGTTCAAACCAGAGCATGGCTTCAAATGCATCTCTATACAAGTCAATTTTTTCTTGTTCATGTGGTCATCTCTGTAAGATTTAATAAATGCTACTTTTAACAGCAACATTTTGCCATTCTTTCATGGCTTTGTTTGTTTCGCGAAAAACATTTTTCTGATTTTCCGGCGTTTGGTTTGCTTAGGAAAATGAGTTAATGGAAAATGTTTTCCGAGTCAATGAAAGATCTATGTTTAAATTTAGGAAATGATTTCCTCTTTTGAAAAAGTCGGAAAACATTTTCCAAACTATGAGGTGGTATCGGTGCTTGGACCTGCAACTCTTTACTTGAACACGGGAACCCCAACGCTTGGTTCTTGGTCCTCGGCATTCAGGACTAGGTCTTCAACGCTTGGGCCTAGTCCATCAAGGCTGGGCCCGAAGCCCTAGTGCCTAGGCCCAATGCCCCATTACCCGACCCCAAGTACACAGAAGCAGTGCTTGGGTCTTTGACACTCAAGCTCTAGTCCCCAGCACTTAGGTTGAGTCCACGAAGGCCGTGTGCAGGTCCTTGGTGCTCAAGTTTGGATCCTTAGTTAATGAAATGTTTTTTCTTATAAAAATATTTTTTTTTATCCAGTGGCCTGTTGCCATAGCTGACAACTGGCCGAGGAAGAAGTTAAGAGAAGGATTAAAACAAAAAATAAATAAGTCGAATTTTTTGGCAATTTTTTCCTAGAAAATCAAATTAAATTTCCATGCTAAATGACGGAAAATATTTTCCGGGTATTTTTAGGATTTCAGTCAAGCACCGGAATATTTTCATTTTTCTAAAAAAATAACTTCATGGAAAACATTTACTAAAAACGTTACATTTTCCACGAAACAAACGAGCTTTAATTTTTGTTTTTCTGACATTCTTGAATGACCAAATTTCTGTGGTTCTGCTGCGGCTTATCACATACTCTATTCCCTAACCTGTTTTTTGAAATCCTCATTTTGTTCTTTATTTTTTTATTCACTGAAGCTGATATTTCCTTTTCTAAGCACCCTAGTATTGAGTCGGCATCCCTTTGTTCATAAATAATATATTGTGAAGGAGATGTTTTCAACAAATTATGATTAGCTTTAGTTTCGGTCCTATTAGATTAGTGAAATCTCCCAATCTGAACTATAATATGGTACATTCCTCGGGATGCACTCAATTTAGTGCCCAAATAGCATTTCTAGTTATATAAATTGAAATTTTCATTTTGTAAATTTGATTTACAGTAGTTTTGTATACTTATAGCACGTGACCAACTTGAAACTTGGATTTAGGCAATGAATGCCTCTGGAGATGAATGTCTAGTAGAAAGCTTAGGCACTAGATAGTTGACCTGTATGTCTAAACATCTGAACTGGACTTTGTATGTTCATTGATGTTGTCTATGTTTGTACAATCGTCTGAAGTATGCTCAAAGAGTGTCCTGAGGGAGTCAGTTAAAAGTATCTTCTCAATATATATTCACATAAACTTGCTTTGCAGAGACCTCAGCTTCAACAAACTGAGTGGCGAAATCCCTAGATCCTACAGCAGCCTGGAAAAAATAGAATATATGTAAGTACTTCAATGCTGAACTTAGGCTTCTTTTCGTATTTTGTAGGAGAATCTAAAGTCTCAAGTTGTTCTAGCGGTCAAGCTACAGGTAACTTTTACCATAAAGTAGTTGAGCTATCAATAGAACTTAGACCATAATAACATATTCATTTTTTAACTTTCAAAGTCCTCAGGTCGTGAATGCTTATTACTTCACCATCCAAATTTTGTAATGAATTGGGTCAAGAATTTATGATTATTGTCGAGTAATTATTTTGGTGGGACTTTAGTCATGGAGCAGGCGTAGATCGTTGATATTCTGTTGCTTAAAGAGCAGCCATTTTGATCATTTCTTCGCATGATTCACAAGTTTCAAAAAGTTACTTGTTTACGCTGGAAGAGTTAAATGGATAAGTGATACTTTAGTGTTTGACAGTTGTATGTTTCTGTACTCAATGCATGTCTTGTGTGCCTATTTTATGATGTATAGGAGATTAAATATAGCAAAAGTCGTTAGGCTCTCTACTTGGTTCTTTCCACAACAATGGGTCTAGAAGTTTGGTGAGTGCAGCTCTTAAGTGCTATTTAGAAGGTCTGTGGAGGACCTTGGTATCTTATCCCTAGTTTTGAGAATGATGAGAAACTGTAGTCCTAAGCTTCTTGGACTGTTTAACATTGGTTTTCATCTTTCTGCCCAACGATTGAAGCTTGACAATGGCACGTCTTCCTTAATTATTTATTTTATGTCTTAGAAGGACAAAAACATTATCACGAGGAAATAGTTGATAAGCTAATTTGGAGGTACCCTTCACTAGTCCAGCTTTGTGTACTACTGTTATGGTAATCTTTCTCCAGGCACTCCAAGTTTCGCAGGGATCAGGGTTTTCCTCTGTCATTGATTTCCTTAATCTTTCATCTCCAGCTGAAAGCTCTATATTGTTATCATGACTTAAACTGATTTTTTTCTACACCACTAGTAAACAAATGCTAATAATCTGCTAAATAATGCATTTTTGAGGAATAAGTCTTAAATAATTTTCAGTTAGAGTGTATAAAGTACATGAGGAGCCAACTCATTCAAATAATCTTGTTTAGGTATCTAACTGGAAACCAGTTGACTGGAGCAGTCCCCTATTGGATCCTGGTGAAAGGAAAAAATGTGTAAGCTTCGCTGCCTTAAGAAAATATCTTGTTTAATCATGAATTTGCTTCTAGCTTTATCTGGCTAATCTTGCTCTGACCAAGCAATTATGCATTCACATCTTGCATCTTTATGGTTAGTAGGCTTTGGAGATAAATGGAAACATCATAAGTACCTTTCTCCTCGTTGGGATCTGTTAATTGGATGCATGTATGTAACAAAAGAGGCTGAACTGTATGATATGCATGAAAGAATATAAAGTGGATTTTCTTGGAAGTACCTAGTTAGCTCTATTTTCCCCTATACAAAAAGCCATTCCCAGCTGTAGATCATTTTCAGACCTATTGGAATGATTAAAAATATGTTTGGAAAATTTTACATCCTATTAATCCTCTTTGAAAGTTTGTCTAACGTATCACCTGCAGTATATGATTAGTTGCTTGGGCTATTTCTTGCTGATAACAATGTTTTTATGGGTTTGTGTATTTGAGAAACTCTACAACCAAAATGAGTGTACTTAGGAGAAGTTGATATTATCTTATCGGTGCAGGAGTGAAGCTCTTGTGAGGTAGTTTAAACAGATAAATGTGGTCTGGATAATTTCTTATTAGAAGACGCGACGTAGTAGTAGGTGGAATCACAGTTCTATTTAAGCCTCTTTGCCTTAGACATCATGACTGTGGTACTGTTACTGAGTAAAAATGTTTTTATACACTATAAATAGTTTTAAAGTCTCCGTTTACTTAAGTTAGTCTTTCTCCTTTTCATATTCTAAGATAAGATATTTTCAGTAGAAATAAAATATCAATTTCATCATCTTGTGATATTTTCGCCTTTCATCTTGCCTTTACCTGTCCATATTTTGCAACTTGCCTGCATTTTTTTACATACTAATCATTTGATGGAATTATTAAAAAAAAAAGAAATCATTTGACGGAATGACTTTCAGTGTATTCTTCAAATTGATGAGATTTTGGAAATGGTTGACTGTTTCTCTGTGTAGTGATTTGTCATACAACAACTTCACTGCTGGAGGCTCAGAATGTCATGAACGATCTGTGTACGTCCTACTTCCTTCAGTCAGTCTAGGGCTTCCCTCAAATGTGCACTTATTGAGTAACTTATATCCTGTTTGGGGTATAATATTTCCATTTCTCTGCTGAATGTTGATTTTGTCTTTTCTCTACAGCAACTTGTTCGCAAGCTCCGAGGTTGAGAATGTGTATGTTTGTGATTAACTTTTCAACGAGAGACTTGGATTTCCAAGGACCCGCATTTTTATTGTTTATGTACTTAGGACTGAACTTCATTAAGAATGATGATGATTATAACAGTAAAATCTTTGCTGGCTTGCTCAGAACTTCATATTCTGCCACAAGTGGACTTGTCTCATGTTTGCAGAGTCAACGTTGTGCAAAAAGTAAGTTAATATGCTGCAGAGTCATTGTTGTATAAAAAGTAAATTGATGTGCTGTATATCCTATGAAATTTTGTGGGACTGTAGCTAGCTGTTCTAAAAGTTTAAGCTATTAGATGAAGCGTGGACATATTTAATTAGGGAGGCAAATGAGGCTTCAAAAGATTTGAACTCATGGAATCCAGTTCTGATACCATATGAGATTTTATAAGATCACAACCAATTGTTTTAAAAGCTTAAACTATTAGATGAATGCGTGATTTTATATTTAAATTATTCTAACATATCCTATCATTATCATCAGATTCTAATATTGCATCTTACTCTCTCTGTAATTTCTCATCAAATTTATCTCCTTGTCAACTCTCCTCTTGGCTATTGTGTCAATCTTTGATGGTTGATGCATAATTACCCTAACAATTTCAAAAGCTACCTGCATGAAATAATGGGTTGCTCATAACTTGGGAGTTTCTATGTAATTTTCCAATGAGTGAATGCTAGCTTATTTAGTGTATCTGGAAAGTTCACGCCATATTAACAAATAGAAGAAACTGAATTTTCTCTGTGGCTGCTTCTTTACTCCATCCAGGTCGGTATAACCTCTTCATAAATTGTGGTGGGAGCAAAGTAAAAGTGAGGGGCACCACATACGAAGATGACTCACAGGTGGCTACACCTTCAAGTTTCTTCAGGAGTGATTACTGGGCCTACAGTAGCACTGGTGTCTTCACCAATGACGATATCGTTGCAGTTGGCAATGAAGTTAAAAACACATCCACACTGTCCATGAATAATGCCCAACTTTACATGGAAGCACGACGTTCTGCCGTCTCTCTAACTTATTACGGTTTTTGTCTGATGGATGGGCCCTATAATGTAACCCTTCATTTTGCGGAGATAATGTTCACAGGCGACAAAAGTTATCAAAGCCTTGGAAGGAGAGCTTTTAATATTTATATACAGGTAAACTCGGAGCATTATGGAGTGCTGGTTCTAATATATAAAGCACATATCGCGTTCAATATGTTATGGTTGGGAAGTTTATCCAAATATCTCGTACTTGCAAATCATGATTTTTTCACAATTTTTACATTCTATGGAGACTAAAAGTTAAAAAAAAAAAAAAAGTTTTACCTTGTTCAGTGTGGAGACACTCAACTTGAATCAAATGAAATATTATTTCAGGGGAAGTTGGTGTGGGAAAATTTCAACATTGCAATTGAAGCAGGTGGAGTTGGAAAGGAGGTCATGAGAAATTTTGCTGCCAATGTGACCAAGGGCACTCTGGAGATACGCTTCTATTGGGCTGGGAAAGGAACCACTGCTATACCTGACGGAGGAGGCTACGGTCCTCTTATATCTGCTATCTCTGTCTACCCTGGTACACAGATGGATGCTTCCATGTTTCACTTGGTGCTTCTCTATTCAGAAAGTTACTCATATTCATGTTGAAAAGAATACCCATATTTTTTCTTGCACCAGAAGTCATCAATAGGCTATTCAGTTACTTGGTTTGGTTGCAAATGCCTACTGTTGGATTCCGGCCATTGGCATATGTCACTATAGATCAAGTCAATTACGCATAATAGCTGACCAGGGTCTATTATTGTTCTCTTAGAGTCAAAAATTGGTTATAGGTTGCTTTGTGTTCTTTCTATCTGCGTGTTTTCTCTATGTATCTTTAATCCTTCCATTTGACCACGAAATGATAGCCTTGTTCACTTTTCCGCTATGGATTACGACCATTATGCCTGTATTATACAGTACAGCCTTGAGAATGAAGAGTAGATTTTTTTTTTTTCTTTTTCCCTTTGTATTTTGTATTATATGTTCCATAGATCGTATCTTCCTGTGCTCATTTATCTGATAGTTTCTGTGGAGTACTCTGGGTGATTTTATGTCCTCTTCTCAATTATTGTGTTCTCCATCAATTTCTTTCTGTGTTCAATGAGAAGCTACAGATATTTTTCTGCATTTACATCCACCCGATTTAACTGAATAGTTTTGGTTAAATATTTGTTTGTTCTTTCTCATTGCAGGCTTTGATCCCCCGGCCAGCGTATCTGCTGGCACAGTGGCTGGGATTCTGGCTGCTATAGTTTTTGTAGTTTTCCTTATCCTGGTCATCCTTTGGTGGAGAGGATGCCTTGGACGTAAAGATAAAATGCCACAAGGTAGTTGCTTACCTGGAATCTCCGCTATTTAGTCCATGTGTATTTGTCAAGAAATATGAATGCTATGCACTCTGAATACATCTTCACCCTTCTGTATTCTGGTGGAGAGGGAGGATAGTCACATTGCTTCATTTATATTTCAGCTAAATCACACAGTTGTCCTGTCAAACTGTTGGCACTTGACACTTCTTGGTGGGGGAAAGTGTAATGACAATGCATCATTAATGCTCCATCTAGATTTACAGTTCCCGTAAAACTCTTGATGCATGACATTTGTGCATTCCATAGGGAATTGATTCGACGCAAAAAGCCAAAGATTATTATTAGGCGATATACAGCTAAAGTATCATAGAACCATTTGGTTTGCTCAACGAACTAAATTTTTACTTAGAAATTCGAAAAATGAAGGAATGTATAGTTATAGGGAGAGACGGTAGACTGTTTCTCAGATGTGTGTGTGTGTATACACACAAGGTCTATGTTTCAAGACACCAAAAATAGCTGCCGGAACTTCACATGTATGAGAAATTAAAACATACAAACCATACCCTACATTTGCAATGGGGTTCTCTGTATGATTTTATTTTCCTTCACTATTAAATACCCTGGGGACAATCTCATTTTACTTTTCAAAAATGCATACTGCCAACTGATGCCAGACTTTCCTAGAAAATAATTTTCAAGATGCTAAGCTATTCTGTATCTGAACTTGCTCGGACCAAAAAGTCACAAAAAGGTTTTCTGGAATATTGAGAAGGAATTGATACATCTTTGTTAGATAGGGGATTACATACTTTAACTGTTGACTTTTCCAAATTCATAGAAGTTCCAAAACGTGTTGCAGATTTGAAGGGTCTAGCGTTGCAAATTGGTTTATTTACCTTGCGACAGATTAAAGTTGCCACAAACAATTTTGACGCTGCCAATAAGATAGGAGAAGGTGGTTTTGGTTCTGTATACAAGGTATGCTGGAAAATTGGCTGACCAAATTCCCCCAATTTCCAAGAGAGAAGATATGTAGAAAGCAGCATTCAATGTAACTCAATTTTCGCAACATAGATCTGATGCCAAAGTTGAATTGCAGGGTTTTCTATCAGATGGCACCGCTATAGCAGTGAAGCAGCTTTCATCCAAATCACAACAAGGAAATAATGAGTTCTGATGAGATTGGGACGATTTTCTGCTCTTCAAAGATCCACATCTTGTGAAACTCTATGGATGCTGCATTGAAGGAAATCAACTTTTGCTGGTTTACGAGTACATGGAAAATAACAGTCTTGCTCGCGCTTTATTTGGTAATTTGATATCACATTGTGCTTCATTGACTTCAGTTAATGACATGGCAGTAAAGCAGCTTTTTGATGTCTTCTGATACAATTGAAGGTCCTAAAGAATTTAAGTTAAAGTTGGATTGGTGGACAAGACACAAGATATGCGTGGGTATTGCCAGGGGATTGGCATATCTTCATGAAGAGTCAAGGCTGAAGATTGTGCATAGAGACATTAAGGCTACTAATGTTTTACTGGATAAGGATCTCAACCCTAAAATATCATATTTTGGTTTAGCAAAGCTTGATGAGGAGGACAAAACACATATTAGCACCAAGATTGCTGGAACTTAGTAAGTTTCTTGCTTTTTGTTCCTGTTAACCAAAGTAGGAGCCAGTGACAACATAAAAGCATGGAATAGAAACATATATTCTGATTTAAGAAAAGTGAGTTGAATGGAGCTTTGTGGTGGATTCACATCATCCCAAAGCATAATGCTCCACTAATTCGGCTTAACCACAAAGCTTTATGACTGTCCCACCACTCTTCACATTAATTAGGAAAAAAATGTAAATTGTGTCATACTCTACCATTAAGTAATGATACTCTGATATTGACTTATGTAATTATTAATTTGAATATAACTTAGTATTATAGCAAATTCGCCCATGTTTCTATTGTATGCACATGGAGAAACATAGATAAGCATGTTCACATGTTTTAGAAGTTTGCGTTAATGCGTGTGAAAAGTCAACTTGTTTGTGAAAGGAACATGATTAATTAGGGAAAAGATAAAATTGTAAGTTCATTCTACTAACTCGAATGTTAGTTCAACAAAAAGAACTATAAATGTAACTATAGACATTTCCAAAACAAGTCAAATGATGTCCCCATTATCGTGGCTATACTTCGTAAACTTGTTACGGGGCGAGCTTCACTTTATAAAAACTTTATGCCTTCCCAAATAAATGTAATATTGGGTACTACATGGAGATTCCCTCACTCCATTTTTGCACATTCTTAGATATCTTTGTAAAGCTGGGAAATGCTCTTAAGCTCATGTAGGTCATCTTATAAATGGTACTTATATTTCAAACCAATTTTTTTTTTTATAAAGAACAACAATGGTCTTTTTTTTTTTCCTGAAATATTCTCGGTAAATGATATTAGAATATATTAGGATGGATTTGTTTTTTCCCTCTACTCTTTAGACCATAGCGTCACATTTAGGAATGACTCTTTCTTTTGAATTTTAGGAATATTAAGTATGTGCTATTTAAGACAGTTACCTTGTTGCAAACACAAGCTCTTTTCTTGTTGTGCAGTGGATATATGGCACCGGAGTATGCAATGCATGGTTACCTCACTGACAAAGCCGACATCTATAGTTTTGGCGTTGTTGGCTTAGAAGTTGTTAATGGCCGGAGCAACACTAGCTCCCAAAGAACTGAGGAATGCTTTAATCTACTCGATTGGGTAATCAACTCTATCATTTCAATTATGATCATATCTGTATTTAAATCCTCACATGCACTTTCAATGGTTGCAAAGGAGTTTCACAGTTACAGCTATTGAAACTTGCTTAACGAATTGTCATGCTGTTAAGTGCAATTTGTTATTTCAAATTAATCCGATTCTTCTTATCATGTTGGTCTACTCTGAATTTTCATGTAGACTATTCTTTTTTTTCTTTTTTTTTTGGTATGAAGAAAATTCTATTTATTGAAATTCGGGGAAGTTGACCCCATAATTTAGGGTGGATCTTGAAAGTTCAGTTTTAGTCTTTATGTTTTTATGCTTGACATTCATGCTCCCTGTAGTTTCATTAGCGCCAACAAGTCCTTCGACTACTATTGAATTTTGGCAATTACTGTTTAAAAAGTTTTCAAGACCATGTCTTGACCAGAATATCCATATACTTTCGATTGAGGTATAACATTTTTCACATTCATATAATTGAGTCCTTAAGTTAGATTTTGTTTTGCTTTGAGTGAGATCATTATTAGTCCTCGTTAAATCTGATTGTTGCCTGAGTTGCATAATCAAGAACATTGAAAGACGAGTCTACCGTTTCATGCAATGACACTGACAAATAATTTGCGCTGATAAAACTTGACAATAGCTAGTGATTTTAAAGCGGTGTAGGTGATTTCTTGGCAACCGGTTAACCATTAGTAAGTGATGTTGTAGTCTAGAATCTTTTATTCAAAATCGGTAAAAAATATCATGCTTGATCTGTATTGACTCATTTGATTCTTTTTATCCATTTATACCCTAAATCTAGCAGGTGCTTATCAACTGCATTTGCCGCGTAATTATCAAGGGAGATAATATACTTCTTCCTGTTTCAGTATTTAGAGCATATTTTGTAACTGATCAATACCTGAAGCTTGAAAGGGAAATACCTTCACTTTACATTTCTGTATCTAGGCACACTTTCTGAAGGAGAGAGGAAATTTGATAGAACTAGTTGATCCGAGGCTTGGTTCTCACTTTGACAAAGAGGAAGCGCTGGCATTGATAAAGATAGCTCTAATGTGTACTAATGTGACTCCAGCACTAAGGCCGCTAATGTCATCTGTGGTTAGCATGTGTTAGGACTAGAATTAGCACCTAGAGGGGGGTGAATAGGTGTTTAAAGCGATTTTAATAAATTAAACCGAATGAGATATAAGTAATTTAAAATCAACAATTGCAGCAAATGAAAACAGTTAACAATATAAAGGATTAGGGATAAAGAATCAAGACTTCAGATTTATAGTGGTTCGGCTTAGATCAAGCCTACGTCCACTCTCCCGCACGGACAGCCCTTCTGGCTGGATTTCACTAAGAATCAATAAGAGTGATTACAGTCTCACGCTCTTGAGTCCACAGTGTAGATTACTCTACCACACTTCCTCAAGGTCTACAATATGATCTCTCTTTTGATTACATGTAACGCTCAAAGAATGATATCGCAAAATAGAAAAGGAGATTCAGACTTTGGAATTCTTCTATCCGCACCCTTCAACAACTAGAGCATCTCTCTTATATACTTCTTCATGCCTTCAATACCGTTGGCACCTTCCAAAGAAGTTCTTCCAATCAACCCGTTGGACAGAATCAATTAGAGAGATCTCGAGCTCTTTAAGGTAAGTGTTGATAGCCCATCAATCCTGCTCGCCCATACAATCAGGATCTCGGTTTCCATAAGTAGATCCTTCCAAATATAAGTTGCGAAATCTTTAAAGAATCTAAACATATTCCATATGAAAGTAAGATCGTTTAGTGCTGAATCCAGTAGAAAGATATCCACTAGTCATTAGAATAAAGATTATATAAGATCAGAATAAACGTCGTCTTGGAAACTGTCCATGTGAGTAGACTTTGAAATATAAGTCTTGAGTCTTGTTAGCTTCAGACTTTGATCTTCAGACTTTGTCAAAAGAGTCTGTAAGTCTTCAGACTAGACTGATAAACATGTTTTGTCAACTTCAAAATACTTCAAGAGAATTTATCCAACAACATGCTTGAAGGCAAGGTTGCTGTTCCAGTGCTGGACTCTGCTGGCGCTATCATGACTGAGGAGAAAATTGAGGCCATGAGGAAGCATTTTAGAGATGACGAACATCAGGCAGTTGGTGAGAATATCACCAAGACTATGTCTATTGAAGGGCCATTGACTGGAACCGCTTCGTCTCGCATCTGTAATGATCTCTCGTCCGGTACTTACGGATACCGATTCGGCACAAGAGAGAGTAAGAAATGGTTTGTTTTGTTCTAAGTAAATTAGTTCTTGAAAGAACTAGGGCTTCATTGGGTAATCCTTGCAGCAGAATTCTTAAATGTTGCTTCGAAGTTTCTCTTTCGCTTGCATTTGGAACTGAAGGTATAGGTAATATAAACAAAGCAACAAGTGTTATGCAGTGCAGTAATTGGGTATTGTGAACTAATTAGTGGGGAAAGCCTAAAGACAATGGCTTGTGGTTTGGTGTTTGTATTCGTGTTGTCTCTTTCCATTTTGTTATTTAAAGAGAGACGATGTTGCAACTTTTTCCTTTTCACACAATAATGATGTGGATGGTGGCCACTGCAAGGGAGGGAGTCTATTACGGAAGCTTTTCATTTGTTTGAATGGCGAGATGTGCGAAGTGGCACCTTCTTGCTCTGGATGCGTTTTGTTCACGAGCTCGACTTGTTATATGTTGCTACTCAAGAATTTCACTTAGCAGATGCCAATTTTTTGTCTTTAGTGTGGATGATGGTCGGCCAATTTCATCTTTCCCATCTTTGAGAAATGGTGAAAGAGAAACTTGTATGTCTACCCACGAAAAATTTATCTGGAGAAACTTGCATGTCTAGTCACTGTTTCTTGCAAATGTTGGATTACTACCTCATTAGCAGACTACTTTCATTCCATCAATGGTTCTATATTATGAGTCAATGCCCAAAACGACCTTAGGTTAATGTCAAAAGAATCGAACAAGTTGAAACCGAAACTGAAAGCTTAATGGGTTCGTCTGCTCCGCTTGAGATCTGAGAGGTGGGGGTCGAGTGAATATTGACGAAGTTGACAATTTTTCCAGATATTAATCGTGCTTGTCTATTTTCTTCAGTAACCATATTAGACCTTTCCATAGACTTCGAATTACCACCGATATTTATTTAGACTTCAAAACCATTTTCCATAATTTTCACAAGTTTGTAAATCCTGGAAAATAACAGAAAATTCAAATGCTTTCGAAAATTATGAAAAATTTGCAGATTGTACAGTTTTCTGTGCCAGTTGCGATTGTGAAAACAACATTGCGATCCGATGTCAGGGTGAATCACACAAGCTGTCGGAAGCGGTTGTGTGCGCGGACAACTACTCTACGTTGCTAAAGAGATGGAAGTATCACGTCTTTTGAAATGATTAATTTCCTCGAGGACAAGAAGGCTATATATCAAATTCAAGAAGGCGACTTTCAACTTAGACATGGAACTGGATCTGCAATCGGAGGAGATCTCGAGCCTTTGCGCATTCGGGAACGCAAGGGGGAAGGTGCTTCCCCTGCATTCCCGAGATTTAGCCGTCCCGAGTTCTGGCCGTCCCATCCACTGAGGAATTTCTTGGAAGCTTGTTCAGATCTTTATAGAAAGAGAGAAGGGTTGAAGAAGTATATGATACAAGATATCCGCCTCTTAGGGGGTGTTATGGTTAACGCCCAAGCTATTTATTATAATCTGTATGATGTTGATATTGAGAATATCTTGACAGTTTCATTGCTAGCTCTGACAATCTTTCGAACAAAGTATTACGATGCAAATAGTTGGCCTATCCATATACCAAGTAAAAATGAATATGAGATTCCTCGTAGCGAAGAAAGTGGAAACCAACTAGTCCAACCATTTCCCCCACTAAAAGAAGAGACACAAATTTGGAAATGCAGGCAGAGGATGAGAGTGACAACGACTTGGAATTCCATTAACCAAGAAGTAAAGCGTGATTACATGATGCAACCTTAGTTTCTGCCTGACATCCTGAAAATTAGAGGGAAGAACACCGTCTACCGCAAAGTTTCTACAACCTCAGCGTGCATGCACGTCTAAATGCTATTCAATTATACAGGCCGAATAAACATGGTAAGGAAACAGTTTGTTGAAATGTGATTCCATAAACAAAACCATGCCACGAGGGGTGTGCATGGTCCGGGCAGGCGGTTCCTGACCTAAAACCGGGAACCGCCTGCTAAAAACCGGTTCTGAAAAATTGAAACCGGGATCCACCCGTTAGTTGCATGGATCCACCTGGGAACCAGACCGCCGGTCCGGTCCGATTGCCGGGTGGGTCCATGGAACCAATATTGACGCGAAACAATTTTGGTTTTCGATCGAAATTGCTAGTTCTTCGCCCAACCCATTCTTCTTCTCCTCCTCCTGTAGCCCCGCTTCTTCTCATGGTTGCTTTTTGCCCACTCATTGCTAGCGTTTTGTCAAGGACTCAAGATGCGCTTTGGACTTTTTAGCTTATGGATCTCTCCATTTGGTTTGACTGGAGATTACCCAGCCTTGCTTCTTTGTGATCTTGACTTAATTTTTTTAGTTATTTGATTTGGGTTTATTAATTAGTAATTTCAATTTTTTAATATTAAAAATTAAGATATTATCTTAATTAATCGGTCCGGTCCGGGTGGGTGGATCCGCCCATGGAACCGGGAACCGAACCGGTTCCCTCAAGAACCACCGGTTCCGGTCCGGTTCCAGGCGGTCCAGGCAAGTCCCGGTTCTTTTGCACACCCCTACATGCCACGGCAACAAGCTAGTTAATTAAGGAATTGCAACAAATAATCGAATAAGTGAAGCTTGTAGATGGCTCTGTACGACCAAGATAATTTGTTCACACCCTATTCCAGTCGCAAATTTAGTAATATGGTTTGCATTGGGTGCATCGAACAGTTAGAAAAATCTTCCGAACCGAATCGAAATTTTCAGTTCAGTTCGGTTCGGTTCGGTTCGGTTTTTTGGTTTTCGGTTTTCAGTTTTTTTTTTTTTTTTTTTTTTTTTTTTTTTTTTTTTTTTTTTTCTGTTCAACTCAAAATAATCTAAATTCAATATGTTACTACACTTCAAGCTTAGAGGATTTTGCAATTTAGATCACATACTTCATTTCCTTTTTTAAGCATTGGCCAAGTAATGATATCCAATTTAAACAATTGCTTAACATAATCTCTTGATGATTCTCTAAGAGACAATTCTATTGTTCAATTGAAAATAAGAAAGAATTTTTTCCATACTAATAAATTACTAAAAGAGTTTATAAGTGTCAAAAAAACTATTGGCAAAAAGTATTTACTTATCCCATCCCCAAATAACATATTGGTAAGTGCTAAAACAAATCTTAGAGTTTCCGGTTTTAGTCCATTCTAGACTTGAAAGTTTTAGTTTGGTCAACAGAAGACTTGTTTAAGAAGTCCCAATCAAATCGTGTGCTCACCACCAATAAAATTGAAGCGTAGGAAATCCAACGTGGCTTCCATGTGGAATATTTGGCTACTTGCCACGTGCCATTTCCAATCGTGTAATTCCATCAAAGATGAGCTTGAGACTTGATTGAGGCTTTTTTGAAACCTTAAATTATCATTTGACAAAAATAAAAGCTTAAGCTCACAATCAACCAATAGCTAAAACGTTCAGTCTTGTTTCTACATTATAAAATTGGGGGAATGTCATTCCTCTAAAAACATAACAAGCCCAGGTAACTTTTATCTCCCAATCTCCAGGAGCTCTATCAACAAGATGAAATTGCAAAATGACCCTCCAAACTTTTAAAGAGAGAACAGCAAAACCGGAAAATTGACCAAATTCCTAAGCCGGGTACAACTCTACATTCAATTCACAATGAATATGAGAATTGAAGTATCAATTGTAATATTGACAGATATAAATATGGATAATTCTTACATGTCAATCATCAAGAGAAATTGCTATTGAATTCAGGTCCATGGTCGTAGATGACAACTCTGCATTAATTCACAATGAAAATGAGAATTGAAATATCAATTGTAATGTTGAAAGATATAAATATGGATAATTCTTACATCTAAGTTCGTCAATCATCAAGAGAAATTGCTATTGAATTTAGGTCCATGATCGTAGATGACAACTCTACATTAAATTCACAATGAAAATGAGAATTGAAATATCAATTGTAATATTGAAAGATATAAATATTCCATGGTTATTTTTTTCTCACTTGACTCGAAATTTTCAAGTTCTTCTAAGTCCTCATCGATCAACTGTGAAAGTGGTGCGGATCTAGCCAATCTTGAGTACATATAAGAGCCTCTACCATCATTGGGGTCAAGGAGCTACGAAATACATCAAGTACTTGACCTCCGATGCTAAATGCAGACTCTGATGCTACAATGGAGATGGGCATGGCCAAAATATCTCGAGCAATGGAAGATAAGATAGGATATCTAGAAGAATTGACTTTCCACCAATTTAATATATCAAAGGTGGAGCTATACCGTTCACATCCTTCTTCCAAATACTTATCTAATTCAAATTTTTCTTCCACATATTCTTGTCTCGTTTGGCTAAGATGCATTGCAATCATAATGTCCACACCAACCATAGGAGACATTGAAATGTTCACTATCCTTGTCCACTTTAATCTCACGTTGCTTTGGGGGCATGTACCGATGCGATATTGCTCAAACAATAATGTCAGAGATTTTGTCACTCTATCTCACAAAGTTTCTACCCGATTGCCTTCATACACTTGATTAATCATCCATTTCACATATTCCATCTTATGTCGAGGGTCAAGTATACATGCAATGAACCATGTGGGATTTATGTTATTCACATTGCCAAAATACTTAATGAACTTGATCTTCATTCTCTTAGCTATTTCTTGCAAACTCCTATCCTCATCCCTACAATATCTATCGATCATTATATAAATCCCATAGACATCTTTTGCCATATCATTGCAAGTGACATAAGAAGAGCCTAATACTTTTAAATTCGCATCATAGAACAATTTCAAGAAAGGAAGAAATCGACAGGCATAATCCCAATCATTATCAATAGGCAACCCTCTCACCTTGGAAAGCTCTTCAGCAAATCTTCTATCTTGAATATCTAATGAGATAAAAGCATTTCGAAACTTCAAGGCCACTTCCAACATCAGGTATGTTGAATTCCATCAAGTCTCCACATCCAAATATACAAGATTATTGGAATCAAAATTTTTCAGCAGAATGCGCTCCTTAAACCGTTGCAATGTCGAAGGAGAAGATCTCACATAACGTAGAGCTGAGCATATTCTAACAATGGAATCATCTGTATCTTTCAAACCTTCTCTCACAATCAAACCGAAAATATGAGCACAACATCTCACATGGAGTAACTCACTTGATAATATCATAACATTCCAAGAGTTAAGTCTTTTCTTCAAGTATTGAACTCCCGAGTCATTAGAGCTAGCATTATCAACAGTGATAGAAAAAATGCCTTTGATCCCCCAACTAGTTAAGCATTTCTTAACCCATTTCCCTATAATCTCAGCTGAATGTCCTGGGATTTGACAAAAATTCAAAATTTTCTTTTATAACTTCCAATCAGCATCTACAAAGTGAGTAGTAAGACACATGTAACTTAGATTTTGACATGAAGTCCACGTGTCAGTCGTAAGACAAACCCTTGAAGAAGTATCGGAAAAATATTTTTTCAATTTGCTTCTTTTCTTCAGATATAACTTATAACAGTCCTCCCTTAATGTGTTTCTTGAAGGGATGAAAAACTTTGGCTGGATTCTACTCACGAATTTCCGAAATGCCTCAAGTTCCACAAACTTGAAAGGTAGTTCACCAATAATAAATATCGTTGCTAAATCTTTTCGACTAACATCTTGATCAAATTTCCAAGGACCAATTGAAATAGAACTACCAACCCCACCAAGTTCATTCGATGCACTTTTTTGCCTTTTCTCCATGTTTGCATATGGATAATTCTTACATTACCTAAATAATTATGCATCCCACTAGTCCCTTGACTACTGGAACAACCAATAATAGAACCACAATATAGACATTCGGCTTTATCTTGGCTATTTTCTATACTTTTAAAGTGTTCCCATGCAACAGATCTCAGTCTCCTTCTATTTGTACCGCTAGGATTCACTAATTAAAGATTCACTCATTGTATATTTGGCTTTGCAAATCATGTTACTGCCTTAACAGGGAGATCTACAAATGGCTTATCCTTAGTAGAAAGAAACCATTTTTAGATTCACAAATTTGAAAAGTTGTCTAAAGTCATCAATAAATTAGATTAAAAAAAGCCATGAGAATAAATATAAGACATTGAGCAACCATGTTCGAGAAGTAATATACCAAAACAAATAAGAACTACAGAAAAAAGGTAGGACAAATAACCTTATATAAGCATAAGAGATTAAAAACATTAGTTGGTGAAAGATTGCTCTACATTTATAATTCTCAATTCAAGTATGCTCATATGTACCTTAAAGCCCTTTTCAGTCCTTCTACCGATAACAATTTCGCTGGTTGTATTGCCTCCTGAACAGTAGAACAAGCATGACAACAAACGTGGAGAAAAGTCATAAACATTCCACATATTTTAGAGATCGCATGGGGAATTACCTTAATCACTAACTTTGCAGCTAGTTCCGCCGGTAAACCTCGACAAGACTTGGCAGCAACATAAGAAGATAAAGCATCCCAAATACCATCAAAAGCAATTATGAGTCTTCCCCCAGCATTTGAAACCTGTAACCAGGAATGTGTTTTTTCAACTTCATCATGCTTAAAATTTCAAAAAGAACAAGCCAATTCGACAAGATCATCTCACCTTTACTTGCTTAACATGTGGTATTGGCACAATAAATTCACCTACATCTGTGTCACCTATCGACCTTGAAAGGCATAATCCACCAGGTCAACAACGGAGGGGGCCAACCTGCGAACCATGATATAGTAGGTAAGGACATGGATTCTCTTTTGTTTGGGTTGTTGGAAATTTCCTATAATATGGGCTTACATTAATTAATTGATTTTCTATTTTAAATAATCGGGTTAATGGATATTCCAATATTTGTTAAACCCAAAAGTGATCTGATTGAATTGGGTATTGGCATCTATTCATAACGGGCCTAGTTGAGCAGCAAAGTATAGGCAATTGTGTTTAACTGAAGCCCGTAATGGGAAGGGCCCAGTTAACACGCTGTTGATTAGGGTTTGCTAGGTCCCCTCTCTAGCCTATAAAATGGTAGGTTATACCTATCAGTTGCTTTAATCCCATTGAAAGCTGCTATACTGAAATAGGTCATAGAGAGGAAGATCTGGCATTCTGATAGATCCCTGATTATTAGAGTGATCTATTTTTCTTCAAGTAAAGCAATGGCTCAAACAGGTACGCTTTAATTCCGCTGTGTTTATCGATTCTTGGTGTTTTACAGTCATATATGGATCCGTGTTTCTTGATTGGTTAGTTGTTTATGTGAATAAATATTATACATGTGGTATCAAAGCAGATCATATATGATTGTAGAACCCAAATTTTTTTTTAATGGGAAAATTCGAAATCCTCCTCTTTGAGCCGAATATGGGCATTATTTTTTCATATGGATTTTTTGCTTGATTGATTCTGAAACCATAGGGTTTTTGTTCTACATGTCGAGATATTTCCAACCATATATAATTTGCATAATTTCGTTGAGAATTGAGAGAGATTTTTAGATTTAAAATTCTAGGGTTTATACGTGAAAAAGTTCTAGAATTTGCAAATTACTTGCAATCGATTGATGTATGATGTAAATCGTTGCATGTGTATTGTTATATATTTGTTTTAGTATCTTTTGTTGTATTAAATTGAGTTTTTAGGGTTTAAATTTAAGAAATTCGAAATTCGGCCATGGGAGCTTTAGTCTGAAACTTTGAAGCTTGTATGTAGTAGATTTACTTGGTTTTTCTTCGTTTAATTAATTATAGTTAATTATATTGATGTTATATGCAAGACCCATGAATAAATTTCATCAAAATCAAGTTAATTTGTGGTTTTAGAGCTTCGGGTCGAAACCGGGTCGTGTGACCCGATTTGCAGCAAATTCGGGACCCGGCTGGAGGTTGAAGAAGACCTCCAGCCGGGCCGGGCCATCGAATTGGGCTCACGCCCGTTAAAACAAAATAAAAAGGGTTCTGGGCGTAAGGAACCATAAACAAATTAAAGTAAGCCCAGAACCATAAACAAATTAAAAGGTTCTGGGCTCACGCCCATGAACCAAAATAGAGAGGTTCTGGGCTCAGGTTTGGCCCATATTTTTTTTTTTTTTAAATTAGTGGGCCATTTTTATTCGTGGCCCATCCGAGTGGCTTGCGTGCGGGCCGGGCGCAGGTAATGAGGCCCGCGGGTTGGGTCCGTATTATTAAATAATATTAAAATAATATTATTAAAAAAAATTTAAAAAAAAAAATTGTGGCAAAAATTGTTGTTTGAAAGAATGCAATATGATCTTTGGAAACACATGTTGTGAAGTGTATATCGTTTGATGAATTATGGGCATAAATTTTGGAGTTCCCTATTAAAAGATTAATATATACAATTACTCGCCCAAAAGGAGTTATTGTGTATATTAATTTGGAAAATAGCATGAAGTTTAATTCCCATATTTAAAAGATGGGGATGTATAATTGAAAAATATTTATCTGCTCAAAGGGGATAAATGTTTTGAAAATTATATATAATTCCCCTCTATGTTGATATTATGGAGATGTATGATTTAAAGGATTTGTCTGCCCAAAGAGGATGGATCCTTGACAATTATATGTAATTCTCCTTGTTGCTTTATAAATTTCATGCTAGGAAAAATAATGGTGCATTATACACTCTGCCCAAAGGGGAGTTTTTGATGTACTTATTATTTTTGTTGAATTGCTTATTGCCCATAATTGATCTTATTGCATTATGTGTTGTCGCGACCAAATTTTCGGGTGTGCCACCTAAAATTAGGCTAATGGATTGCTAAGCCTTTAAGCTTGGCTCGGGCTCTCCCAAGCCCATACCAAATCGCAACTTAAGGATTTAACATGCAAAAGATCATTATTTAGGAGTCGCCACTAATCAGTTTAGGGTAGGTCGATTAGACACCTAAGTAAAATAACGGGAGGATTATCTTACTTCTACGAACCAGAGATTTTGGGTACGGGGACTTGGTTACACTAGACTATCCTAGTGCCATTTCGGTACCATTTCTAAAAAAATGTTTTGCAGGCAGCTTGTTTTGA
Source organism: Eucalyptus cloeziana (assembly GCA_014182715.1). Lineage (NCBI taxonomy): Eukaryota > Viridiplantae > Streptophyta > Magnoliopsida > Myrtales > Myrtaceae > Eucalyptus > Eucalyptus cloeziana. Next base: position 17,800,850 of record CM024644.1, on the reverse strand, counting down.
TTTTATTTGAGCTTCCTAACATGTGAGGTGATCATATATGTGCGCATACCACCAATTTAACACATCAAGAAAGCAATTTAAATAATGCAAAAAGCATACCTTAAAGAAACGAAAGCATCTGCAATGTTAAATCAGAATTCATATGGATAATCCTAGATATGATTTCCAATTAACGCGCAATTTCAATTTTTTTTTTCACTTTATTTAATGAAAATCATGACTTATGCAAATAATCTAAAATGACATGACGACATGACCTAAACTATATGACATAAAGAAATGCAATAATTAAATGCAATCTAAATGATCTAATTATAATGACATGCAATGCGATGCAATGACATACCAAATTATTTAAACTAAAATGACATGCTTCATGCAATTTAATATGCAAGCTACATGTTACGTGACATTTATTAAATGACTTAATCTAATGACAAGAAAGTTCTAATTAAATGAACTTAAATAAACTAAATGACGTGCATTTGATGTTCCTACTTTTTTAAAAAATGCAATCTATCCTAAAAATTGAAATTAACTTATGTAAAGACAAATTTTGTATTTTCTTTCATGAAATTCGAATGCAAAAATGATTTAGCTAGATTAAAATTCTATCTAATTTAAACTAAGGATTAGATCATATTAAATCCTAATTTAAATTGAGACATTATCCTAATCTAAAATGCAACTTATCTAAAAGATGATTTAAATTAAAGATGAAACATGTAATTCTAACCTAATATGCACAATGATCTTTTTTTGCTTTTCTTTATGAAATTCAAAATTAAAACTAACACATAATTAAACGTGCAATTCGAATAATAAAAAAAACTAACAACCTAAATGAAATCCTAATTCAAACATCTTTTTGATTTTTCCTAGTGATAATCTAAAACAAAGATTAAATCTAACAAGCAATATATTCAACAAAATAAATGATTAAAATAAACGAAAAAATAACCCGTTATCTCACGGGTCAAATTAACGAATATTTTTTAACTCTGAACATCATGACAAGAAATCAAAATAATTAAAAATCTAATCCGAAATCTTACGGATCAAATTAATAACTATAATGATTTAGCAATTTAAATATCATCAAAATGCCCAAAAATTAATATAATCAAAAAAATGATCCGACGTCTTACGGACCAAATTAATAATTACATAATTTTGGACAACACCTTAAAGATAATGCCTAAAAGATTTTACGAATATTGCATCCATTATCACAATTTAAATTCCTAGACTAAAAAGAAAAATAAAATAAAAAACTATCAAATAACATAACCAAAAACATAACCTAACAAATAGAAAGAATAAAATAAACAAAACTATAAAGAAAGTAAGTAAAAGTAAAAGTAAAAAGATAATAAAAAAAACTACCTAATTCCCTTTTCTTTTTTTTTTTTTTTTTTTTTTTTTTTTTATTGTTTCTCCTTCCACATGTGACCATGGGTCTCCAAGGATAGCTGGGTTATGTCCGGCAAAAGGAGCTCCGGCGCGATGAATTGGGCTCGAACAGTGGTGCGGCTCGGGGTCGAGCAACACGGAGGCGGAGGCGACGAGTGGGCTGAGGCTCCAAGTGCGGGCGTCTTAGGCGATCAAAGGTTGTCGGATCGTCACGGATCGGCGCGAGTAGCCGGCGCGGAATCGGTGACTGTGGAGGCTGGGTCACGGTGAAAACCGGGAGATCTTGATTGTGATGGTTCGCTGGCCGAGCATCAGAAAACCTGCAGAAACAAAGTATACCGAGGGAAGAACAAAGCAGGAGTTGTCGCACGCGACTGATTCAACTCACGGCAGGCCGTGAGGGGGCTTCGCGGACGGCAACTGGCGCGGCAGAGCTTCGGATCGCAGCAGGCGGAGTGGGTCGAGTGGGTCGCAGCAGTGCGCGGTGGAGGGGGTCAGCCACAGTAGCGAAACAGAACAAGCGGTGGCGAAGGCGGTCTGCGATGCTTGCGGGATCTGCACCTTTTATCGTCGGGGCCACGTGCGTCGCGGCGAAGGAACAAGGGCGTCGCAGCCTCAACGCTCGGAGTCACTCAAGCTTGGCTGTGGCATGCACCGGCGAGGAGATCCGCAGCACTAGATACGGTCACAGCAACACTTCATGGAAGATGAACAGAAACTTTTGGGTTTTTCTTTTTTGTTTTCTTTTCTCTTTTTTTTCTTTCACCTGCGCATGTCCTCTCACCTTTGCTGTCTTCAGAATTTCTGTCCCCTTTTGCTGGCTTTTCTTTGACCTTTTTGAGCTTCTTTACCGAAGGAAACAAAAAGAAAAGTTTTCTTTTCGTCCTTTGATTTTCTCCCTAAGAACCAAAAATCGAAGAAGCCCCCAAGCTTTTCTTCGCATTGAATTTTCTTGACCTAAAAATCAGAGAAACTCTTCGTGGCCGTGTATTTTCTATTGTGTGGCCTCACTCACGTTTTTCTCTCAATGGCCGTATGTGTCAATGTTTGGCCCCCTGAAACCCTAAGCGAACAAACCTATTTATAGGCCACCGATTAGGTTTTCAATTTTTTCGAATCGATATCCGCAATATTCGTTTTGTTGAATGCAATATCACTTGCTCTATCCGAAAACAATTCATCATATCTCGAACAAAAAATTCGAATTTCTTATTTTCCACGAGATAATCTTTCAATCATTAAAAAACATGGGCTTGGGCCAACTTGCTCGCTTTGTGGGCTTAGCCCATCTAATTTCAACCCATCCGCCACCGGTCCAATAAAATGCAAATAATGCAAATAACAAAATAAATGCAACCTAAATCTATATGCTATGCAATTAAATTATAAAATAAAATTAACCCCTAATGACTAAATGAGCCGCCAAAATTTAGGTGTCAACAACTGCCCCTCTTTGACGGTGAGCTCGAAGAGGTTGCCTTCAAAAATAAATTGAGACCTAAATTTTGACCATGCACATACATTGAATGATTTGATTTTTGATTTTTTGTCGGAAAATGAATCACATTTTAAAATGCAATTTATATGATGCATGGAAATGCTAATGCAAATGCATGATGCGAAAGGAAGGAACATACCTGCAATTACTTACCAGTCAGTGCGGTAAAGCATCTTGAGGTACATGATAAATCCCTATTTACTTCACAAGTACCCAACTCTCACTCAGGTTCCTTGAAGAGTCAAACAGGTAACAGATTGAAACATTGAGATCGAGAAGAACATTCACATCCAAAGTGAAATGTTCAACGACAAGAATTAAGACATCCAGATCTAGACTAAGATGTCAAAAGAACCTACTCGAAATATCTTACCTTCAAGGAGGGTAAAATGATTCGAGATAGATTGGTGTTATACGTCCAGGACCCGTACCATTCTACGGTCGCCCAGAATAATAACATGACTTTATAAAGAAAACTGCTTTCCCAGGACCCGTACCATTCTACGGTCGCCCAGTATGACAGTGTTTGGTTGTGTCTAGGACCCGTACCATTCTATGGTCGCCTAAACGGGGATTTACCTTCCAGGACTCGTACCATTACTCTACGGTCGCCTGAATAAGGAAATAAAGTTTTGTCTAGGACCCATACCATTCTATGGTCGCCTAAACGGGGGTTTACCTTCCAGGACCCGTATATTACTCTACGGTCGCATGAATAGGGAAATAAAGTTTTTTTCTAGGACCTGTACCATTCTACAATCGCCTAAACGGGGATTTACCTTCCAGGACCCGTACCATTACTCTACGGTAGCCTGAATAGGGAAATAAAGTTTTTTCTAGGACTCGTACCATTCTACGGTCGCCTAAACGGGGATTTACCTTCCAGGACCCGTACCATTACTTTACGGTCGCCTGAAGGCAATCTGGAAAAAATCTTTAGGGACAACTCCATCGAGTGTCAAAGTACTCAAAAGTGAAAATACCTATACAACGACAAGTATTTAAGGTATAGATAGAGATAAACTTACCTGGTGACATCTCTGCTCATTAGGGATATGTCTCCTGTAAAGATGGGCCTTGGGCTATGAAAGCACGCCAGGATAATATAAAAGAACTCTGGGCTACGAAAGCACGACAGGTCAATTTAAAAAGAATAGCTTGACCGAGTCAAGTGTCGAGAATGGGTAGAGATATACTTACCTGATGATATCTCTGATTCTTTAGGATATGTCTTTTGGAACTTGGATATCCTGTGGAGGCCTCTCACCTCCTGGTAAAAATAAATTTTGGAACATTAAGGATGCACCTTGAATGCTCATGATGGTTTCTCATCTCCTCATATCATGAGGCATCTTGAAAAGAACCTGAATGTTAGGAGTTCTTGGGTCGTTGAGAAAACATTATCCGTCAGACATGATTAGAGCAAAAATGCATTCACTAAAGAAATAAGCAATTAAGGCTATTCTGGAATGCAAACTTCAAAATCTACTGAAGCTTTTATCAATTCAATCAAGATTCATGCATAATGACTTTTGCATCATCTGAATTTCCACTAGAGAGAATTATCATTCAAGACAATTTTCACTCATGACATGGATTTCTTAAGAATACTAAATGAGAGACTTTCGGTTAGAAAAGACTTTCAACTCACTCTCATTTAGAATGGCTATTTTATGAGAATCACTCAATTTCATCATATCGACATGGGTCTGAGTATTCTCGCAAGCGGTACGACCTTACCAATCTGAGAGGTCTTTAACAGGGACCATAATGTGGGCTTAGCCAACGGCTTAACAAATGGACTCTTTGAGTCAAGGATATTGAATGAACAGTCTTGTAATCATTTCCGGGTTTATAAGTCAAGAACCCTGCAAAAATGAGAAAGAAATAATCTTGCTCGCACTTCTTCGAGCGATGCTTATAAACATATGAACTCCTACATTAATTCAAGTGCCCTAATCTGAAGAGATTTTGTAAGGGACATAACGTAGGTGGGTTCATGGGTTGAGAAATGAAAGGATCATTAGGCTCAAAAAGTGTGTAAAGGGTGAGAGTTGATGATCATCTTGGCATTACCACCACTTTTCTTTTTTACCATCGGGGATTGTCTTCATGAAGTGTCCCCTTGATTGTAGAAACTCGACATTTGAGTTCTTTGAGTATTGCTCCATTGGGATTCAATTCTTGTAATTGACAGTCACCTATCTTGACTTTCTTTTTTTATCTATGGGCATTGGCCTTACTTTTACCAGGCACACTGCTTTTTCATGCCCCTGAGTTCTATTTTGAATTCAATTCTTGCGCATAATGCATGCGTCAAGCAATTACACTTTAAATGACACTAGAACTTTTCAAGAGTCTTCATCTGCCTTTTGCCTTGCCCTAGTGTGGGGGTTGATCATCAACTAGGTTTAAAAGAAATGAAATTGCAGGCTCAAGTGGGCTATGCAAATGATATAAGTGTATAGGATAGAGAAAAAGATGCTCTTTGTCATCCTAAGGCACTTAAATTAACTCATGAATTCAATGTAATAGCATAACTTGAAGATTGATGCAAGTGAGAGCAAGAAAATTTCAATTCATTTTCCTTACCTCATGATGCCATTTGATCTCTTAGTTGCCCCGATGTGGGGTGATTCTTGACAGGGGTTATTTGAAAAGAACATCTATAAGTGTATGGGCTCAAAAGGGTTAAACAATGGATCACTTGTAGTGTTTGGGATAGAGAAATGAATTGCCTCTCATCATTTCAGTTGCCGTACCTTTTGCGAGAGAACTCTTTACCTTATGGATATGAACCTTCCTACACTCATCTCACAAGTGTATGAATATGGGACTGTGTATAGGACAAGGTTTGCCTTTCATCATCCCAACTCGTCTCATTTAGTATGCTCAATCATTGATGTCACTCTATTGAATTGTCTATCTTGACAAATCTCCACATGAAATTGGTGAGCTAAATCAATATGAAAATTCCTTTTCAAAAGAGTCTAGCAACTTTAAGCATGAAAAGAGTTTGTTACTTCAAAACAAACAATTTATTGCACTCAAAACATGGTTTTAAGCACTCATTTAGGGGAATTGCTCCACAAAAGAATTGCCTCAGCAATGGATGTCCTTGGATCGTCTCTATCCATCAAAAGTGGAGACCCACTTTTGCCCCTGCACAAGAGAACGTGCATGAATAGGATACTATGCAGCATCAGAGTAAATTCAAATTGCACAACCATTTTGGCTCGGATCGAGATTTTGTCTCAGTCATGTCATTACTAGAATCTATAGTGCCCCAATTCTTCATCTGCAAGAAAAAGAACAAGAGTGTCAATTCCGAAATTAATTATATTCATGAACACAATGTATCCATTTCATCCAAGACGGATGATCTTCTTTTGACTTGTTTCATCATTTTCTCATGGAAATGAGAAACTTCATTTGGCCTTCGAAAATGACATCCGACACCAATTATTATGAGAGGTGTCACATATCACACTTTGGAATCAAGATGATTTTCTTCACTCTTGGGACATGTCATCACAATCGGCTAGGAAATGATCATTTGCCTTCATGTCTATTTTCCTTCGGATGTATGTTCCAAAATCAACGAGCGAACTATCACTAGAAATTGACGCATTATTTTCAAATGCCTCTCTGTTATGCTCTGAGACATGAAGTAAATGAGTTAGAAAAAAAAAGAAAAAAAAAACAAGGATAACCTAATGCATGCTTTTGGAAATGGCTTGAAAAATGATTTTTTTTCTTAACAATGAAATGCTTTTTGTTTTTGAAAATTTGTTTAGGAGGAAGCATGAGAAAGTCCAGCCCTCAGGATTTCTCCGTGGATGATATTTTCTTTTCATGGTTGGATATCGTCATTGGACTGGTTTGGTATACCCCATCATGTCCTCAAAATTGGAAATAAAATTGTAATTTCATTGAGTAGAATCAAACGAATTACATTATTGGAATGAAAATGATGATTCCTAAACCCCTAGAAAGAGAAAAAAAACGAAAATGATTCCTAGAAAGTGAAAAAGATTCCTAAAAAGTGATAGAAAATTCTCATGCAGGAGAATGTGCTAGGTCACTTTTCATGGTCCATTTCTTCCAGAGGTTCTTCGTCATTGGCTCCTATGACGAGGTCATCGAATAGACCTGTGATTCTTTCCCGGGCGTCATCAGAGTTCTCTGTCTTTGGAGGTGTCAGATCGTCCATGTCATCCCATCCACTTGGAATTATGTTGCGGGAGTCAAAGTAAAAGCTGGGAGGAGCCGAATACTTCACCAGGTAATCAAACTTACCACTAGGCTGCCCCAGAGTGTCCATCACTTCCACTTCATCTTGCCTCATCTTAGGGACCTTGTCAGGCTTAGTTTTTTCGGCAATGACCAACAGCGGGTCATCTTCCAGGTCAGGCATATCACCATTACTCATTTGGGTCTTGCCTGATTGCTTTAGAACTACTGTCTCAGGGAGAACAGGTGCGGGAGTCAAATCCGCTCGGAGGGATTGGATTTGAGCTGTCATGAATTGCATAGAGGCGAGCAATTGTCGGAGTTGGTCTTCCATAGCGAAGATACAACCACACATTTCAGTTTGGTCGGCCATTCTAGCTCTTGATCACCTAAGAAAAATAGGTGAAAATATGTAAGTACGAGGTGTAATGAGAAAACCAATCCATGACAACAATAAATTTTTTTAGTCAAGAAAAGTTCACATATGAAAAGGATTTTCTAAAAATGGACTAGGAAAACAAAGACATGGGATGCCCCAGTAGGGACGAATTTTTTTTAACATGAACTAGGAAGAGCCAAGACATGAATTGAAAACAAATTTCCAGTTTTTTATTTTCCAAATGGTTTGTTGCATGGCAATTTCCCCATTTCATTTTTAATTGACAAAGGAATTAAATTAATAACTGACCAAAATTGTCATGAACCGACCCAAAAATACAACAAAATAAATTGCATGGTATAGGGATAGAAGACTTACTTTACCAAGAAAAATCAATGGCAATCACATAGACACATCGCATGAGACGTGGGGCTCGATTTCTATCTAAAAGGCTTAACAAAGTGGAGCTAAGAGGGTGATTTGATCGTTGCAGTCTCGCATTAACTTCAGGTCCCCTTAACTTCGGGCTCAGTTGAATGGAATATCCAATAGTCACGCAGTCTCATGGATATGGACAAAACACATTTCGACACCATGAAAAACTTTCGGGGAAGAGAATGTCAACCTCTACATAGCAGTCTCGCTTTGGAGGAAGAATACTTCTCAACACCATCCTAGAAATCCTATCGCAGCCCAGGTTGGACCGCAGGTTGTGTGTGCAAATAGTGTGGTGCTAAAGCAATAAAGCATGCACAACAGTTTAAATGCAAACAGCACTTCTAATTGGGAAAAATAAAGCATTCATCCCACACTCCAACCTACATGACAAAGGTTAGCAAAGATTACTCCCCTTATACCTCCCATCTGCAAAAACATTTAACACCTTAAAAATGTTATGGACGTACCTGGGATCCTTGCTGCCAAACAAAAACATTTTTAAAGAAAAATTGGCCTAAGTCCACTAAGTGTTTTAACACAAGTCCCCAGCGGAGTCGCCAAGCTGTCGCGACCAAATTTTCGGGTGTGCCACCTAAAATTAGGCTAATGGATTGCTAAGCCTTTAAACTTGGCTCGGGCTCTCCCAAGCCCATACCAAATCGCGACTTAAGGATTTAACATGCAAAAGATCATTATCTAGAAGTCGCCACTAATCAGTTTAGGGTAGGTCAATTAGATACCTAAGTAAAATAACGGGAGGATTATCTTACTTCTACGAACCAGAGATTTTGGGTACGGGGACTTGGTTACACTAGACCATCCTAGTGCCCTTTCGGTACCATTTCTAAAAAAATATTTTGCAGGCAGCTTGTTTTGATTTTAATTGAGCTTCCTAATATGTGAGGTGATCATACATGTGCGCATACCACCAATTTAACACATCAAGAAAGCAATTTAAATAATGCAAAAAGCATACCTTAAAGCAACGAAAGCATCTGCAATGTTAAATAAGAATTCATATAGATAATCCTAGATATGATTTCTAATTAACACGCAATTTCAATTTTTTTTTTCACTTTATTTAATGAAAATCATGACTTATGCAAATAATCTAAAATGACATGACGACATGACCTAAACTATATGACATAAAGAAATGCAATAATTAAATGCAATCTAAATGATCTAATTATAATGACATGCAATGCGATGCAATGACATACCAAATTATTTAAACTAAAATGACATGCTTCATGCAATTTAATATGCAAGCTATATGTTACGTGACATTTATTAAATGACTTAATCTAATAACAAGAAAGTTCTAATTAAATGAACTTAAATAAACTAAATGACGTGCATTTGATGTTCCTACTTTTTAAAAAATGCAATCTATCCTAAAAATTGAAATTAACTTATGCAAAGACAAATTTTGTATTTTCTTTCATGAAATTCGAATGCAAAAATGATTTAGCTAGATTAAAATTCTATCTAATTTAAACTAAGGATTAGATCATATTAAATCCTAATTTAAATTGAGACATTATCCTAATCTAAAATGCAACTTATCTAAAAAGATGATTTAAATTAAAGATGAAACATGTAATTCTAACCTAATATGCACAATGATTTTTTTTGCTTTTCTTTATGAAATTCGAAATTAAAACTAACACATAATTAAACGTGCAATTCGAATAATAAAAAAAACTAACAACTTAAATGAAATCCTAATTCAAACATCTTTTTGATTTTTCTTAGTGATAATCTAAAACAAAGATTAAATCTAACAAGCAAGATATTCAACAAAATAAAGGATTAAAATAAACGAAAAAATAACCGTTATCTCACGGGTCAAATTAACGAATATTTTTTAACTCTGAACATCATGACAAGAAATCAAAATAATTAAAAATCTAATCCGAAATCTTACGGATCAAATTAATAACTATAATGATTTAGCAATTTAAATATCATCAAAATTCCCAAAAATTAATATAATCAAAAAAATGATCCGACGTCTTACGGACCAAATTAATAATTACATAATTTTGGACAACACCTTAAAGATAATGCCTAAAAGATTTTACGAATATTGCATCCATTATCACAATTTAAATTCCTAGACTAAAAAGAAAAATAAAATAAAAAACTATCAAATAACATAACCAAAAACATAACCTAACAAATAGAAAGAATAAAATAAACAAAACTATAAAGAAAGTAAGTAAAAGTAAAAGTAAAAAGATAATAAAAAAAACTACCTAATTCCCTTTCCTTTCTTTTTTTTTTTGTTTTTTATTGTTTCTCCCTTCCACATGTGACCATGGGTCTCCAAGGATAGCTGGGTTATGTCCGGCAAAAGGAGCTCCGGCGCGATGAATTGGGCTCAAACGGTGGTGCGGCTCGGGGTTGAGCAACACGGAGGCGGAGGCGACGAGTGGGCCGAGGCTCCAAGTGCGGGCGTCTTGGGCGATCGGAGGTTGTCGGATCGTCACGGATCGGCGCGAGTAGCCGGCGCGGAATCGGTGACTGTGGAGGCTGGGTCATGGTGAAAACCGGGAGATCTTGATTGTGATGGTTCGCTGGCCGAGCATCAGAAAACCTGTAGAAACAGAGTATACCGAGGGAAGAACAAAGCAGGAGTTGTCGCACGCGACTGATTCAAGTCACGGCAGGCCGTGAGGGGGCTTCGCGGACGGCAACTGGCGCGGCAGAGCTTCGGATCGCAGCAGGCGGAGTGGGTCGAGTGGGTCGTAGCAGTGCGCGGTGGAGGGGGTCAGCCACAGTAGCGAAACAGAACAGGCGGTGGCGAAGGCGGTCTGCGATGCTTGCGGGATCTGCACCTGTTATCGTCGGGGCCACGTGCGTCGCGGCGAAGGAACAAGGGCGTCACAGCCTCAACGCTCGGAGTCACTCAAGCTTGGCTGTGGCATGCACCGGCGAGGAGATCCGCAGCACTAGATACGGTCACAGCAACACTTCGTGGAAGATGAACAGAAACTTTTGGGTTTTTCTTTTTTGTTTTCTTTTCTCTTTTTTTTCCTTTCACCTGCGCATGTCCTCTCACTTCTGCTGTCTTCAGAATTTCTGTCCCCTTTTGCTGACTTTTCTTTGACCTTTTTGAGCTTCTTTATCGAAGGAAACAAAAAGAAAAGTTTTCTTTTCGTCCTTTGATTTTCTCCCTAAGAACCAAAAATCGAAGAAGCCCCCAAGCTTTTCTTCGCGTTGAATTTTCTTGACCTAAAAATCAGAGAAACTCTTCGTGGCCGTGTATTTTCTATTGTGTGGCCTCATTCATGTTTTTCTCTCAATGGCCGTATGTGTCAATGTTTGGCCCCCCTGAAACCCTAAGCGAACAAACCTATTTATAGGCCACCGATTAGGTTTTCAATTTTTTCGAATCGATATCCGCAATATTCGTTTTGTTGAACACAATATCACTTGCTCTATCCGAAATTAATTCATCATATCTCGAACAAAAAATTCGAATTTCTTATTTTCCACTAGATAATCTTTCAATCATTAAAAAACATGGGCTTGGGCCAACTTGCTCGCTTTGTGGGCTTAGCCCATCTAATTTCAACCCATCCGCCACCGGTCCAATAAAATGCAAATAATGCAAATAACAAAATAAATGCAACCTAAATCTATATGCTATGCAATTAAATTATAAAATAAAATTAACCCCTAATGACTAAATGAGCCGCCAAAATTTTGGTGTCAACATGTGTGTTAAACAGTTACATTTGCTGTAAATAACAACAATGCCACGGTTGAAATGTTAACTGGATCAAACTTTAAGAGATGGAAGCAAGATATAGAGTTTGCTTTGGGCATCGTTGATATGGACTTGGCTCTACGTGAGGATGAACCTGCCAGGCCCAATGATCAAAGTACTGCAGACCAAAAGGCCTATTATGCTAGATGGGAAAAATCTAACTGACTGAGCCTTATTGCTATGAAGAGGTCCATTGCTGAGCATCTCATTAGTGGTTTGCCGGATGATATGAGTGCCGGACAGTTCCTTGAAGCAGTGGAAGAAAGATATAGAGTCTCAGATAAGGCTGAAGCTGGGAACTTGCTGAGTGAGTTAACAAACATGAGGTATGATGCTACTATGGGTGTTAGAGAATTTATATTGAAAATTGTCCACATTCAGTCCAAACTTAAGGCTCATGAAATTGTCCTTTCTGAGAATTATATTGTGCATCACGCCTTAAATGTTTCGCCAGCTGAATTTAGCCAGATTAAGACTGCTTATAGTGCTCAGAATGAGACATGGAGCGTTAATGCCTTGATTACTAAGTGTGTGACTAAGGAAGAGAAGTTAAAGAAGGAAAAGTATGAGTCTGCCCACTTAACTACCAATGCCAAGTTGAGTTCGTCTAGAGGCAAGTGGAAGCCTGAAGGGTCAAATGCTCATGGTCCAAAGAAATGGCAAGACTTCAAGAAAAATGGGAATTATGGGAGAAATGGAGATAGGGATTTTAAATGTTTTCACTTTGTAAGAAGCGGGGTCACAAGAGAGCCAATTGCTACAAATTCCAAGCTTGGCTAAAAACAAGAATGTAAAGTCACCAAGGTGAGTTGTTGGTTTGCTTTGAATCAAATTTGGTTGATGTTCCTTTGGATTCTTGGTGGCTTGATTATGGTGCTACTGTTCATGTGACTACTGCCTTACAGGGTCTCACAAATCTAAGGAATCCAAGTCTAAGGGAGTCAAAGCTTAAAGTTGGAAACAATACTTGAGTTGATGTGGAGCGCATAGGGACAATTGTTTTGAATTTAGATTCTGGTTTTCAGCTTGTCTTGAACAATGTCTTTTATGTTCCTAATTTTAGGAGAAACTTAGTATCTCTTTCTTCGCTTGACAAAGCTGGATATTGTCTTCATTTTGCGAATAAAATAGTGGATTTGAGTTATGATTCCAAAATTGTTGGGAATTGTGTTTTGTCTAATGGATTATATCGATTTTCCTTATCTCCCGATAGACCATATTGCTCTTTCAATGTCGAGAATGTTGTTGCTAAGAGATCTTTAATCAAAGATAGATCTTCATTGCTATGGCATAAACGATTAGGGCATATCTCAAAAGAAAGGGTAAAGCGACTTATCAAGGCTGATATTCTTCCTCCTCTTGATTCAGATGATACTGAGACTTGTATTGATAGTGTGAGGGGAAAATTAACTAAAATCAGAAAGAAAGGCGCTACTCGCAGTCAAAATCTATTGGAGATAATGCATACTGATGTTAGTGGACCATACTCAACCACCTTGTGTGGAAATAAGTACTTCATCACGTTCATTGATGATTTCTCCCGTTATTGTTATGTTTATCTAATTAAGAAGAAGACTGATGCTCTTGAAATGTTCAAAGTGTTTTGTATTGAAGTTGAGAAACAATTGGGAAAAATTATCAAGATTGTCAGGTCTGACCGTGGTGGTGAGTATTATGGGCGATATACTGAGGCTGGACAGCAAAAGGGACCATTTGCAAAGTATTTACAGGACCATGGTATTGTCGCTCAATATACAATGCCTGGGAGTCCTGAACAGAATGGTGTAGCTGAACGGCGAAATTGTACACTCATGGAGATGAAACGAAGTATGATGGGCAGTTCTAATTTGCCTGAATACTTATGGGGTGATGCGATTAAAACAACAACTTATATTTTGAATCGTGTACCTAGTAAATCGGTGCCGAAAACACCTTTTGAATTGTGGACAAGGAGGAAACCAAGCTTGAATCATTTACGAGTTTGGGGTTGTCCCGTAGAGGTGAAAATTTATGATCCTTCTCAGAAGAAGACCGAATCCAGGACTACTAGATGTTACTTTATTGGATATCCTGATCATTCTAAAGGGTATAGATTCTATTGTCCTACTCGAGGCACTAGAATCGTTGAATCTCAAACTGCCAAATTCCTGGAATTAGATGTTGCTGAAAAGAGTTCTTCTCAATGTTTTGAAAGGGAAGAACCAAACAAAACGATCTTTATTCCAATGCCCATTTTGCATGATGATTCTATGCGAGATCCAAGCAGAGTGGAAATTCAGCAAGAAGCAAATACCGAAAATATGACGGTAGATCCTCCCATTACAAATGAAATTCCCCAGATGAATGATGCAGCTCTAGAAATGCCTATGCAAAGATCACGGCGACAAAGAAGACCAACATCTCTAAATGATTATCATGTCTATCTTGGAGAAGTTGATTTTGACATTGGAAGTATAATTGATCCGACGACTTTCAAAGAAGCTCTTAATAGTGATCAGGCAGATAAATGGTTAGGAGCGATGAATGATGAGATGATTTCCATGTCAACTAATCAAGTATGGAAACTTGTTGATTTACCTGATGGGCATAAACCGATCGGCTGCAAATGGGTATTCAAAACCAAGAAAGACAATAAAGGCAACATAGAGAGATTCAAGGCAAGGTTAGTCGCAAAAGGGTACACACAAAGAGAAGGCATTGATTATATCTTTGAGTCTTTTCCCCAGTATCTACTAAAGACTCTTTTCGGATAATCATGGCATTGGTGGCTCATTTTGATTTAGAGCTTCACCAAATGGATGTCAAGACAGCTTTTCTAAATGGAGATCTGGATGAAGAAGTATATATGCAGCAACCTGAAGGGTTTAAAGAAGCCGGAAAAGAGCATATGGTGTACAAACTTCAAAGGTCCATCTATGGTCTCAAACAAGCATCATGTCAGTGGTACTTAAAATTTCACAAAGTTGTGAGATCGTTTGGCTTTGAAGAAAACAAGTATGATCAATGCATCTACATGAAAGTAAGTGGAAGTAAATATATTTTCTTAGTACTTTATGTAGATGACATTTTACTTGCTAGTAGTGATGTTGATCTATTGAATGACACAAAAAATTTTCTATCTACAAAGTTTGATATGAAAGATCTTGGGGAAGCCTCTTTTGTTCTAGGCATTGAGATTTATCGTGACAGAACTAAGAAGGTTCTGGGGTTATCTCAGAAAAATTACGCAGATCGTGTTTTGAAAAGATTCAATATGCAAACCTGCAAGTCAGGTGATGCTCCTGTTGTGAAAGGAGATAAATTGAGTATAGAACAATGCCCCAAGAATGATGTTGAAAAAGAAGTCATGAAGAATGTTCCATATGCTAGTGCAGTTGACAGTCTTATGTATGCACAAGTATATACTAGACCTGATATTGCTTTTGCTGTGAATACTCTTGGAAGATATCTGTCGAATCCAGGTCAAGAATATTGGGTTGCAGCTAAGAAGGTGATGAGATATCTACAACGAACAAAGGACTTCATGCTCGTGTATAGCAGAGTTGAGGACCTAAAGGTGATTGGATATTCAGATGCTGATTTTGCTAGTTGTTCAGATGATAGAAAATCAACTTCTGATATATTTTTATGATGGCTGGAGGTGCTATTTCTTGGAAAAGCACAAAGCAAACCTTGATTACGAACTCTACGATGTATGCTGAGTTTGTAGCGTGCTATGGCGTGTCAATTCAAGCAATTTGGCTCAGAAATTTGATCTCAGAATTGCGAATTGTGGACTCTATAGCTAGACCTATGGTGATCTACTGTGACAACACTGCAGCTGTGTTTTATTCCAAGCATAACAAGATAAGCAATGCGTCCAAACACATGGAGATCAAATATTATACTGTTAAGGACTTAGTCAAAAAAGGAGATATTGTGATTGAAAATATCAGAACTGAGTCAATGTTGGCTGATCCTCTAACAAAAGGCTTACGACCCATTTTGTTTAAAGAACATGTAAAGAATATGGGTGTCTTAGATTCTTTTGATTTCTTTTGTTAGTGGGAGTTATACAAATTATATTTCTGGATATTATAGTTATATGCAGACTGATAATGCTTTTATGATGTTTATTAAAGCATTTATTTTAATAACTATTGTTATTGATTACGTTGTTATCCTTTCTCCTGTTGACTGAGAAATGGAAGTATAAAACAGTATCTTTAAACAAATTTTAGTTTAAAGATGACTGGATGTCACCAATTATGAGATCTCATGTTGGATTGTGACATAGTTGTGCAATTTCATGTTGTTTAGAAATTGCGTTAATGCAATTTCATGTCGTTGAGAAATTGCATTGAGGACCGATAAGAAATAGTGTATATTTTGATCACATGTTGGCACTATTTTTTACTACACTACTAGGCCCATGATCCATGAAAATATAATACTTATTATATGTGATTATGGAAGGTCTTGTGTTGTAGCATTTTCTTAACACATTGATCTCCATAGTCCTATATTGAGGTTATATAGGATTGGATTGGTATTGAGATGCCGTTATTGAATATTATTTTTTAAAGTTGTGGCCACATAAAACAAAATTTTCAGTTATTAACCCGATAGTGTCGTTTTCAAATCTTTTGCAAAATAAAATAAGTTAATTAATGTAGCCCAAGTGGGAGAATGTTGGAAATTTCCTATAATATGGGCTTACATTAATTAATTGATTTTCTATTTTAAATAATCGGGTTAATGGATATTCCAATATTTGTTGAACCCAAAAGTGATCCGATTGAATTGGGTATTGGCATCTATTCATAACGGGTCTAGTTGAGCAGCAAAGTGTAGGCAATTGTGTTTAACTGAAGCCCGTAATGGGAAGGGCCCAGTTAACACGTTGTTGATTAGGGTTTGCTAGGTCCCCTCTCTAGCCTATAAAAGGGTAGGTTATACCTATCAGTTGCTTTAATCCCATTGAAAGCTGCTATACTGAAATAGGTCATAGAGAGGAAGATCTGGCATTCCGATAGATCCCTGATTATTAGAGTGATCTATTTTTCTTCAAGTAAAGCAATGGCTCAAATAGGTACGCTTTAATTCCGCTGTGTTTATCGATTCTTGGTGTTTTACAGTCATATATGGATCCGTGTTTCTTGATTGATTAGTTGTTTATGTGAATAAATATTATACATGGGTTTGATGGATCAAAGCACAAGCAACCTTGTACGTCATTTCCACCGAACACATTCAGTCTTCCCACTTCACCTCCACTTGCAGTGACTCGTTCCCTCTCTTCTGCATTCTCTTCAAGCCGATGATCAACAGTCAAGAGAGAAACGACACCTCCCTGGGTGTCCAATATGCATCTAGAGTCTCAATATGCGAGAAAAATATTGAAGTACCTCCAAAATTGTGTCAGTGCCAAAGTCCTTCCTCCATTGATACATTTCGGCCCACATATGTCTTGCTTTCAGAAATCTAAAGAAAAATATGACATGAGTCTTGATGTACAGAAGTTAAGAACAAGATCAATCTGAAAAGGCTTGTTATTGGTGAAGACAGTTTTTTTTTTCGGTTGCAAACAATGTCAAAAAAGCCTTTAACATCATGCACTCCAACTGAAACAAAGGTTCTTACTCTGTTCATGTTGTAGAGAGCCTTAACCATGTCAACGGATCTGTTACGCACAGCAGCAGCCACCTAAACACGAAGGACAATAAAACACGGTTAAAAGAGAAAGAGCTTCATCTAGAATATTAATCGAGAAAATATGGAGCGTAGAAAAGCTTTAGGGCGTAAATATCCGCCAAGTTAACCCAACCTCAAAAATCAAACTCTTCAACACTTCACAGCCCCTCAACTCCTGAGTCTCCACTAGCAGCCTCTCATGGTCTCTCAGTTCCAGTTCCCAATTCACGGTCTCCCTCAAATTCAGCACTTCCCATCGAACTTTCCAACTGGATTCCCTTCCATAATAATGATAGCATGTTGTATACCAGGTGAGACTCATTTACATGGTAAAATGCTGACAAAAAGAAGCGCTTCGGGTCCTTGTACTGTGCACAAAAAGAGAACCAAATTACAATTCTGAAATCAGATAAAGACCGCATGCACTTACAATGAAAGAATACACAAGCAAATGTAGAGATCTCCTGGCTTTTTTGCGAAAGATCATTAGATTATCACGTCTTGCATGCCATGTCTTTTTATGCTGAGCTACTGAACAGAAAGGAGAAAAGACAAGGAGACATGAAGGACTTGCTAACCCTATTCATACACTTTAGAATATTTTCTAGGAAAACATGCCACCACATGAGAACAAGAGGGACATATCGAAGGAGATGAAATGACCAGTGTGAATGCGAAATGCATACACGTTAATCATCGATGGCAGGAGTTATACCAGTTCCTAAGGTACACCAAGAACCTTGCAGTTGGATAGGAGGCAATATCTAAACAAGAATATGTACCCTGCACTTGAGCAGGCAACATCAGAGCAAGGCTTCCTTGCAAAGAGCAAACAGCGCAAACCTGACACACGTAGGCCCGCACGCACAGAGCTCAAACAAGTATCGAGACAGAATCAAAGAGCAGACTTGCAATAAACCATAGAACATCACCAACCAACTAACGAACTTTTGAATGATCTATATTCACTTAAACCTGCGATTCCATCATCCTTCACGAAACAACAACACTTCTTTCGAGACACAAGAAACAGAGAAACCAAACTACCTCGGAAACCCGAACAGTTTTTATTCCATACTTAATTTTGCTCAACACCAGCCCTCCTCCTCCGGAAGCTAGGAAGCTCCAAACAGCACCATGAGTCTCCCTCCCTCTCTCTGTATATCTCTCTTTGTATCTCTCTCTCTCTGTCCTAGGATCAAACCATTCAAAGAGGGGAAGAGAAGACGCAGACCCAGATGACGACTCAAGCTGGAGACGTCTCCCTCCCTCACCCCACACGAGCTCGAGGCAGAATCATGGTTGGAATGAGAATTTGCACCCCCTCGCATTCACGACGACACAACACAATCAAGGTCAGCCAGCATTCCCCACCCAAAGAAGAACACAAATGCTCGATTCTTTAGGAAACAACAACAGCAGGAGCTATAGCACTGCGAATCGACCCACCTTGAGGATGAGGTGAGGGTTGAACTAGACGCGGTCGATGGTAGGGAGGAGGGCGTCGAGGGGAGCAGGACATGCTCGGGCACGTCCCTCAATTGGTCGCCGTCCCTGCCACCGTCGCTGTCCCTATCACTGTCGCAGTCACAGTCGTCGTCATCGTCGCCGTCGCACCTTCAAGCTGACCAAGACGGGAGGAGAAGGGAGAGAATTAGAAATAGGGTTTGCCGGTTTGGTTAATGGTTTTATTTTATCGATTTGTTGGTTCAATTCAGTTTGGTTAACTGATAAAAACCAAACCGATAAAAAAAATTTCGGTTTTTAATGAGAACCGAACTAAATGAAAACCGAACCAAAAAAATCGAATTTTTCGGTTCAATTCGGTTCGATTTTCGGTTAGGTTCCTGACACCCCTAGGTGCATATGCATTGAGATGCCTCAACTCTAGAATTTCGAGACCTAATCAGTGATTAAGATTCATACGCAACTGAGATGTGTGAAAGTCCTTCCTTCCAAACGCTTCGTTACTCTAACAATGGCCTTCAATTGCCATGGGAATATAGGATTCATATCATGTAATATATGAGCTGTGAAAAAAAAAGGAAAAGAAGAGGGTTTGAAAAGTTAACAAAAGAAGATGAAGGAGAACAATGGAAGCTTCGGCTGTTTCTAAAGAGAAGAGAGAGGGAAAGCTTGGGCAGAATCGAAACAGGGAAAGAGGAGAGAAAGGAGAGCAAAGAAAAAGGAAGAAATAGAGAAAATTTTACCGCGCTCGTGATCTGGACGGCTCATCTAGCTAACTCAAGTTTTCTTTGCAATGCCAGTAAGTAATCGAAGCCTTTAATCATTTATTTGAAGCAATCGTCACAATTGGGGCTCGAAATTCGGATTTCTTGGATATTTGTGCAGCAAAGTCCGATTTTTGAGTCATTGAGCTGCATATTTTTGTATGAATGGTATTTTAGGGTGTTATGAAGTTATGGCATTTTACGGATCATGATTTGAGCTTATGGTTTGTCTGGAACAGAATTTTCAAGTTGGGGGCGCGTTCTATAACTGTAGTGAACAGTAGTTTTGAGCCTGATTTTTAGCCATTTTTTTGGAGATGTTTTGGGGCAGCTGAGTTGGGGTTGTTATAGTACATCAAGAGGGCTTTCTAAGGACTATACAATGGCTCAAAATGGAATTTTGTGGAGGAAGTTATGGCGCGACGAAGTTTGGGCGGACTGCGCCTAGTGGACAACAATAGGTTGCCGCTAGAGGCGGGCCTTTCGTGGCGTGTAGGTATCATTTTATTGACAAATAAGCCTACTATAGTCGAGTCATTCATTATAATATCGTTTTACTTGGCCTTTTAATATTGTTTTTCGGTTATTTGTTAGGAATTCAAGTGCGTCAACTCAAGTTACCACTGTAATTGATTTTTGGCTTTTCCAGTTCAGTGACACTATTTCTTCTCTGTATTTTAAACTCATATTTTGAGAAACATTGTGGATTATATATTCTATGAGTTGATAAAAAAAAAAATCTTTTTTTTTGCATAAAATAGGATCGAGCTATTACTGCCATTTTGTTGTTTGAAAGAATGAGTTCTATTTCAAATTCAATTTAAATGGTTGTTTAAAAATGGCTTGTGAAATTCTTTATGAAAGAATCCTAAGACGTTTTGAAGAACGCTTTGATATTTATATATCAAATGTTTGAGTTGTGATATGACTTTCATTCTAATGTTGAATTACTAGATATTTTGATTGATGGTTGATGCTCGATGTCTTTGTGAACTCTTATGGGTGTGTGGGTATGTGCATACTAATCTAGAATATCCTTATGGTAGGCCAAGCCATAGGCTAATAATAGGTGGAGACTTTGCCAAGGAGAAAATCCCGGTCGTCTTGTCACGGGTGTTACGCGTGACCATGGCTAGACATTTGAGCATGAGTTAGTCAATGGAGTGAACCATTGACATGTAATTTGAGTTTGGCCAATGGAATGGACCATCGATGTGTGGTCTGATGAGATTAATCAATGGAATAGACCATTGATACATGTTTTATGAGATTGATCGATGGACTAGATCATTGGTATCTTCGGTATTTGAGTTATGATTATATATTATGTTAAAGTGAGTTATGATTGTGTTTTAATTGTGCATAGTGATTTCTCAATCTGCTTAGAAGAAATGTGTTACTCACTAAGCTGTGATAGCTCACTCCTCTCATCTACTTGTTTTTCAAGTCCTTCAGCAAGCCACAAGTAGGCGTGAACGTCCGTTTCGGGGAGGCCATTTTGTGGTGGGAACTTTTGGTATGAATTGTAAATGGTTGATAAGGTTGTGAGTTAGTTTCGGTGGAAGTATATATATTAGTTTGGTTGTTTATAAAAAACTCTCATATTGTAACCAAATGCCATTTTTGTTATATATATGTATATATATTGATATTAGACTGAATTTTTTGTTACATTAAGGCTGCATCCTTTGGTGAAGGGACGGTCGTGTCATGTCCTTATTCTTGTGAATTGGGTGTGACATATTAAATAAGCATTTCTTCATAAGTTTCTTTTGCCATTTTGCAAAAATTGCGATAGATTAGAAGGCAACACATTGCAAAACTCTTCTAGTTGCTTTTAATTCCTCGGAAATTTTAGAAGAGAAGGGTCAATTACTGATTAATAATAAGCCAAATGGTTCAGGAAGTCGATGGCATTGCTCCAGTGCTCTTGAACAACTTAGAACTGAGGCTTCATTTTGCGCTATTACAAATATGAAAATCTAGGAGGGTAAAACACATATTGTATGTCACAGAAAAAAGATCTTATAAACAAAATGGCAATACTTAAGGAAAAGGAAAACACAAAAGCTGAGCTTGTAGAAGACAATGGTGATCAAGATTTAACATATCTCCAAGGAAAAGAAGGAGAGGGAGAAGAAGGGAAGGAGTAGTGAGGAGTGGAAGGATTTGAATCATATTCGCTTCCACTCGAATTGCTCCTGCTGCTAGGATGATGCCCAAGCATTTGGCTTTCGATCATCGTAACTACTTCTGACATCTTGGGTTAGATAGATGGATTGAAATCTGTGCACAAGAACACCAATCGGAATAGCTGCTCTACTTCTTCTTCCACAGTTCCCCAGGAAATTGGGATTGATCGTTGTTCCTAGCTTGTTCTTGTTCATAAATCCACCTATCTATTCCTCCGAATTGGGATGGATCACTCTTCCTGACTTACAAATTTTAATGATTGGCTGTCCAGAGATGAGCTCAAGAAGCAAAATCCCGTATGTGAAGACATCATTCTTCAGTGTGCACTTAAATGAATATTTGCACTCAGGGGCAATAATGCCCACAGAGATTGGAGGTGTAAATGGTTTGGTTTGATTCGATTTTTATAAGGAAAATTATTGAATCGATTCGAAATCCGATTTGAACCAAAACCGAACCAAATAGAAATCCCGATTCGGTTTGGTTCAATTTTTACTTCTGTATTTGTTTTTTTCCTTACATACACCCCTTTTTATAAATTTTTAATAAAAACCAAAATCGAACCAAACAGAAATCCCGATTCGGTTTGGTTCAATTTTTACTTCTGTATTTGTTTTTTTCCTTACATGCACCCCTTTTTATAAATTTTTAATTTTATTAAAAAAATCGATTATTTTTTTTCATAGTAGAAACCCCTAATTTTCCTATAGGAGGACGTCTCACCATCAATCCTTCGATACAAGATCACCAACCACTTGTCGATGGCAAATCAATAACAAGGTTCGTGTCTTGCCTTACTTATGCATATGAAGGGCTCTCAATCAGCTATGTGCTTTTAAGCATCAAAGACAAGGAGTTAGTGCATAAAAACAAGTCCTCCAAAGACCGTGGGCTACGATCATTCCAGTCACTAAGAGAGATACGTGCATCACATAAAACTCATTCAAGCACTAAGTGACCCAATGCAAACATATGCTCAAATTGATGCAAGGTCTCAATCAATTCAAGCATCACACATGCATCAGTCATGGACCATATGTGGACTTCCAATTTATTTCAATTAGTTCAGTTAGTTGAAATCCATCACCTCTTCCGGTATCAATCGGGCATCGGTCCCCCCCTTGACAATTGGCAGCGTCCCAATCTCATTACTAGGACGACATCCAAGGTGAACCCCAGGCATCGGCCTCACCTAGGTTGGCATCGTCCACGATCTCCATATCGGGACAACATCCGAGGCTATACCCTAAGCAACGACCAGACATACCCCAGCGTCGATAGTAAAGTCCATTGTGTGTCCATGCATTCAAGCATAAATCAATCCATTTTGTTATCATGAATCATTAACCGAATAAAAGGCCCAAAGGTGTGCCATACAAAGTGAATCAATAACTTTTGTGCCTGAAGGAATTCTAGTCGGCGGAAGACGACTTACTTGATTCCAATGCGCAAACAGCAAATAGTCCCGGATCGAACGTTGAATTGCGAACCAATCACGAACAACAATGCCTCACGTTGGTCTGGATGCAATCACAAGGAAAACACCCGATTTCCACGGCGTAAATGCAAACCATTCTTCAAATTGATGATTGAATCCTGCCTATCTTGAAGATGGAATTTTGAGAGAGATTTTGGTGCGAATGAATTGACAACCCGTCCAACGGTTGTGTTAGGGAGATTTTATACGTCTCCCTTCGTACCCCTCCATTGGTGACCTTCCATCGTAACGTTTCAACTTGAAACGGTGCGTCCAATCGCACCCCATCATGGTCGTACCACTTGGAAGAACTACATCTCCCACTCGGACATGATGGGCCTGATAGCGCTCTATCAAGAATATAAGGCAAGGCATTCAACATTCATCAACTTTACAGAACAATTCATACTGGCAAGTAAGCCGTGCGACCAGTGAGTACACCTGCACTTGGGAGCTCAAATTATGCACCTATTAGGGATGACATAATGGCTACAACCCGAAAAGAAAAATAAACAACTGATGTCTCACAAAGGCCCCCGGACATATCTTGTTACATCAATTCAAGTATACCTATCCCTTAAAGGCTATACTTGATTATCCTCAAAACACCATGTATTTACAATTATATCCGCAATCACATAAGGCGATATAATTGGTCGACCAATAAATACATGTGATGGATGTAAAACAACAATAGTCTTCCTTCGCACTCATGTCTCTCTTAATTTTAGAACAACTGCTTTCCTAGACACGTCCCATAGGCCATATTTATTCATGACCACCCGTAACATGCTAAAGTAGCAACACTGATCTTTCATTTCGAGAACATAGTCAGAAGTAACATAGGGCACGAATTGAGGTAAATTATAAATTACCTCAAGGGCTCATGCAATGAGTAAATAGGGATAATTTTACTCACCTTCCATTTTCGGTCGAACAATGCACATGTAGTATGAATTACATGCTATAGTGGATTTCTCTTTCTATAAGAGCGTATGTCATTTCTTAAATATATCCACTATACGGATCTTAGTTTAAACATAGTCACGTGCTTCTCACGTACTCATGTTTAACTCAAGTGCTATATTAGCTCGCTTTCTATAGCGCCAAATTAAGTACTCGCATTCGGCATCTTACAGGCATACATGATTGTGGGACTATCATGTTCGGTCTTAAATAAATCACAGACCTCATCTTGACTCCAATCAAGGCGACATATTCTATGTACTAGACTTGCTCTTCAGCATTTATTTGTACATAACGTCTCATCTCAACGTGCTAACTATAGCACTTGAGGCGATTGCTCGTGTGAGTAAGCCAATCATTATCTGCTGACATACTTTCCAATAATATATGTGTGCTTGTGCTAGTCTCATAATGGATTTGTACTTTTTTGATAAAACATCAAGTCATTAATAAACAAACAAGTACAATACATATGTCCATAAATACATAAAACAATGATCCTCTACAATAACACATATCACATCCTACGCAAACCTAGTGACATCCTGTGGGTCAAAAATATGTCTCTACGAATAGCCTTCGTAAATGGATCAGCAACCATTCTATTGGTTGAAATGTATTGTAGAATCACTTCTTTCTGCGCTATAATATCTCTGATGAAGTTATTCTTTATGTCAATGTGCTTCGTCCTTCCATGATACTTGGGATCTTTCACATAGGCAATGGCTGCTTGACTATCGCAATAAACTGTCACCGGTCTTGGAATCTCAGTGACAGTGGCTAAATTTTCAAAGAAACGTTTTAGCCATACTGCTTCTTGCATTGCGGCAGAACACGCAATAAATTCAGCCTCCATAGTTGACAAGGCTGTGCATGTTTGTTTCTTGCTATTCCAAGAAATTGCACATCCATTGAGCAAGAACGCATATCCAGAAGTCGATTTACGCTCATCCGAGTCTCCACCCCAATCAGCATCTCGAATAACCTAATATGGCGTAAATCATTCCCTTGGTAACAAAGTTGATAGTCCATAGTGCCCTTCAAGTATCTTAGGATCCTCTTTACTGCTTTCCGGTGTCTTTGGACCGGGACTTGATTGAAATCGGCTCACCAATCCCACGGCATAACATATGTCGGGTCGAGTACACAACATAGCATACATCAAACTTCCGATCACACTGGCGTAAGGAACAGTTTCCATTATTTTAATTTCTTCTAGAGTCTTAGGACACATCTCAGTACTTAGGCCTTCGCCTTGCATGACAGGGGTATCAATGGGATTACAATGCTGCATATTGAAACGTTCAAGAATCTTCATAATATAAGATTCTTGTGATAAAGTAAGGAGTTTCCTTGATCGATCTCTTTCGATCTTAACTCCTAATATATAAGCAGCTTCTCCCATGTTCTTCATTTCAAAATTGGAGGACAACCATTCTTTTATGGTGATTACCATAACCTTGTCATTTCCAGCCAACAGAATATCGTCCACATAAAGTGATAAAATCACAAATTTATCTTCAGACCGTTTGACATATACACAGTGATACTCTTCGATCATCGTAAAATCATAAGTTGTTATGGCTCGATGAAAACGAAGATACCACTGTCTAGATGATTGCTTAAGGCCATATATTGAGCGATGAAGTTTGCAAACTTTATGCTCTTGACCTTTAGCTATGAAACCTAATGGTTGTTTCATATAAATTTCCTCATCTAGTTCTCCATTGAGAAATGCCGTCTTTACATCCATTTGATGTAATTCAAGGTCCAAATGTGCAACGATGGCTAGAATAAGACGTATTGAGGCAAATCTTACAACTGGTGAAAAAGTTTCCTCGTAGTCTATACCCTCTTGTTGAGTATAACCTTTCGCCACAAGACGAGCCTTATACTTTTCAATGGATCCATCCGCCCTTTGCTTAATCTTAAAAACCCATTTGTTTCCAATGGCCTTACGATTGGGTGGTAGATCAACCAAGTCCCAGACATGATTTGTCCTCATTGACTCCATCTCGTCTTCCAAAGCTTTTCTCCATTCTTCCTTATCAGAGGATGAGAGAGCCTCTTGAACAGTCTTAGGCTCGGCATCATCTTTATGAGCAATCATAAATGCTTCCCCTTCAATCTCAAAACGACGACGAGGAATACTTTTACGATCACTTTTACGCAACTGAATTTCTCTTGAATTCAATTCGCCAGACGATGCTACACTCCCACTAGGTCTTTCATGTTAAGGTAAATCTTCATTCCCCTCCATAACATTAGTGGGTGTATTATTAGGATCTTCCATCTCATATAATTGGAAATCCTTATCAATCTCACCTCTACTAGGAAAATCGTTCTCCAAGAACGTGACATCTCGTGACTCCTTTTCGGTCACACTTCCATCAGCTTGTTCACCTATGAACACATACCCTTTGGAGTGTTCAGAATATCTTATAAAGATACATTTCTTCCCTCTAGGGCCTAATTTGCCATATTTATGGGAAGATTCATGAACATAAGCTGCACATCCCCATGGACGTAGACTACTTAAGTCTGGTTTTCTTCCAGTCCATAATTCATAAGGCGTGGAAGTGGCCGATTTTGAGGGCACTCGGTTAAGTACATAGGCAACAGTCAATAATGCATCTCCCCAAAAGGAGATAGGTAAATTTGCTTGCGCCATCATAGACCTAACCATTTCTAATATGGTTCTATTCCTTCTCTCAGCTACCTCATTTTGTTGTGGAGTATAAGGAATAGTCAATTGTCTTACAATTCCCTTTTCATCACAAAGAGCTTTGAATTGCTCCGATAGATACTCACGTCCACGATCGGTTCTCAATGCCTTTATTGTTTTGTTCAACGATTCTCTACCATCGTTATATATCGTCTAAAGCATTCTAATCCTTCGGACTTATGGGAGATCGAAAGACATAACCGAAACGCGTGAAGTCATCTATGAAAGTAATGAAATATGAGGCTCCATGCCTCGCCCTCACATTCAAAGGACCACAAATGTCAGAATGTATGAGTTGTAATGGAAATTCAGCTCTAGTCCCTTTACCGAATGGTTTTCTAGTTGTTTTTCCCGCTAGACAATGTTCACATATGGGTAGATCAACATTAGTGAGTGACCATAAAAGGCCTTCTCTAGCTAATCTTTGCATTCTTTGCAACCCAATGTGACCTAATCTAGCATGCCAAGTATTTGCATCAGTCCCAATGTTATCAGAAGACGCAATTAAAGAAAAACAACCATCAACATTAACATTGTACTGATCATAGTCAATGTTTAACACCATAAAACCATTCAATACATGACCTGAACCATAATAAACTGTTCCATACAAAATATCAACACAATCACCATGGAAATTCAATACATAACCTAAGCTAAGAAGAACAACTACGAGAGACCAAGTTTCGTCGAATATCTGGAGCATAAAGGACATCATGCAGGAATAGATTTCGACCACCACGCAAGATTAATTTGCATGTGCCGACACCCTTCACTTCAACTCTTGAGTTATTCCCAACATATATCCATCTTCTTCCAGACGGTATCCGACGATACTCCACAAATGCTTCTCGGTCTCTAGCTACATGGTCCGTTGCTCCCGAGTCTACGATCCACATTGGATGAGATTCAGCAAGCATTACAAGATACTAGAAACAAAAGCATTACTCATAGTAATGGAGTAATAGGGTACCTTTTCGGCTCGGTGCATTCACGAGCAAAATGACCTAGCTTGCCACAATTGTGGCACTCCATCTTGGCCTTGTCCTTCTTCCCACCACGCTTCTTGCGTCGGAAGGTCTTAGCCCTCTTGGGTCCCTGATCAGTCATCTTCCCTTTGTTGTTGAACTGAAGGTTCCTCTTGCGCTTGAAACCCGAAGCTTTGCGCGAACTTGTTTCAGCAACATAAGCATGGGTAAAGGATCTTGCAGCCTCTAGGCGCTCATCCTCTAATTCCAAATGACGCGCAATATCATCAAAAGTGACGATGTTCTCACTATGCGTCATATTAATCTTCATATGTTCCCAATTATCAGGAAGAGACCTAATAACAGCCTGAACTTGCTGTTCATCAGTAAGGGAGTGACCTGCCGACTTCAGCTCACGGATCATGTTTGACATCTCCCGAAGATGTTGCCTCATTGTAACATTTGGGCGCTTTCGGAAAGTGTCAAACTTGATGGTGAGTCTCCTCGGCTTAGTGGCGATGTACCCCCAAACTTATCCTTCAAGGCAACCCACATATCTTGAGCTTTATCATAACTTTCAAACCCACACATGAGATCATCTTGCATACAGCTCAGCAACGTGATGCGAGCAATGCTATTCTTCTTTTTCCAAGCTTGATAAGCTTCTAGATCTCTCCTGTGTTGAGCTGAAGTTCCATGCTCAGGTTCATCCATGGTGCGGTTGAGGGTTTCCAAAACCTCTTGTTCCTCAAGGATGTACTGAACCTTTCGGTGCCAAATATCATAATTGTCACCGTTAAGCTTCTCACCCTTATTGAGGTTAGCCACAATGGTCTTGGATGCCGATGCCATAATCAATTTCTATAACACATTAACATAATAGACGCAGAATCAATACTAGCACATTTTTCAGAGTAACACACATATTTAATTTTCAGCAAAAACAAAATAAAATAATAATAATTCAACAAAAGACATAGAAACAAAAGTTCACTATGTTCCCAATCAATTTCTATGTACGATTGTTCAATTATCATTAATTATTTTAATTTGCACAAATTTTGAGTTCTAGGTGAGGATTCCTTCGAATTCTACCAACCTACGAACTCCCACTAGGAAAAATAATTACATGACTTCATGTAATTTCTACATCTTTCCTTAACACAAAACCATAGCATGATAATAACCAACTTATAAACAACAATCATGCTTCAACTATAATTAAGAAAACAATTCAACATGTAATGGATTTCCTACCATTGTTCTAATTTTCTAGCAACTAGAAAATTGCAAGTATATTAAAACTATATACTTCATATCATTGAACTAAACTTTACACATCATATGTAACATCACTTGCACATAAGCTAGCTACTGTATTTCCTAAACTACAAGAAAATACAAGCTACAAATGAATAAACTATGCATTAAACCTCAAAAAAATACGCGTACATAAGGTTCCCTACACATTTTCATACATTTATAAAATCCAAAAAAGAAAAATAATTATTCCACAATGTAGAGGACATCCATACGAACCCAACGCCACCAACCACGCTCCAATCGGAGCCTGCACGCGCCCCCACGCGCCGCCTGAGTGTGCGGTGCGTGTGGCGCACGCGCTAGCGAGCCAAAAGGCTCCTGACTGGTCCAACCGGTCCGATCGATCACCGGTTCGACCGTTGACCGGTCCGACCGTTGACCGGTCCGACCGTTGACCGGTCAACGGGTCGCCGGCCGGTGACCGGCTGGCCAACAACCGCCGGCGGTGACGTCATCAATGACGTCATCCCGACGGTTAATGTCCGTTGGATGACGTCATCGGTGACGTCGGCTCGCGTCGGTTCGCCGACGCGCGCGTGGCGTCACACGCCGGTTCAGCGAACCAGCACGTGACGTCACGCACCGATTCGCCCACCAGCGCGTGACGTCACGCGCCGGTTCGCTGGCGTGCCCAGCACGTGCAGCGCGTGGCGCCCACGCGCCGCGGCTTCTGGCCGCGCGTGTGGGCGCGTCCGGTGTCGTTTGTCGGCGTTCGACCCACCGTTGGACTCGTCTCGACGAGTACTTTCATCCCGTATATTCGAAAAAAAAATTTGGCCCAAAAAATATATCGAAAAAAAGGCCAAAACCGTACGGGTGTTCGCGACGCCGAGTCCGTTCTTCACTCCGATTGAAAATTCGAGTTTTTCAGATAGTAATTCCGACCATTAGACATCCAAACAGTGTAGAATTGAAACTCTTGATCTCAATATCAAAAGTTAAACGAGAAAAAACAATGAAAAACAAGGTAGAAATCACGATCGGGCTCTGATACCAATGAAGGAATTCTAGTTGGCGGAAGACGACTTACTTGATTCCAATGCGCAAACAGCAAATAGTCCCGGATCGAACGTTGAATTGCGAACCAATCACGAACAACAATGCCTCACGTTGGTCTGGATGCAATCACAAGGAAAACACCCGATTTCCACGGCGTAAATGCAAACCGTTCTTCAAATTGATGATTGAATCCTGCCTATCTTGAAGATGGAATTTTGAGAGAGATTTTGGTGCGAATGAATTGACAACCCGTCCAACGGTTGTGTTAGGGAGATTTTATACGTCTCCCTTCGTACCCCTCCATTGGTGACCTTCCATCGTAACGTTTCAACTTGAAATGGTGCGTCCAATCGCACCCCATCATGGTCGTACCACTTGGAAGAACTACAGTGCCCTATTACTAGACTCATGCTGGATGCGATTCGAGCTTGTGGTCTTGACTTGGAATTGTTTGCCTTGGCTTCGGCATTGACCCGATGCTTGTCCGAAGTAACAACACGCTTCAATGTTGTCCCAAGATCAATTGTAGGCCGTGCACTCACCTCAGCACACATCGAATTTGCCGAGACCTTTCCTCTCCATCCGGGTGTGCTCGACACCCACACGAGACCATGATTTATTTGATGCAAAGACAAGTAATTGAAAACACGCAACAAGCACAACATACAAGCAAGCGATGACAAGATCCTAAATCGATACGCGTAGCACCTCGCCCTATCGAAGAGTTAGGAAAGTCTACTTACAACTTTTGAACCTAGCTCCAAGATGTTCCTTTGGTGACCGGACGGCTCCTAAGGCGAATTGGTGAGGAAGGCGTAAAAAATAGGAGAGGAAGGGAGAGGAAAAGAAAGAGGCCAAGCCTTAAAATGTGAGGATGGCTCATCCTATTTAGAGGCCTCCTCCTTTTAGATTTGTATTGCAAGCTCATGATTACACCTAAGAGGCAAGTTGGCATAGTTATCCTCTTGAGTTAGTGCCTGATTCCCTTGGTGTTCACTTGTGATTGGTTCACATATTGACTTGTTCTCCAAGGCTCATTTTAGGTTCGTTATTACCTATAGTGCCTAAGGAGACACATAAGCCTTTTGATGCATCATGTCCTCTTCTAATTGGCTAGTTTTTTACTTGCTCACCAAGGCTATAATCTAGGGCCATCATACCCTAAGATTTACCTAGGATTATAAAGGACACCTAAGTTGATGATTCATCATGATCATTAATGAACTAATGTCCAAAATCATTAAATGAGGCCTAGATATTTTTGCCGAGCTACTTAAGAAGTAAGTTTTCTCCTTCTCTCTTGAAAGTGGACATATGGCATTTAAATGGATAAGGATGGACTAGGTCAAAAGGTTATGGAAGATTCTAAAACTCCAATTACCTCTTGACACTTGTCCAATGATTCATCCCTGCATTAATTGATTTGTGTTAAAATCTCATTCAAGGCAATCATGAGACTAACATAGGTTGTCGCCTAATTAGGGAAGTCATTCATATTTGTACATGATCGATGGTTCTATGAGAAATGAGGTTCATGCCAATAGTTACTAAATTTTAACAAAATGAGTATGACTTAGTCAGTAGCCTTCTTCATTTTTTCCATGACCATTTTCAATTAGAATTGGTCCATCAAATGTCTTAAAATAAATTTCGTGGTTAGTCTTAGTTATTTGCCTAACCGGGTCTCGGTCAGGTGGATCGGGTCAATGCCCAAACATGCCATGCCTTGGTCCATCCAATGTTTATGTAATTGATTCCCATGATCGACCCTCATACCTTCCTAGAATCAAGGATGTTACATCAGTCATGGTAGTAACTATATCAATTGGAAGAATGGGACGGACGAGCAGTAAGGTTGGTTCATTCATCCCACACCTGAAATGGTGAAAACAACAAAGGTGAGTCGATGATTCAATAAGTATAAATCTCTTATTCTCCTATAGGAGGATGTCTCGCCTTCGATCCTCGGATACAAGATCATCACCCACCTGTCGATAGCAAATCAATAACAATGGTCATGCCTTGCCTTGCTTATGCATATGAAGGGCTCTCAATCAGCTATGTGCTTTCAAGCATTAAAGATAAGGGGTTAGTGTATAAAAACAAGCCCTCCAAAGATGCGTGGCTTACGATCATTCTAGTCACTAAAAGGGATGCATGCATTACATAAAACTCATGCAAGCACTAAGTGATCCGATGCAAACATATGCTCAAATTGATGAAAGGACTCAACAATACTTATCAAACAAACCCAGCTTTTGCAAGCCTTAATTCCAATATCGGTGCAAGCATCAATTCAAGCATTACATGTGAATCAATCATGGACCACATGTGGAATTCTAGTTTATTTCAATCAGTTCAGTTAGTCGAAATCCATCGACTTTTCCGGTATCAACCGGGCATTGGTCCCCTCCTTGGCAACCGGCATCATCCCGATCTTATTATCAGGACGGCATCTGGGGCGACCCCTAAGGATCGGCCTCACTTGGGCCGACATCGTCCACGATCTCAATATCAAGATGGCATCCAAGGCTTTACCCTAGGCAGCAACTCAGTATACCCAACGTCGGCAATAAAATTCCATCGTGTATCTATGCATTCAAACATCAATCAATCCATTTTTATCTAGAATTATTAGCTGAATGAAAGGCCCAAAGGCATGCCATACAAAGTGAATCAATGACTTTTGTGCCCTATTACTAGACTCAAGCTAGATGCGATTTGAGCTCGTGGTCTTAACTTGGAATCGTTTGCCTTGGCTTAGGCATTGACCCGATGTTTGTCCTAAGTAACAAGACACTTCAATGTTGTCCCAAGATCAAGTGTGGGCCGTGCACCCACCTCAACACACGTTGAATTTTCTGATACCTTTCCTCGCCGTTTGGGTGTGCTTGACACCTACGCGAGACCATGATTTACTTGATGCAAAGACAAGTAATTGAAAACACGCAACAAGCACAACATACAAGCAACACACAAGCAAGCAATGACAAGATCCTAAATCGATACGTGTAGCATATCACCCTATCTAAGAGTTAGGAGAGTCTACTTATTCCTTTTTGGACCTAGCTTTAAGATGCTCCTTTGGTGATTGGACAACTCCTAAGGTGGCTTGGTGAGGAAGACATGAAAGACATGAGAGAAAGGGAAAGGAAAGAAGAGACTGGCTAATCCTTAAAATGTGATGATGCATTCTCCTATTTATAGGCCTCTTCCTCTTAGATTTTTATGCAAACTCATTATTACGCCTAAATGATGAGTTGGTCTACATATCTTCTCGAGTTGGCGCCTAGGTCCTTTGGTGTTAGCTTATGATTGATCCACCTATTTGCTTGCTCTCCAAGGCTCACTCTAGGCTCATTATTGCCTAGGGCGCCTAAGGGGACACATAAGCCTTTTGATACATCATGTCCTCTTCTGATTGGCTAGTTCTTGACTTGTTCACCAAAACTATAATCTAGGGCCATCATACCCTAAGATTTACCTAAGATTCTAGAGGACAGCTAAGTAGGTGATTCATTAATGCCATTAATGAACTAAAATCCATAATCATTAAATAAGGTTTAGATATTTTTGCCAACTACTTGGCATGCAAGTTTTCTCCTTCTTCTTGCAAATGACATGTGGCACATAATAGATAAGGATGGACTAAGTCAAAAGATTATGGAAGATTCTAGAACCCCAATCACCTCTTGACACTTGTCCAATGATTCATCCCCGCATTAATTAATTCATGTCCAAATTCATCCAAGGCATTTATAAAACTAACATAGGGTGTTGCCTAATTGGAGAAGTCATTCACATTTATACACGATCCACGGTTCTATGAGAACTAAGGTTCGTGCTAAAAATTCACTAAGTACGACTAAATCAGCAGCCTTCTTAAACTTGTCCATGACCATTTTCAATTAGAATTGGTCCATTGGATGTTTTAAAAATAAACCTCGTGGTTGGTCTTGGTTATTTTCCGTAACCAGGTCCATGGCCAAACATGACATACCTTGGTCTATCCAAGATTTATGTCATTGATTCCCATGATCAACCCTCATACCTTATTCTTATCGCCTGGAATCGAAGATGTTACAATAAGAATCTCCCGGGGGCGTGAGTCCACGCCATCAAATAGTCCCTTTCTCTACATTTCCATCGTGCATGACGATGGCATATTGATGACCTCCTATCATGGCCTCAAATTGGGTATTCAACAATATACTTGACGGGAAAATGTAACGTTGAATGATCTTAACATTGCCTTGATCATGTAGGTGCCCAAGGCTTCTTGTTGCTCCTAAGGCTATATGCTTATGATCAGCCTATCTAGAGGTTGTGTGGAACGATCCAGTCTCCCTATAAGATAATAACATAGGTTATTGTTGATCATCAAGGGATACACCAATAAAAGCTCTTTCTTGGTCCTACAAAATGATAAATCTAGTACTCACACCTAGAGAAAGGGGGCATAATGAATAAGTGTTTAAAACAAATCTTGACAAATAAATGCAAATAAAATAAATTGCTTGCAAAGTTTGGATGAGGATTAGAAACATGAAACTCTAGACTTCTATGATAACTAGAAATAATGCAATAAACTTTAAATAAAGGAGTTAAGGAAAGATAGAAGTGCACATGAATTTTATAGTGGTTCGGTTTAGATCAAATCTACGTCCACTCTCCTACGCTAACAACTCATTGGTTGGATTCTACTATATAATTAAACATGAGATTACAACTATGTAACCAAATACTCAGCGGTATAATTCTCTATTTCAGTAAGACACTCTTTTGTATTTTCTCTCTTGATCACACTTTTTAATGCTCATAAATGAAAACAAGTAAAATTAGAGTAGCCTCAGACTTTGGAATCTCAAATTCACATTCCACTCTCTTTTAGACCGAATGCCCCCTTTAAATACTCCTTCACGCCATACTAGTCGTTGGCAACCTCTAGAGGAATTTTATTCTGATCAAGCTGTTGGACAGAATCAATTAAAGGGATCTTATGCCCATTAAAGTTAGGAATAGAATTTCCACTTGATTTTGGTTGTCCATACAATAAGAATCTTAGTTTCCATAAATAGATACTTCCCAAAAAAGAACTTATATTCAAGATTGATTTCATCAATTTGTGATTGATTCCATCAATGCATTTATATAAGGTAAGAGAATTCCTTTGCCAAAGAGCTAAATGGTGTAGAATAATTTCCTAATAAGGTCATTATAGATTTGTCTCGCAAGAACAATAAGACTGATTCTAGACTCTTCCTCGTTCTGGACTTCCTCATAATGGGAAGTGCTTTTGGGGATAAACAAACCTTGGTAAAAGTCTTTGATGGTTCCTTAGAAACAACTTTAATGGAAATCTATTCTTAAGATAAGCATTAGAACTAGAAAGTTTTGTTAGCTTCAAAATTTGGTAGGAGTTTTCTCAATAATCTCCCCATTTTTTTATGATGACAAAATTTTCATGCAGATTTGATAGAATATCTATATTATCATGTAAATCAACACTTAAGCAACACAACTTATGGAATAACCAATTGTTAGAGAACAAGCAAACAAGATAGATATAATATTTCTTAAAAAACAACCATCCACTTAAAGAAATTGCAAAAACTCACAATCACACTAGCACACCCAAAACACTTAAATCTACACAAAATCTCCCATTTTTTGTCAATAGCAAGAGGGTCCAAAAAGTTTGCAGATCTTGAAAACAGTTCAAACTAACAAACATGCTAAAATGATTAGAACACTTAAAAAAATAGAAAGAAATGAAGATGGTTCATAAATCAAGGGTTTTTGGGAAGTCGGACAAGATGGAAATCTTCTAAGTTCTGCACAGTCTCCTCAAGCTTCATCATGCATTAATTAAAAGCAGCTTCGATCTTAGCCAAATTCTGGACAGCCTGTTGTTTGTTGTTTTGAACATCTTTTATAAGAGATTGTACCTGTCCACTAAGAGATTGTGCTATGGAAGCAAGAGAAGCATGCAATTTTTGTATTTAGACCTCCATTCCATACTGCTTTACTTTGATATCCATAAGAAGTTCAACTATGTGAGGATTAGGGGTGTGCACTGGGAACCGCCTGAACTGGGAACCACCCGAACTGGCCGGTTTTGGGTGGTTCCCATGGGTCGGCAGTCCGATTAATGGTTCCTATTCTTGGAACCGCTAGCCTGTTGGTCTAGTTCCCGGTTCTAAGGTAGGAATTGGACCGACGAGATTGGACTAGACCAATTTTTTATATAAATATTATATAAAAAACTTATTACAACTGGAATTGCAATTGAGGTAGCAACCTCTCATGTGGTTAAAAGACCAACAAAACTCTTCTCGTGACTATTTATTTATAGAGAAAACCTACTTGTTAGTTTCTTTTTTACCTGATGTGAGACTAAAGCTCCAAGAGACCCTCATTCCTCATGCTCACATGCACTCTCTCTTGCTCTGTTCACTTGCAAAAAAAAGGGCACTTCAAGCCTTCAAGAGTCCCACATTGACTAAGTACTTAAAAAGCAAAATAGAGATTTTCTATAAAACCTAAGCCAAGCACAACCTCCAGCCATAATGTTCATGGCCTTTATGGTTAAGATTAAATGTGAAACACATGAAATGTGATTGAAATTTATGCAAGTGAAGTTTGAATTTTTTGCACATGGAAACATGTGCGATTAGTATTAAATGGACTGACCAAGAACCAAATTTGAATGATAAGTCTGGAACATGGCCACTCGTTATTAGAAAAAAAAATAGTGCCAAGTTTTATTGGACTAGACCGAACCGAACCAAAACCGACAATTCGGTCTGATTCCCAATCTTAGGACTTCTCGGTCCGATTCTTGGTTCCCAAAATTCGGAATCGGTTCTCCCTGTCCAGTTCCTGATTCCACCTTAGAACCAGACCGAATCGGGAACCAATCACCCCTAGTGAGGATAGTTTAGATTTGGTTCGATATGAGCACTACCCTCCACAAAGTAAACTAGATGAATATCCAAACTTGAAGGGAGATCAGTTTGTACCTTGGAAGTATTTTTCTCCCCCTAAACGTCAACCTCCTGTTCCTTAAGGAAATTAGAGGCATAGATGTCTTCTACGTCTAGTGGAGGATGATTGATGCCATCACTGAAAGTTAGTTTTGTGTGCTACTCCTAAGGAGTTTTCTTAGCAATTTCTCATATTTATGCACCATCAATCTAAGCGACCAAGGTTTCTCCTATTGTATCACGATCCTTTTCAGTTTCCTTCTATTGCTGGTCTTCAACAACTTGTTGTTGATCCCATCTCCTATGATCATCTCCTGCAGAATCATCAGCATTGTCCCATTCATCATCTCCTCCCTTGCAGATTCTTTTTTATCCTAATCACCATTTTCTTCTTCTTCTTCTTCTTTGTCTTCCTCATCCTCACCTTTTTCACCTGCTTCTTCCTCATCACTTTCCTCTTCTTGGTGCTTCTCACTCTCTTCATCTTCTTCTTTAGATCCTACCACATTTGTGATAGGATCTCTTATAGCAATGCTTGCAACAATATCAAAGGGAGTTTTCTCTTCATCTTTTTCTTCGTTCTCCTCTTGTAATAGTAGAATAGATCTTTTTTGTGACATGTGGAATTTCCGTATTTATAATTATGTAATATTTAGAAATTTGTGTTATGATAATGATACTTAGATTTTGAGTTAAGTATTATTTGTCTTAATATTTGGACAAGCACATGGAGACTTTAATCAAATTCGTAGATTTCGTGAGACGCAGTCGGTAATTTTCGTGAATGGAAGTTGTTTCAGGTTTGACATGTGAATCGTATTATGTGTGCACTAATAATATAATGGTATTAATTAAATTACTATCATCTTACTAGTTAACGGCTGTTATTAATTATGTAAGTTTTGTCAATTAATAATAATAGTGAATAACTTGTGTTAATTATGCTAGGAGAGGATGATTTCATTCTACCCATTACATTTCCTTTGCAAGGTTTATTAATCAAACATTTAAGTGCCACTTGTCCTCATATTATGTATTTCATGGCCATGTGTTCTTACAACATAATATTTTGTGGTTAATTTCTTTTACATTTAAACTAAGTAATTATTAATTTAAGACGACTCATTTTTGCCTTGCATTTTCCTTGGCCACGTTCAAGGGCTTGCCTTGCATTTATGTTGCATCAAGCTGAAAATTTACATGCAGTTTTACACTTAACAGTGAAGGAAATCAAATTATCTTGATTAATTTTAACAAAACTCATTTTACATTGCCAATTAACCCATTTTCGTTCCTCCAAAACTCAAACAGAAGCTACTAGTGTTATTTTCCACTTTTCAATCTAAGAATTTGGAGAGCAAAGCATCATATTCAAGAGCGACTAGGGTGGTGAGGACAATTAGTGATTTGAAGTTTGCGTTTGTTCGAGGTAAGTGAAATTTCTAGTATTAAGTTAGTTTAAATCTATTTAATTACTTCTATCTTGGTTGATTAGGTGAGAGGTGAAGTCTTGATGTGGGAATGGTAGTTATTAAGTGGCTTGATAATATCTTGCAAGTTCATTCTACTTCGCTTTGATTGGTTCTGATTCATTTTGTATTATTCTGGGTAGTTAGAATGTACTCATTTTACTATATTTGTCTTAATAATTCATTACATGTTCATTCTACTTCTCTCTGTCTTATTTTGAGTAATTGGAATATGGTCATTATGTTGTATCTGTCTTGATAATCCATTATATGTTCATTCCGCCTCATTCTTGGTAGTTAGAATTTGACAATTCTACCCTCTTTGCCTTGATGACTTCTATCATGTTTGTTCTACTTCTTTCTGTCTCATTCTAGATATTTAGAATCTAGTCATTATGTTGTATTTGTCTTGATAATTTATTACATGTTCATTTTGCCTCTTTCTGTCTCATTTTGGATAGTTAGAATATGGCGATTCTGCCATCTTTACCTTGATGACTTATTTCATGTTCGTTCTACTTCTTTTTGCCTCATTCGGGGTAGTTAGAATATGGTCATTATGCTGTATTTGTTTTGATAATCCATTGCATGTTCGTTCTGCCTCTTTCTACCTCATTCTGGATAGTTAGAATATGGCGATTTTGCCCTCTTTGCCTTGATGACTTATTTCATGTTTGTTCTACTTCTTTCTATCTCATTATAGGTAGTTAGAATATGGTCATTATGCTGTATTTGTCTTGATAATTTATTGTATGTTCATTCTGCCTTTTTCTACCTTATTCTGGGTAGTTAGAATATGGCGATTCTGCCCTCTTTGCCTTGATAACTTATTTCATATTCATTCTACTTCTTTTTATCTCATTCTGGGTAGTTAGAAAATGGTTGTTATGCTGTATTTGTCTTGATAATCTATTGCATGTTCGTTCTGCCTCATTTTGGATAGTTAGAATATGGTCATTCTGTCATTTTTGTTTTGATGATTTATTACATGTTCATTCTACTTCTTTTTGTCTCGTTCTGGGTAGTTAGAATCTGGCCATTATGTCATTTTTGTCTTGATGACTTATTACATATTCGTTCCGCTTCTTTTTGCTTTGGGCAATTAGAATCTGACCACTCCACTATCTTTGTCTTGATGACTTATTACATGTTCGTTCTGCTTCTTTTTGCCTCATTCTGGATAGTTAGAATCTGGTCATTCTGCCATCTTTGTCTTGATCACCCATTGCATGTTTGTTATGCTTCTTTCTGCTTTATTCTGAGTAGCTAGAATCTGGTAGTTCTGTCGTAGTTATCTTAATGACCCATTGCATGTTTCTTCTACTTCGTTCTACTAGAATTTTACTAGTTAGAATTTGTTGGTTTCACTTGTTTCTATTGAAATTTCTTAAGACAGAATTTGTTCATTTGTAAGTCTGCTTGAATTTATTCATTGATAAGTCTGTTCACATGCTGAATATGCCAACTTATGAATTCAAACTTTACTAAATTTGAATCTAATTCTTACTAAATCCGCTCATTTGTTGATTCCGTCCATTGTTAAATCAG
The DNA here is from genome assembly GCA_014182715.1 of Eucalyptus cloeziana. Lineage (NCBI taxonomy): Eukaryota > Viridiplantae > Streptophyta > Magnoliopsida > Myrtales > Myrtaceae > Eucalyptus > Eucalyptus cloeziana. Next base: position 17,760,553 of record CM024644.1, on the reverse strand, counting down.
TCTATTTGTAAGTCTGTTCATTATTGAATTTGTTCTTTTGTTCTATGAACCATTATCAAGCTAGAAGACTTTATGACTAGAATGTACTTGTTCACCCATACTTAGAATATTCCCATTTGACTTATCATATTTTAATGTTCAGAACTTACTCAATGTTTAACTTAGAATATACCCATTTGATTTACTTGATTATTGATGCCCAGAACCTTCTCAACGTCCAAACTCATATTATACCCATTAAATGTTTATACTTTGACCACTAGAATATGATTACATGTTATTAGATATGTGGTTATTTGATTAATACATTACATTGAGTTGAAATATGTGTGTTATGTTTATGAGTATGCATATATTATGGCATGAATAAGATTAATATGAATCCGTCACCTATATAGCGATGAGTGATGATACCCCGTGGTGGAAGTTTGCAGGATGTCCCGTGTGTCAGGATGCCCCGGGGAGTGTTTCGAGAGGCCTCAAAGTCAAGATGCCCCTACGGTGAGAATGCCTTGTGGAGGAAGTTTACAGGATGCCTCGGAGATGTGATGCCCCATGCGTCAGAATGCCCTATGCATTGGGATGCCCCGGGAGTGTTTGGGAGGATGAAGCATTGATGAATAAAATGCATTGTTATGTGTAGAACAAAATCATTGTGTGTAACATAGAGTGCACATGCATAAGTCTGGATGGACATTTTATTGGTTGACAATTTCTATGGTAGATGAAAATGAAAGATAAAGTCTGTTTATACTTGTGTCATACTTATCGGATGGTTATGCATTCATTTTGTGTATACTAGGTGAAGTGGTAAGATAATTTTTCTAATTTAAAACTAGAGATTTCATTTATAGGGTTTCGGCTCATCCTTTTTTCTTTTTTTTTTTCAAACGTGTAAGATGGATACCCCTTAACCCTTACACTATGGAATCCCTATGTATAATGAAGCTTTTTATAAAAGTATGCTTGAACTCAAGTTTTGAATAATATATACCAAGTGTAGTTCTACGATATGGGTTGATATAAGAGGTTTCGCGGAGTGGGTTCTTTTCCGGTTCGTTGCTTGGTACCAGAATCTTGATGGATAGTTAATTGGTCCGTTGAGTAGCTTTAATCTGGATGTTGGAGATGTGGCAGAAGGAGAAGTTATCAACCGGTGACTTTGTCTAGAGCATTTGTATAGGTAGATTTTTGAAAGTATAGTATAGTCTAAAGATAAGTCTCCCTACCCCTACTCAGACTTTTGTCTTTTGCTCAAAATGTAATAAAGTTGTGAACTCAATGTGATATGAATAAAAGAAGCAAAAGTATGTTCGTTATAATTATAAAGCTTTAATCAATAAAAGAATATTCGTAAATATTTGTTTTTGCTTCCGCACATTAAAAGAAAGAACAAAATGAGAAACACATGTCGGGTGACGTTCCGAGATGTCACATTTTTCTTTTGGAGATCCTAGAGACTACACTTTTGCCTTTCCTCTTCTTCTCAACTGCAAACCCAGTCTTAATCGAACTAGCAAACCCTTTCTTCACGTGCTCCCATACTTCAGAAATTCCCTTTAATCTCATTTTGGAAATCATCTTAAAACCAATTTGCATGAGAGGCAGAATTTTGGAGCAAAAGCTTAAAGGAAGTGCAATTTGAAAATGTTTGAAGAGTTTGGTTACCAATGCGCCATAAGGAAGTTGACCTTTTTTCTTTCATCATCGTTATGTACATATGCAGCAGAATGGTGTGTGGCAAAGAGAAAGTTACTAGCCCCAAAATTATAAACATCAATTTTTGAAGCAGACTTAGGTTGATGCAGTTTATGATGATTTTGTGAAGTAGAATGTTAGAAGTAGATGATCTAGAGTAGGTTATGCTACCCCTTGGAACTTATCCTTCACTAGAAACTTAAGCACTTCCTCAGTTGAGGCATTAATAGGCATAAAGTCACTTCTTTCAACTCCCAGGATGTCAACTAGCAAATTAACATCCACGTCAAAAGTTTTTTCAGATATAGTGAATTGATTATGTGTGGAAGACAAAACAAACAAATTTGAATAGAAATAAGCTGTTAGTTCTGGATAAGTATAAGATGTTTCCAAATAGAAGTTCTCCATTTGAAGTTTGGCGAATTGTTCCCTCAGATTCAATCTAGAAAATCAAAATTCACAATGCAGGGATTAATCATACCCCTATGCAGAAATTGAGCATAAGCCTCTTTATGCTCTTTAAACCTAAATAATTTCCCTTTGAAGCCTGTAATTCCAGTAGCAACACCAAGTTTAGACTGAAAATTTTTAAACATCCTCTCATCGCCGTCTATCTTCTTTCCTTCAATTAGACTTTCGATTCCAAAACGAGGATCAACATGAAATATCGTTAATTCTTCCTACACTTTGTCAGATTTCACTAACCCTAGTTTTTCCGTGACTCTCAAGAACAATGTCTCATTTGTATACCTATTTTCTTTCCGGAAATTAGTAATAAAATCCATAGGACTTCCTCCTTTCTTAAAAAACTCATTGTGCTTAAGAACATCGGGTTTCCTTATCAAAATAGGAGTTACTTCTTGAGTGACTTCCTGTTACATGGAAGGTCGATTGGTGCTCAGCAGAGACTCGTCTCCAGTAAGATTGAAGTGTATTTAAGTATCCTTCACAAGCCAATGCCCTTGACTGGCTATGCGGAATGACTTCCGCTGAGAAGAGACCAAGATTGACTTGGAAAATTTCAAAGACATGATGGAGCAATGATCAAGGCTAGGGTTCACATAGGAGAAATTAATCGCAAGAGAGGAATTAGGGTTTGTAGAGGAGTGGGTTCGAGAGAAGTAAAGAAAAAAGATTTTAAAGTGATTGAACCGAGATAAACAAAGAGTTGTAAAGGAGATTAACTGCCGATTTGGAAAAAAAAAAATTGAAAAGGATTGGAAAATAAATTTGGGAAAATTTGATTTCGAGAAAATTAGGAAAAAGATATATATATATATATATATAAGCAATTTCCAAAAACTATAATAGGCAACTAAAAATTCGAATAAAAATAAAATATTCGTATCTATTGAAAAGGAAAGAACATGCACACCAAAATTTGAAGATTAACTACTTGGGTCTGAATGAGATTCCAGAAGAATGTTCCTTCTAGAAGATTGCCTGTCTTGCGTAGACTTTAATCAAACTGGTAAAAGATGTGCAATTTATCATGAATAAATTCGAATGAACCTTTCTCCAGTGGCTTGGTGAAAATATCTGCTAGTTGATTCTTTGAATCAACAAACTGAATATTAATTTCGCTACTTTGCAAATGATCTTTTATGAAATGATGTCGGATTTCAATATGTTTTGCTCTTGAATGAAGAATAGGGTTCTCAATAAGATTGATTGCGTTGGTGTTGTCACATCTAATTTCAATACAAGATTCTTCTATTTCAAAGTCTCTCAATTGTTGCATGAACCATAGAACTTGAGAACAACTACCAAGAGTAACATATTCTACTTCTGCAGTTGAGAGAGTTACAGTTTTTTGCTTCTTAGAGAACTGGGATGCTAGCATATCTCCCAAAAGTTGGCAAGACCCAACAGTACTTTTCCTGTTGACTCTACAACCAGCTAGATCAATGTCTGAGTATTTAAATAGAGTAAAGTCCCATCCGTTTGGATACCATAGACCTAATTTTGGATTAGTGGTCGTTTAACAGCACTAAGATGTGATTCTTTAAGATTAGCTTGGAACCTAGACACATGCACACACTAAATAAAATGTCAAGAGGGGAAGTAGTAAGATAGAGAAAAAAAAAACCGATCATGTTTCTGTAAGTCTTTTAGTCCACTTTCTTCCCATTTTCATTCTTATCGAGTTTGGAAGAGCTTCACATAGGAATTTTTCGTTCTTCTTACAGTTCTCCATTCCAAACTTCTTAATGACATCTTTGGCATATTTCCCTTGATAGATGAAGGTTCCTCCTTTACATTGTTTGACCTGTAGATTTAGAAAGAATGTCAATTCACCCATCATGCTCATCTCAAACTCTTTCTACATAAACTTAGAATATTTTTTGTACAAAAGTTCATTAGAAGAATCAAAGATGATATTGTCTACATATATTTGAATAATTAGGAAGTTTTTACCTTCTTTCCTGATAAACAAAGTGGTGTCAACCATACCTTTCTTGAAACCATTACTTAGCAGAAACTTACTAAGTCTCTCATACTAGGCTTGAGGTACTTGTTTCAGACTGTATAAGGTTTTCTTCAGTATGTAAATAAAGTTTGATTTTTTAAAATCTTCAAATCCTTATGGTTGTTCTACATAGACTTTTTCTTAGATGAAACCATTGAAGAAAGCACTTTTGACGTCCATATAAAAAAACTTAAAGTTATAAAAGCATGCATAAACAAGCAATAGCCTTATGGCTTCCAACCTGGCTATCGGTACATATATCTCATCATAGTCTATCACTTCTTCTTGCATGTAACCTTTTGCCACTAGTCTTACTTCGTTTCTGGCCCCCTCGCCCTTTTTATTTATTTTGTTTCTGAACACCCACTTAGTTCCAATCACAAAATTTCCTTTTGATTTGGGAACCAACTTCCAAATATCATTGATTATAAAATTGCCAAAATTCTTATTGCATAGCCTCTATCCAACTTTCATCAAATAAAGCTTCTTCCACTCCATTCAATTCTACTTTTGAGATAAGTGTCAATGATTATGAATCCTATTTACCCTTGGATCTAGTACAAATTCTTTCTTCCATATTTTTAATAATAAGATCTTGAGGATGACTTGACTTGTGTTTCCAATTTTTGATGTATTTGTCCTTTCCTTCAAGAGTCTCTTGGGTTTGAGAAGGTTCTTCTGACTTTTCTTCAACTTGGACAAATTCAATAGAAAGCTGATCTATTTAGGAGGTTTAAACTTAGTTAAGTTTGAGACTAACTCAAATTCTTCAAGTTGAGTATGATCTTGTTGATTTTGGAAGACTTCTTGAAATTTAACATTCATAAATTCTTCCACAGTAAGGGTACTTTTGTTGAAGACTTTGTATGCCTTGCTTATGGTGGAGTAATCAAGAAAAATTCTTTCATCTGACTTCTCTTCAAACTTACCCAGAAGGTCATTTGCATTTTTCAAGATAAAACACTTGCAACCAAATATGTGAAAATAAGAAATATTTGGCTTTCTACCTTTGTAAATCTCATAAGGGGTTTTCTTTAGGATGGACCTCAAAAACACTCTATTAATTATATAGTAAACAGTGGAGACTGCTTCTGTCCAGAAGCAAAAAGATACTTTACTTTCAATTAATAGAGTTCTGACCATTTCCAGTGAAGATCAAATTTTTCTTTTTACCATTCCATTTTATTTTGGAGTGTAGGAAGAAGAAAAAATATGTTGAAAACCATTTTCATCATAAAAACCTATAAAATCTTAATTTTCAAATTCTCCCCCATGGTTTGTTTTTATGCTAGAAATAGCAAAGCCCTTCTCATTTTGAAAATTTTTAGCAAATTTTGAAAAATAGGAGAAGGCTTCTGCTTTATTTGCCAAAAAGAAAAATCAAGTAAATCCTGAGTAATCGTCCACGATTACCAAATAGTTTTTTTTTTTTTTTTACCTCCAATACTTTGTGTTATCGTTGGTCCAAAAGGATCCATGTGTAGAAGCCGCAAAATATGGTTAGTAGAGACATGGTTTATGGATTTAAAAGAACTTTTAACTTGTTTTCCTAAAGTACATATAGTGCACAACTCAGACTTCTGGTAAGCTATCCTTGGAAGACCACGAACCAAATTCTTGGTAGATAGTTTGGCCATTTGCTTCATGATCACATGTCCAAACTTGCGATGTCACAAATTTGCCTCATCTTGAATTGAAATAAAGTATTAAGAATTTTATGGATTTATGTCCAAAAGGTATATATTGCCATGCTTTCGTTCGATGAAAGTCTGAGAGAAGTCTTGACTGACTCCAAAACAAACATTCTCCTGGAAGTTGATTCTGAACCCTGTGTCGCACAGTTGGCTAATACTTAGAAGGTTGTAATTGAGACCTCTCACGAAGGAAACATTATTGATGATCAACCTATCAATTTTCATTATTCCTTGCCCAACAGTTTTTCCCTTGCTATTTCCACCAAAGGAAACACTATCTTCTTTTTGTTTTTCTAATTTGATAAAGTTACTGTCTAATGTCATATGCCTGGAACATCCACTATCCAAATACCATTTGCTCTTTCTCTTAATAGTAACTTGCAATTAAAAGAAGATGTCAAACATTTTTTTATACCCAAATTTTCTTGTTTCCTGAAGAGTTAGTAATAAAAACTGTGTTTGTCCAATCCTTCTTAATAGGCCTTCAGACTTTAGGATATTCATTTTCAAAAAGTTTTGAGTCTCCACACTTGAAACATTTAAAAGCACTTCAACCAACAGGTTTTGTAAAAAAAAATTGAAAATGATTTTTCTAAGCAAGTCTGGGAAATCTCTATCTGAGACTCTCCTTGACTTTTGGAAAATCAATCAAAACGTTAATTTTTTTTTTTTATCAAAACCCAAACTAGATTTGTTGTAATAAGGAATTTGAACGGAAAGAATGTGTTGTAAGGTTTTGTAGTGATATCTGAAAATTCAATTTTCAAAAATTCATTTTCTTTGGAAAGTGAATCATGACTTTCCTTCGAATCATTAAAATTATTTTTCAAATTCTCAAACTTTTTTTTTTCGAGAAATTTCCTATTAACCAAGTTTAGAATTTTTTCTCTTTAGTTCAAAGATTCTTTTAAGAGAGGATTTAAGGTTCAAACAAAGCTCATCAATGAACTTAGAAACTTTAATTGGAACTTTAGAATGTCTTACCTCAATCTCCTTGCCTAGTTCAAAGTTTGAGTCAGAGTCAAATTCTGATTCTGAGTCTGAAAAAGATTTAGCCATTAGATAGATGTTTGCATACTCCTCGTCACTTTCTTCACATTCTATGTCACTCCAGGTTTATGCTTTTAGTGCCTTATTGTACTTCTCATATTTTCCTTTCTTTTTTTTTAGCAAAGGACAATTTGACTTGATATGCCTTTTTTTCCTTGCACTCAAACCATATCACATTCTTATTTGATTCATCTTCTTCTATCGACCTTCTCTGGGAATTTCATTTGTTTTGTTTCTTCCAATTGTACTTCTTTCCCTTCTTATTCAGCTTTCTGAAATTTTTTTATCAAGAGAGCAAGTTCTTGGTCATCCAAGTCATCTTTTGAATCTGTATCATCAGAATCAGCATTAGATTCAAGTGCAATGGGCTTCCTACCTTTTGAGTCGACTTCATCATTGATCTGTTTCCCTTCATAGGATTGGAGAGTGCCAATGAGTTCATCAACGGAGAGTAGCATAATTCTCTGTGTCTCTCATATGGAGGTCTTGAAATGATTCCAGTCCTTTGACAGTCCTCGAAGAAGTTTGTTAAATTTCATTAGAGCAAATATTGGTTGTCTTTGATAACCCAGATCATTCACAATCTCTGTAAAATGACCGAACATATCTTCAATTGACTCTCCTAACTTCATCTTGAAGGACTCGTATTGGCCAAACAGAATGTTCATTTTTGTCTCTTTTGCATGATCAGTCTCTTCATAAGTAACATAAAATCTATCCTAGACTTCTTTAACTATTTCATAAGAAAAGATTCTATTATACTCAATAGGAGACAGAGCACAATATAGGGAATAAATAGCATTTGCATCAAAAGTCTGTCTCTTGATAATTTTTGGTTGATCAAATTGCTCAGCATCATTGTCTATGACTTCTTTGCCTTTATCTGTAACAAAAGTAGCCTTTGGATTGATCTCTTTTTCCACAACTCCCATTCCAGAGGATCTTTGAATCTAAGGAACGCCTTCATTTTGTTTTTCCACACATTGTATTCTTTTTTATCAAATTATGGTGGCCTAGTGTTGTTCTGTCCTTCCACGAGCCCCGGTGCCAAGATACTAACCATAGAAGATCTTTAACTTAGAAGTAAAAATACTTCAACAAAACGAGCACTCGGGTTCTTATACCAATTGATAAATCTAGTACTCACACCTAGAGAGTGGGTGAATAAATGTTTAAAAGAAATCTTGACAAATAATAGTGAAATAAAATAAATTGCTCGTAAAATCTGGATGAGGATCAGAAACATGAAACTCCAGACTTTTATGATAACCAGAAATAGTGCAACAAACTTTAAATGAAGGAGTTAAGAAAAGAGAGAAATGCATACGAATTTCATAGTGATTCGACTTAAATCAAGCATATGTCCACTCTCCCATACTGACAGCTCACTGGGGATTCCACTATATAATTAAACAAGAGATTACAAATATGTAACCAAATACTCAGTGGTAGAATTTTCTATCTCACTAAGATACTTTTTTGTGTTTTCTCTCTTGATCACATTTTTTAATGCTCATAGACGAAGACAAGTAAAATTAGAGTAGCCTCAGACTTTGGAATCTCAAATTCTTTTTCCATTCTCTTCTAAACCGAATGACCTCCTTTAAATACTCCTCCATGCCAACTAGTTGTTGGCAATTGTTGACGCCTAAATTTTATTTTAATTAATTAGGTTTTATTTTATTTTTAGTCTATTTTATTTCATCTTTTTCGGATAAATAAATAAATAAAAACAAACAAAAGAAAAAGAAAGCAAAAGGAGCAGCACAGCCCCCCCTCTCCGCATGGGCCCCTGCGGCCCGTCTTCCTCCAGCCCGGCCCACTTTGGGTCGTCTTCCTCCTTCGACCGCCTCTGCAGCGCACGCGCGGAGGGCGCACCTCCAGGAGACTAGGCGAGCAGCAGAGACGCACGTGGAGTAGGGAGGAGCAGGCGGCGACGGGACGTGAAGCAGGGGTGGCTGGCGTCGGATGGGACGCCGGTTCGGCCGGCGGAAGGGCGTGGCAGCCCTCGGTCGAGCTCCGTCGACCGGCCGCCCCTCGCCTATAAATACCGAGGCCCCCGCCTCCGTCGAAGCAGCACACCACCACCACCACCACCAGAGAGAGAGAGATACCGAGGTCGAAGGCTCGTGAGCGCCCGAAGCTTCTCTCGAGAGACTTCGAGAGAGGCCCGAACGCCCACGAGCTCAGATCTGAGGCAGGAAGGAGGTCAGCCGCGAGCTTGCAAAGAGCGAGAGGTGGGGACAAAAGCCGAGGGTGCTGCACACCCTCCGCCGCACCGCCGCCCGTTGTCCGAAATCGCCGCCCGTTGCCGGGTAGTTGCTTGCCACCGTCGCCATCGCCTCCCTCGCCGTCACCACCATCGTTGCCGTTGCCGCCGCATCAATCCACCCCTCCTCCTCCTCGGCGCCGGAATTTGCAGAAACCCTAGGGTTCCCGATCTTCCGGGTCGCGACCCCGGGTCGTTGGGTCGGACTCGGATCGGGAACCGGGTAGGGATTCCGCAAATCCCCGGAAAAGGGGGGGCGGCGGAGGTCGGATCGCGACCCGGATCCGGGTCGGGTAGGGTTCCGAGGGAACCGGGTCGCGAGCCGGATCCGGGTCGGTCGGGGGAAACGGGTAGGGTTTCCACCGGTTCCCTCCCCCTTAAACGGTGCCATTTTTCTAAAAAAAAAAAAAAAAAAAGAAAGAAAGAAAGGAAAAGGCCAAAAAATCCGAGTCGGGCCCGCAACGCGGTCGTTTTAGTTTTGTTTTTTATTTTTTTATTTTTAAATAATATAAATAATAAGTAATTAATTTATTTTCCAAAAAAATCAAAACCAAAAAAATATATTTTCGAAAAATATTTAAAAATATTTTAATTTCTAAAAAAATATATATATATAAAAAATATCTTATGTTCGAAAAAAATCCAAAAAAAAATCCAAAAGAATACTTTATTTTCCAAAAAAAATATTAAAAAAATATTTTATTTTCCGAAAAAAAAAAAAAAGTCAAAAATATTCCATATTTTCAAAAAAAAAAAAAAGGCCAAAAATTCAGAAAAAGCCAAAAAGACTTGTATTTTTCCAAAAATACCAAAACTCCAAAAAAATCCCTTTTATGTCCAAAAAAATTGGAAAAAGGTCCTAAAAATGTCTTTTTCCAAATAATGCATGGAAAATCCCTAAAACATCCAAAAACCTCGGGGTTTAAACAAGGTTAGGTACCGAAAGGGCATTAGTGATTAGCTAGTGTAATCAAGTCCCCATCCTAATTTCTCTAGTTGCGCGAGCGAATATTTCTCCCAATATTTCGCATGGGTTTCTAATCAACCCACCCCAAATTGATTAGTGGCGACTCCGTTTTAAAAATTAACTTACAGGTTAAAAACTTTGACCATTAAAGTCGTGAATTGGTGGACTTGGGAGAGTCCGGGCTTAATAAACCGAGCCGAGCCATTAGCCTCCTTAGGCGCCCGCCCCGATCGGGCGCCGGAAAAAAGGTCGCGACAGCTTGGCGACTCATTTGGGAATTTGAGGACTTAGGCTTTTTTTGCCTTGTTTAAATTCTTTACTGACTTAGGTTTTTCTTTATGCAGGTCAATAGCTTAGAAGTTTATTTTAACTTTGCTTAAAATAGATTGTCTTGTGATTATGAATTGTGATGCATGCTTTACTGTTTCAGCACTACACACGGCACACACAACTCGGCCGCCGGACCTGGGCCGCCATAGGATATTTAGGATGGTGTCAAGAAAGATACGACCTTGAACGCGAGACTGCGATGTAGAGGTTGCCTTTCTTTTCCCTGAATTTCTCTAGCCGAGGTTAAGAGGGTATGCTGCTAACGCGAGACTGCGATGGGCAGGTACCCTTTTAATTTCAACAAGCCTTCTCAGTTAGAAATCGAGCCACACATCTCATGTGCATGTCTTTGTGCTTGCCATTCTCTTTAAAAGCAAAGTAATTTACTTACTTTTACTTAGTCTTTTATTGGCTCATGGCATAGGGTCAGGTCATGTAACTCCATTTCTCATATGTGATGGGAAGAGTCGATATCCGCTTCATTCCGGCTCCCAAGAAAGAGCTCCTCGATGGTGGAATCGCTTAGATCAGCTTGGCCGAGTATGTCAAATCAATCATCGGTCATCTCCTTCCGTTGCTCCAAATCAATATCCACTCCGGAGTCATGCAAGCACTACCACATTTCTGGTGCCCTGAAGCATCCACCTTCATGTTCGGTAAATTTGAACTGACTCCGACCTTGGAGGAATACAGTCTCGCCATAGGAATGCCCCGGAAAAGGAGCTCGCCAAGCCACCGACCCGCATTGACCCCGTGGTTAGCCTATCACGGTTTTTAAAAAATCGTTCGGTAAGAGAAATAGTTAAAGCCAACAACAATGCATTTCCGCTATCATCTTTGACTGAATGTTTTGAAAAACAATCAATGAACCAAAAAAGCAAGATCTTCCTCTTAGCGTTCTTCGGATTTATTATCTTCCCTATAGGAAGAATGCCATAAATCCTTTAATGGCGGGGGTGATAAGTCAAGTCGCTTTTGGAGCAGGATATGTGAACATGGTTTTAGCTGAAACATTTTTATCCCTTAATCGTTTTAAGGAAAACAAAGAAAAAATCATGAGAGCCGCCCCCGAAATTTTACAAATGTGGTTCTTTTCTCATATCAAAGGATTTGGGCACCTCATGCAAATATTCGAAATCAACAAATTCAAGCATCCACTTCAAAAATTTCAAAGCTTGGAAAAATACTCTCCCAACGAGGAGTATTCTCGATGGATTGATTTATTAAAAAACCCTGGCCCCGAGACATTCCTATGGCGAGCTAAGTGGTTCATTGCAGGAAAGGCACGTTTTGCGCTTGATTATTACGACCCCATCCCACTTCTTTGGGCCTCTCCGGAGCTACCTCATATTATCCACATAGGGTGGCTCGTCGGTAGGGGTCCTCCGGAAATCCCGCCGCCACTCAAGCCGGGATTGTTCCGAATCCTTTTCACCCACACCAGTTATAACTACTCAGAGGAGATCCGTATAATCCAGGATGCATGGAGTAGATGTCACACAGAAAAGATCATCGTGCCTAGAAGACTGAAGGGGCAAGAAAAAGATCATCACGCATCCACGTTCTACATCCTCAACCACATAATTCCCGAAGAATTGCAACCAGTAATCCCTGATGTAGCTGATAAACTTACTCTCCGAAGACGAATTGAATCGCTTGAAAGAAGTTTGAAGACAAGCAGGAAACACATATCAAAGCCAGCACGAAAGAGCAAGCGGATTCACAAGATTGGAGCTTCCCATCACATATGAAATTTGGCGTTCGGTTTTTGATGTGAATATGTCTAAATGTGAATAGTTAGGGTCGTTCTATCTTTTATGCCTTGTTTAAAGAGCCCTTTCGGCATTGTATATATTCCCCTGTTAATAAATAAAAATGACTCGACCCTCGCCATGGGCCAATGCTCCATTTGTTTCCCTCACTTATGTTCTTTCCATTTTGCGCAAACACAGGTAATTACAACGTAACTGCATTCGAAAGCTAGAATGGCTGAAGAAAACGTACCAAGCCGTGTCAAGATCATGGAAAGTGAAATGAAGCAGGTTTTCAATGTGCTCCAGCAACTCTCAAAGCAGATAGATTCCATTCAGGGCAAACTGGCTCCTGCCCCAGCCTCAATCGAAGTATTGTTGCCACAATCATCCATTCGAGGTGATCAAGGAAGAGATACCGACGATAACATGCCTGAATTGGAGGATGATCCGCACCAAACCGTGATTGAGAAAGCTAAGTCAGGCGGCTTGTCTAAAATCGAGCATGACAAATGCCTCGAAAAGCTTGAGGAAAGACTGAAGCAATTGCAAGGCCTCCAGAATCCTACTTTGACAGATCTCTCTATTTATTCCAAAGTCAAAATGCCAGAAAAATTCAAAATACCCGAGTTTGAAAAGCACGATGGCACGACTTGTCCGAGAGCTCATTTGCAAATGTACTTGGTTCAATGACCCAAAGACGTTAATAATGCGCCATTGATGATTCAGTTGTTCCGATCAAGTCTAGTAGGCCCCGCCCGAGATGGTATATCACGAAAAATATAAACCTCCTCGAAGCATGGAGTGAAGTAAGTGAGGCATTTCTCAAGCGTACAAGTTTATAATGGACATTACCCCTTCTCGTGAGGATCTAGAGCGCACGGAAAAGAAAAAGCATGAATCTTTCAAGGAATATGCCATTAGATGGAGGAATCTGGCCGCCCAGATCAGTCTTGAACCAACTGATTTCGAACTAAGAAAAATGTTCATCAAAACCCTCCCCTATGAATACCGCAATCGAATGGTAACTACGATCGCCGAATCATTCAATCAACTCATCCCAAGGGAGAACAAATTGAGATAGGGTTAAGGGATGGTTGGTTCGTTGAGCCCGCACCCATCGGCGAAGGCTCAACGTGAGAAAAGACAAAGAGCCCCGGTTGATGTTAATGCGACCTACACCGTAAACACCGAGTCACCTCCCGACCGTTCAGACAAACACAGGACAACGACAGACCGCCAATCGTCAACCTCCTCAACGCTACAACAATAGGAGGCAGTTCACTCCGCTTCCCGGATCTCCATCGCAAGTTCTCGCAATCCTCCGAAACAAGAACCTCCTCTCAACCGAGCCGAAGCGACCCAATGCTGAAAGCTTCTCCAGCTATGACCCGTCCAAAAAATGCGATTATCACATGGGAGAAATAGGTCACTCAACTGACGAATGTTTCACCCTTAAGCATCGGATCCAGAACTTGCTAGATACTAAGACATTCTCGTTCCAAACTACAAAACCGAATGTCCAAAGCAATCCGCTCCCCGATCACGCCAGCAAGGTAAATGCAATATTCAGTTCAGAGGCCGGTCAAATTTGAAATGCCAAAGTACCTACTATTGACATCTATCGAGGGCTGATAGAAGCTGGGTATTATTCAAGCAATGAGATACCACCCCTTGCAGTAATGGAGAAAAGGGTATTAAGAATGATAGAGGCCGGAGTAGTCATATACGCCAGCCACACCGGTATAGTTTCTACCATATGGCAAGTCCTCATCAACTGGGAGGAAGAATTTGCCGCGCTGAATGTGGAAAAGGAAAAGAAAGATTCCACCTCACCTGAGAGGGTCTTTGAAAAAAAGGAAGCTATTGTTCAAGCATCAGCAGCAGAAACAGCTATAGTCATCGAGATTCCCCAACCTTGCAAATACGAATACAACAATGCCGTACCGTGGTCTTATGACCTTGAGGTTGGTTTGGTCACAAGATATGGGCGAACCTACGCACAAGCAAACACTCAGTCTACCAAGCCCGTCACTGACGAAGAAGCCAAGGAGTTTTTGGCCGTAGTTAAGGCCAGTGAATATAATGTGGTGGAACAGTTACGAAAATCACCAGCACAAATCTCTCTGCTAGAATTGCTTCAGACATCTGTCAAGCACCAGAAATCCCTCATGAAAGTCCTAAGTGAGGTACATGTCCCTGAAACAATTGAGCATGACAAACTCGAGGAATTTGTCAGTACTATCCTCCTAAAAGATCAAATGGCATTCTCTGATGAAGAAATTCCTGAAGAGGGTAGAGGACACACCAAGGGCCTCTACATATCAGTCAAGTGCAACGCATCTCACGTCGCTCGAGTGCTGATTGACAATGGATCTGCTCTTAACATATGTCCACTAGCGACACTCGGCCGCCTTAAAATAGAGAGATCATGGATCCAGGTACCCAGGACTTCCGTTCGAGCATTCGACGGAACGAAGAAGGAAACAGTGGGAGAAATTGAACTCAACGTTCAAATAGGCCCGACTATATTCAAAATTTTGTTCCAGGTGATGGACATCCCCACTGCATTCAATTTCCTCTTAGGACGCCCATGGATCCACATCGCAGGAGCAGTGCCGTCAAGCCTCCACCAAAGTGTGAAGTTTGTGGTTGGAGGAAAACTGATCACAATCCGAGGAGAAGAGGATCACCGCATCTACCAAGAGACGGCCATCCCTTATGTCGAACCTAGTGAGAAAAGCGAAGCCAGCTATCAATCGTTCGAGCTCGTGTCCACTATACACGAAACTCGAGGGACTTTGCCCCTCATCCCGGAGGTATCAAGTGCTGCAATCATGGTAGGAAAAATCATGGTTGGACATGGTTTCATTCCGGGACAAGGGCTTGGTAGGAGAGGCCAGGGCATCCGTCAGCCTATTAAAACCCTGAGGAGACCCTATACTATCGGTTTAGGATTTTCCCCGGATAGAAGAACAAAGAAAAAAATCGGCCTTGTATATCCCCGTCTCGAGGAAACTTTCCCAAGCCCAGCCAGGATGATGCAGGAGGAAGAAGAAGTGAATACTTCAAAGTGGTTCAACTTTGAAAGCACGAAATTGCCCATAATCCAGGAGAGCATAGTTCAGCCCGTGCTTACAAAGGAAGAAGGACCAGAGGGCGTGACCACCATGTTTGGAGACCTTTTCATAGGTGCCATTGATGAGGAGCGATTAGAAGAAATAGGTGATAACTTCTCGTTTACCCAGCTTCAGTGTCAAGTCAATGAGCTACACGAGACGGTACACCACTTGACAGAGAGTTTCACCCAAATTGCCCATACATTCCTCTCTCGTCACAACGAGGAGTTGGCAGCCGAAGTAAATGAAGAAGACCTTATTAACACAAGCTGGCAAGGGACTCGGCTACCCCAGTCCTCAAGAAGCACGCGGCCATATTCGCCTCTTCCTAAGTCAATGGCCATTATTTTTCCCCTTCTCCTAGAACAAGGGATGATCACCAGGGAATTGAGTCGTCCTACCCTTGAGTACTTCCTTGGTTATGATCCGTCCAAGCAATGTGATTATCATTCGGGGGAATTAGGACACTCGCTAGATAACTGCACCATCCTGAGAGACAAGGTTCAGGATCTTTTGGACGCTGGGGTATTTACGTTTTGCTCCCCATGGCTATGTTTTGGTGAAGATCGCCTCCTCGTAGTACCCAGCACCTGTGTCATGTTCCCTGAGCATGTTAAGGAAGCACGTAGAGGAGAGGTGATCATGGACACTCTGGGCCAACCAAGTGGTAAATTTGACTACTATGTCAACTATTCAATCCCCCAAAGTTTCTATGATCATCCTCACCACATCGTCCCTGATGGGTGGGAAGGCATGGATGATTTGAAGTCCGCAAAGCCGCGAGCACAGGGAGACAAAACCGGCAATTGGTATGAAGACTTCTTCGTGGGCGCTATCAATGAAGGACCGTCAGGGGAAATGGGTGCAGACCCGCTCGAGTAGAATCCTTTTATTTTCCTCTGCATACTCCCCTACGCGGGAGCCTATACATATTTTTTTTAAAAGTTTGGCTTGTTTTGTTTTCAACCCCAATTCCATCTAGGGAACCTTTTTTGAAACCACTCTGTAAATCCATCTACTAATAAATAAAGTTGAAAACCTTTTGAGGGCATGAGGGGATACACCAAACCGGCCCGTTGATGATAGCCAGCCGCAAAATGAACGAAGAAATCTGAGGCCCGGGTTTCCTCATGCTTCCTCATCTTAAAGAACAACTCATCCCCATTTTCAAAAGAAAGAAGCATACATGCTGTTAAACTTATTTGTCCCCTTAACCTGTCTATTTTATGATACAGGAATAATCTAACAGCAGGCGAGGGTATGGGAACGGTCCAAACCAATACCGTAAGTAACCATTCTGATAACTCAGATGAAGATTTTGATGATTCCGATGAAGTTCAACGGAATTGGAATGGAATTGGGAGCGACATGAAGAAGCCAGGCCCCCTACTACTGAAGACACCGTCGTTGTCAATTTAGGCAGCACAGGAGATTCGAGGGAGATAAGGATTGGCGCGAACCTTCCTAAAGAAGAAGCTGCAAACTTAATCGCCCTCCTAAAGAGATATCAAGATGTATTCGCATGGTCATATGCCGATATGCCAGGCCTCGATCCAATGATTGTGGAACATAGCTTACCAACTAACCCTGATGTAGTCCCCAAGAAGCAGCGGCTAAGGAGAACTAAACCAGAGTTATCAAAAAAGATTGAAGAAGAAGTGATGAAGCTCCTGGAAGTAGGTTTCCTCGAAGTCTCGCAATACCCTAGTTGGGTAGCAAACATTGTACCAGTAAAGAAGAAAGACGGTCGAATCCGAGTTTGTGTTGACTACCGCGATTTGAACAAAGCAAGCCCAAAAGATGATTTCTCGTTACCTCATATAGACGTTCTTGTGGATAGTACAGCTGGATTTAAGCTTTTCTCTTTCATGGATGGATTCTCAGGATACAACCAAATAAAGATGAAGGAAGAAGACAAGGAAAAAACGGCATTCATTACTCCATGGGGGACTTTTCATTATAAGGTTATGCCTTTCGGCTTGAAAAATGCTGGAGCAACTTACCAACGTGCCATGGTCACCCTTTTCCATGACATGATGCACAAAGAAATTGAAGTATATGTCGACGACATGATCGCCAAAACCAAACATGGAGAAGACCATGTGAAAACCCTGGAGAAATTATTCAACCGACTACGCCGGTTCAAGCTGCGCGCTTGAACCCAAAGAAAATGTGTGTTCGGGGCAACTTCGGTAAATTACTTGGATTCATTGTGAGCTGTGAAGGGATAGAAGTAGATCCATCGAAAACCAAGGCAATATTTGAGATGCCTCATCCCTCGACTGTAAAGGAAGTCCGAAGCCTCTTGGGAAGATTAAATTATATTGCGCGGTTCATTTCTCAACTTTCTGAAACTGCGAAGCCCTTCTTTAAACTTCTCAAGAAGGGTGCACAAGTTAAATGGGATGATGATTGCCAACTGGCATTCGAAAATCTGAAGCAGTACCTGATGAAGCCCCCGATTCTGTACCTCCGGTCCCGGGCACCCTTTGATCCTCTACCTTACCATCAACAGTGAATCCTTAGGCGCAATGCTTGCACAAGAAGGACCTCATGACGGGAGGGAGCGAGCCATCTACTATTTAAGTAAAAAGTTCACCACGTCAGAACAAAACTACTCCAAATCGAAAAAACATGCGCTGCATTGGTATGGGTGTTGCACGTGCTCCGGCAATATACCTTGCACTACCAAACGTTCCTCGTAACTGAGAGTGACCCGATCAAGTATTTGCTCGGTCGTTCGGCCTTGGTAGGAAAATTGGCCAAATGGCAAATCCTGATCTCAGAATTCGACATCCAAGTTATGTCGCGAAAATCAGTTAAAGGTCGAGTAATTGCGGATATGTTAGCAGATGGCCCTAAGGAGGTACACGAGGATAATACACCAGACAACCGGATTTCAACAATAGAAGAAGACGCTTGGACTATGTTTTTCGATGGAGCTGTAAATTTGTCAGGTTCTGGCACTGGGGCAGTTTTGATATCCCCTAATGGGCAACATTATCCTGTGGCTGCAAAATTGATTTTTCCATGTACCAACAATATAGCCGAATATGAAGCATGCATCCTCGGCTTACAAGCAGCTATTGAAATGGAAGTGACAAAACTAAAAGTATTCGGTGACTCCACCTTAATCATCCTCCAAACTGTGGGTGAATGGAAGACGAGAGATACCAAACTTGTGCCTTATCACAACTACTTGGAAAAATTGGTGGGGGAATTTCAAGACATCTCGTTTGAATACCTTCCTAGAATTCATAATCAGTTCGCTGATGCACTAGCAACGTTGTCATCTATGTTACAAGTAACGAAAGGGCTAGAAGTAGAACCTTTGAAGATCGAAGTTCTGACAAGACAGGCCCACTGCATGGCTATAACCGAAGAACCCGACGGAAAACCCTGGTATTACGATATCATGAAATACGTCTAGAAGCAGGAATTCCCTGAAGAAAGCACTCACTCTGATCGAAAATACCTAATGAAAATGGCCTCAAGGTTCTTTGTCAGCGGTGAAAATCTGTACAAAAGATCATATGATTCAATCTTACTAAGGTGTGTTGATGCAACTGAAGCCACACGGATAATGCAGGAAATACATGAGGGAGTATGTGGCCCTCACATGAATGGACGCATGTTGGCCAAGAAAATAATGAGATTAGGTTATTATTGGCTCCCTTTGGAAGGCGATTGCGCACGACACGTGCGAAGCTGTCATCGTTGCCAGATTCACGGGAACAAGATAAATGTCCCTCCAACTGAACTGCATCAATTATCGGAACCATGGCCATTTTCAATGTGGGGCATTGATGTAATTGGCCCAATCAATCCGAAGGCATCAAATGGGCATCGATTTATTTTAGTTGCAATTGATTACTTCTCAAAATGGATCGAGGCCACATCCTATGCAAGCGTAATCTGCGCGGAACGTTATGAAGTTCATCAGACGTGACATAATCGCCCGATATGGCGTGCCAGAAGCCATCATCACCGACAATGGGTCAAACCTGAACAACAAGTTGATTGATCAATTATTCTCTGAGTTCAAAATCCAACATCTGAACTCGTCCCCTTATCGTCCACAAATGAATGGAGCCGTGGAAGCCGCCAACAAGAACATCAAGAGAATCCTAGCCAAGACAGCTGAAAACTATCGCGTGCGGCATGAAAGGTTACCTTTCGCACTAACAACATATCGAACTTCGATTCGAACTTCCACTGGGGCAACCCCTTTTTCCCTGGTTTATGGCATGGAAGCGGTTTTGCCCATAGAAGTAGAAATCCCATCCCTACGAATTTTATCCCGTGGTAGGGTTGTCTGAGGAAGAGCGGACACAACAAAGGCTCGAGCAACTGAATATGATCGATGAAAAATGACTAAAAGCCCTCTGTCATGGTCAGTGTTATCAACAGAAGGTAGCCCGATCGTTCAATCAGAAAGTGCGACCTAGGAACTTCGAGGTAAATGAACTAGTCTTGAGGAAGACACTGCCGATCTTCCCGGAGCCCGGTGGCAAGTTTGCCTCAAATTACAAGGGTCCTTATGTGATAAAAAGATACTCCCGGAGGAGCCTTGATCCCGACTGAAATGGATGGGCGGGAATTCTCCAAACCGGTTAATTCGGATGCTGTAAAAAGTACTACCCTTGAAAGATGTTCATTGCACGGCATTGCCGAGCATTTCTCTATCAAAATGAAATTGCCTCTGCGTCTTTTGTGAGTGATGTATTTGCACCATCATAAAAATGTGTTTGGTAGATTCAGCAAAGAAGAATGAATGGTAATCACTAGCATTTAAGGGAGTGTTGAGAATCAGGCAGCAAACTTGATGGGATAATCGATACTACCTAAGCAAGCGCATAGGAGTGATCTACGTCAGATTCACCTAACTTGGTGTAAAAGATGTGTCGTTCAAGAACCAGTCCGCTTAAAAGAAGCCATCTATCCCAGGACGATAACCTTGGAACTGGGAAACCTCACTTCTTGTCCCTGACGCATGTTCTCTCGGGAAATAATTAACAAAAGCTAGAGGTTTTGATTGTCCATCTCAGATTCCTTAGAAGCTTGGAATACATGACTTTATCCACATGCTGCTATAATCGACAACCAGCAATCAAGCATACGTAGCCACAAATAAAAAAATGCCAATCAAAAAGAGCATGGAGCTGTAAAGAGACCGTCATCAACGTTCAAATATTCTTGGAGGCCAGCACATACAAATTATGGGGAAAAACTAATTTGGCATCATTCCCCGCGCTCGCTCTCGAACTCGTTTTCTTTGCCATATTGACAGGAGGCGTTGGGATTCCAGAACCGAGCTTAATGGGTAAATAGTGGCAAATCCAGTGATCCAGATCAATTTACATAACCCGAGACAAGAGCAGAGATGCCCGTTCAGCGTCCCAACCCTTAGATGATCATTCGTGTATTATCTCTCCGTAAATACAATCCATTGACACCCCATTTGTGAATAACTCTTTTGATGTTCAAAATTCAACACATTTGTAAATACAATTTCACCAAGTAAACACCCCTAAAGTTGTCAATAGGGTCTCTTGAGTAAAAATCATTCATTTGTTTTAAGAGTACAAACTCTCTCATACTTCAAAAAATGCTGCATGCCTTTCTCCAAATGGATTTTTGCACAATGATTTTGTCTGTCTAAATCACTGATTCCATTAAGGATTACTAGAATAGACAGCTAAGTGAAGAATACAAGATTAGTTGAGCATGCTTGATGAGGCACGTCAGAATAATGACAGGCAAGCCATATCCTACACACAATCCCCCATCTATACACTTGTGAGATGAGTGCAGAAAATTCCATGACCGCAGGGTAAAGAGTTCTCTCGCGAATGGTACGATAACCAAAATAGTGAGAGGCATTTCATTGCTCACCCCCTATTGAGCCCCCATACACTGGTGAAGCTTCTCTCATCAAGAATCACCGCACATTGGAGCATGTCAAAGACAAGGCAAATCAGCATCACAAGGTGAGAAGAGGGATAGAAATTCTCTTGCTTGCACTTGCATCAATCTTTGAGTGTCTTTATTGCATATGAACACTCGCGTTAATTTAAGTGCCTTAGAATGACGAAGAGCAATTCCTTTTCTATGCATTTGTATACATTGTATAACCCAAGTGAGTTGGTAATTTTACCCTCACATTGAGACAAAGCAGAAGTTATTGCCATAACCTAGAGCGCTGGCCGAAGATGAAGACTCAAAGTCTAAATAATGGTGCTTCGATTGAACTCGCCTAGATCAGTTCCTCAAGCAACAAAAATAAAAAAAGCAGGGGCATAAAAAAGCAGTGTACCTGGTAAAAGCAAGGTCAATGCCCATAAATGAGGAACTGGAATAAAAGCAGGGGCATAAAAAAGCAGTGTGCCTGGTAAAAGCAAGGCCAATGCCCCCCCAGTCAAAAATACAGCCAAGAAAAAGTTGTGGTTGTTAAAATCTCCATTTGATAATAAGAAGAAAGACCAGTGACGAATGCCTAGACAGTCACCAGCTCTCACCCTTCTACATGTGGGCCGAGTCTACGTTATATTCCCATTGTAAAAAGTCTCTTCAGACTAGGGGCACTTCAATTAACGTAAGATTTCATATGTGCATAAATATCGCTCGAAGAAGTACGAGCAAGATTACTCTATCTCTTTTCGCAGGGTTCCTGACTTGTAAACCCGGAGAGAATCGTGCAACATTTTCATCCATCGACTTCAACCTTGATGATCCCCTTCGATGAGCTGCTAACCAAGTCTTCATCACAATTTCAACAAAAACCTCTCACATTGGTGAAGTCGTACCACTTGTGAGAATACTCGGACCCCTGCTGACATGATGACAGTGAGAAGTGTGATCCTTATAAATCCTGCATCAATGGTCAGGATAAAATAGCATTTCCATGAGAGTGAGTGAAAAGTCCTTTCAGACTGAAAGTCCCTCATCTGGCATGCTCAAGACATCTACATTCTAAATGAGGGTTGTCTTTCAAAATCTTCCCCAGTGGAATTCGGATGATACAAAATTGACAAAGTTGTCATGCATAAATCGCATTTGAATTTATGAATTTATAGCATATACAATCATTGTGTACATGTCTGCATATTGTGTAAATAGCAAACATACTCTCAGTGATCAGAGATATTGCCAGGTAAGCATATCCCTATCCCCATTTGTCTTAAAGTGCCTACCACTATCTAGGTACGCTCTTCTTGTCACTCAACCTATTCGAGTCATCCCCTGAGTTTGGGTGCTTGCAGCGGTCTAAGTATCCCCTGCTTTTGAGTGCCTGCCATTACTTAGGTACTCCCTCTGTTGACACTCGACCTGTTCGAGTTGTCCTTAAAGTTTGGATGCTTGTGACTGTCCAAGTATCCTCTTGTCTTTGAGTACCGATCATCGTTTGGATACTCCCTTTACGTGACACTCGACTTGTCCGAGTTGTCCTCCAAATTGTATCCTTGAATACTAGCAGCTACTCAAGTATTCCACCACATTATGCGCCTGCAATCACCCAGGTATGCTTTCTTACACTTGGACCAGTTGAGTGGTCCCTAATTATATCATTAAATATTTGTGTTCATCCAATATTTCTCTACTTTGTACACCTGTGTGCCGGCAGCCATCCAGGTAAGCCTTGTGCTATATTCAAATTCTCAATAACCAGGAGGTGAGAGACCTTCACGAATATGCAAGGCACGTCCTCGATATTCCCCATTTCCAGAAGGTGAGAGACCTTCACGAATATCCAAGGTACGTCCTCGATATTCCCCATAACCAGGAAGTGAGAGACCTTCACAAATATCTCAGGTACGTCCTCGATATTCCCAACTACCAGGAGGTGAGAGACCTTCATGAATATCCCAGGTATGTCCTCGATATTCCCTAATTGCCAGGAGGTGAGAGACCTTCACGAATATGCGAGGTACCCCCTCGATATTCCCCATAACCAGAAGGTGAGAGACCTTCACGAATATCTAAGGTACGTCCTCGATATTCCCCAATTGCCAGGAGGTGGGAGACCTTCACGAATATCCAAGGTACGTCCTCGATATTCCCAACTACCAGGAGGTGAGAGACCTTCACGAATATCTCAAGTGCGTCCTCGATATTCCCATTACCAGAAGGTGAGAGACCTTCACGAATATCTCAGGTACGTCCTTGATATTCTCAACTACCAGAAGGTAAGAGGCCTTCACGAATATCTCAGGTACGTCCTCGATATTCCCAAATACCAGAAGGTGAGAGACCTTCACGAATATCTCAGGTACGTCCTCGATATTCCCCAATTATCAAAAGGTGAGAGACCTCCATGAATATGCGAAACCCATCCTCGATATCCCGTTTGCCAGGTTTTTTTTAGAAATTCGTACTTGTGATCATCCAACGCCTGCGAACATTCAGGCATCCTTTAAAGTCCGTAATTGTTAACATTCAAGTACTCTTTTGACACTTGCAATCAATTAGGTATTTTCCAGTATCTAGTACTTGTGAGCATACAGGTACCTCTTCGATATCTGCGAACATCCAGGTATCCTCCAAGAGTTTGTACTTGTGATCATCCAAGTACCCCTTCAACGCCTGCAAAGGCCCAAATATCCTCCAGGTTTGTACTTGTGAATATCCAGGTACTCTTTCAATGCCTGTGAATGTCTAGGTATCTTCAACAAATTGATGCCCTGCGAAAAGTCGGTGCATCCCCCGAGAAAGGTCGGGTTCCAACTGGTGTCTTTGACGAAGATCAGGCACCTCACAAATCGATGCCCTGAGAAAGGTCAGTGCATCCCCCGAGAAAGGTCGGGTTCCTACCGGTGTCTTTGACAAAGATCAGACACCCCAACAAATCGATGCCCTGAGAAAGGTCAGTGCATCCCCCGAGAAAGGTCGGGTTCCTACCGGTGTCTTTGACAAAGATCAGACACCCCAACAAATGTGATGCCCTGAGAAAGGTCGGCGCATCTCCCGAGAAAGGTCGGGTACCAACTGGTGTCTTTGACAGAGGTCAGATATCCCCACAAAATCGATGCCCTGAGAAAGGTCGGTGCATCCCCCGAGAAAGGTCGGGTTCCAACAGGTGTCTTTGACTAAGATCAGGCGCTCCGCAAAACAGATGCCCTGAGAAAGGTCGGCGCATCTCCCGAGAAAGGTCGGGTACCAACTGGTGTCCTTGATACAAATCAGGCACCCACAAATGAGATGCCCTGAGAAAGGTCGGTGCATCTCCCGTCAAGGCGACCGAAGAAAGGTTCGAGTCCTAGACAAATCATTGATTGTTTTAACAGGCGACCGAAGAATGGTTCGAGTCCTGGAGAAGCAATTTCTCGTCAAGGCGACCGAAGAAAGGTTCGAGTCCTAGACAAATCATTGATTGTTTTAACAGGCGACCGAAGAATGGTTCGAGTCCTGGAGAAGCAATTTCTCGTCACGGCGACCGAAGAACGATTCGGGTCCAAGACAAACCACTAATTGCTCCAACAGGCGACCGAAGAATGGTTCGAGCCCTGGAGGAGTAATTTCCCGTCAAGGCAACCGAAGAAAGGTTCGGGTCCTAGATAAATCATTGACTGCTCTAACAGGCGACCGAAGAATAGTTCGGGTCCTAGAGAAGCAACCCTCTCATATCACCAGGTAAGATGACACCTTGATACTTGCCAAAACTTGGGGTTCACACCCCTATCTCACTCACTTCCGGTAAGTAACTACAGGTATCTTCTTAGCTGTCTTAGTATATGTAATGTTTTTTCTGCATAGGACAATAGGTCCCAAATAAAATATAATCTGTTGCGCATGCATGGATAAAATTTAGGCATCAGTTTGTCTTTGAATGCAACCTCTGCGAACTCACCTTCAAAGAGGGGCAGCTGTTGACACCTAAATTTTATTTTAATTAATTAGGTTTTATTTTATTTTTAGTCTATTTTATTTCATCTTTTTCGGATAAATAAATAAATAAATAAAAACAAACAAAAGAAAAAGAAAGCAAAAGGAGCAGCACAGCCCCCCCTCTCTGCATGGGCCCCTGCGGCCCGTCTTCCTCTAGCCCGGCCCACTTTGGGTCGTCTTCCTCCTTCGACCGCCTCTGCAGCGCACGCGCGGAGGGCGCACCTCCAGGAGAGCAGGCGAGCAGTAGAGACGCACGTGGAGCAGGGAGGAGCAGGCGGCGACGGGACGTGAAGCAGGGGTGGCTGGCGTCGGATGGGACGCCGGTTCGGCCGGCGGAAGGGCATGGCAGCCCTCGGTCGAGCTCCGTCGACCGGCCGCCCCTCGCCTATAAATACCGAGGCCCCCGCCTCCGTCGAAGCACACACCACCACCAGCACCACCGGAGAGAGAGATACCGAGGTCGAAGGCTCGTGAGCGCCCGAAGCTTCTCTCGAGAGACTTTGAGAGAGGCCCGAACGCCCACGAGCTCAGATTTGAGGGAGGAAGGAGGTCAGCCGCGAGCTCGCAGAGAGCGAGAGGGGGAGAGAAGCCGAGGGCGCTGCACACCCTCCGCCGCACCGCCGCCCGTTGTCCGAATCGCCGCCCGTTGCCGGGTAGTTGCTTGCCGCCGTCGCCATCGCCTCCTCCCTCGCCGTCACCACCATCGCTGCCGTTGCCGCCGCATCAATCCACCCCTCCTCCTCCTCGGCGCCGGAATTTGCGGAAACCCTAGGGTTCCCGATCTTCCGGGTCGCGACCCCGGGTCGTTGGGTCGGACTCAGATCGGGAACCGGGTAGGGATTCCGCAAATCCCCGGAAAAGGGGGGCGGCGGAGGTCGGATCGCGACCCGGATCCGGGTCGGGTAGGGTTCCGAGGGAACCGGGTCGCGAGCCGGATTCGAGTCGGTCGGGGGAAACGGGTAGGGTTTCCACCGGTTCCCTCCCCCTTAAACGGTGCCGTTTTTCTAAAAAAAAAAAAGGAAAAAGACCAAAAAATCCGAGTCGGGCCCGCGTTGCGGGCCGTACGCGGTCGTTTTAGTTTTTTTTTTTTTTTTTTTTAAATAATATAAATAATAAGTAATTAATTTATTTTCCAAAAAAATCAAAACCAAAAAAATATATTTTCGAAAAATATTTAAAAATATTTTAATTTGTAAAAAATATATATATATAAAATATCTTATTTTCGAAAAAAAAATCCAAAAAAAAAAAAAATCCAAAAGAATACTTTACTTTCCAAAAAAAATATTTTATTTTCCGAAAAAAAAAAAATCAAAAATAAAAAATATTCCATATTTAAAAAAAAAAGGCCAAAAATTCAGAAAAAGCCAAAAAGACTTGTATTTTTCCAAAAAATACCAAAACTCCAAAAAAATCCCTTTTATGTCCAAAAAAATTGGAAAAAGGTCCTAAAAAATGTCTTTTTCCAAATAATGCATGGAAAATCCCTAAAACATCCAAAAACCTCAGGGTTTAAACAAGGTTAGGTACCGAAAGGGCATTAGTGATTAGCTAGTGTAATCAAGTCCCCGATCCTAATTTCTCTGGTTGCGCAGGAGCGAATATTTCTCCCAATATTTCGCATGGGTTTCTAATCAACCCACCCCAAATTGATTAGTAGCGACTCCGTTTTAAAAATTAACTTACAGGTTAAAAACTTTGACCATTAAAGTCGTGAATTGGTGGACTTGGGAGAGTCCGGGCTTAATAAACCGAGCCGAGCCATTAGCCTCCTTAGGCGCCCGCCCCGATCGGGCGTCGGAAAAAAAGAGGTCGCGACAGCAATCTCTAAAGGAACTTTCTTCTAATCAAACCGTTGGATAGAATCAATCAAAATGATCTTATGACCGTAGAAGTCAGGAATAGAATTTCCACTTGATTCCGGTCGCCCATACAATCAGAATCTTGGTTTCCATAAGTAAATACTTCTCAAAAATGAACTTATCTTCAATATTGATTTCATTAATTTGTAATCGATTCCATCAACACATTTATATAAGGTAAGAAAAATCCTTTGCTAGAAAGCTAGACGATGAAGAATTTCTTAATAAGTTCATTCTGGATCTATGTTGCAAGAACGATAACACTGATTCCGGACTCTTCTTCGTTCTGGACACAACCTTGTTCTGAACTTCGTCAAAATGGGAAGTGCTTCTAGGGATAAACAGACTTTGGCAAATGTCTTCGATAATTCCTCAAAAACAACTTTAAAGGAAATTTGTTCTTAAGATAAGTATTAGAATCAGAAAGTTTTGTCAGCTTCAAAACTTAGTAAGAGTTTTCTCAACACAAAAGCCTCTCAGGCATAGCACGTTTGGACGCGCTTCGAAACCATGCTTACCACTTTCACTTCTACTTCGAACTCGTCCTCTCTTAACGGATTGACATAGCTTGCTCTGTATACTGTCACTAGCGAACCATCAGCCAAGTGCTCCTTGTAAACCTTGCCGGAACAAAAGACCACCACGATGTTCTTGCTACTAAAGTTGTCCATCGCGCATTGGAGCTCCTTCAGGTAGAAGCTTTTAGGAGGTATTGGATCGTCTTCAACGGACTCAACAAAACTGAAGGTTCAGAGATTGAACACCATCTTTAAGCGGGTAAAAAGTAGATTCTCCTCAAGTGCAAATGGATCGTATGAGCTTGATGGTTTTTCTTGATTGGTAGTGATTGGTTTGGGAGTACCTTCTGCCCATCTAAAGAGACTTGCTTGTCCACACCGTTTTTATAACTTCACTTGGGATGGGGAGAGTCTCACCCACGACTGCTTTTGGTCGGTGTGAATGAATAAAATGGTTGGAAAAAGTCGTTGGATTGTCAAAGTGTAAAACCATCTCACTCCAAAGCCTTCCTGTGAGAAGCTTTGTGGAAAGAGAGAGCGAGAAAGGTTTCATTGCCTCGCAGTTTCCAAATTTGACAAAAGGCGCTCCTCATATAAAGCAAATTTCGCATGGTTCTTTTAGGACGTGTTTGGTAACGTTTCTGTTCCGGGAAAAAAATTTTGAACAGAAATAGTTTTTTCTATTTTTGTTTCCGAAAACAATTTCTTAGCATAAGAACGCGCTTGGTAACTGTAAAAAAATTTTGTTCAAGGAATATAAATGTGTTTGGTAAACTTGTATAATTTTGTTGTTTCTTTTAATTTTTCAATATTTTTATTATATTTTTCCTTTTTTTTTCTTCTTTCTTTTTTTTTCTTTTTTTTTTTTTTTTTCTTTCTCCTTTGTGGCCGGTCGCCGGCCATGGTGGCGGCCGGCAACTGGTTAGGCGAGGTTCGGTGAGCTCATCGAACCCTCACCAGGCCACCACGAAGGCCGGCGAGCTCGTTGGAGCCTCGCCAGATCTGGATGAGGCCAAGCCTCGTCAATGGCCTCGGTGGCCAGGCAACCCTCGCCAGGCCACTGGCGAGGCTCGACCTCGCCCAAGCGGCATGAGGTTGGCCTCGCCTTGGCCTAGCAGGCTCAGCCTCACCTTGGCTAGGCGAGCTCGAGCTCGCCCAAATTTGGCGAGGCCGAGCCTTGCCGAGGCTCGGTGTCGCCGGCCCTCGTCGGTCGGTCGCTAGCCATGGCTGAGGGCGGTGACCGGCTAAAAGGAAGAAGAAACAATTTCGAGAAACTATTTTTCTCTCTTCTTTTCTCTTCTCTTTTTTCTTCTTCTTTTTTCTTTCCTCCGAGAACAAGAAGCAACTTTTTTTCTACTTCTTGTTTATATTCCAAACCTATTCCCATGAACAAAAAAATAGATTTTTTTTTGTTCCTGAGAACAAAAGTTTTACCAAACATGTTTTTGTTCTTTTTTTCTTCCCCATAACAAAAGAACATAAATTTTTGTTCCAGAGAACAAAACACTTTTTAACAAACAGACCCTTAGTCTTCTTGGATTCCCACGCATTTAAAAATCCAAATGTGAAGAGCACTAGTCTTTTTTCTGTACTACATGGGCTGTATATTACATGGAAAAGCTCTTTAACTTTTACGTATCATTGAAGATCCATACTTCTAATTACTCGTATTTGGAAGTTGTTCGTTATATGTTGATTGATCACACTGCAATTTCAATGGAAAATTTCCTATATCCGTGGA
Organism: Eucalyptus cloeziana; assembly: GCA_014182715.1. Taxonomy (NCBI): domain Eukaryota; kingdom Viridiplantae; phylum Streptophyta; class Magnoliopsida; order Myrtales; family Myrtaceae; genus Eucalyptus; species Eucalyptus cloeziana. The sequence continues at coordinate 17,731,199 of CM024644.1, read as the reverse complement.
AATTCTTGAATTAATTTTGGATCATTATTCTATTTCTCTATGTTCCATTTTTAATAGATAATCCTTGGAAACTAGAAACAAATGCATTAACAATAACAATAAATCTTTACTAGGATATAGTACAGACATAAAACATACAAAAAAAAAATTGGGATTATTTTTATTAGATCTCCGGAAGTTAGTGTTGACCCAATATTGGAAGAGACAAAAGTACTTCATATGAGTTCATCTTCCTTGTAAACTCCCCGCACAGCTTCTCTTGGCATGTTGCGAACTTGCAATTGTCATAATTGATTTTGTCGAATCGCGTGACCTAAAAAATAATAATGTTCCTGTACATCCTTTAAAAAATATTTTGTTAAGGAGTTTAGAAAATTCGTATCAATAATATATCCAAGTACTAATCCAGTGTCCCATGCTATGCAAGGGATCTATGCGGATTCGATTCATTGTTCTTTAAATGGAGTATAAAATATTTAGAGCCAAAAATGTTTCGGTGGAAAATTTCCTTTATTCGTGGAAATATTAGTATTAATTTTAGAAAAATATTCTGTTTCTCTATGTTCAATTAATAGATAATTGGGAAAATTGTCCAAAAAATCTTAAACCTAATATACTTTTACCAATTTGGTCATGAACCTTTAAATTTTGCAAATTATTCTATACATTTTCACTTTTTCCCAATTGAGTTCATTCACTCAATTTTAGCTGGAAATCATTGACGTGAAAGCCGTTGGTTCTATGTTGGACTTCCAGTGTTGATGTAAACAAATTTTAATAATATTTTAATATTTTTGAATTTTTATATTTTTGAATTTTTTCTCCCTTTTTTTTTTTTTTTTTGCTTATTCTTCTTCCTTTTACTAGTGGTGGCCACCGGCCATGCTTGGTCAACCGGCCTCGCCCGCCATAGGTGAGGGGTGGCTGAGCAAGCCCCGATGAGAGGAGCCCTCACCTAGGCGAGGCTCGGTGAGGGTCAACCCTACCCATGCTAGGTGACGTCAGCTCTCACCTAGACCAGGGCAGCCCCACCGGGTGGGGTGGCCTTGCTAGTCATTCTCCGAGCACAAGCAAAGCCCAGTGAAGCCGCTTTGGCTTGGGACTCGCCTACCTAGGCAAAGGGCCCTCGCTAGATTTGGCCCAAGCGAGACCATTGGGCGAGACCAAGCCTCTCACCCTCACTTGTAGCAAGTGAGGCTAGTTAGCTTGACATGGTCAGTAGCCGGCCACTGGCGAAAAAAAACAAGTAAAAAAGACAAGGGAAAAAAATCAGAAAAAATAATTCAAAATATTCAAAATATTAAAATATTATTAAAAATTGTCAACGGCAGTGCCAGTAGTCCTATGTGGTATCACCGACATCCACGTTAGAGATTTTTGATGAAAATTAGTCGGATGGACCCAATTGGCAAGAAGTGAAAAAATTGAAGACTCAATTAGCAAAATTGAAAGGTTTATGACTGAATTAATAGATTTAGGACTTTTTGGCTAATTTTTCCTAGATAATCCTTGAAAACAAGAAACAAATGCATTAACAATAACAATAAACCTTGACTATGATATAGTACATACATAAAGAATATAATCAGTCGATAGTGCAAAAAAAAAAAAAATTGGGATTATTTCCATTATATCTCCTGAAGTTAGTATTGACCCAATATTGGAAGAGACAAAAGTACTCTATACGAGTTTCGTCTTTCTTGTAAACTCCCCGCACAGCTTCTCTTGGCATGTTGCGAACTTGCGGTTGTCATAATTGATTTTGTCAAATCGTGTGACTTAAAAAATAATAATGTTCCCGCACATCCTTTAAAAAATATTTTGTGAAGTAGTTTAGAAAGTTCGTGTCACTAATCTATACAAATACTAATCCAATCTCCCGTGCCATGCAAGGGATCCGCGCGGATTCCATCCATTGTTCTTTAAATAGAGTATAAAATATTCGGAGCCAAAAATGTTTCGATGGAAAATTTCCTATATTCGTGGAAATACTAGTATTAATGTTAGATTATTATTTTGTTTCTAGGTTCCATTTTTAATAGATAATCCTTAGAAAAAAGAAACAAATGCATTAACAATAACAAGAAATATTTACTATGATATAGTACAGACATAAGATATATAGTCAGTCGATACTATAAAATATAATACATACATACATATATATATATATATATATATTTGGGATTAGTTCCATCAGATCTCCTGAAGTTAGTGTTGAACCAATATTGAAAGAGACAAAAGTATTTTATATGAGTTCATCTTCCTTGTAAACTCCCTGCACAGCTTCTCTTGGCATGTTGCGGACTTGCGATTGTCATAATTGATTTTGTTAAATCGTGTGACTTGAAAAATAATAATGTTCCCGTACATCCTTTAAAAAATATTTTGTGAAGGAGCTTAGAAAGTTCATGTCACTAGTATATACAAGTACTAATCCAGTGTCCCGTGCTATGCAAGGAATCCACGCGGATTCCATTCATTGTTCTTTAAATAGAGTATAAAATATTCAGAGCCAAAAATGTTTCGATAGTAAGGTACCAAAAGATAATTTGTAAAAAAGTATTAAAAATAGCTACCATCGCTTTATCTAAGGGGTGTTTGTCAAAAATTTCTTTGCACAGAAAATTATTGGTATGTGCATCATTCCCCCATCTTCATTTAACAGAAGTATCTCAAATCCATCTCCGTCGTTGTTGGTGTGGAAATTGCAACGTAAAGTTGTCCATGGCTAAAAAGTAGCTTAGGAGAAATAAGCCAACACAGCTTCAAGTCTGGCCATTAAGAAGGGAGGAATGCTTTCTTTTAAGAATAAATGGCCAGTGAGACTCAGTGGGTGACGTAACCATGCGAGGCATGGCACTTTGAGGAAGGAGCTTTCTGTCTTCTCTCTTTTCTTCTTATCTCCCGGTTGTGACTGTCTTTTTACCTTTTTCTCTTCTTCTTCTTCACAGCTCACGCAGAATTTGAGAGCTCATTAGGTGGGCTGAGCTTGGGCCCATGGGCTTTGGCCCAATCATTACAGTGACAATCTCTAGTGTTGTCGCACAAAACCAAAGTCGGATTAATGTTTCGGTCACACGACGAGGATTATGTATGGATTTATTTCATCCACTGTCTTATCCCTTGGAGCAAGGATATCTCTTTCCTCCAAGCAGTTAGAATCCAAAAACTTCCTTTCAAGATCGGGGTACGCGGATCTGGCTATTGCTTCAAGACGATTGCCGTCACGTGAAAGAGTTAGATTAGGTCACCCACTTTCTTCTACCGTTGCCTGCTCCGTGCACTGCATTCAATGTCCTGGTTAACTTTGAGTGCTCTCTCAAGAACATTTTTGCAGGTAGTCAGCAAGTGAGAAGACAGGCTTGAGCGAATCTGTGATTGGAGCTCTTGCTCAAAGTGATCGGCCTTGTCTTTTCTTTCCTCAACAATGTTGTCTGCAAATATGCTAGCTGATTGAAACGGACCGCATACTCAATAACAACATTACTTTTAATTTCTCATCTTTCAGCCTCTTATTTTACGTATTGAATTGGAAGATCCATTAGATTCCTCGTTAATTCACAACAGATTGCAGAATGAGACGAACTTATGACCTAATGATCCTGCAAATTAAGTTGACTCGATAGGAGGTTCCGGACACAAAGATTCATACATAAAAGGCCACGATAGGGGTCTTCTGCTAATATTAAGGACGAATAACAGAAGGGAAGACGGAGGAAAAATATGGATTTGAAGGAGTCCATCGCCAAGAACAATTCCCCATGGCGTGATTGAAGAAGAAGGAGATGATGGACGGTTTCTTGGAAACTTACCTCCATAGAGAAAATGGTGCCTCCTGTGAAGATACAACAAAGTCTACCGCGTACTGAATTATCAAAATAAAAGAATTCAACTCATCCCGTAATTGACATTGTTGACCTGGAAAACACAAATGTGTCTCTAGAGCGACAAAAGGACCACCGATATCTTTCTCCATCTAGAAAGAACTCCTCCTACTCGTTTATGAACCAAGGAATTGACGACAACATTCCAATGATTTTCTCCAGACGAATCAAACTGGGGCTTTCATGTGCGCATGAACCTATAGTTAGATGAATCCCACAAGAAAGGAATATTGAATTGATTAATTTTATTGATCACATTAAGAGTTTATAAAGAAAATTAGATTATTGCGTATCCGAATTAAAATGACTAACATCGTTCTTCCTAAATGGGAAAATCCCCTCTCTCAGATTTTGTGTAGGTCCTGATGAGCTATAATATTACCTTTTTCTAAAATGGATGGACCGAAAAAATTACTCCAAGAATATCCAGTATTAACTGAATGGAGATTATATTAGAGAAGGATCTAACAAATAAAATGGGAAATGAACATATAGGAACTTCGGTAAAACGGCAATAGGTAGAAGATGAACTTCATGTTGAAGGGAATAGAACAGACGTTGATCAAGATGTAGTATCGGGCGGGCCACTTACAAAGCCATTTCCAACGAGGGAGAAGGAGGAAAGGAGTAGTAAGGAGTCGAATCACCCTCGCTTCGGCTCCAACTACTCCTATTGCTAGGATCCAGTTCATGCAATCGGTTTTCGAGCATCATAACCACTTCAGACATTTTGGGTCGGACAGATGGATCTCCATCCGCACATAAGAATGCCAAGCGGACGAGTCGTTTTGCTTCTTCCGCCGGATAGTTCCCCTGCAAATTAGGATCAACCACCCTTTCCAACTTGTTCTCGTTCCTACACCTGCTAATCCAGTCTTTCCGTTGCCAACCGGAGTTGAAAATTGGCCGTCCTGAGATGAGCTCGAGAAGCATGTTCCCATATAAGTAGACGTCAACCTTCAGAGTGCACTTGCCCGTTGCCATGTACTCGGGAGCAACGTACCCTATATGTGCACGCACGGCGGTGTCGACGTAAGCATCTTGGTAACACTGAGGGGATATGGGCAACGAAGGCGGATATTCACCCACTTCAGCTGCAGAAACCGAGCCTAAGCCAATGGACCCTTCGGCGTTCCCCACCACAACGTCCCTCTCATGCATGATCCTGGCCAAGCCAAAGTCCCCCAACACTGGCTCGAATTCCGCATTCAGCAATATGTTTGAACAACTCACATCGCGGTGTATGATGCTCGGATGGCATTGATCGTGCATGTGAGCCATCCCCCTAGCGACTCCCAATGCTATCCGCATCCGGATTGGCCAATCGAGCTGTCGGACGGCTTTCTGTGTCAAGAGGAAGTCGAGACTGCGGTTGACCATGAAGGGGTAGACTAACAGCCGCTCTTTCTCTACATCGCAATATCCAATCAGGCTTAACAAGTTGGGGTGGTGAACAATACCTGCCACTTCCACTTCTGTCTGAAACTGTTTTTCCGAATTTTCGGAAAGCACTCGCAGTCGTTTTACAGCGACGAGAGAACCATCAGCTAATTGTCCTCTGTAGACCGATCCAAATGCTCCTTCTCCCAACCTTTTCTTGTGGTCGAAGTTTCTTGTCGCAACCTGAAGCTCTTTGAAAGAGAACCTTCTGAGTTTATTGCCGGTATTCTCAACTGTCCTTTCAACTTCTCCATCAGAACTGGAGAAACTGAAGGTGCGTAAATTGAACACCATATCTACGCTACCCTGTTGATTCCTTCCCAGCAAATGAATCAGATCTGTTTCGGGCTTGTGCTTGTACGAAGGAACAGACTGCAGCTCTGCGTCACTACAAAGATCAGAACATTCCGTCTTTTGAAATGATTAATTCCTCGAGGATTAGAAGACTACATACCAAATTCAAGGAGTCGCCCTTTGATTCAGACACGGAATTGGCTATACAAGAGGAGAGTCTCCGGCTTGAGCCATTGCGCACAAGGAAAGGATTGGCTCAGGAATGCAAGGAGGAAGGTGCTGCGTCCCTTGTATTTCTTAATTTTACTTGTCCCAACCTTTGGCCATCCCATCGCGGAGAAATTTCTTGGAAGCTTCATATGAGTTTCCTCACAGCAAAGAAAGTCAAAACAGACTAGTCCAACCATGTCCTCCTCTGAAAGCAGAGACAGGTTTGAAAATGCTGGCGGAGGATGGGAGTGACGACAACTTGGTTTGATTAATTAGTAAGTAAATCATGATTACACGAGGGTACCTTAGCTGAGGGATGACATCCTGAAAAGTAGAGGGAAAACCACTGTCTACAACAAAATATCTACAACCTCAGCGTGCATCGACATCTAAATGCTACTCTATTATCCATAGTTAAAGGGATAAAAGAAGTTGATTTTTACGTAGGACGATGACATCGAGAGGCTCTGTGATTTTTTTTTTCGGTGGAAAAACAATTTTGTGCCTTTTACTTTTCTTTCTTTCTTTTCTTTTTTCCCCCAAAATGGTCCCTTTACTTTTTAAAAGTGTTCATCCCAAGACGTGCTTTGGTGTCCAACTTGACATTTTGGCCGACGAAATATATAGAAGGGCTAACGGGAGACATTTTTAAAAAGTATACAAATCATTTTCAAACAAAATAAGAGTAGGGGATAATTTTGAATTTTGGATAAGAGTATATGGACCAGTGAAAAAATTATTGCGATACATCTACTATCTAGTACACAATCACCACATTTGTAATCAAAGTGTGGTTCATAAAGAGATAGCAAGATTGATGCATACATGGGAAAATGCCGCTCATAACCGACCACAAGCAACAAAAAGGAGGTTCAAGGGAAATCGATGGACTCCTACCCGACCTTGATCAAGATGAATCTCACATCGAGTGGTTGAGTAAATAATAGATGGACGATTCCTTTCTTCGAAACTTACCCACATGCTAAAAATGTCTGTGTCTCGTGCCATGATTATTCCTATAAAGTGGTAAAAGATTGTCAGCAAAACAGATCTCTAGATTAACCAGAAGACCGTGAAACGATATCCTCTTTTGATTACACTCTGATTCAGAATTAAGTAACCTGAGGAGCACAGTTCATATGTTTACATTCTGCTCCCCGTCCAAGCAGATTATTACGTGGTTTACTTCAAGATTTCAGTGCACCACCAATCCCTGGTGCTTATTTGAGATTCCACCTTTTTAAGTTTACTATGTTGTTGGCATTTTAAAGCAAATTTGACTTAAAACTGGGAAAGGAAAACGGAGAAGCTGAGCTGCCAAAATATAGCGTTTGTTGGCATTTTTAAGTTGGTGATTATTTTTTTAATATTTTTGACAAGAAATTTTTTTGCCCTTTAGTAAGTAATTAACACCATAAAGATTTTACCAACGTCCGTATAAATTCGATAAGTTACAAACCCCTCTGAAATAGCACAAATATCTTTACTTACCAATACCATTATAAATAAGCAACTTATTGATTTCCTAAAAAATTTTACGTGCAGTCAGAAAATATAATCCTCGCAAAAATTACCAAACACCCCAATAAATTGGTAATTTACCATCTTCTTTCAAAATTTCAACAAGTCACAATAAGGAATTTGTCAATGTCCCATTAAATAACAAATTATAGTATTATGCAAAACTTATTTCAGGTATGATGAGTTGATTACCAATGTTGTAACGAATTTAAAAATTAATAATCAACTTTTTTACAGCCAAATTTTTAAGTATACTCCAAATTCCAAAAAAAAAAATTGCTGAAAATTATGAATTCATGTGTCAATATTTAGTTTAAGGTAAATGCGTTTGCCACAAGATTCATATTTAAGCAAAAAACAAAAAGCAAAACTCTATACAGACGCTCCCCAAGAAAACTTTAGGCAGGCTCGAGGCAATCCATCCTAAAAATAGGTCCAAACTGGCTAGGCCAATCTAATTTCCCACTCGAAAAACATTGCGTAAGATTTATTCATGTTTTATTAGATTAAACAGAATAATTGCGCAAGTAAAATATGAAATGGAGCTTTTTATAATATCATGCTTCTTGTCCGTTGTCTCTCTCTCTCTTTTTTATCTTTTGCACGATTAAGCCAAAGCACTATTTTCTCTCACGTCTTATTTTTCCTGAAACTGAGAAAAATGCAATAAATAAGTCATCCTCTTTAGTAAAGCAAACAAACAAGCAGCTTGCATGCATCGTCCATTTTCTCCGCTCACAAAATAACTATCACTTATTTTCTAGAGTTAACACTGAATTTAATTTTCTTTCTTGATCATCTTTATACATGTCTATTATCTTTTTCTTTTAATTTAGCAATCGGGTGATGGGTCAGCTTTTGCATACCTTGACTTGTTTATCTCCCTAAGCATATTAAGGTGGAACTTCTCCACATCGGCCTAAGGAAAGAAAAATATTTTGTTGATATATGAGCCGAAAACTTCTTAGTCATTTCAATTCAACTTTGTACACATGGTTAGCCCGCAAATTGAAAGTGTATATTATGGAAAACTCAACTCATCTCACGATTATAGCGTCTCAACCCCAAATCCATGAATTTAAGGAAATGATTTGCCATGTTATATAAAATAACAGAAGAAACTTTTAACCAAAATGAAGATAAATTAACAAAGTCCATTGTATTATGAATTAAGCAAAAATTAGAAATTTTTAAATTCCAACTTAATAATATTTATTCAAATAGTCTAAAGTAAAGTGCTATGGAGACTTGATTAGCTCTCCCATGTATTCGACTAAACTCCTTATGTTCGGACCTAAAACGATAATAAAAGAGGATAAGCAAAACCATGGTTTAGTAAGTGATAGTCACCACACCTATGACATCAAACAAAGCACGATGCAATTCTAGAAGTATGCATCCATATTTATCAAGACTGTCGCATTCATCACACTTCCCATGTAACAAGTATAATGAATATATTTCAACAAACCATGGGGTATGCACCCTATCATAAATTATAAAATATAATATAACCATCATATGTCAAATTCATTCGATCTTTAGTGTCAAGAAAATCTTATGGTTATGATTTCACCACATGACAAGACCAAAAGCCATATCAACTATGGTTAAGACTCGATAATTACATTGGTTATAATTAAGCCTCAAAATAGATCCGGTCTAGACATCGTATATCATGTCTCAATACATAAGTCAACAATAAGCATCAAATCACTATCACAATACCACATGCCGGCACATATATCACCAATGTAAATGACATTTCATTTCTAAAATGTTCGCAGACAGCATTCACGTGAAGCTAAAAAATATTCAATACTATATCACAAAATGCTATACCTTTCTATACAACAAAGTATGTGCCACGATGATTTACGTTCCTCATTAGAAATTGCGCTTCTTAGAAGTAAAGCCCTACCGACCAAAAGAAATAAAAAAAAAAAAACAAGTAAAGGCCGAACACTCACTTGGGCCCAAAAGTCCGTTCGGTCCAAAACTCGAAATTGCCTTCTGAGAGCCGGATTTTGGGTCTATGGCCCAAGACGCACCCGCGCCTCTAACTTACTTAACGTCGTATAACATCTGAACTTCAATTTTTGTAGAAAATAATTATTTTTGGATAGCAAATAAAAAATATATTTTTCCACATTTTGGGTGTGCTAGTCTATTTTCTTGAAGAATCGTATCGAACCTTTCAAAGATTATGTATCAGACATTCAAACCATCAATATTTATTTGAACAAATCTTATTAATTATTGAATTTTTGGATGTTTAGAAAACCATTTTCCATAACTTCTGGAAAATTAACAAAATATTCTAATGTTTCCAAAATTATGAAAGATTCATAGGTTGTGTTATTTTCTGTGCTGGTTCCAATAAGATGACATCGCAATCCGATGTCCAGGTGGATCATACAAGTCATCGAAAGGGGTTGAGCATGCAAACTACAACTCTACTTCATTAGAGAGATCGAAGTATCATGTTTTTTGAAATGATTAATTTCTCGAGAGCAAGAAGGAATATCTTAAATATAGGGAGGAGGCTTTCAATTCAGAGATGGAATTGGCTTTGCAAGAGGAGATCCTTCGGATTAAGCCATTGCACACAAGATGTGGACTTGGCACATCCCTTGTATTCCCTAATTTTACTAGTCCCAACTTTTGGCCGTCCCATCGCTGAGAATTTCTTGGAAGCTTCATATGAGTCTCCTCGTAGCGAAGAGAGTCAACCAACTAGGCCAACCTTATCCTCTTCCAGCAGAGACACAAATTTTGAAAATGCAGGCAGAGGATGAGACTGACAACAACATGGAATTTCCTTAATCAGTAAGCAAAGCATGACTAGGTAATGCCACCTTAGTTTCTGCTTGGCATCCTGGAAAAACACCGTCGACCACAAAAAGTCTACAACTTCGGCGCGCATGCACATCTAAATGCTGCTCAATTATACAGGATAAATTAGCATTGTAAGGAAACGGATTGTTGAAATGTACCTCCTTAAACAAAGCCATAAAACGCACAGCCAGCAGATTAAAGAACTGCAAAAAATACTCAAACAAGTGAGGATTGCAGGTAGCTCTGTATGACCAGAATATCTATTTACACTCCTTACCGCTTTCAGATGTAGTAGTATGGATTGTATTGGGTGCATATGCACTGAGATGTCTAAGCTCTAGAATTTGAGCCTAATTCGAGGGTTAAGATGCGTACTCAACTGAGTTATGTGAAAGTCCACCTTCGGAATGCTTTGTGACTTTGATGGTGGCATCTAATCTAAGAAAACAGGATTCCTAACGCATTGGCATTCCTTCACAAGATTAAACGGCGACGATTTGAATAACTCTTTCTGTTGCTTTCAATCCCTCTAAAATGTCAGAAGACAGTGGTCAGTACCGACTGATGCTAGGATAAAGGGTTTAGAAACTCAACGTCGCCATTCAAGTGTTCTTGAACAACTTAGAGCCGAGACTTCATTTCATACTTATTACTAATAAAAAAACGATGAAAGGTAAATCATGTAATATATGTTACAAAACAAAGATTATACAAACAAAAGTGGGAATAATATAGGAAAAGGAAAACCTAAAAGCTGAGCTTGTAGAGGACGACGGTGATCAAGATTTAGCATATCTCCAGTGAGGGGGAAGGAGAAGGAGGGCAGGAACAGTAAGGAGTTGAATCATGCTCACTTCCACTCCAATTGCTCCTGCTGCTAGGGTCCTGCCCAAGCATCTGGCTTTCAATCATCGTAACCACTTCAGACATCTCAGGTTGAACAGATGGATCGCCATCAGCACACAATAATGCTAGCCGGACTAGCTGCTCTGCTTCTTTTTCCACATAATTCCCATGCAAATTGGGATCGACCACTCTTCCCAACTCGTTCTTGTTCATAAATCGATCAACCCATTGCTCCAAACTTAGATTTTTATTATATGCGGACACGTCAAGTTTCAAATATGGCTGTCCAGAGATGAGCTCAAGAAGCATTTTCCCATAGGCGTGAACATTCTTTAACTTGACTCTGCAGAAGGCATTGGTGGAGTCAACACAAGCATCTTTATAGAGATGATGAGTTTGAGGAGAGGAATCAGAATCATGCGAATCTTTTCCTTGGGATGAGGATGTGACACTCACAGGAGGGTTGAGAATAGGAATAGTCCTTCCCTTAAAACAAAAACCACCTATCACGGCCTCAGATTGGGCATTCAGATATATAGTCGACGAGGAAACATCACGGTACATGATCTTAATGTTGCATTGATTATGTAGGTGCGCAAGACCTCTTGCCACTCCCAAGGCTATATGCTTGCGAGCCATCCAATTGAGGGGTCGGATGGACCGATCCCGTTTATGTCTGAGATGATAAGCGAGGCTGCAGTTGATCATCGAGGGATAGACCAGTAAAAGCTCCTTCTTGGTCCTACAAAAGCCGATTACACATAGCAAGTTTGGGTGTGTCGAGCTTCCCAGTTGCACTTCTGCTTCAAACTGCTCTTCCCTCCATCGATCGACAACAGTCGCTCTCTTAACTGCCACTAACGAACCATCAGCCAAGTGCCCCCGGTAAAGCTTCCCGAATCTAGCTTCTGCCAAGAAGTTGTCGCAGCTAAAATTGTCTGTGGCGACTCGGATCTCCCTTAGGGAGAGGCTTCTAGGAGGTGTTTTAGGTGTTGGATCACCTTGAACGGACTCGGTATCACTGTAGGTTTGGAGATTGAACACCATCTTCGAGGGGGGAAAGATAGATTCGTCTCATATACAAATGGATCGTATAAGCTAGATGGTTTCTCTCGATAGATAGTGGTTGCTTCGAGAAAAAACCTTTTGCGTACCCGAAGAGACTTGCTTGTACACAAAGTTTTCATAACTCCAGTTCGGATTATGCCCGTCTCTCGCACGACTGCTTCTGGCTGGTGTGAATGAAAGAATTGGAAGGAAAAGACATTAAATTGTAGGCTGCTGTCAAATGTGGGGCTATGTCTCTCCAAAGCCTTCCTGTGAGCAGCTGCTATAGAGAGAGAGAGAGAGAGAGAGAGAGAGAGAGAGAGAGGATTCATTGCCGCGAAGCTTCCAAATTTGACAAAACGTGCAACTCATCTAAAGCCAAATTTGCATAGTATTCTTGGATTCCTGCGCATTGAAAGTCCAAATGTGAACAGCGCTAGTCCTTGTCACTATACTAGCTGTACATTACATGGAAACGCTGTTTAGCTTTTACATATTCCTGCAGATCCATACTTTTAATTACTGGTATTTGTGGAACACATGCTAACTTGGATTGATCATATTGCAATTTCAGTGGAAAATTTTCTATATCAGTGGAAATACTAGTATTAATTTTAGATCATTATTCTATTTCTCTATGTTTCATTTTGAAGAAATAATCCTCAGAAACAAGAAACAAACGCATTAACAATAAGTAGAAATCTTTACTATGATATATTAAAGACATAAAATTTATATTTAGTTGATACAACAAATAAATGAAAATCAGGAATTTTTTATGTTAGATCTATCTGAAGTTAGGGTTGACCAAATATTGGAAGAGACAAAGTACTAGATATGAGTTCATCTTCCTTGTAAACTCCCTCCACAACTACTCTTGGCGTACTGCGATTATCATAACTGATTATTTCCTGTACATTCTTGAAAAATATTTTGTGAAGGAACTTGGAAAGTTTGTGTCACTAATTAATCAATGTACTATCCAAGTAGTCTATGCTATGCACAGGATATACATGGATTCCATTCATTGGTATTTTAGTGGAGTGCAAAATTTTCAAAGCCAAGAGTGTTACCAAACTAAGGTACCAATAAGCGTGGCCCAAGAAAAAAATAGAGGTTTTGAGTGCTTAGTTTGAGTTAAATGATTTTATTTTGTTACAAGACTGATAATATTCACATTCAGTTACTCATTTGAGTTAAATTGAAAAAGCAATTTTAATTAGCATAGAAAGTTTTAGCCATAATAAAGACAATGTTTGTACACGATGAGGGGATTATGAGATAAAAAATCGACAAATGTACTCATGTGTCCATGCTTAGAAAATGATACAAACTATATGTACAATTTAGGAGATTCTCATAATTGTATATATCTGCTTTGATTATGCATATGCCTCATTGAGTATATTTGATGTCATAATATTTTATTATGTTAGATGGTAATCTCACATAATCTATAGATAGGATCATGTTGTAATAGTTAGAGGAAAAAAAAAGTTTGACTCGGTCAAACTTGGTGGCTCTCTTCTAATAAAACACATAGAGAAACTGCCTCAAGTAAAAGAGATAAATAATGAGAGAGAGAGGCTTGGTGATGCAAGACGAGTACTCTTTTTTTCTTTGTCGAAGCAACACGAGTACTTGAGTGGTTATATTTTGTATTAAGATTTGCGATTAGAGATAAGTTATTCTTTTGAAAATCTATCATCCTAGAGAAAACTATAGCAAATTGCCCTGGAAGATGGTTGAGATTGAAATGTGAAGAAGTGTACCTTATCTTAGTGTTACGATTAGAAGTACACGGTTAATTAATTATGATAGCGAAATTATTAATTTTGTCTTGCGTGGCGCATGCGTGTGTTAGCTTAATTTCTTGAACTATCTGTTTAGAAAAATGGTATCCTTTGAGATGGACTGTCATTTCAATTGATTTTGGTGACATGAAGATGAATTGGTGACCGGGAAGAGTGCATTCGAATTAGAGTATTAGCAATTAGCAAGGAGCACCCAAAAAGGCCGTTTCTGTATGTTATATTGGTTAATTAAAATAGACTAAGGGTCAATTATCTGGGTATAGAAGAAATGCATATATTTTCGAGAGAATTAAGGAAAAAAATTATTACCATGATAGAGTTAATGGAGATTGCCTTTGCATTTTATTTAAGAGAGAAAGCAATTAGCAAAATTGTCAATAGAGAAATAATGATTGCACATATTATGTAGTTATAGCTCATGCTTGATTTTGAAATAAGGTTATCAATGATCTCTACTTGAGGTGTTAGGAAGAACATGAAAAGTATTTGAAGATTTAGATACAATAAATAAGAGTTGATTTATATAAGTTTTCAAATGGATAATGTGATATGAGGCGATGTACATAATTGAAATGACGGAAATGTCGAAAGAAGAATTAATGGTTAGTGAGATATTTGGGTTGTGATGACTATAGAAGATGATGCAAATATCTTAGTTTTATAGATATCCTTCGGATTAGATTTCAAGAGTCAACGAGTGATAATGAATTTTATGCTATTGGAAAGATTGTTGCGAGGTATTATATTAGCTGATGACACTAGCGAGTCCATTTAAGAATCAATTTTTTGTAGAATTAGAAAGAGAAAAAGGAAAAACAATGTTGAATGGTAGACTGATGATGTGAATTTTTAGGTATGGCATATTCTAACAATTATTCTTGGTGAATTCGTTTAAGGATGGTAATGCCTAATTGGGAAACTAAGTAATAGATTCAAAATTAATAAGCATTTAGTGAATGGACATAAATAAATAAATAAATAATAATTTTAGAATTCTAATGATGCAAAATGACAAAGTTGAGGCCTATACCTCTAAACAAGTAAAATCAAGTTACTCCACTCATGATCTAGAGCTAGCAGTGATTGAGTTTTGCATTAAAAATATTGTGGCATTACTTGTACGGTGAAAAAATGTAATCTCTTTATAGATTCCAAAATCTTAATTATATTTCTATTTTATTAAAAAATAATTGAACATGAGACAAAGGAAACAAAGGAGATAGTTAGGGCTCTTGAAAGCTACAATCTGTCTTAAAAGAAACGATGTACCAAATGCCTTAGGCAGTAAGTCTTCTGTGACATGTCAACATTACCTATTACTCAGGAATTTATCCCTAAGGATATAAGAAAGTTGAATCTAGAGGTATTTGTTTATCAGTTTGGTGCTCTTTCAGCTAATCTCTTAGTACAACCAACCTAATTAATAAAATCAAGTCAAAATAGAATGAAATTTTCCATCGAGGTATATCTAAATTTCTTTTAAGAAGTATAGAATGGAATAATTGGATAAAAGGAAAAGTTTGACTTAGTCAGACTTGGTGGCTTTATAATAAAACACAGAGAAACTGCCTCAATTAAAAGAGATGAAGTATGGAATGGAATAATTGGATAAAAGAAAAAGTTCGACTTCGTCAGACTTGGTGGCTTTATAATAAAACACAGAGAGAAACCATCTCAATTGAGAGAGAGAGAGAGAGAGAGAGAGAGTAGCCCGTGAAAACAAGAGAGAAGGGGAGAAGAAAAAAGGAAAGTAGAAAGGGAAAAGAAAAAGAGGGAAACTCGCAAGAGCTCGCGTCAAACGTCCCGACAGGCCCAATTAATTTCATTTCACATTGCCTCATAAGGATTCAAGCTATTTGTTCATCTAATCTGTGGAACTTTGACCATGGCATAAGAAATTTGAGTAATGAGAGGTGGACGCACATTCATGTAAGGGATAGTACTAGTGGACGCACATTCATGTAAGGGATAGTACTAACTTTTATACTATATTAGAAGATTTCATCTCAAAAACTTAAATTTTTAGAATAGTTGATAGTGATTTTACAAACTCCAAGATGATATTATAGCATGAAGTTCTAAATTCAAATCTTTCGAAACCCTATATGCCATCCCAATAAATTATGTCCTGCTTAGTACTAAAAAAACCACAATGAATGGAATGGCATGGCAATTTATCCACAATCTTATCCTTCTATTTTTTATTTTTTTTGTCAGTCCTACTCTACTCATATTCTAACTCTCACTCTCAGACTTTTATCCTGCCTCTTTGTAGGGCGTGGGAGTCGAAACCCACTCCTGAAACTAATTCGTCCCCACCTCAACCCCCGAGAAGGTGGGGATTCGAACCCCCCACCTCCCCCTTCCAAGTTGGAAGGGTGGCCACTAGAGTAACCCCAGTGGTTATCTTATTCTTCTATTCACTTGCCGAAAGTGATCACCTTTTGAGAAAGAGCCGATTTCAATTGGAGAGAGTGACAAGCCAAAAGCCAATTTGACAAAACCGAAAGTGATCGCCTTTTATGATGGGTCTTTCTATCTTCTTTGCTTCCTCTGATGATAAGCGTGACAGTAATGCTCTATCTGTGCACTGATAATTTAATAAAAACAGCCCCAACTAATCTTTTCTCATCCTAGTTGGCGTGTATAAATGAAATGGAAGGAAAAGTCATTGAAGTGCATTTGTAGGTTGATGTCAGAGTGTGGGGCTATCTCACTCCAGGGCCTTCCTGTGAGCAAGTTTCGTAGAGAGAGAGAGAGAGAGAGGTTTCATTACCTCGAAGCGTCCAAATGTTTTGTTAAAAGGCAATTTGACTAAAAGGGCAACAGATATAAAGCAAATTTTGCAACTAAGTCCATTTTTCCTTTTATGACAATTAATGATCTTGTACATGTGTTAAAAAATTATTTTCAGGAGGAACTTAGAAAGTTTGTGTCCCTAATTTATCATTGTACTAGCCAAGCAGCCCGTGCTATGCCGGGGGGCCGGGAGACACATGGATTCCATCCCATTGTTCTTTAAATAGAGTACAAGATATTCAGAGTCATTTGTCAAAAATTTCTCTGTGCACAACACGTTCAATATGTCAAAAGTCCATCTCTCATTTTTACTTTGGAACTTGCAACCTAAAATTGTCAACGGCTATAAAATCCGGCCAAGGGAGTAACAAACCAACATGGCTTAAAATTTGGCCTCGACTTTTGTTTATTGTCACAGAGAAAGGGGAGCTGCTTTCTCTTACAAATAAATGGCCAGGGAGATTCGGTGGGGGACATAATTGTGCATGGAATCAGCACTTTGAGTACTACATTACCTAAATCCAAAGTCGGATTAATGATTCATGGTAACAAAACAGGCATGCCTACTTTGAGCTGCAACTTGTGATTGCAGCCCCTGCAAGTTTTAGTGATTATAGAAACTCCACGGGATATCGCATATGAACACAGGAAGAGGCCTTACAAATGGAATCTGAGTTGTTGAAGGCCCCGTTTTAGAAGGCCAATGGTATGAACCGCGCTGTCAATGGCATGAGTTAAGCTCGTTAATGAGGTGATAAAGTATGCCTACAGGAAAAATAATTGCCTGCAACCACTCTTCCAAAATGCTTATTAATCATTAGATCCTTACCGAGGCGATCTAATTTAATTTTGATGACTCTTGAACCCATCATATCTGCTCTGTCTTGAAGGATTTGTTGGAGACTCTCTGCATTTCATGAAAAAGCCCTCTTTTGTGCATAAATTTGCCTAGGTTCTGTTTGTTTCGAGAGATTTTTTTTGTTAAAAAACATTTTCCTCATTTCATCACGTTTGATCGCTAAGGATAATGGGTCACTAGAAAATCATATTCCTTGTAAACTAAAAACCTTTGCTTAATCCAAATGATTTCCTCTTTCAAAAAAAAAAAAAAATTCCAAACATGATTAAACATCGGCATTTGCACTACAGACTTTACGCTTGAGCATGGAATCCGGAACACCGTTCTCGAGTCCTCAGCAGCAGCCCTTAGTGTAGAGACCAACCAAGCCTGTGTCCAAAGACTAGACTATGCGTAGGCCAAGTTCCTTGACGCTCAAGCCTCAAAGCTTGATACCCTTACCAAACTCCTCGGCACTTGGGCCTAGGTCCATAGAGCTTGGGCCAAAAACCCCAGCGCTCATGCTCAAATCACCGGGGCCAGAGCCTACGTCCATCGAGACCATACTTAAGACCTCGGTGGCCATGCTCAAGTCACCTATGCTTTGGCCCAGGTCCATAGAGGCTAGGCCTAGGATATAACGGCCATGTTCGATTCCCGAACTGCTCATGACCAAATCATTTGTGCCCAATTATGTCTATTTCGGAAAATAAAGTATGTTTTCCTTTTCAAATGACGGAATGATTTTCAAACTTCGGTCTAACATCAAAAAATATTGTCATTTTTCTAGAAATGACTTCTTAGAAAGCATTTTCCAAAATGTCAAATTTTCCAAGAAATAAATTGCAAATATTCATTGGGGGTTTCGCCCCAGTAGCCACCCTTCCATCTTGGAAGGGGGAGGTTGAGGGTTCAAATCCCCACCTTCCGGGGTGGGGTGGGGACGATTTCATTTCGGGAGTGGGTTTCGACTCCCACGCCTGCGAGGAGGCAAAGCAAAAGTTTAAGAGTGAGTGTTAGAGTAGGATTAGCGTAAGACTAACCAAAAACAAAAAAATTGCAAATATTTGCGACATGTGCGTTAAATGTGAATTGATCACATTGCAATTTCAATGTAATTTTTTTTTATATATGAATGGAAATATGAGTAATAATTCTAATATTATTATTTTATTTCTCTATGTTCCATTTTAATGGTCAATCCTTAAGAATAAGAATCAAATGCATTGACAGTAAGTAAAAATCTTTACAATGATGTAGTAAAGAGATACAACATATAGTCAATCGATGCAAAAACAATAAAAAAATCAGGATCTATTTTCGATATTTCTTTCTGGAGTTAGCGTTGACCAAATATTGGAAGAGACAAAAGAACTTGATCCGAGTTCAACTTCCTCGTAAACTACCTCCACAGCTACTCTTGCCGAGAAAGTTCATGTCACTAATTTATCCCTACACTAGCCTAGAAACCCGTGCTATCCAGGTGATGCACGTGGATTCCATTCATTGTTCTTAAATAGGATATAAATTTTTCAGAGCCAATTTGGAAAAAGGGAATATATTTAAATTGCTATCGTGGCTTTACCTAGGGGTAGTTTATCACCATGGCATATGGTACATGAACACTGGAAGAGGCCTCGCAAATGGAATCTGAGCTTACAGCACATCGTTGCCTTTATATATATATAATAATGAAGCCACTATAGAATTAGAGCATGTGGAAGGCTTCTTTTTTTTAGTTCAATGGTATAAACCACTGTCAATGGCATGAGTCAAGCTTGTAAATGAGGCGATGAAGTATAAAAGATTATAGTCTGCTCTCCTGAAATGCTTATTACTAATAGGATCCTTAATGTGTGAATCTAATTTAATTTTAATAGCTCTCAGACCTATAGTCGTTATGTCTCGAAGTATTTGTCGGGGGAATCTCTTCATTTCTTGAGTTTCTGCGCAATTTGACAAGCATCGCAAACTATACAAGCGAGCTAGGCAAGTGGGCAAGTATGTTTCTCTTTGGTTCTCTCTGTGGGACCCCGAGACATTCGCGCCGGTGGCTGGGCTCCCAGCCACAATCTCCTGCCTCTGTCCCTTCCCATGTGCACACCCTCTCTCATTTCTTGTTTCTGATTTTATTTCTCTTTTTTCACTCTATTTATTTATCTCAAATATACGATGAGTCGAAGGAGCATTGTATATATGAAATAAATTAGGCGAACAAAAAAGTATAGTCTAAGGAATTAATTGGCTAAAAAAAAGTTTAGGAATTAGGGTGAATATATTGCAAAATTTAACAACTATTGGTGTCTTCAACCCTTTTTTGGGAGGTAAAAAATTCTCAATGACATTCATGAAAATATAAAAGAATCTATGTATATGGTTGACAAAAATTTCTTCTTGACCCCATGGATGGATGAACCTCACTAGAAGACAAGCGCTAAACTTTGGTACATTTTGCAATTAAATAAATAATTCATTTTTGTTTTATCAGAATTGTACGTTTATATTTATACCGGATGTTTCGCTGAATTCCTCTTTTACCTCTGTCACCTTGTCACTTTCAGATTTCCTTCTGCTTCAAAAATGAAAGGGCTTTTGGTCACTAAGATCAACCCTTATTTGATTAACAAAGGATTATAGAAAGCTAACGTGTAGTTTATACCAATACATAGTAGTAATTACTCAAATTATGTTGTTCATTCCAGAAACTCCATGTTTACTTTGCTTGGCAATGTAACGAAAGTTAATGAACTGCAAGTCATTCTAGTCTTATGAACTCAAAAAGTTAGAGGTTGTACATCATTCGTTGGAAGGCATAATTTAATCTCAACCATAATCATCATGTTCCATATCCATATGAATATATTGGACTAACATTGCTAATGATATTGAAATCATGAAGGTAGTAAGAAACATGCACTAATGACCTACAACAACGAGTAGCAGATGTAAATCATACATTAAACGTCACTGAGAAGGAGGTCGGTAATAAGCAATCACAGCATACGAAGACTGAATTGCCGACAGAACCAGAAGTATGAATGCCGCTATAGTTGATATGAGATACCACCGCGATTTGAAGTAGATGTTCTTGAAGCTGGCCCAATGCACTCGGAAGTCCTTCTCACAATACGTGTTCACATCCTGGAACACCTGGCATAAATGGTTCTTGCGGATGTCAAACACAACATCTTTCCCAATGTTGCTAAAGAAATGGGCAATTTTCTCATCCGTCCCAAAATATCTCTCAATGATCTTGCGGTTGCATAGGAACTCGGCATCCGCTGGTGTGTTAAGGAGGCAACCCATGAAAGTGGCATAAGTTGTGACATGCTTGGAGGAGTCCCTGTGGCATTGCTCAAATGCAATAAAATTAAGGAACAGAGAACTCAAGAAGTCATCGAATTTTAGTACCGGAATTTCCAAGACGCCATTGCTGAATTTGATGTCCATGAAACTTTCGCAATGGGTGGGCTTGAACTTAATGCCTGCTTGGTGGAGCTTGTTCGCGGGCTGGATCAGGCGAAGGAATTTATTTTGTTCTCGCTTTGTTTCTGGAGGGTCATGGATGTAAGTCAAACGGAGGAAATTAAGCAGATGTTGCAGATGTTCTCCTTCCCTATTGGAGTACTTCTTCAAGACTTCCTTTGGTCTTTGAAGCATCCGGTTGAAGAAACTCAAGGCAAGATCGGATAGAGAAGGATCACTCTCATTTGAAGATCCCAGCGTCAGATCGAACAGACGTTTGAGAACGAACCATGGAATTTGGTTCTCGAGTTTGGCGAGATCCCGCATAAGGAAAGGCAAAACCCAGGGCTCTGTCAACAAGGGGTCATGCCTTATTACATCGGGGTCCCCTGTCCATCTGCGGGAGTACTTGCAAAACAGCTCAATGATGAAGCAAGCATCAAGTACCATCATCTGGATGAGCTCATCGCAGTTGAAAGCTAAGGCCTCAGGATAACACTTTCTTATCTTCTCCTCCATCGGCTTCAAAGCCTCAGCGAACTGTTGTAGCTTCTCCATCTGTAGCTTCTCCGTCCTCTGGTGCCTTCGATTGAGCAGATCGATGAAGAATCGCCGCTTATGCTCTTGAATCTTTTCAAACCCTGGGTTTCGGTGGTGGTAGGGCCCAATCGGGACCGTGCTAGGCCGGTACGCCATCTGATTAAAATCGGACAGACTTTGAGGCACTCTAAAGATGCAGAAACTTATCTCGTCTGCTGATCCTCGGCTCCTACCATCGGACGACCCAACATCGACCACATGATGAGAAGAACTACTACCACTCCTGGCGTTTCGGTTGCCACGAGAATCCGACTCTCCGGGCATTGGTGTTTGCTGAAGATTTTTCTGCGATTCGCACCGCGCAGAAGGTCTGAATTTTTGTAGTACTTTTCGTAATTGTAAAGGATGAAGATAGGCGATGCCGGAAATTTCCAGGAAATTGGCGTCAGTATTTGTTGTTTCTGCCAGACGACTTGCTGTCTTGACTTTATTAATAATCGATGGTGGGGTCGTCTTGCTTTTAGTATTAGTGAGAAAAGAAAAACGACGGAAACAGTGAAGATGACCGGGATATATCTTAAGTATTGGCTAGGTCGGTTCCACTTGAGTTTATGTATTGACTTATAATGAATTTCACAGAAGTAGCATTGGCTTATTTGACCAATCTTCTATGAGGTCGAGAGAGTTTTTTTTCTTTTTTTGGTTGGGTCCCCCATGGTTGTTGCGTTGCCCTTTCCACCTTTTAATTCCATAAAAAGTTTAGAAGCTGGAAGCTGGGAACATTACCCAAAAATTTTGATTTTCAACTTTTGAATTTGTTTAATGTACTTTTAAATTGATTTTTCAATGTAATCAATCAGGTTAATTTAGGTTGAAAAATTCTAATGTGCCGGCCCAATCAATATCGGTCATTTTACATAACATGCACAGCGATCTAATATGTACAACTCCATTCAAAACAATGTCATATTGAGAACTCTTTTTATATTTTAGATTTTTCCTTTTTACTTTTTTACTTTTACTGTTCATCATCTTCCTCAGTTCGTCAGGTACTGTTCATCCACCATTATTGCCTTCTCCACCGCCACTGCTACGCCCTGCGTCTCCCTCCCCACCGCTCGACTGCAAACCCCGCCACGGCCAACCATGAGCCCCCAAATCTGTGTTGGTCCTGGGCAGATCATCCTCCGATCCGAAGTCATTGAACAGATCCACCCTAGTTGCGAAGTCCTCGAAGCTTCCGGCCTGTTCTCAGAGTTTTGCCAACATTGATCGTACAAGATAGTGATCATTGTGTCGCGACTTGAAGTTTTGGCAGAGGGAAATTTTGGGGGAGTGTTGGATCGTCTACCACGGAGATTGGAGTCGATTCCACTATAATGTAATGGTTGGATAAGAGAAAAACAAAGGGTGGAAGCGGCCGTCGACCAGTCAGAAGGTGGGCAAAACAAGGAAAGAAGCCGGCTGAACTCAAAAGAAAAGAAGGCAACAGAGGAAAAAAAAAAGGCCGGGGAGAAGTGGGGGAGGAGTGGACGGGACAGAGAAAGGAAAAAGAAACTTGCAAGCCGAATGAATTTGTTTTTACAAAGCTCGGTAAGGATTCGAACCCTTGGTTTATCTAAGTGGGAGTTAGGACATAAATTCAGAATAATGTGAATCTTAAGCTATGGGGTTCAACGTAAGATTAATTAAGTTGTAGAATTATATTAAAAATAAAGTAGTTTAAGGTGTTGTGGAGTCATGGAGTATAAAAAAAATCGAAAAAAAAATCAATTTTGAGCAACGCTTTGATCAGAACAAACTTTTTAAAGATTTGTGTTTGAGCTACAAATAACAGATAACTATTTGCTTTAAGCAAGTGTTTTAATGGTGCATGGGGCTTGTTTAGGTCATAATTAAGCTTAGTTTAATTGATTCATAGTTAAGGTAACATTTTACTTGATCTTGATGTTGTTTCTCGCTTATTAGATAGGATTGCGAGTTCGCCAACTCAAGTAATCTTTTTTGTTTAGCTTTAGGCTTCCTATGTGAGTTGTTTATCTCTTCAAGTTTGTAAACTCATATTTTGAAATGATATATTATAAGTTAGGGATATGTGCAACAGAAATCTTAAAACTTATTATGAAAGTATAAGTAAGTCCTAAAACTTGCAAAGAATACGATCAAGTATAAAATTTTGTTAGATTGTTGCAATCTAGTCATTCTGTTAATTATGTCTAATATTGTTAATGAAAAATAGTGAAGTGACTTTTATTTAAAATATTTTCTCTCTCCTTTGTGACAATGATGTGGCGAAAAGACAAAATGTGAGGCTAAAACGATATTATTTTGGTCTAAATATGATTTTTGATACAAATTTTATTTCAATTAAATTTAGAAAAGCTTAAATTTAAAAAAAGAAAAGAAAATGAGGAAGAAGAACTGGGAGATGAGGGCTTTGTAGCCCTTGGGGAATGGTTTGGGGTTGGCATCCCTCACCAACGGCAAGCAAGGACATGTAGGCCCTTGCCTAGATCTAGGCGAGGATTGTGGCCCTCCCTTAGATTGGGCAAGGGCCGATGACCCTCAAAGGTGGTCAGCAATGGCAGGGCAACGGTGGCAACAAGAGGTGCCCTTGCCGCCTACTTCTTCTTCTTCTTCTTCATCTTCTTCTTCTTCTTTTGTTTCTTTTTTTCAAAAAAAAAAAAAAATTAGCTTATCTTTCTATTAACTTAAATAAAAATTTTGATTAAAATTAGATTTGTACCAAAGCAACATCATTTTAACCATATAACCACCACTAGGGAAGATAAAATATTAAAAGAAAGTCATGTTAACATTTTCTGTTAGTTAAATTAGACAAAGTTAACATAATGGCTCGATCACATTAATTTAACAGGTTTTAGGATTTGATTGCAATTTTTATAAGTTTTATGACATAATTGTACTTTCGTGATAAATTTTAGGACTTTCAATGAACATATCTCCATGAGTTATGAAATGATAAATTATGTTGGATGAAATTTGGACCGTGTACCTAAATAGTCTTTGGCTATTTGTGAATGTTTTGACAACGTGTTATGAAAGACATATTGAAAAGGTTAAATGCATTATTTTGCAAATTCGGTTTGTGAAATGAATTCTTAAATAATTTAAGAAATACTTTACAAAATGTATTATCACTTATGAGCTAAGTTGTGAAAAGATTTATATTTTGGTTCATAAGATGGATTCTGAATTTGATTTCTCATATTGAAGGATGAGATTTGATGCTCATTATCATTATGAATCCAATTAAGGCAAAATTTGCATACTGGTTTTGTGATATCATTTTGGGCCAACTCACCAACTAATAATAGGTGGAAATTTTGTCAAGGAGGAATCTTGATCACTTTGTTGCTAAGAATTATGTTGTGAATATGATTAGATATTAAGCAATAGATTGATTGATAGAATAGACCATTGATATGCGACTTTTACATATATCAATTAATGGAATTGACCATTAATTTTTTATTTTTGATGGTAGATTAAATGAGTATTTTTAATATGTATAAAAACTCTATTGAAATAAAGTTAACAATATTTGATTTGAAAAGTATATTATGTCTTAGGTTTGGATGATGAGTTTCTGGTATTATTTTATATATGTGCTTAGTGGATGCATAATCTACTTAGAACATATTCATACTACTCAATAGACAGCGGTTGCTTATATCATTTGTCTATTGTTTTTCAGGTTATCCCATTAGCGGCAAGTAAAGCAAGAGCGCTATCAGTGAGAAACTTTTGGTTTCAAGAATTTTTTTGTTTGAGCTATATGTGATCGAGATGAGTTTGCTAGATAGTTGTTAGTTTAGTGATGTGCATATTCTTATTGATGAATTATAGAAACTTTTATTATAACCAATTTGCTGGTTTATCAATATATTTATATATATGCATATATTGGAGATATATATTTTGATAACAGATTGTTGATTTGCGTTTGAGACTACGTCCTTAAGGTTGAAGGACGACCACATCATCTCAAATTCTTTGTTGGTGTTGATTGTTGAGGTGACATATAAGATAATGGATCGTGCAAGATTGATGATTTTCTTCTTAGTACTAATTGATTCCAAGGTACATTTTCATTTCATTATCTAAAGAGCTAGACTTTTGCTTATGCATACAAAAGTCTCCACTCTCTGCCTATTGGAGTTAGGGGTGAGCAGCGATCTAGGGTTGACCCTAAACCGACCCTGGATCGGCCCTGGACCGGCCCAACGCTGCCGATCCTGGTCCGATTCCCAAGGAGACTGGGTTGGTCCTTGGTCCTGAAATTCCAAGGACCAACACTATGCGGGTTAGTCTTCGGTTCTAAGAGTTTTGGGTTGGTCCAACCTGGACCAACTTTGTATATTATATTATATTATATTATATTATATTATATTATATTATATTATATATAATTCTTTTATTTATTCAAACCTAAGTAAAATGTCTGTTAAAAAAAAAAAAAACATAAGTAAAATGATGTTAAAGCTATTAACTCCTCAAGCTCACAGTCACGGACATACGACATTCAAAAGGCGTGAAGCTTACGTCGTAAAGGTCTTCACGGCGTCCTCCTCCACAGTCATGGACTCGTGACATCCAAAACGGCGCGAAGTTTACGCCGTAAATCTCCTCACAGCTTCCTTCCCCAAAGTACGTTCTCTTTCATTCTGTCTTCTTTGTTCTTCAATTTGCCAAAATCAAAAGTAGCAACATCCCCACTAGCCTCTGGTTGCCCACGCCGCTCACCTCTGACCGTGCGCGCCACTCGCGCCGCTCGCCACTCCTTGCTCGCCACTCACCCTTTGCTGTCGTCGTTGGCCTCACTCAACGCTCACCACTCACCGCTAGCCTCGCTCAACGCTCGTCGCTTGCTATTGGCCTCGCTCAATGCTTGCCTCTCACCAGTTGACGCTCGCCCCACTCGACGCTCAACGCTTGCTGCTTGCCGCTCGCGCCAGTCGCCTCGCTTATCGCCGAGTAAATCAGAAGGAAAAAAAAAAAATCCCTAATTAGAAACCCTAACGCTCGGCTCACCCTTGCTTTCCGAACACAACTTGGCTAGTGAGTTCTACTTTGTGCTTCATTTGAGATCTTCAATGCTCTTGATTTGTGTTGAATTTTTATTTTTCCACGTTTGCTTCGCGTACGTGATCAGTTTGGCTAGGTATTAGTCCCCATGACCTCCTCTTTTGGACCCTCGATTGATGGGGCCGATTGCATCCAATGTGTTCTTTCTGGGCTTTTCTTTCCTTTTTTGGAGATGGGTTTTAGCTTTGATTGGAGAACCGAATCGTGCTCATCATCCATCGTGACTTTAACTGAAGTAGCAATCGAACCATATTGATGTCATGTTTTTAAAATCTAGATCGTTGCATGTTGGAACAACAAGCTCGATAAAGACACGAGCTTGTAATTTATGAGCTGAAATTAGGTAAAAAATGCCAAAGTTTTGTTGGGAAAAGAAAGGAAATTTTGGTGATGTCCCCCACTTCTAGTTGCTGTTGCTTTGAATATGTCGTCTTTTAATTTAAGACTAGCTATTGCAAATTATGGTGGAAGCGTCGAGGTGTTGTTTGTTGAGACTAGAGACTGCCTTGTAAAGTATGTGGGACCTGAGTCCATTGGGTCTGGGATCAAAGCAGCAATCAAAGAGAAGTCCCTTGATATTACTAATGTTGTGTTCACTGGCTAGATCACACAATAAAGGTGAGATAAGATGGTAAAATGTCACTTT
The DNA here is from genome assembly GCA_014182715.1 of Eucalyptus cloeziana. Classification (NCBI taxonomy): domain Eukaryota; kingdom Viridiplantae; phylum Streptophyta; class Magnoliopsida; order Myrtales; family Myrtaceae; genus Eucalyptus; species Eucalyptus cloeziana. The sequence goes on along the minus strand of CM024644.1, from coordinate 17,703,905 downwards.
TGTTGATTGCAATATGCTTGTTAATTCAAAATTCAGTGGGTATAGTCATATAATGACTTTAGGAGGTGCATATGAGTAAAAGACCGACTTTAAGACTAGAGGTTCTCAAGATACAAGTGTGCTTGCATATAGTAAAGAAAATACTCAAGCAGCTATTCATCCTGCTCATTATTGATGAATGATTTGTACGTGAGTTTCTCTTGAATGGGTTCTAATGACCAGTTCTTCTTTATTTCTAGATGGATTCCTGCCGAGGATATCAATGTGACAATGAGCATATAGTTGGTAATGCTAAAAAAGAATTGCAACATTTTGGGGTGATATAAGAATTTCCTACAAGTATGGGTTCAAATTGTCCTGTAGATTTTCTGAGAAACTGGCTTTTTTATTGGTTGTGGGCTCCATCATTATAGTGCTAATGACCTTCCCAGAGAATTGACTTAATTTGGCACAAGAATCAGGCCAAATTCACTTGACTTAGGAGTCGTGTGGCAAGGTAAAAATCACTTTATTATAGATATGCACCGGCAAACTCTCTAAACTTTGTGAAATCATCATTATCGAGTAAATGTGGATGCTACGTAGCTATAGTTTAATCTGAATAATAATTAAATTTCAGAACGAAGTGCCCACTTTTTCTTTCTGGGCTTTGTGTCCTTTTGCTCTTTTGACCTCAATTTATGATTTTGTTGATTACTTCAGCTCCTCTTACTATGTTTAGGCCTTCATAAATTCTGCCCGATGCCTCTTGTTGGCAAATATTCGGATCTAGTGAAGTGCCTATCACAAGGTTATGATGTGATATTCTACTACTAATTTGAATGAATCACACCCTTGAAAAGTAGTACAACCTTACCTAACATGAATAACTTTTCGTAGATCCCAAGTTTGTCAATTTTCCTGCTCTTCGGGGAAATCATTCTAAAGATCCCTTTTTCTTTATCACTTAACTTCTACATTCTTTCCTGGTAAAATTTCTTTTCCCCCCTCAACCTTTTCCTTGTCAAGACCAGTGGCGGTCATGATTCTCAACCACCCAACATATAAATAGATATTTGATGTTGCCTTTTTCTATTGTTTGTCAATTTTTTAGGGAGTATAAAAAATAAGACGAAAAAAATTATCGATCGGTCTCGGGTTGACCTTGGAACTGAATCGAACCCATTGGGTCAATACGGTCCTTGGTCCCGGGCTCAATAGGGTCGGTCCTCGGTCCTAAAAATTGAGGACCGACACTGTATGGGTTGGTTCTAGTGTTAGGGGGTGGCTCGGACCAACCCGGACCATGCTCACCCCTAATTGGAGTCAAGGTAACTTCAAGGTAAATGGCCTCTTTCATCACAACTAGGCTCAAAATTTGGCTCATCTGAATGAAATGAGGGGGAAAAAAAGCGAATTGAGGGCAATTATGTGAAAATGGTGGGGCTATCATAGCATTTCAACCATTTAGTAGCTTCCCACATAGAGAGAGATTCCATTTACCTCAAAGTTTTGATATCTTAAAAAGTTCTTCCTCAAGTATAGTATTAGAGAACACATATTATTTCTTGACGTTGATTTAAAAAATGATTTAGATTTCTATTGAGTGTTTGCATATGTTCCACTTTTAGATTGTCATATAACTTTGAGTATGAATCTTTACACTTAGTACAACTCTGTTCGGTCTTTCAACTCCAACTAACCATTATGAACTATTAACATTACTACCAATGTAGTCACTACATCAAGACATTATTATTTTTATTCTCATGTGGAGTTCACCTTCTAATGAGAATCTAAAGTTTCAATGTTTGATGGACGTAGGATGCGAACACTAACCAAGCTTTGCAAAATGAAGCAAATATAACTTGGTGAGGCCCCGTGGAAGGTGGCATAGAAGCGCTTCCTCCCTTTTTCCTTTCCCTTTCGTTTCCTTCTCCTTTCTTTCTATTCTTCTTTATCTCTCCCTTTTCTGTTCGTGCGTGCCCACTTTTACCTTTTATAATTGAGCTGAACGTCCACTTATTCTCTATTTTTTTTTTTCGGTCCCACAACTTTTTGACTCAGTCAACGTCTACATTTTACAATTATAGTTTTTTTTTTTTTTTGTTCGGTACAATTGTAGTTGACTTGAAGTAGAATTACACCAAGGTTCATTGCATACACCCAAACCAAATGCCCGAGTAGTGGAAGTCCTGAGCAAAGCGTTCACCAAATAGTGGATATCTAAGGAAAAATCCAACCGCAAACCAGAGCCCCTTTGTTTTGAAAGCGAATTGATGAAATTGGCTTTCAATCAGTCTCCTAGAAACGTTGCTTAAATACCTGTGATCACTGATGCAGGGTCAGTCACGAATGGGATCGCTCCTGTGTTGGATCGGTTGACATGAACTTTTCAAAATCAACAAATTTTGCTTTGCACCTACTCTAAGTTGACTATTTGATTCGATACCATTTAGAACTTACACAACAACATGGATTCAACATCTTCTCTGGGTGAAACTTTGCTTCTAGACCCAATTGAAAATCGATATCTGACTCGTAGACTGTTGTGCTTCTTACATCAGTCTGTGAATCCAACTTTTTTCTGACTAAATTGTCGGTTTCTTCCGATGAAAGATTGATGAGTTCAGACAATGGAGAGGTGGACTCGAAAAATTTATGCCCTATCGATTATGAGCTGAACATGATATCAAAGCCTTTTCTAACACCTGCTTATGTCGTTGGATGATTGTAAGCTGCTCGAGCTCCTAAAGACTTCAGTCATGAATCATGATAGCTCCGATTTTAAGTATTCAGAACTTTCTTGTAACTTTTGGTGTGTTTTTGGTTACAAAGAAATTATACTAAGTGGTTCAGAGTCATTGAAATTACTGGTGATATAATACATTCTCAATTGATGACAGTGACGAAAACACAGAAAAAGCTATAGAGATAACGGAAACGCGAGTTTCTCGACTAGTGCCTGACTATTACATTTTTATAACGCTAAAGCTGCTTGGTCCTGATAACTCCACTGGATCAAGATGAGATGCAAAGGCAGTGAAGGTGCCCCGAGATTGAGAACTAGTTCGCCAGATATCAACTGACTCTTCTTTTCCGCTTACCCGTCTTTCATCTAAGCAGCTTCATGGTGAGAGTTCCGACTACCTCCCACATCATGGGTCGTTCTGTTGGTGAAGATTGGATGCACCAGAGAGCCAGTTTGACTAATTTCTTAGCCTCATGCTCATCATAGTCTTCCCTCAAGCTCGGATCAACTAGACTTCCAAACTCGTCATGTTCCAGAAGATATTTCACCCACGCAAATTCATTGATTCCTCTTTTGGCTCGATCCAACAAAAGATCAAAAGGCTTGAAACCAGAGACTAGCTCGAGGAGCACCATCCCGAATGCGAAGACATCATTCTTTGCTGAGAGTTCCCCTCGTGTCACATACTCCGGAGGCATGTATCCATATGTACCACATAGTCGAAAGGTACTGCATAACTCCGCTGATCTTTCCAAAGCCGAAAGGGGCCTCTCGTAATTGTTCACTGCTTCAGTTTCAACCGTTTGGTACGGTGCCATGGCGCTTTTCGACTTCTGGAGCTGATGGTTCCAACCTTTGGGATTCATGAATTTCGCAGAGCCGAAGTCCCCGATGAGAGGTTCGAAGTTCTCATCCAACAAAATGTTTGAAGAGTTTATGTCGCGGTGAATTATCTGAGGATTGCAAGCCTCGTGAAGATACAAAAGCCCTGTCGCTATTCCTAAGGCGATGCGCATCCGGGTGGGCCACTCGAGAGGCGACGCAGAGCGCTCCCCCAAATGGGAAGCCAAGTTTCCATTGACGGCCAATCGATATACCAGCAAGAATTCTCCTAGTTCTGTTGTTGCCTTTGAATCGCAAAAGCCGAGCATTTGGATCACATTCGAGTGCCTGGCCGTAGACCCAACCTGCACTTCGGCATGGCCAAATGGGCGAGCACATCTTTTTATTGCCACCAGAGATCCATCAGGCAACTCTCCTTTGTAGACCTTACCAGAACCACATGGGCCCAGAACATTCACTTCGCTGAAATTGCCTGTCGCGACTTTCAGTTCATGGTGAGTGAATTTTCGAAGCTTTACCTGAGACGGAAGTAATCGGTGATGAAAGTCGTCTGCGGATTCCTCCTGCCTCCGAAAAGAACCCGCGATGGCAGGGGCAAGGAACCCAAGAGAAGAGCCTTCAGCGACTCTGCCTGGGGCTGTGATAGCTCGGGCGAAGCTCCTGCCGAGGGGCACGCAACGGGCGGGCGACGGCGAAGCAGGCCGCGAAAGCTGAGTGGAAACGGTGTCATCCTCGGAGAGATCACCGCTGGACAGATTGAAAACCATCTTTGTTGATGCTCTCTATGTCAGACTTCAAATTCACGATCTGAAAAGAGTAAAGATTTGACCTTGATGGAGGTCGTGCCCTAAATTTTACGTCACATCGGGTCGTTTCTGGTCTCGGTACATCGAGGAAGGTGCGAGGAAATTTCGCAGGATTATTTATAGACAGTCGAATCAAAATCCCGTCTACCAACCAAAAATAATAATAATAATAATAATTAAAATCCCGTCTCAATTTCAACTGGTGGTGTGACTCAGCATGAGGACAAAATCATAGTACTAGGTAAATTCATTTGGACAGGAAAAATTATATATGAAAAATTTTAAATTTATTATAATTATGTCAATTCAATCATAAATTTATTTTTTAATCAATTGAATTCTAAACCTTTTATAATTATGCCAATTTAGTCAATTCGACCAAAATTGATCGGCGGTACTAACATAGCCGCCATCGACTACTTTTTAATAATATTTTATTTTTTGAATTATTTTATTGATTTTTTTTAAAAATTATTTCATTCTCTCTCTCTCTCTCTCTCTTCCTGCTACCTCCTTCTTCCTCCTCTCTTATTCTTCCTTTGGCTTTGACAATTGGCCAAAGGGGAGGGAGGGCTAGTCACCAGATTGAGGCAACTGGACAAGCTCGCATAGAGGGACGAGCCTCCCCTCTAGCCAATCGCTAGAGCCAAAGGAAGAATGAGGGAGGAGGAGGGAGGAGAAAAAAAAACAGAGAAAATTTGATAAAATAATTCAAAAAAAATAATATATTATTAAAAAATTATCGCCGAGCCACGTTGGTGCCGGCCACGTTGATGCTGATTGACCAATTTTGGCGGGATAGACTAAACTGGCACAATTGCAAAAGACTTAGGACTCAGTTGGCCAAAAAATAAATTTTTGATTGAATTGACACAATTACAATAGGTCTAGGATTTTTTTAGTAATTTTTCCGGAAAACACACCTATTGACTCAAGATTGACTATTATATTTTGTATACTAAACAATTGATAAATTTTTGGGTAGGTGTTTAATTTGGAGCACTTGTTGAGTTACCTACCTACAACTTGTACTATTACTTGATATTTCAATTTTGTAAGTTAATCTTAGTCTTTCAGCTTGACACAAAATAATAAAAGAGCGGACTTTTATATTGGACAATAAACATGTTAAGGACATAGAGATAAAGATTAGCGTGCCAAATTAATTGATAAATGACTTCGCAAATTTTAATCAATGTTCGAATATGGTTTTAAAATTCTAAATAGTTAGTAGTTACCGTCTTTAGTGCGACTTTGTCAATAATTACTCTACCATGCAAACTCTACTCTATCATGCGAACTACGACAAAAAAATATCTCTTCCATATTGATCCATGCCCTATTCTTTCCCTGGCCAAAATAAAACATGCTCTGCTCTTTCCCATGAAATGACTAGTTTATTTTCTTATTTCACGTTGCGAAGGGCGGCCTTAAATCCACCCCTAAATGGCTGTATACACATCTCATGAAATTAAAAGGACTAAAGACCCAAATTGTGGGTCATACTTGTAATGGTTGGTCTTTCGACTTGGTCAAATTCGTGGGCTTTAAAAGAAAATAAAATAAGATAAGAGTTATAAAGCCAAAAAGGCCAAGCACGGACAAGGGGGAAGAAATAAGAAGAAAAAGAAAGATAGGGAAAGAATAAGAAATGAAAAAGAATAGGAAGAGAAGTGCACGCCTCTAAAACCTGCCAGGTCAAATTAACTTAGCTTCGCAAGCCTAGGAAGGAGTTAAGTCATTTATTCATCTAATTAGAATAATTTTTGGAGTTAGGGCATAACTTTGAAGTTATGTGAATTTTGAACGGCGGGGTCCAATTTTGAAGTTATTAAGTTGTAAAAGTATATGAAGATAGTAGTTTAGGGTGTTGTAGAGTTGCAAGGTTTGAAAAAAATAATATGTAGTCATGGTTTAGTCAGAACAAATTTTTAAATTTTCAAGCTAATACAAAGCTTTGAATGATCGCTTTCAGACAGCTTTGAATACCAGCTTTGGACAAGCGTTTTGTTGGCGTGTAAGAGTTGTTTTATTAGCCATTAAGCTTAGTTTAGTCAATTCATAAATGAGGTAGCATTTTACTTGATTTTGATATTATTTCTCATTTAATTAATAGGATTGTGAATTCCTGCTTGATACAATTTTCGTGGTTTAGTTTAGACTTTCCCAAATAAGTGATCTTATCTCTTCTCTAAATATGTAAACCCGCATTTGAAAGTGATAGGAATTATGTTTATGAGTATGGAAGGCAGGGCAGACATGATATTTATGAAAAGGGAAAAAGTGATGTGTAGAGCATAATCGTTGCATAAATACAAATTGGGCATTTATTACCCTTTTGATGGCATGGTAAAGTATCTTTAGAAGTGGTTATGAATTGAATTATGTGAATTGGTTGGTAAAATGTCTTATGAAAGAGATTGGCACAAAGGTATATGTACTGATTTGTGATACTAGTTTATGAAAGGCATTTTGTTGTGAAATGTATTTTGATTTACGATATGTATTCAAGATTAGTTTCGTGAATTGTTGGAGGATGATAGTTTGATGTCTATTATAGTTGCGAACCCAGTGAGTGGTTTGATTTTTGGGTATACATATTATCAAAGGATTAAGTGCTACATGGTAATGTAAATTTCATGGAAACTATCTCTAGAATCTTGTCCTATTATTGTGTTGATTAAGAACTGAGGGCTATATGGTGATGTGAATCTCTTGGGAGTCACCTCTAGAACTTTGTGATCAAGGATCAAGTGCTACATGATGATAGGAGTCCCTAGACTATTGATATGTAATTCTCAAGGACAAACTTCTACATAATGACGTGAGTCTTATAAGGACCACCTTTAGAGCCTTAGGTTAGATATTGAGCATACAAGACTCGTCAATTGAATAGACCATTCATATTTGGTTTGAATCATCTACTGGTTTGACCATTGATGTTTGATTTGTGATTACAAATTGACTGTACATGTATTTTACAGTTTGTTATGTCAATATACGTATGTAATCTCTATTGAAAAAGGTATAAATCATCTTTTATATTGCACCTACATTATGTACTAGATTTGAGATTATTGAGGTTCTACTATAGCTTTATAAATTTCCATAGTGGATACTTGATTTGCCTAAAGAGACATGTACTATTCATTAAGTTGCAATTGCTCAGTCCATTCATTTCATTTTTTTTTCAAGTTCATAAGTGTTAACACCTAAATTTTATTTATCTCGTTTAGTCATTTACTGCATAAATTATTAATAGACCTAGATCGATAAACAAAAATATTATTTATGGAGGGTGCACATGACAAAATTTTTGTTTCTCTATTTCTTTGTTTTTTTGTTTCGCGAAATAAGTTTGGAACAAAAATATGTTTGGTAATACAATTTTATTTTTCTATTTCTAGAACAAATTGCTGTCTAAAAATAGATTTGGAGCAAAAATCAGAAACTAAAAGTTTTTACTCTTCTTCTGGAGCCAAAATGAAAAATAAAAACTCTTCTCGTCGTTCACTCTTATCATCACCTGTCGCCCACCTGCGGCCTGTGAGACGCCGGACTCCCGCTGCCAATCACCGGATGCTCGTTGTTGGCCACTGGTTGCCGAACGTTGGACGCCGATCGTCTATTGCCGAACGTTGGACGCCGGCCACCCATTGCCAATCGCCCATCATCGATCGCCCGCTGCCTGCCGTCAAATGCCGACACCTTTGGATGCCGCTGCCCCCCCCCACCAAATGCTGACTACCGCACCCCTTAGAAATAGAAAGTTTATTCTATTATCAAATGAATTTCTATTCTAGAAATATAATTTTTGAGTTGTTATCAAGCGCATTTCTTTGCTCAGAAACTCATCCAAGGAATAAAATTTGGGAAATCAAGTTTTGGCCAAACATCAATTTATATTCTAGAAATCTTATTATGCGCGCCCTTAGTAATCATTTACATTTAGGATCCATATCACGTTTTGGTGCATTTTAAGACTAAAACATGCGGTGCTCACGTGCTTCATACATGCTTTCGTTCAAAGGAAGGTCACTTGGCCTTTCCACAATAACTTCATCAACTAGCGCGCTTTAGAATACCTCTTAGGGCTCGCATGACAATCATTTTGTTTCTTTATTTTTCTATTTTTTTTATTCCTAAGAACTAGTTTGGAACAGAAATCTAATTCGCAATGTAATTTCATTTTTTTTTTATTTCCTAGACAAATTAGAATGGGTTTGGAATAGAAATGAGAATGAGAAATTTTCTACTTTTCTATTTCTAGAACAAAAATAGAAATAGAAGCTCTTTTTATTGCTTACTCCCCCTCTCTCATGTGTGTTTTCCCATTTGAAGACCACCCTCCTCCTTCTCCTCGAGACTCTCCCCATCCGAAACCCTAAGATTGTCCCTCGCCTCCTCCACCACCTTTGCCTCCACCTCTTCCAGCAGTGGCCACTACACCTCCACCTCCATCTCCTTCCCCAAAATCTCCTCCGACACTGGCATCGGCATTGGCACCTGCAGCTCCTCCCTCTTCGGCTTCCACCAATACCTCCTGGACAATCCTATCATCTATGACTTCTTCGAGCTTCTTTTCCACCAACTTCCTCGCCAGGCCTCGCTCCTCCTCCTCCTCCTCCTCCTCCTCCTCCTCCTAGTGCTGCTCCCTCTGCGACAAGGACGTTGTCATCTTCCAGCACAAATTCAAGTGCAAGATTGACATGGGCTGCCTCAAAGAACTCAAAATAATCTGTCGAGTCATGTGGTCAGCATCGCAAAACTCCTCGGTGCCTTCGTCTCCGGCAACAACATCTTATTGGCTACGAGTTCGTTGACAACACCAGCTTCTCGAATTGCTTGTGGAATCCTAAAATGCCCAAATTCACAATCTTCGGGACCTGGATGTCAAGGATGCAAATTGTCGCCAAAGTTGCGGATAGCTTCGATTGCATCTGTTGGGATCGGTCGGATCCCGAAAAACCGGATTCGGCACCTAAACCGAACCCCTAAATCATATGCGGAAGATAAGCCCCGAGAATTGTCACGTATCACCGATCAAAAAGCACACCACGGAATCGAGCGTACCTTGTTGGCCACAGATTAGACACCGATGCCGTATTGAAGAAGAGATTTCAGTTCCGTTCGATCCGATGTCGAAGATTCGCCGTGAAGTGGAGATGGCGTCGCTTCTTGGAGAGAGAGAACTTTTGGAAGAGAAGAGAACGTACGTTAATTATGTCAAAAGGTGTCTTCTCATTCTCTCTCATCCCTTTTATAGCTTTCCTTCCACGGGCCTTATTCCGTGGGCCGGGCTTTTGGGCCCATCGTGGCCGGGCTTAGGCCCGTTATTAAATCCATCATCTCCCACTCTCGCACATGGTGGTGTCATAAACCAACATGGGCGGATAGGCTAACTTAGGCCCATCATCTGAAAATCCTCTTTTCCTCTTTCAACATTCATACCAGGTGAATAATCCGTGCGACCAGCATACTTTGAGAGCTCGTTGCTATACATCTCGTAGGAATATATAGCAGCTCATATTGGGCATCATTTTCCGAGTAAATTTAGTATGCAGTACTAGATCGATCGATCACATTTATATCTCTTTAATCTCATTTGAACAATGATATATTTATATTGTATTCACAATTATGATTATCCCAAAGACAGTCATAATTGGTCGACCTGTGAATACAAAACCACAATGTGATACTACAAATCCGATCTTCCTCTTTCCTTCAAACTCTCAATTTCAGTTTAACTTGCTTTTCTAGAAATGTCCCATTAGATCGAATCATCTCATGACCATTGGCAACATTCTAAGATAGCAAACACTAAATAGAAATCTTGAGAATAAGTAAGAGTCATGAGGGCACTAAAAATTGAGGAACTCTATTCCTCAAGAGTCTCACACGTCATAAAAGTTGAGATCAAACTTTTGTCACTCTTATAGGTCGTCTCATGCATACGTAGTATGAAATACGTATTACGGTATTAACTCCTTTCCCATGGAGCGTATGTCTACACCATCAATACCGTACAGATGATAGTTCAGACATACCCAATGTCTAACTTGAGTTCACGTATTTACTCATTCACAAAATTCATCGAACTCACATCGGCATCTTAGACAGATAAAGTAAAAATGTGTGTGTTATTTTACTTTCGGACATCGTAAGTACTATGTCCTCATCTTAACACTCAGTTAAGGCGACATACGTATTTTAAGCTTGAGCTCTCGATTATCACCTAGATAATAAGCTTAAAAAAAAATCGTCCCATCTCTATTTATCACATAGTAAATAGAGGCGATTACCCGTGTGAGAGGGCTAATCTCTTATCTGTCCGACATACTTTCTTAATATAATATAATGCACTAAGCATTAAGATGCATAAAAGATCATACAAAAATTCATAGGCATTAATAATGAAACAATACTAGTTCATACATGTGAACAACTCAGGGAAATTACAATTCAGTACATCAGACTCTACGCAATCCTAGAGATTTTACATGACCACAAAATACATCTCTAGGTATTGGCTTTGTCATAGGATCTGCTACCATTCTATGCGTAGATATGTACTGCAAGTTCACATCCTTTCGTGCAACCATATCTTTTACAAAGTTATACTTGGTATCTATATGTTTGGTCTTGCCATGATATTTTGGATCTTTAGTGTACGCTATAGCTTTACTATCAATTAACCAATAACGGATGTGCAGCTTTCTCAATAACACCTAAATGATCCAAAAATCTCTTAAGCCAAACTCCTTCTTGGACCGCTGCTGATAATGCCACGAATTCAGCTTCCATCGTGGATAAGGCTATACACGTTTGCTTCTTACTGCTCCATGATATGGCGCCATTGTTGAGTAAGAAAGCAAAACCAGAGGTAGATTTTCTTTCATCTAAATCTCCTCCCCAATCA